>JAWNPA010000020.1:22172500-22772500 GCA_035045345.1 Drosophila hamatofila
CTTCGACACGCCCACGGAACGCCCTATGCTTAAGTAACGCGTCTTTTCTATGTAGTTTGTTTTGCAGTTGTTTTACCTGTAGTTGTTCTTGTTTATTTGCTTTGCGCACCTGCCAGGGTAATTGTAGCTGACATTGTTTTTGTTGCTATAGTTGACGTCGCTTCTGTTAGTATATTGTTTATTTGTGTGCTCATGCATCTCTTGTAGTTATTGTTGTTGTGGTTCTGTTTTCACTTTTTATATACCCTGTGTACATAATAAGCGGATCAGGACTGGGTATATCAAGCAAAAGTAATAAAGTAAAGTGCAACGCTCTTGACCTTACTACACATTCTTGGTTAAGACATCGATGTAAATAGATTAGCCCATATGTGTGCCTTTATCTTTCCATTTGAGAGCCGAGGCATAACTGCGGGTATGTTTGCTGTAAGGTTTCTATCGTATATATGTATATATATAACAGACAAATCAAGCTCATTTCTATCGCTTTACCATATATCATTAGTATATATATTTGAAGGTGATTGCATTAGAAGACTTAACAGTCATTAAAACAATTTTAAGCAGCTGCAGCCATAGTGTAATTACATTCTTAAATTACTTTTCATAGTAATTTACACAGTATTTACGTTTCATTCATTCTCGACATTCTCTGCTGCTTTTTTAACTTCTTTGTCTGCCTCGCTGTGTATGCGTTAATGCCCCGGCTCTCGCCTTTCCTATTAATCACTTTCGAATTTTTCCATTCTGTTGCTTTAATTAAATTGAAATTAAGACATTACATTTGCGCCTTAACTCGTTGCTTTTGCTATTTTCCATAGCTGATAAAAATGCTGTGCAATAAATGGCCATTAACGAGGCGTATACACAACGGGCTCCTGTAATCCACTTTCTCATTCACACATTGTTTTGTGAGCTTTAACACATTCTCTTTGAGCTTTAACGATGCCAGCAGCGATAGCAACAAAAGTTAAAATTGCAAATAAAAACGAAAAGTAATTTGTGGACAACATTACAAGCAAGGCAATTAAAAATTAATATGCAGCTGAAATTAATTATAAACAAACCCAAACAAATATAACGTGACATGTAAAAATTTGAATAAAAAATCATATTAAATGATTATGAAAATAGAAAAACAATTGAAATATAGAAAAATTCTGTTTATACAATTTCATTTAAAATAAATTAGAATTTCTTTATATACACATTTGATATTTATCAAGGTCCGCCCAAACTATTGGTTTCGACAGAGCTTGAAATTTAATCCTCATTTTAATTTAATCAAAATACCCAAAGCCCACTTACAGTCATCCAGGATAAACATACTCAAGTATCAACAGACGCTTTAAAATTGAGATGCTCAACGATAGCATGAACTGAACTAAAGGCGCTTTAAATGTGACCCCAGGACAGATTCAAGTGCTTGGCTTTCAATACGAAATTACTTATAAACAAGCACGGCAAAAGTCTCAGTCACACAAAAGCAAAAGCGCAGTCCGCAAAAGAACAGGGGACACTTTAAGCCCTATCTATAATACAAGCACACGTGCCAGGACAGCGAAGGATATATGTATATATAAAAACAAACAACAAAAACAAAAGAGCAAAGAAATTTCAAGTACAAAGTCTCCGACTTTGCTGCAAATATTTTTTTGGCAGCCAATCAAGTTGGGAGCCCTCTCCGTCTCTCTCTCTTTATCCCTCTCTGCCTATATATTTATATTTATCTCTCTCTCTCTCTATCTTTTCTTGTTTTCAAATAATGTTTACGCACGCATTTATTTATGTTGCACTTTATTAGCTTTTTATCGTTCATTTATTTTGTTCCTCGCATTCTTCTTTTGGCTTGCCTAAATGTCTCGGTTTCTCATCCTACGCAATTTTCATTATTTGCTTTGCTATTTTCGATAAGACAAATATGCCAGTTCCGATAAAGACATTACCATCATCGTGTCATGATAACAGCGGTTCGCCAACAGCCAAGTTCGAATAAATATGAGCCCAGTTAATGCAAATTGATTGATACCTTTTGTATATTCGAATATCAAACGCTTCCCTTTGCATATAATGCTTACTTTTCTATTAGCACCATTAATCGTAAGTCTCAGTCGTTATCATTTCTTAACATTTATAGCGTTTGTTGAACTTAACGTAATGCTATTTTGGAGATGATCTCTTCATAAGTTCATTGAAATTAAATCGATTTTGGAATGAATTTCTATTATTGCTAATGCTGCTAAAACCCCCAATCTGAATTACTTTAACTCTTGACAAGAATAAATAATCAAATTTAAAAATAGAACAATTTCGAAACACAGCAAGAAAGCGTAAATTTTCAATCATTTCCTTAATGTCAAAATTTGTAGTATATGCAAATTTTTTCTAGAAATATAATTTAGCACGTTGAAAGAAAAATGCATACAGACTGCATTCAAATTTTAAATTTAAATTGGGATTGAGCGAGCTTAAATTTAATGTTCAATTTTTTCATATACTGTAATAAAAAATATATTATATGTGCAAACATGAGCTCTATATCACGAGAGAAAGGAAATGATCGAATCCATCGAGTATATGCGCACACGAAATACGACAGTAGAAAGAATTGAAAACAAAAATAGCGACACACAGGTCAGCATGGATCCCTATTGTCTACTCATTGAAGTGCTGTCTGAATATTTGATGTACCCTTATAGAACAAAAAGTTTTATTCTTTATGTTTGTATATGGAAGGATAAATTAAAGTTTTTTTTTTTTAAATTTAAGTTTTATTTACTTTTTTAATTTCTGTAATTTAAAAAAACATTAATTAACTTAAAGAACTGCCCTCGTATATCTAAGCATTACACACACTATTTGACGTTCAATTAGAATTTCTGTTGCAACAAAACAAATTAAATGTTCGGTCAATGGCCAACTGTGTGTGCTTGTGTATTAGTCTATATGTGTGCATGTTATTGTATGTATGTGTTTGCATGTGTGTATATGAACGTAAGTGTGTTGTGTTTGCTTCGCCCGCTTAATTAATGCAGCTTTGTATGTATGTATGATATGTAAATACATCGATGTAACAATTTATTGCTCTGTCTTCATTCAATTGATGTCACTACAAGAGCTTCTCAGTGCGATAAAGACGCATTCGCTATTCACAATTATAGAGCCAATTTCGCGAGCTGCTTAATTTAAGAAATTTATTTTTAGCTCAAGCGTACATCGACTTTTTTGTGCCCCAAACAGAGCACAATTATCGACATCTCAGGCTATTTGAGATAAAAACATAGCATTGGCATTGAGGCAATGGACGTTGTGCCTAAATTAAAATGCTCTAGAGTAATTAAGAAACAAAGAGTTAATTAAAAGGGCAAAGCCGTTTCGTAATAGACCGAATAACGACAACAACAACAATCCAAGCAAACTCTCTTCCTGTTGGTTGACATGTCGAGTCCTTGATCTTGATACATCTAATGCGCTTCACTAATCGTTGGTGCAATAAAGCGCAACTAAGTGCTAACACATACATATTATATTTGCATGCAGAATATACAATATGTATGTTTGGTTGGCCATATATTATAAGAGATTAATTGACAGTGCATGCCAAAGCCAGGGCAGCGAGCCAAGTCAAAAAGGCACGTCTGCGCGAGTCTAAATTTGTAATGCCTTACACCCACGCCCATAACGTCTAATCAAATAAATATTGATATCAAATATATGTACATAGAAGTATATATATATATATATATATATATATATATATATATATATATATATATATATATATATATATATATATATATATATATACATCAGCATTGCATTTCGGTTCCACATTTAAATAATTTAATTTGGCATATCAAAATACGAAAGGTTATTGTAAGAGTTCACTGTAGAGGTCGCAATAATTGGCCAACTCGTGTTTAATTAACAAACTGCAAATTAAAACAAACAACATAAAGCAGAAAGCAAAAACTAATTGTTTTATCTCACGCATTTTGGTCACTTGATACCATTTACCTCATATATGGTATTCAAAACTCTCACCCTCTCCACCAAACTCTCGGCCCGGCGCGCAAACGAAGCGCGTTTCTCAGCGGCAAGGGCGGCCATGATTGGATATTGGATACAGGCAATTTATACACTATCTTTGGACTCGATATGTTAAAAATTATATTAATTTAACTAAATACACGAAGAAGGGCTGCAACGACAGAAACAAAGAGTGCAAGCATTGAATTATTTATCACAATTTATAATAGTTATTAGTTTACTGTTATCTAAATTATATCACATGATCGATTGCACTTGCAAGGTATAAGGCACACACATACTCAATATACATAGCTTGATGATTGTCTCAATATTTAATATTTGTTTTATTTACAAACAACGATAGTTGGTGCCAAAAATCGAAACAATGAAAAGGCATTAACAATGACAAGCGGATGTAAAGGCAGCTGCAAAATATTTGTACAGAAATAATTTCAAATTTGGGCAGAATATCAACAGACAAATTGAGCACAAACATACAGACAGAAATATGATAAAAATATGCGCACATATTAATTTTTGAAAATGCAAAATATGCTAAGGGCGTCATTTGAATTTTAACGAAAATTATATAAATGTATATTACCGTTGAGCGAAGCACATAGACACAAAGACACAAAAGAGTGTAGGAAACTCAGCTGCCTATTTCAGCAAAGAATATTAGGCAATAGTTATCAATAACTGGCATTAATAGGTTTCGCTGATTGTCAATAATAAATGAAAACTCCGTTGCCGATCGCATGCGCCTCACGTCAAGACGTTGTGCTAAAGAATACCGCCGAGGAACTGATGTCACTTTAACGGCTGAATCGACTTTTGTAGCCCCATCGAGCGAAGAGCTCGGACAAAGAGCGTATAGAACTGTAGCGAATCGTCTTGAAAGAGCAACAACACAGAATGTAAAAATAAGTACGCATTTTGGACGTAGTATTTTATTTTTAAATATGCGCTTGTTGCACTCTTCATTGTTGGGTCTTTCGTGCATTGATTTATGGATTTAAATGCAAAAAGCAACAGGTGGTAGTGACGCAGTTGCCTGAGCAAATTAGATCCAAGTCTAACGTTTCAAGATACCCACTTACCAATTTAAACTCAATAAATCATACATTTGCATACAAAACTGTACTTAATTATGCAAATGATACAGCTAAAAACCGCAAAGAATCATGTTAAACAAGTATTTGGCGTCTAACTTTTAAATTTTTTGGCGACTTACAGCACTAGAAGTTGTTATTGGCCGACCGCCACAATTTACTGCAAGCTGTTCATGTGGTAGAATTTGACCTATTTCTTGTTAGACAACACTTTTTTTGTGTCATCAACATCACCACAATCGACCCACCGCCACACGCTGTCGTCCGAGCCAATGTAGTGAAAAGTGCTTTGAAGACAGTTAAATTTTGTTTAAGTAGTTAAAATTTTCCATAAAGACGGCATCAAATTGACGCACCGAAATGGCAACTCGCGGCGGTCCAATGGTCGCGGGAACCGACGGCAACGACTTCGAGTTTAGGCAAAAAGTGGCCAACACATATCAAATTAGGTTAATAACACTTTCAAAAATCTTGAGAAAATTATCTAATTACTTGCAAGTAGCTGCGCACCTGCATTGCCAAAAACCTAAAAGGTCATGACATCGCAATTGACAGCAATCAACTTGCAACTCCTGCTGCAGACGGGTTGCACCAACCAGACAAACAGTCAGCCAGCCAGGCAGCGCCCGCAGAGTGGGTGGGCAAAGTGCCAGCGAGACAGTCAGCATGTGTGCCTGTTTACAACAGCAACAACGACATTGTTTGTGTTCACATTTTGGATAGCCAAAGGCCGATGCCTACCAAACAAACGAAGAAACCAACTAACGAGACAAATACTAATACAAATTAAACATCTTTTTTCTTTATTTGCAGCTTGTTGAACAAATCGCGCCTAAAGTACTGCATTTTCTTTCATGCCCTGCTATTCTTCGTCATGCTGGCCAAGTTGACGTCTGATATATTGGATCGCTTAGACATATTTGTGCTAGAAATTGAAGAGTTGGAGGTGCCGCCGCCGCTATGGTGGGAGTACGTTTGGGCTGCCTCGCTGCTCACCTCATTTCTCGGCCTCTCAGCGTCCCGCGGCAACAAGGTGCGCGATATGCAAAAGTACATGATTGCAATTTTCGTAATGGCTGTGCTGCCACTGTTTTATTGTTTCGCCTATTACTCTACCGACGTTTGGGAGTTTTTGACCATGGACAAGTCCGTGGAGCTCGATGAGACAGACATTTTCCTATGGCGCGTAAGTGAACTCTAAAAAAACTCACTGTAAACGAAAATAAAATTTTCTTCTTTTTTAGGGTTTTCCCTATGGAGTGTTCTGGTATGGCTTCTGTTTTGTAGGCTTTCAGATACACGGGTTTACATTGTACTTCGCATACAATCTAGTCAAGGCCTGGAAGGCACGCACAGCCACACGTAAATTTCAGTAAATCACATGAGTCGTGGAAACATTTAAACTATATACTCGCCAAATTAGTAAAACGACAAAGCAAGAAGCTGTAGGGCTAGTTGTAAATAATTTGAAACAAAAAGAATAAAAACTATCTCTCTAGTGCACAAAAAAAAAAAAAAAAAACAAATAATATTAAAGCAGCTGTTAGATTAACGCACGTTTTTAGTACAGTCAAGACATAATAGTTTCAAAAAAAAAAAAAAAAATACAATATACAAATAATTACCAACGTTAATGTTATTGTTAAAGTTAAAACGTTCAAGCGTTACATACACTACAAATGATAAATCTATGAAGAATTACCTATATATACATACAATACACATGCAACCTTATAAAGTCGAGTCGACAACAATGCAACTGAAGCCACCAAATTTCCCAAGTCAAAAAGGAAACAAAACAGCAACAAGATATAAACTTAATATTCTTTTTTGTGGTCTACTTACATTTCGACGTGCCTCGTGTTTGTTAGAAACGGTTAATATGTAATTATTAAGTACTTACGTTTATATTAATATATATACGATAAATGAGTACATTTGAAACTATTAGGTTTTAAACAAAAATATGGAAATGATTTTATTGCGTTTATGGTTTTGATTATTTTAACTTCATATTGTAAAATGCACATGCATATAATTTATTTATCTTTTTATGTATGTGTGTATTTTGTTTTTGTAAACTGCCCAAAAAATATATATTTATATTTTACGAATTTACGATTATTTAAATGCAATTTGACTGCTTAAATAAAGTCAAAGTTTTCAACTACAACAAATTTATAAAACAAATAATGTGAAATGTTTATAAAAATTTCACGAATTTAAAAACTGTTTTTCGAATGGTCATTTACTATCAGAATTTATAAGTAGTTTTTAAAAATCAATCAATAAAGACGCATATATATTTGTTCTTCTGAGTGGGTTAAACAATGTGTATCCATTTTTAAAATAGGGACAGAAAATCAAAGTATATTTATGGATAAAGATCTATCTCAATAAGAATGAGCATAACTAATTGATATTCAGTTATACGAAGCTCCAATCCATAAATAAGATATATTATTCACCTAAAGTATGCAACAAAAATAAAACACTCAGAGCTGCTGCTGTTAATGCACAACATAAAACCGTGTAACATGTGTAATTCCATGGCGTTGTAGATGCATAGCAGCAGAATGCAAACACGCAAACACACAAACCTCCCCAACATGTTCACCATTTTCACCAGCTGACTTTGGCCCAAACATTCAATGCTGCTGACCAGCCAACATTGCGCCCAGTTAGTGGCCATTTGTGCAGCGCCTCGTGACGTTGCATCGCTTCGCTGCAATTTCCAAATTGCGCAACTCGCACAGCTGAGAGCAGAGAGAGGAAACCCAAAAAAGGAAAAAAGAAGAAAAAGAGAGCGCCGCAACGAATGAGAGCAATGGCTGCTGGCACACAGCTTCCGCAGCATCAAGCATTTCCGTTCGCTCTCAGCACATTTTGACATCGCCTGTAGGAACAACAGACGCCAAAATTTTTCAACACTTTTAGGCCAAAAGTAAACAAGTGAAATACAAAAAAAAAAAAAATATTAAAACAAAATATCGAAATTTGAAATATTTATTTCTGGTAATACGTCAAATTCAAGTTCAAAGATGCGCGGCGAGGAGACCTACAGACGCACCACACGCGAAAAGATTGTTCTGCGTGGCAATACCACCATACGCACCGTGGACTCCACTTCCACATACTTGCCTATGATGGGTGCAGGGTGAGTAAGCAGACCTCAGATTTTCCCCTATCCGACTGCCAGAGGCATGCCGGGCCACTTCAACGTGCCTTGACTGCTACAAAAACTGCATTTTTTTCTCTCAATGCTTATTGATTTTTATCTCTGGCAGCTGATTTGTCTATAAGTAGATTTGTGTACTATGTAAAAGTGACCTTCGTTTGCCTGATCTGCCGCTGATTTTGAGTTAAATTGTTGACAAGACACTCCAAGCAAATGTGCTATATATATTTAATATACATAACGACTTCATTTTTTATGGTATGTTAGCGTTTGGGCTCGCTTTTTGAGCTGCATGCAAGCGCGCCATTAAAGCCGGCATAAGCTAACGACTAATTATTATAAAAATTATTGTAATACATTCTAATCCTGTGTACGTGTGTGTGTGTGTGTATGTGTGTGATTGAGCTGGTCACAGAAATCGATGGTTTCTTTCACTTGAGTTTGAGTTGACTTGGACTAGCGTGCGTTGACCATTGGACGCTCAGGTGGAGGCAATAACTGAGCAACAAAAACTCAAAGCAATACTTCCTTTAACCTCATTTCATATGCACACATACACACACTCACTCACACACACACACACACATATGCCCAGAAACTACCCGCCAAACAAATACTGAGCTAGCTTCTTTTGTTGTGGACGAATGCGTCGTCCGTTGTCCAGTTGTGTGGTCAGTTGGGCTTCAACCCTTGGAGCTGACACGTCGAGCGTCGCACCACATCAAATTATTTTCGAGTTTTCCGTCAGGCTTGGACATAATTCGAAAATTTATAGTCAATCTTCCAAATTGCTAGTGTTCTTAATAAAGAGACGATTGCTGTTGTTGTCGTCGACAACCATGTTCAATACGAATGCACAAAATTGGTTTGGCATGGGCCAATCAGTTTCTGACTCTCCAACAACTGGCGGCCACATGAATCAATCGCTCAACAGTAGCAGGAATAATAATAACAACAACAGTAATAACAATGGACTACAATCACAACCTTTTATGCGTCAGCGTACGTTGGCCAGCTCTAATCCTGCACTGGAGCGCACTGCGCTGGTAGTTCGCCCGCAATCTCCGCCCAATGTTCAAGTAGAGTATGAAGTGGCTATGCCATTTATGTCTGGCTACAGGCACACACCATATCATTCGCTGTGGGATTTGCATCAGTGGTAAATATATGAAATCCGTATATAAATAGTATACAAAGGCGAGCTTGAGACTCTGTTTGATTTCCTCTAGTTCATTCTTTAGCCATGACTTAATTGAGTGGCTCTGCGATTTACGTCTGTTTTTTTTTCTTTTTAATTATTGTAAAAGCTTAGAAATTTGTTTACATTCAGGCCCTAACTTCAAAATTAAATGGATATTTAGCAACAGTTCTACCCATTTGCCGGTGCTTTGAAGTATTTTTTAAAAAGTTTGCATGTATTTCATTCAACAACTTTAATATCCAAAATGTTTTGCTTGCGCCTATAGTCTGAATACTTCTTATTTGTCTAAATCAGAACTGGAACCAATTTTCTATTAAAAAGTTGTGTTACTTCACTATAATAAATTGATTCGCACAAAGACGTAAGTTTCCCAGTCCTTCACCTACTATCAGACGCCTTGCTGACCCGACTTGACGTTTTTGCCAGTCATAATTGCCATTGGCTGTTATTTGCATAAATTGACGGTTCCTTAGGTTGCTTTTCTTTGGAACTGAAATTAACATAAACACCTTTTGCAGTGACATGCATGAGCCGCAACTACCTCATAAAAACAATGAAGGCGGCTAGAGAGGATGAGAACTGAGCTGAGCTATCAAATAATCTAAATTCCAGTTTTTGTCAATTATTTCCCAGTCAATTTCTAGCCTTGTGCTACTTTAGCCATCAATCAAGCGCGATATTTATATAGCTGAGTAATGAGTATCGAAGCCTTATCGATATATATAAATATATACAAATATAGGTCAAATAGGCGGATCATCTGCTTTAACGACTCTACAAGCGCAAAAGTTGGCCCACTTAGGCCGCTAATCAAATATAAATCTCTGGAACGTGGGTGCCTGTTGGCGGCTATATCAGAAACATTAACCCAATTGTTTATGGGCGCGCAATAAGAACACATCCGGTTCAGAGAAGTATGGCCGACTGCAGCCAACTTAATTAGTTGGCAGAACGATGTTGAAAATATTGTAGCATACTTTTCAGCGTGCGGGAATTTTTGTTGATTCGGGCAACAAGCAATAGAACAAAATGTGGCAACATGTACTCGTAAATGAGTTGTTAAATTAGAGCTAAGAACGATGACGCATGTGAATGTCAACAATAACAATTGTCGCCGGCACGTCAATAACCTGGGTGTTATTCCATCGCCCAGGTTTAATGAACTCTCAACTGTTTTGCATATGTCTGTATGTATACGTCGCTTGTGTATGACAGGCGCGCGCTTTAGCCACACGAACTTAGACTTCCTAGAAATAACTCAGCACTCATGTGTATGTGTGTGTGGGGCGGAGGGAGGGGTTAAGCAAACGACTCAAATGTTGCTAGACTAGACTAGACAAAGTTTGACTGGACTTGAAGCGGCGCACGCAAAGGGACTTGATGTCGCCAGCTGATAAGACAAACAAATGACCTTTGCCAAGTTTAATGTGCAGGGCCAATGGCGTGCAGCGTTCATCATGCATCCTTGCATATTCTTTAACCCTTTTCTTTTTTCGCAGCTCTGCAACGCCACCAGCAACCTTATCTCATATGGCGCGTATGATGGACTCCTTGATCCTGGACTCGCTGTCACCGTATGCCTTCACCAAAATCACCACCACAAGCCGACCCCCACGCAATGGCAATTGCAACAGCAGCTTAAAGAAGCCCCCAGCAGAGAATGTGCAGCATACGCAGCACATCAGCGTCAATCCTCATCGGCCCATCAACAATCTGGGCGCCAATGCACCCAATGGCCTGGGCATCGGAGGCATGCCGCCAATGCGCAACAAGCAACAGCGTTTGCCCACACAAGGTTTGTGCCCGAAAAGTTCCTTTGATTGCTCACCCAACAATTAAACACAGTCTATGATGCAGAGGTTGCCCCGCAGCCACGTCCCAGCCACACAGCAATGCCGTTTCCCTCGCAGCAGCAGCAGGACACTCGCTGGGTGTCCTCGTTGCGGCGCCGTGATCCTGAGCTGCAGCCAACGCTTCCCTCGATCAGCAGCAATCTGAACAGCAACAGTCTGAGTCAGAGTCATCACGGCAGCGCTGGCAATGTGGGCATGGCAGCAGGCAACACGGGCAGCACCACGGGCATTGGTCTACGGCTGAGTCGCCCCACCAGAGCGTCCGCTCTAACGGCAGCTGTGCGCAAGAGCCGATCCGTGGAACGATTACGCGCCCGCAAGCTGAGCACCAATACGCAGCTGACACTGAAGCAACGACCGATTAAGAAGAACTCGGTGGACGACAACTCCAATTCAGATGATCAGGATGCAACCACATCGATAGAGGATAATTCGCATGCACAGTCGACCACACACAATACACCCAGATGTTCACCGAAGATAAAGATCAAGCACTTCTCGCCGCTGGGCTATGAGGGCCACCTGGTCGATACGCTGGAGAAGGACATACTGCAGCGACATCCGTGCATCAAATGGGCCGAAGTCGCGGGTCTCAACGAGGCCAAAACAATATTACAGGTGAAATTTATTGATCATATTGACATGAGAAATATTCGATTTTTGCATCTGTTCATAGTATGCATTTAGATTCCAAATAATCGGAACATTAATTTATCCAGAGGAATTTTGTAATTGCAGGAAGCCGTTGTGCTGCCCATTATAATGCCAGAATTCTTTAAGGGCATACGCCGGCCTTGGCGAGGCGTCCTAATGGTCGGTCCCCCAGGCACGGGCAAAACCATGCTGGCCAAAGCCGTGGCCACCGAATGCGGCACAACCTTCTTCAACGTGTCCTCCTCAACACTAACATCCAAGTACCGTGGCGAGAGCGAGAAGCTGGTGCGTCTGCTCTTCGAGATGGCCCGCTTCTATGCGCCGAGCACCATTTTCATTGATGAAATCGATGCCCTCTGCGCATCGCGCGGCAGCGACTCTGAGCACGAGGCTAGCCGACGCTTTAAGGCAGAGCTGCTCATCCAAATGGATGGCCTAAATGCTAGCTTGCAGGATGATAAGATCATCATGGTGCTGGCGGCGACAAATCATCCGTGGGATATTGATGAGGCCTTTCGTCGACGCTTCGAGAAGCGCATCTACATACCGCTGCCCAATGGTGAGAGCTCTCTAGATGGGGCATCCACACCTAATCTGACAATCTTCTACTTTTTTCCAGAGGAAACACGCTCGGCGTTGCTTAAGCTCTACCTTAAAGATGTATCGCTGTCGTCTGATCTAAATACGACATTGATTGGTGACGAGCTGCAGGGTTACTCCGGCTCGGATATTAGCAATGTGTGCCGTGATGCCTCCATGATGGCCATGCGACGCCTCATCTCTGGCCGCACGCCGCAGCAGATCAAGCAAATACGTCGCGAAGATGTGGATCAGCCGATCACACTCAAAGACTTCCAGGATGCACAACAGCGCACCAAGAAAACTGTTTCGGCTGACGACGTGGCACGTTTCGAGAAGTGGATGGAGGAGTACGGCTCCTGCTAGTTGTACGACCTTTGTGCTGTCACAGCACCAAATTTATAAAGTCCCCTTCTCCGCACACCCATACGTATGTACTTCCAATACGCAATATTTTTTTAATTATTGTAAAAACTATATGTATCGCTGATATATAACCATATACAACAAAATGTGTTTTCTATATACTTAATTGCTCAAGAGCCCACACCCCTCAAATTATGCTCTTCATGGACGCACTCACACACAAATACATACACATACACGAGAGTACTTTTTGAATACATATTTATTCGACAGAATCCTACTGTAAGCTTATAGCAACAAATTGTATTTTGTAATCAACATATTTAGAACGGAAAAACGTAATAAATTAATCAAACACCCAACGGCATTATATTTATTTATATATATATATTGTAGATCTAGGCCCGTAGTTTATCAATTGTATTTTTGTAATCCTGTTCGATGACCGCATACTCCTCCTGCAGCTGTTCCATGCGCTGTTTGACATTGGGCAAACGTGCCCGCAACATCTCCGTATCCATTTTATAGCGTTCCATTTTTTGAAGATCCTTTAGCTGTTTGTAGTAAACTGCATTAAGACGTTTTTTAACTTCCAGGCGATAGGCTTTGTATTCGTTTTCATCATGCACATTGGTGTAGTATAAGCGCAACAATTCATAGACTTTGCGCACTTGTCGTGGATTCAATTTTAAGGTTTCGCGTGCCTCGCGCACCATCTCTTTGTTGAAACCCTTCTTGATTATATCACGGGCAAAGCATTTCAGCTCTAGACACAGGCGTGCGTCCACAAAGTTGCGCAATCGCTGAAACTCCTCCGATGGATCCTCCACGGTTATGTCCACCACATTCTTTTGGCTCTGGTAGAACTTGTATATGGTTTCCACCAGCTGTGTGGCCAAACCCATTTTTTGGAATGGTGGCAAAATAAGCATTTGGCTGATTCGTGGACGCTTATTCTGCGGATATGCATAGTACTCATAGACAGTGGTGTACCCAGCAGTTGCATACTGGTATTCACCGTCTTTATTCTTATATTTCTCATAGCTAAACGAAAAAATTAATTGGACTTAAAAAAACAATGCATATTCTATACAAAATCCTAATTACCAGATAAAGTAACACCACTGAGCATCATCGGTGTCTATATAGGAGGCTGCATCAACAAACCATAATATGAACGTTTGCAGACGCGTAAAGAACTTTAGAAACGAGGATAATTTGTAGTCACATTGATAGATTTCGAAGAACCGCTCGCTGCCATCGTCGGCGCGCCGAGTGTATTCGCCGAGTTTTTCACCAAATGGCTGAAACTTGTCGGCCTTATCAAGCGTCTTGAGAAACTCATCCAGATTAATGAAATAGCAGCCGTCTGGCAAACTTTGAGCGATTGTGGCGACCACGTCGTCAGCCTTGATTTCTCCACCAGATATTTCATTGACTCGTTTCTCGTACTCTATGCCCAGATAGATATGCAACGGACCAGCCGTATACAGAACGCGCACGTGCAGCCCCTGATAGCCAAATATGGTCTCCGATTCACCAAATATCTGATGCGCCATGGCGGGATGAAATATTAAGGCATCGTTGTTAATATCTGCCTTGTCCCGAACTGCAGGCAGGTAATTGAGAACTTAAATGCGACACGATTAAATTATATAATGCTAGACTTACTCAACTTGAACTCTACCGTCTCAAGCGCGTCGAGCACCAGATCCTGATATTCCTGAATTTGTGCCATTTTAGTGAGTGTCTTTCGGCTGCTCCGCAAATTGGCGCGCAAAATGTGATTGTAATTGTAGCGTCGAAACAGCAAACGCTTGCGACTCTATGCGAGGAGTTAATTACGAATAGCGTAACGTAGTCTCTTGGCAATAAAGAATTTAGATTCGCTTTTCATAAAACAATTGGTAAATTGATCGCATTTAGCGAATTTCTTTCGCGGCTTAACAAAGGCTGAATCGAAAGTGTTGTGCAGTGTAGCTAAAATGCAACCCCAGGGATGCACAACTTACCGTACGTTTACGTGTTTTGCGCCTATTAGTATATTTTCTTATTTTTTGTGGCAGCCATCTCCTTTTACTGGTCGCCATTTCATAGTACAAAATTGTAAATTATTATTTTACTAATTTATATTATTTAACAAATTTTTGAATCAGTCTAGTTCTGAAGTTTGCTTCAATTTGAAAATGCATTGTTTGTCAGACACTGCTCAACACTGATATTACTCGCAGCCAACTTAACATCATTTGTAAGCAAATTTCTGCAGAGTCTTGGTCGAAATTCACCGCATTTATTTGCTTCTACCCGAGAAAAAAAGAATTCCAATAAAAGGGACCCGCAAATAGGGCGGCTAATAGTTAAGTTTACTTCGTTTAACAACCATAAATACGCTTTGCTTTAGTACTACGTAACAAAATGTGAGTAGCGGCACCAGAAAAAGTTGCCTTGTCATACCTGCAATTTACAACAACAACTTCAATAATAATTCTAAATACTGCAATTTTTGTATTTGAAGCTCATGATGGATACCTATTTGTTTGATGGCGGTCGCATTACCAAAATGGAGGTGGACTATGAACCTGCCTGCAATGAGAAAATCCCCATGGCCATGGAATTGGCCAAAAAGAATCCCGACGCCTTTCATGAAGCGATCGAAATGATGCTCCAGCTGGAGAAACAAACTCGTCTGGGCGCGGACATGGTATCGTGTTCACGTGTGCTCGTAGCTATCTGCCAGATATGCCTCCAGGCAGGCAACTGGAATGCATTAAACGAGTACGTCTCGCTGCTGGTGCGTCGCCGTTCGCAGCTGAAGCAGGCTGTTGTCAAGATGATCCAGGAATGCTGCACATATGTGGACAAGACGCCCGATAAGGAGACTAAGCTGAAGCTGATAGATACATTGCGTTCTGTAACCGAAGGCAAAATCTATGTAGAAATTGAACGTGCACGTTTGACTAAAATTTTGGCGGACATTAAAGAAGCTGACGGTGATGTGGCAGCTGCAGCTGCTGTCATGGAAGAGCTGCAAGTGGAAACCTACGGCTCGATGGACAAGCGTGAGAAGGTCGAGCTCATATTAGAGCAAATGCGTCTATGTTTGCTAAAAGAGGACTATGTGTCCACCCAGATTATTGCAAAGAAAATTAGCATCAAATTTTTCGATGATCCGGCACAGCATGATCTTAAGCTAAAATTCTATAACCTGATGATACAACTGAATCGCGATACATCATTTCTGAATACCTCGCGTCACTATCAAGCCATTGCGGAGCCGCCACGTAAAAAGACACCAGCAGCCGTAGAGACATCGACGAGTGATGAGAAGAAAAAGAGTGATGATAAAAAGACAAAGGATGAGGATGATAAAAAATCAGAAGCTGATGTGGCTGTAGAACCAGAAATTGAGCTGACAGATGCGCAGAAAAAGGAGCTCACAGACAAGCTCGTCTGTGCTGTGATCTACTGTGTGCTAGCTCCCTTTGATAATGAGCAGAGCGATATGATGGCGCACTTATCAAAGAACAAGAAACTGGAGGATGTCCCTGCCTATAAGTAAGAATGCCATTCCAGGTTTAATTCATTTATTATATTTTTTTTTTTATTATTTTGAAGGGAAATACTGCGTCTGTTCATGTCGAAGGAGCTTATAAACTTCGATTCATTTAATGCAGACTTTGGCTTGGTTTTGGCTGAGAACGATATGTTCAAGGATAACAGCAAGCATGGCAAGAAATGCATCACTGAGCTTAAAGACCGATTAATAGAACACGTACGTTGTTTCACAAAGTATTAAATTAATAATATTTTCTAATTTTCCCTTATCCATATTTTAGAATATACGTATCATAGCGATGTATTACTCACGATTGCACTTGACGCGCATGAGTGAACTGCTGAATTTACCCACAAATCGCTGTGAGGAGTATCTCTCCAAATTGGCAAACAGTGACACAATACGCGTGAAGATTGATAGACCGGCTGGCATTATCTATTTCACAACAAAGAAGAGTGCTTCGGATATATTAAACAATTGGGCAACTGATGTGAATCAGCTGATGTCCCTGGTCAACAAAACATGCCACTTGATCAACAAGGAGGAGTGCGTCTACTCGGTTATGTGTGCTGTCGAGGAATAGAAGCATTTTAGGTTTAGTCTGTTTTATTCTTGAAACATCTGCCCACATACATACATTTATTGTAATACTAACCAACTACAAATTGAATATTTTGCAAACATTTGTATTCATTGAATGAACTACAATTAAAACCAAACTCACCATTTAAATACATATTCTACCGATACTTAAGATTCTAGGAGGATTGCGTACTATATTTACTATCGGCCTACCACCATAGCTATGATTAAATCTCATTTACTGCAGTAATCGATTTATCGATCAATCATTGTAATAGCAACTGCTACAACCCTGTTTGACCTCTTGCTGTTGGTATTTAGTTGATAAGAAGAAGAATAAGCTTTTAGTATTGTTTTTTTTGTTCTTGTATTTGCCGCATATAAGTTAAAGAATTTCAACAAAATTCGAAATGCCAAAGGAAAACTGCAAGTACTGGGACAAATGCTACCAGAGAAATGAGGCACATCTGGAGAAATACAATCACCCGGCCAAGCAAACAGAAACGGAAAAATTGGCGCCAAAACGCAGAGCAACTACAGAGGAGGACGATAAAAACAGCCCAAATACAAGTAGCAAAATGGAGACACCAGAGGTGGAAAAAAATACGGGCAGCTATGAGTCGGAGACGGCGGATTTGCACAAGGAGGCAATGAATAATATTGCCGGCAAAAATTATATGGAAATATTGGAAAAACGCATACGTTTGTCGGTCCAACAGGAGTATGATAATCTCTGTGAGAGCAATGAGTTTATTAGACATAAATTTCTGGTGGAGATGCCAGACGATTTCTACGAATTCTGGAAGTTCATAAACACCCTAAAGAAGGATGCCACGAAAGCGGCGGCACTGCAGCACATGGAAACGGTATTCCAGCTGCAGCTTGTGGGTCCCTTCGAATTCTTGGCTGGCAAATTTCACAAAGCCAAAATGGGTGAACCCGGCGATTATTTGCGACATTGGCGTTTCTATTACGACCCGCCCGAGTTCCAAACCGTGTTTGTGCGCCAAGGAACAGGCATACACTACGGCTACTGGCGCGATGTGCCGCAGGACAAAGAGCGACTGC
Source organism: Drosophila hamatofila (assembly GCA_035045345.1). Lineage (NCBI taxonomy): Eukaryota > Metazoa > Arthropoda > Insecta > Diptera > Drosophilidae > Drosophila > Drosophila hamatofila. The sequence goes on from JAWNPA010000020.1 coordinate 22,190,682, forward strand.
TGCTGGCCCGCAATGATTCGACGCGCAGCTGTGAGTTCGAATTTGTGGCTGGCAACATATTTGATGCGTTCCTCCACTATTTACAGTACGACTATGTGGCCACTCCATTCACTGCAGGCCAAGTGGCTGCCACCAGGAAGGCGGTGAAGCAGTATATTAGTGATAACTCGCTGGAATTGTCGCAGCTCGAAAGTTTGAAGACTGAACGGAATAAGCACGTAGTGACCAAATCCTTGCATCGCGCTGGCATTGTGGTGCCCTATGAGCGCAAGTCACAGCAGGGCTATCGCCCGCTTATGGTCAGCGATGCGGAGCTAAAGAAAATCTTGGCTTTGCTCGAACGCAAAGATCTCAACGATGGAAGCGGTGATGCCAAACAGGTGGTGCTCGAGAAATTGCAGCCACTGGCCAATGCGGCAAACATTGCGATGGATGAATGTGATTTTGGCACGGCACTGGAGCTGGGACTCGACCTGTTTAGCAGCGGACACAAGGAGCTGCATATGCTGGCCTCCTCACTGCTGGTGCCTGCCTATTCGCTGCTCTCGCGGCCACAGTTCATAGCCATTGCAAAGGCGCATATGGAACGTCGCAGCAAGGATCTTAATTTGAGCATATTCGAAGTATTAAAATAATCTACTTTTGTACACTCCCGTTTGAAACTTAGCTGGATGATGTTTGTTTTTTATTTGCAACCGCAACCTTTTATTTAAATAAAAACAACCACCCAAAACTGATACGTTTACATATACAAGTAGGAGCTATCCTTGGCTGGCGGCAAATAGCGTTCAATGCACTGCACGCCCATCTTTTTCAGCAGCTTCAGCACTGGCTGTGCAGCAATAACGTCCAGGGGCAATTTGTCTGTGTAAATGACATATGAGCTGACAGGTAACTCCATCTGAGTACGCCAGCTGGCAACTGGGAATAGAAAAGATAAATGTATATATATAAATATAAATTAGTAGGTTTGATTTCTTAAAACACTTACTGCCTGCTGCTACGCCAGCTATAAAGTTGGGTGCTTCCAGCTCGCTAATTGTTTTGTCATGTCCCTTGCCACCCACGCTGTGCACGATAGCCACATACTCGCTGTATCTGTCGATCTCCTCGCTTTTGTAGTCCACCTTGGGCTTTATGGTGATGGTCAGCACTTGCTTTGCCAGCTCTGCATAGGGGATGAGCAGCTCTGTGATTTCGCCACTGCTGGTCAGATCCTCTTCTAGTGTGGCAATTAGATGCCCCTTAGAGGCATTCCAATGCAAATAGGAAGTTTTTGCTGGTATCTCGCAAACGAGCTTGGCATCGTCGAGCAACGCACCCCGACAGAATTCTGTTATGAATGGACCCTCGATGAGAACGAACAATTCACTTGCAAATGGGGTTTCATCCGCGCCATCCGCAAATTTGAGCTCCGACCTGTTGATTAAATTAAAATTAGTGAAATCATGTTATATATAAAAAAAAAACTGCAAACTCACTTTATGGCTGGTTCAATGCTTTCGAATTCGTCTTCCTCGCAATCATCCCAGAACGCACGGGACGAGGGTATTCTTACTTCACCGAAGCCTGGACAACTCATTGTGTTATTGATAAATTCGAAATTAGGTTTCTAAAGAAAAACAAGAATCGTTGACTACTGTATAAAGTTTCAAGTCATTTTCAAAAGTATCGCATGAGCTTACTTCGTTTGTGTTTCTTCTCAACAAGTATTTTAAAGTAGCAGTTGCTCTTGCTAATAAATATTTCTAGGTAACAGTGACAGAGAGTTAAGAAAGTGTTTATTAAAGCGCTCGACTTTTATTAGTAAAATTACTACTGCTTTGTAAAATACTTTTGAAAAACTTTAGTTGCTACGCACATACTTATAAAATATCGAAGTGTCATATAATTTGTAGCAAGTATATCGATATAGTGTACTGTACCTATATGTCAAAACGATAAGTATCGTTAGCAAACCGCTATCGATGCTTTTTACATCCTTACTGGGAAGCTCGCACAAACAAATTGATTTTTCTCTCAAACTAACTGTAGCTCCACTGTAACGAATAAATATACGACAAAACTAAGGCGTGTAAGAATTATATCAAAACCGACAAACAAATATGACAACATCGCAAGTTGACCAGGTAAGCAAGGACCCGTTATTCCAACAGTGACTCCTTTGCACTTTTTTGCACGAAAAAATTGCCGCCATCATGAAAAACAAAAATTTCCATTAATTTACAGAAACGTGCCCTAATCAAGCTAAAGCATGATTTGGAACCATTTCGCAATGCCATTGTAAGTGGATATGGGGTTCTTACCTGGGAAAAACAATACTATGCCGGCGTCGTCTTTGGCGCCATCAGCATTATGTATTTGTTGCTATGGTATATGGATTTGTCCTTCATAACTCTGTTCTCATTGCTGGCCCTATTGGCATTCTTCATGGACTTTGTCATTCCGATGCTGTCGCGATTGGTCACCAATGGTGGGAATTGGGATGGCGAACAGGAGGCTAAATTTGAGGAGGTTTGCGGACAGCTATATAATATTAAATCAAGTTTCATTGATTGGTACGATTATCTGTTCAAGGAGCGCAAGCCAACAATGGTAAGCACTTTGCACATGTGGATGACTAAAAATTCAATTGTAATTTATTGTACAGGTTGTGATCATTATAAGCTTGGGCCTACTGGCTCTGGCTTGGATTGGTGCCATCATCAACAATCTATTGCTTATGTATTGTGCTACTGTTCTGGTAGCCATGTGGCCAGGCTTGAATGAAAAAGATGTGTTCAAGTCTCTTACCCAGAAGGCCTCTAAGATAATCAATGAGAAAATTCAGTATGGCAAAAAGAAGCTGCAGTAAATGGCTCATTTGTGTTTATTAAATTAATATATGGATTATTAAGCACACTGACACGCACACACACACACACAAGTGCACAACCACAATCAAGGATATTCGACCAAAACAAATGAAGAAAACACACATAATTCGAATATATAACACTAAGTCATTTACTTGCCATCTCATACATCCTAATCAATAAATATAGTATATCGTAAAATATAAGTATGCTACAGGCATATTGAGAGTATTATCATTCACATAAATAGCTAAAATCATAAACGTAAGGCATTTTGGAAACCTATACATCCCCAAAGATTCTCAAAGAAAGACATTTTTGTGATTATGGGTTAATTGAAATTTAATGATAATCCGGCATATGTATGAGAAACTATGCGTCTTCTCATGATACATAAATGTTTAAATAAAATAAAATTTTCAAATGAATCAACAATTGCGTAGCTCGATTTAATATCTTTGTACTACTTGGCACGCCCATTACGGGATCGGGAACGGGAACGAGTGCGGGAACGATCATGTTTACTTTTCTTAGTTTTCTTTTTTTGACGACGTCTCCGTGTCCTTTCGTCTGCGCTGCTATCGCAATCCTCGCTTGTGCTTGAAGAACGGCGATGCCGGTGGGATTTACTTTTTGATTTCTTTGACTTTCTTTTCTTGGATTTACTGTTGCTGCTCCCAATTTTTGACTTTTTTTTTGACTTGCGCTCGTAGGCGGAATCACAATCACTCTCTGTTGACACATCTGTATCGTCGGCTTCATCTGAGCTGCTTTGCTGTCGCCTTCGACCACTTGATTTAGATGTGCTATTACTTCTGAGAGAATCCTGATCACGTTCATGGTAACGGTTACTTCTGCTGCGCTCAGCTTTTACCCGCTCTTCTGTTCTATGAGGTTTGCGTTCCTCTCTTTTGTGGGATGTACTTTGTTCGTCTTTGTAGTCTCTGCTCTCAACTTGTCGCTCATCTTGGTTGACATTCCGATTATCTGTTTTAGAGGGCCTCCTCTCCTCGTCTTTTGTTCGATGCGACTTGTGTTCGTCCTCACGTCTATCCCGACTCTCTGACTTCACGCTGATTCTCTCTATTGATTTTTCCCGCTTTATAATTATTTGGCCGTGCTCATTTTCCTGCTTCTTAAACTCCTCGTATTTGGCCGTATCTGTAAGTAGTGGGAACTATTATTAATTTTATTTTCACTTAGTCTGTGATTAAGATCTATTTGGATGCCACTTACTTATGCACTTGCCATACTGCGAGTACTCCTTCTGAGAGACGGGCTGGCAGAGAAACTCATTAAAGGCTTCTTTGTTACCTCCGATTGCCATTTTCACAATCACACGACCTGCATGATCGTCAAAGCCCTCGATCTGTCCATACTGGTCTTTTTGCTTGCCACCCAAGATGCGCACATAAGCTTGTTTTTTAATTTCCAATACTTCATTTTTCTCGGGCTGCACTAGCAACGCCTTCGGTTTTAATGCTTTGTCAGCGCCCAAACCCATTCCTTTGGGCCGCAAAAAGGGAGCCTCATCGACCGAAGCGGCGCCCTTTTTCTTAGGCGGCGGATCCTTCCAGCCCATGCCGCGCAACATCGCTAGACCAAACTGCTGTATTGGTATTGAGTCATAGTCATCTAAAGTTGCTTCTTTGGCGCCATCGAGTGGCAGCTCATCAGCTTTCAGCGCCGGTAATACAAGCTTTTCATTATTTATAATATCGTTTCCGTTGTCGTTCGCAGCGGCTGCAAGTAGTTCGCGTGCGGCTCGTTGCTCCAAGTTGGCACCCTCATTATTAGCAGTTACTTCAGCTATAGATTGGGGCTCGGCAGTGGACTCTTCGGGGTCTGCATCGTCTTCGCCCATCAAAACAGCACGTCGTTTCATTAGACTTGCCAGCGCTGTGGATGTTTTCTGAATAGTAGGCATTTGAATGACCAGTGGTGCAACTTCTTGTTTTTCACTAGAAACACAGAGAATAATATTAGAACTGTTTCAAAAATTGTTTAAAACAAACTTACGTGACCAGTTTGATTTCCTTGCCTTCAAGGCATTTAATAAGCTCAACTTTGTTTTCTTCTTTTGTTGCTTTGCTGGGTAATATATTTGGCTTCTTAGCCACCTTGCTAAAACCAAAGGATATCTTTTTAGTATCCATGGCGTTCCTTTTACACAAAACGTTTATAAACAAAAATAAAACAGCTGTGATCGCTGTGTTGCCAGTGTGTGTAATGATGTCGACTAGCTATCGATATAGTTATCGAGTCTGCAATTTTTATTGGCGCTGCCCAATTAAATTATTTATATATCGCTGTATTTTGATTTTTAGTGTTACAGCTTTTGTATAGTTGTTTGATGAACAGTAACATATATTTGTAGCAGTACAAATTTAATTAACATCAACTAAAATATATGTTATCGAATCTTCTGGAATCGTGTGTCAGCATTTCTAACCTCAAAAACAAACGTCACTCATTCTCTTTCGAACGGCGGCGACAGCGAAACGCGAGGCACGAGTTTTATTATTTTCACATAGAAATTGATTAAAAATAACAAGAAACATGTTTGGTGGACAGCAACCAATACTCGTGTTGAGTAAGTTATAAAATTTCATTGAATTCTGACCATTTACTAACTTATTCTTGCCGTTTAGGTCAAAACACAAAAAGAGAATCGGGCCGCAAAGTGCAGTTGGAGAATATTCAAGCCGGAAAGGTACGTGTGTGTGTGTGTGTGTGATCGTATGTGTGTAATGCTTGTGACTCACATGTCTCTTGCGTCTATCGAGCAACTTTGACCATCTGCTTACAAGATTGAAAAATTACTGATAATTTTAGGCTATTGCCGATGTAATACGCACATGCTTGGGCCCTCAGGCCATGCTTAAAATGCTGATGGATCCTATGGGTGGCATCGTGATGACTAACGACGGTAATGCAATTTTGCGGGAGATCACTGTGCAACATCCGGCGGCCAAGAGCATGATTGAGATAGCTCGCACGCAGGATGAGGAAGTTGGTGATGGTACCACCTCTGTGATTGTCCTGGCTGGTGAGATGCTAGCCGCCGCCGAGCCATTCCTGCAACAGCAAATCCACCCGACAGTGATTATTCGAGCCTATCGCGAGGCCCTCGAGGACATTGTCAATCATTTGCAGTCCGATTTGAGTGTTCAGTTGGATGTCAAGGATAAAGCCAAAATGGCTGATGTGGTCAAGGCCTGCGTCGGCACCAAATTCATTGGCAAGTGGTCCGACATGGCAGTGAAGATTGCTTTGGATGCCGTTGAGACTGTTACGCTGAATGAGAATGGACGCTTGGAGGTGGACATTAAGCGGTAGGTAGTTGAAGTAGAAGGATCTGGTCTGAAAATTTATTTTGTTTCGAATATACATAGCTATGCCAAGGTAGAGAAGATTCCCGGTGGCGCTATCGAAGAATCCTGTGTGCTGAGGGGCGTTATGCTCAACAAGGATGTGACGCATCCAAAAATGCGTCGCTACATTGAGAATCCACGCATCGTACTGCTGGATTGCTCGCTGGAGTACAAAAAGGGCGAAAGCCAGACAAATGTTGAAATCATTGGCGAGCAGGACTTTACTCGCATGCTGCAAATCGAAGAAGAGTTTGTGCAGCGTGTCTGTGCTGATATTATTGCCGTGAAACCGGATCTGGTGTTCACCGAGAAGGGTGTCTCTGATCTGGCACAGCACTATCTACTAAAGGCGGGTATTACGGCCATTCGACGTCTCCGCAAGACGGACAACTTGCGCATTGCTCGCGCCTGCGGTGCGACCATTGTGAACCGCACTGAGGAGCTGACAGAGAAGGATGTCGGCACTGGAGCCGGACTATTCGAGATCAAGAAAATTGGTGACGAGTACTTCACGTTTGTCACACAGTGCAAGGATCCCAAAGCCTGCACAATTCTGCTGCGCGGTGCTAGCAAGGACATTCTCAACGAAACTGAACGTAATCTGCAGGATGCTCTTCATGTGGCACGCAATCTTGTGCTTGAACCACGTTTGGTGGCCGGCGGCGGTGCTGTCGAAATGGCAGCTTCCCAGCTATTAACACGCAAGCAGGTGAAAGGACCCTACACTGCCGTGGCGCGTGCCTTGGAAATAATACCACGCACCCTGGCCCAGAATTGCGGCGCCAATACCATTCGCGCCTTGACCGCTCTGCGTGCCAAGCACGCCTCTCACACTGGCGACGGAGTCTGTGCCTGGGGCATAGATGGCGAATCCGGTGAAATTGTAGACATGAATGAAAAGAACATTTGGGAGCCGCTTGCCGTCAAGCTGCAGACTTACAAGACTGCAGTGGAGACGGCCATCCTGCTGCTGCGCATCGATGACATTGTGTCTGGATCGAAGAAGCGTGGGGGCAACGAGCCAACCAATCCAGCAGCCATGGCTCAGGGCCAAGAGTAGGCAGAGAACAACAAATACTTGTGTATTAATAATTCTTAATATTTTAATACTTAATTTAACAAAACACACAAACAAAGCGTGCACACACACACACACACACACACATACACAAATGTCTAACATTTCGCCAGTTCCCTCACATACAAAATTCTTGTTGCATTTGCTCTCATTTACAAGCACACAAATAAAAACGATAAAGAAACAAAAATAACTCAAGATATCGTGTTTTCTTAACTGTCTTATAGAGAGTATTATGGTATTTAGTGAAAAGAAGAAAACATGCAGAGCAAACCTAAAATATTTTAGTATCAGCTTTTCTTTATTATTTGGTCGTACAAACGTTCATCCATTAGCTTCAGCACCTCCATGCCAATGGACGTAAATTGTGGTTGTAAATAGCGGGCGAACAGCTCCAGGCATTTGGGCTCAACTTGATCCTGCTCAAGCTGCAAATGTGGTCGCAGCCAGTCCAGGAGTGGCGGCTTATGCGAGTGCACAATGCTGGGCACGCTAAGCAAGAGTTCAGTTCGCTTCAAGTTCTCGGCATATGCCACTTCGCTCTGCGCATGGCAGGCCAAATAGAGCTGCTCGTAAGGTTGTTTTTGTGTAGCATCCGTTTGGTTTAGCTTGCTAATGAGTCGATTTGCCGTATTTAGCTTGTACCAGCGCAATTTGTGTAGTAAACGCAGCTGCCAACGTGGCAGTAGTTCTTTTTCCAGCATCGTCTGATGTAGGTTGGAGTTGGTGCACCAAATGGCGACTAAGGTGCGTTCATGTGTGAGTTGGCGGAGCGGCAGCAGTGCCAACTGCTCATTGTCCATCATGGCATAGCCTAGCTCATGCTTGGCGCGCTTTACTCGACGTATGTATTTGTTGCGCCAGGGCGGGTCAATCACAATTAAATCATAGCTGGGCAACAGCTGAGGCAATAATGTGGTTAGCTGATCCACATTATGGTTGTAAAAGCAGGTTGCATGAGGTATGATGAAAGTCTTTTCCTCTGCTTGATACTTTTGAAATCGTCCACTTGTATTGTTGCCATGCATTTGAGGTAGTTCGTACTTGTCCTCCCAGTAGCGGGGCAATGTGGGCGAATTGTCCACTTCTGCATCGGGCAGCAGTTCAAGGTATTCCAGAATGTTATCCACTGATGCATTGCTGTCAACTTCGTTAAATTTGCGTTTACGCTTCTTTATGTATTGCTGCGATTTTTGAGCTATTTTTGGCTGAAAGTGAAACAACTGCGATTTTATTTCATATATTTCATAGTCAAATACTTCAGCGACGTAGGCTTTATTTATTAAATGCCGGTGATTGAGTAAAATGGCGTGCTTTGTACCATCTTGTTTTGATTGCAATTTTTGCATGTTACAATACATGTGACATGTATCGTTAGTGATGTTATGTTATGACCTGTTAAACTTCACAAAGTATCGATATTGTGCTATCGATTGTTTTTGCCATTATAGTGGCAACATTCTTGATCGGTTTCTACAGAATTTGAATCAACAATAATAATGGCGTAATAGGTCAGTAATTTCATCCTTAAAATATGATTGTATTCGTCAGAGCAGCTCTGCGTGCAGTTTACGCTTACCATCTCGATCTTAAAAGTATTATTCTTCACTAAAGTACGGCGCAAAATATCGGAGCATGGCATCGACGCCATGAAAATATCGTAACAGTATATAGGATTATGTCGTTGAGCTCGCGGCAGCGCGAACATCGTTAGAAGTTTTTATATATTGAAATTTTTGTGTGATCATGGTTGCAGATTCATTCTAAATATTTTAACTGCCTCTTGATTCAGTTTATCTTTCATAAATCTGTTGCTCTCACTTATTCCACGTTGTAGTGTAGTATAAAAGCAAATTCTTACATATCCACATCATATTCGCCATAAATAAGTTCGTTAAAGCTGTTCAGGTCCACTTCGGGCAGTGGACACTTATTCTCCTGATTCACTCAATAATTGCTTCTAGAACGAGCTTTCTCATGGTGGGTTTTGCGACCCTAGCCTTACCAAAGAAATGGGCCTCCCCAGCAACAGTTACACCAAATATCAATGGTGCTGACTTCGTGGAGAAACTGCTATCAATTCGCTCATAGGCAGCATGTTCAATTTAAAGATATATGATGCCCAAATATCATCTACGACAAATTCTATTCGCTTGCCAAACAATCATATCCAGCGAATGCTTTGGTGCATCTAAATCGTCGGCAAACAAATGCAGCACAATCAGCACTGGCCTCTTTTCCAACTTCAATTTAAATGTCATCGATCGAGCCGTTTAAGTCCCTCCGCATGCAGCGGCGACAGACAACTATTATAATTCGGCAGAAAATATAATTTTTCAGGCAGCTAAAGTCTTTTAAGTCTTCCTAATTTTCTAAGTCTTTTAAGTTTTCTAAGTCTTGCTAATTTTCTAAGTCTTTCCAAATGTTGAGCCTGCGTCGAGTTGCGGTCGCTGCAGTCGATCATGAAGTGATCAATGAGAACACTGTCAGCTGCTTCCAGCATTCTAAATGAGTTTAACTTAAATGTAAATGTAAGTAGATATTGCTGAATACATAAAGACTACAGAAATGATCTTCTGCAGCTCATTTTCGTTGCTTACTTTGGTTAGGCAGACAGACAGAGAGACAGACAGACAGACAGACTGACATACGGTCAGATTAATAGGCATACAAACAGAGAACAAGAGTTCAAGAATATTTAGTCTTCCCCACCAATAGCCAATGAGATTACATTCTAAATAAATAAATAGGCTTTACTTAAATATAAATATTGCTACAGACATATAAAGGTCTTAAACTTGTCTTCTTTTGTTGTTCATGCACTATAAAAATTAGGAAGCCACTCCCACATAAATCGGACTATTACACAGACAGACACATAGACAAACAGACATATGTAAACATTCATACAAATGTTATATAGTTTCATCGGTTCATTTATATTTTATATAATTTCGATTTTTGTTATACCAGCTTCCCTTTAAGTTTGCAAAAAGCGTAATTTAAATACTAGAGACTTGTGCTTCGACAAACACACACATTTTAATGATATTATCACGTCTATTAGTATCACGTCAAAAAAAGTTATTGAACAATAAAGTTCCCAGAGTAAGCCCACACTGCAGTCCAGGGCTGCTTATACGTGTGCGCGTGTGTGTATGCATGTGTAAGTAGAAATGGAGCGACGAATTATTGAAATATCAATTCCTGGAAGGGTTCAGGAAATCTTGTAGTCGAGCAGTCTCATTTAGAGCTTTCATACTGGTTTTTATATATTCTTCTTAAATAATTTGAGATTGAACCCATTGAAAATGGGGATAATGGCTTTTCTATAATGTATGTATAATGTATGACCGTATAAAGTATATAAAGAATGCTTGATACAGAAAGAAAGACTAAATATTCTTTAACATTTCTTCTCTGTTTGTTTGCCTATTAATCTGACCGTATGTCTGTCTCTCTGTCTGTTTGTCTAACCAAAGCAATTAACTAAAATGAGCTGCAGTAGATCATTTCTGTTGTCTATGTATTCAGCAATATTTGCTTACATTTACATTGAAGTTAAACTCATTTAGAATTCTGGAAGCAGAGAGTGTTCTCATTGGTCACTTCACGATCGACTGCAGCGACCGCAACTCGACGCAGGCTCAACATTTGAGCACGCCTTGGAGCTTGAGTGAATGTCGCCCTATATAAAGAGCAGCAGCTGCATCATTTCTTCAGTCATCCAGGCCCGGTGGGGGTCAATTGTGCAGTGCAGTAAAGTGAAAGTGAAAGTGAAGTGAAGTGTGGTGAGGTAAGGTAAATATTTTATTTGTTAATAATGTTAAGTACTTTAAGCAGAATTTTAATAGTTAAAAGTAATTGTTAAGAATTGTTTAAATATTAGATATAAGAAAAACTGTAGACGTAAGATAATGTTAATTATCGTTGAGCTAAGCAGTAAAGACTTAGAAAATGTTGAAGACTTTAATAACTTAAAAAAAAAAAATGGAAAGACTTAGAAAATTAGCAAGACTTGGAAAACTAGACAGAACTAGAAAACTTGAAAGACTTAGAAAATTAGGAAGACTTAGAATACTTAAAAGGTTTAGAAATCTAGAAGACTTCTACTTAAAAGACTTTAATTGATAAGGATATTTCCATATATTGCCCTCACTTATTATTAAAGCAATATTCAAATTCCATAGAGCTTAAAAAAACTTATATATAAATATAAAAAATTGTAAGAGTTTCCCTTGAACAGCAATAGGGGTACTCTATATATATAAAATCAATTCCTATGATTCAATTCTTATGAGCTATTCACTTTGTAAACTAATATTAAATGTCTTCATTTGTTTGTGCAATACGTACAATACAATACGAGACTACGTTTAAATTTGAAGACTGATATTTTGTGGGAAGGGTACGAAATCGTGATGCGCATAAATTGAGTGCCTGTGTGCATTCTTACTATTCTTACAGCCTACTATGGACGATTTGTCGATTTTGGCGGCATAAAGTCTAAAAATAAAGCTATAAGCCTAATTTTTGTTGTTGTTATAATTCTTTTATTTTATTTGAATTTTGGATTTTTTTTCTCGTCAATTGGGTCACTCCATTTTTTCCGCCCCTTTTTAAGTCCGGCGCTGCTACGTAAATTCCAGTTTTTATTATCAGTATTATTAATAAAAAGCTAAGAAGAACAAAGCAAAGCAAACAAAGAAAAAATTATACATATATTTCGATATATGTTTTAATATTATTTCAAGCTTTAAAAACTAATAGTTAAAAATCTTTCTCATCCAAAACACAGGAATTCTCATATTCGTAATCGGTTTCGTCATCCGAATCCATTTCTTCGTCATTATTATTGTGAGCTCAACTCTGATGTTGGAATCTTTAAAAAAGTTTTTTAGCCTCTTATTTATATAAAACCTTGAAATTAATGGAAATTTTAAGTTCATTTTTTTTCAAAAGGAGCAAAAACGAGTTAAAAAGGTTATTAACACTATAAACTAGAAACATTTCTTCGTAACTTTTATGTTGCATGTTTTGATATGCACTTTTTAAGAAATATTCCACGGAACACAATTAAGTGTTAGATTGTTTGCTAAGATGGCATGGATGCCCGATAACTACCTTTTGGTCTATAATTAGCGACTGATGAAGGCTGTTTATTGTACATATATCTTTAACGTTGAATTTGAATATTCCGCAGATATATTATCAATAAAGCTAGTAAATCGATGGAGTTTTTTGTAGTACCGTTCAAAATAGTGATAAGCAATAATTTGTGGAATATTATTAGAACGTGTCTTAGCTGAACCATTATTTATTGTTAATTCAATTTTAAAACTCGTTATCATCATATATTTTTAATATATCCATCTCTGCGGGCTCAAGCTAAACAAAACCAGATAGCTGTTAATTAATGAATGAATCGTAGCTTTTAAGTTATTAATCAACCAATTTCACAATTGGTAGTAAAAGCTTCGCTACGTTAGTTGGACCATGTCTTAATAAAATGAGGAGCAAGCTGATGCCAAACAGCTAAATACCCTTTAAAATATATAATAAAACTCTTACATTTGCCCTTATAATTTAATTTATTATATTATATTTATGTATGAGGTTTTTTTTTATATATTTATTTAATAGTATGGATAAATTTGTAGTCTTCCAAATACATATGTATTTTCAACATTTAAATGATTCATAAATTTGAACTGTTTGTTTGAATATATTTACCAGCGTGTGCTTGCAAACCAGTTTAATTAAATTTGATGAGAAAATATATTTCAATTCGTGAGAAGCATCTAACATTTTAAAAATATAAATGAAACAATTTATATTTCGAGCCTATAACTTAATTTGAATAAAAAAACAATAGCATAATTGCTATGTATGTAATTTATGCATTTGTGCATCAAGTTTATGAATTTGCGCATAGTATTAGCTTATAGATTACCCTATTAACATAAAACAAACCCGTGCTAATAACTAATTAACAGAGACACTATGCTTAATATCATTTACAGCATTATTTGTAAATAGCATATAAAAATAGATTCTGTGCTGTGAACTTTTTCACTACTTAATTTCTAGATAGAAAAAGATTGTTACTTCGCACCTACCAGAAGCGCACCTGTTTTAGCCTGTCGTAAATACTAAAGTACAATGCCGTCGTCATGCTGGATTTGAGGAGCGTGGGAGCAACGCCCTTGTAGAGGCCCCTGACACCCTCCTGTCGTACCGTCAGCTGAAGACAATCCCAGACTCCATTACATTTCAGTGTCTGCCCGAATGTCTGGCGATTTTGCTCAAAGCCCTGGATTTGCAAACGCTTTTTGATCAAGTCAAAGGGATATACAATTGTCTTCGATAGCATGCCCGAGGAAGCACCCAGCATCAAGAGAGTCCAAGTGGGCAGCTTGGTACGATCGTCCACTTCGAAGAAGTTGCACGCCGACTCGCTGAACAAACGATAGGCCATGAAGTTGGTACCCATCAAGGGGGCGATCTGCAAGAGGGCCGAGGATAAGCCACGATACATGCCACGGATTCCCTCCTGCCGCACAATGGCTGTGACGGCCCGTGTTGCATTGCTGCAAAGGGAGTTTTTAGCACTGTATGTATATGATGTAAATAAATATACGTTACCGATATCCTTTGCTAGTGTCCTGGGCGATAAGGCGTGTCCGAATGACATCTAGTGGTGTGGAAATGATAACTGCTGCCGCTCCAGCAGAAGCGCCGCATATGAAATTTGACAGATGATGATGATCCTTGAGGTAGTTGGTTTGTTTGGCCAGAAGGCTTAGCTGCTCGTAAGTCCAGAACTGGCAGATGCCGTACATAATGCTCAGCACCTGGGCGGGATTATGACCCTTCCAGAAGGCCAACAGGCCCTCCTCTCGATAAATGGTGCGCACAGCTTGATGGATGGATGTGTATTTGGAGGAATGCAGTGGGAGGTCAGTTTTGGAGGATGACTGCATTGATGGAGTAGATGGCTTGAACGGCTCCACCTGCAGCTGGAATCGTATTTTGAGTACATCCAGGGGCTGGCAGGTGGAGCGTGTTATAGCTGCCGATAAGCCACCGGCAATTATTTGCTGCAGTTGCTCACGCCCGCTGTGCTTGCGTCGCTGACTGACCGCCGGGCCTGCGGGCTTCGTCATTGTGGTGCTGCCTGTTACCGCCGGCGTCATATTGCTGGCTGTCGATTCGAGCTGGCTCAATCGATGCGTTGTCAATGGCTTTGCTTGTGAGTGTGCGATTTCACTTTTATTGCTGCTTATGCGTCTGCTTCAGCGTGTGCGTCTTCAATGGCATTTCTGTAAATCATATGAACAACAACAGCGGAATTAATTTGCTGTTAAACAAACAAAATAGTTTTGGAGCGCTGTCGCTCTCGCTCCACTGAAACCCGATTCAAGGTGCGCCCCGCCCAGTGGTCCAATCAAAATGTTTGCAGTCATCAAATGGTTGCCAAATTGATGTGTGAAATAATTATGCGACGAAATTGAGATCACAGGCTGAACTTACAAGGTGTCATGCTCATCGGAGCGTGATTTAATCGTTTGTTTCACCCGGAGTGCCCTCTTCTGAATTGTGGTTATTTTGAGTTTCTCTACACTCGCGTGCGCGCCAATTTGGTTTTAAGCTTCAATAAGATTTGGTACACAGACTAATTCATTCATTCAGGGATGGGCAACAGATTTTCGTCTTATCAGTGATTTCACTTTTGTTGCTATTGTTGTAGCCGTTGTCTTGTCTGGTTGGCGGGGCTGATGCTATAGGCCACAAAACAAAGATAAAGCCATTGTATTTAATATGCATGCCAGAAATTGGAATTGCTCACCTTACAAATATGCTAAAAATTCAGTTAAGTCAAGCTCGTCAATATATTCGACTGCTCGCTGTCAGAGAGCATCGGTAACTGTTTAGCTGCGCGGCCGCACGACGACGACGCTTCTTTATTACAAATTACAAGTAACGGCCATGTTATTGCGTCAAAACTTTCTTTTGCTCAGCGCTTGTCAGTGTATGAGAAATAACTGTATGTCGAGGCTCGCTGATGTTGCTGCAGTTTATGTGAGACTTTACAAACCGGTTTCGAAACGCTTTTCGGCTAAAATTATTTTCAAATTGAAAACAAAACTTGGCCTTAAGTTACGTCAAGTGCATGCCACAAACAGCTGTTGCCGTGCGCATCAGCTGAAAAAATGAAAGTGACTGCTTGAGCTTTTTACCGATATATCGATATTTTTCGTTAATTTCGGCGTTGCCACCTTGGCGTATGCCCGCGAATATTTATTTCAAAAACTATAAAAAGTGCTTATAAAAATATAAATACATAGTTAAATAACTACTTCCAGCCAATATTGCCAGAACCATCTGACGGAGCACTGGGTGTTGGCTGATAGCCCGGTGGTATGCTAAAGCCGAGCACCTCAAAACTATTGCCAACAGTTGGAACAGCTGCAGGTGCTTGCACTGGATATGGCGGTGCCTTTTGAACCCCTGCCGTCGGCTTTGCTACTGGAGACACCGGATTGGGTGTGTAATTCACTGCTGGTGCAGGCAAAGTATCCTCGGCTCTTGGATAAAGACCGGGCAATGGCGACTTAGCACCATTGGTATTAGCTGGCTGACCATTGAGTAAGTAAACTGGATAACGTGGCTTATACGTGTTCGACTCGAAGTGTTCAGTGCACACATCCTCTTGAAAGTTCGGCGCAACTAAAAAAAAAATGATTAAGAAGATACTTTATAAACTAAGCTTAATTTTAGATGCTGCTTACCCATCGCCTGATAGCTGCCATTTGTGTTCGGATGTGCCTTCTGACCCGGTCCCTTGTCGTCCGCACTGCCCAGCAATGGCACTGTTCCAATGACCAGTGGAAAGTCGACAACCAGATCCCCGCCGCCATGCAAGCGGAATGTCTTGGCTATGAAACGAAGTGTGTAACTAACCCGAATCGGAGCTCGATCGTTCATTGTTGTCGGGGTCGTTGGCGGCACCATTAGAAAATCATCGAATTGCGCCTTGTTGTTCTTGTCCACCTCGCCACAGTGCTTATCGGCTATGCGCGCCTCCGTGGTTTTCAATTGCTCCTTATCGCCCGCTTTGCCGCGATAGGTGACGTTCTTGAATAGACGCACCTTCACATCCTGACACTGAACATCCGCTTGATTGTCCAGCACGATGTGAAACTGGATCTTCTGGCCGGGCACATAGGCGCTATATGAGGTGCTCACGTCCATTACCATGGGCTTGTTGCCGCCAAATATGGAGCCCCACCAAAAGGTTTTCTCCTCGATGCGCTTCAGGGGTTGCTGAAAGGGATGGAGAAGGATTAGACTTTCTATAATATCTACATTCATGTTACACCTACCAGATGCTCGCGCTTCGCGTTCAAATCGTTAGGCAATATGACAGTGAAACACTGCTTGAATATGTTATTATATCGTACGGCCCGATCTATGGTCAAGGTCACTTCGTGTTTCACCTGACCGTGCGTGCCATTGAAGGAAGTCGGTGCTTGGGGCGGTATGGTGGCCTGAAAGGGAAAGACATACTTGCCCTGGGGCAGCTCCAGCTGCGACCCGCCGCTCTGGCCGTACACATACTTATCGCTGCTGTAGTAGATCTCCGTGGTGGTATACGTTTCCAGTGCCTTGACCAGCTTGCCATCTGCACCAGGCTTTTCGACAGTCTCCTGCCAACGCGTCTCCACAAAGCCATTTACGGTTATAAAGATGGCTGTAAGACAGCAACGGAAGAGAGCCAATCGGGGCCTTAGCGTAATTGGACTTAATTTCTTTGTAATACTATTAAGCTGCTCGCCATGTGGGCGGTGCACAGATCAAGCTGCTTTCCAGTCAAGTTCAATTGCGTTTAATTCGCTGTTATCTGAACTGTCCCTGACTCTTTAGTGAATCAAATTATATTCGAAAACCAGTCTCAAGCATAATTTTGCTATTATTCATTTCAGGTTAGTGCGGAAATACTGAAACTTACCATTCCTTTGACTACTTGGGTTCTTAGCTATGTTTTTTATATATTATTTTTATAATTTTAATGTTTTATGAGGCCTAAGCGAATTGTTTATTAACAAATCAAAGTACAACAGCAGTCGAGTCGACTCAAATGCCCAACGGCAGGCATACTATTCGAAGAAAAACTAGTTTTTTCTTCACTCTCGCTACAATATTAAATAACCGATACAGAAACATATACATATATATATATATACATATACATACACACATACATATGTATATGAAGATTAGCTACCGGCACAATACAAAAGATATACACACAACAAAACCAGCAGAAACAACAATAACAAATAACAAAAAAAAAAAAAAAAAAAAAACAATGACGGCTCGAATACTAATGTAGTGTATGGCCTGGGCTCCAGGCCCCCTCCCAGACACAGACACAGACCCAGAGCATTTTTAATGCGGAGTAGGGGGCACCATGACGTCATGCTAGCCACAATGAAATATTATATGCGTATTTGGGTATAAAGAACTTACAGCGTATGGTTTTGGGCCGCTCTGTGATAAGTTCGGCTGTGCCGGATACGATCTGGCCAGCATAGTAGACGCCCAAGAGGCTATCGAAGCTAAAATTCACTTTGCTGCTCATCCTGTCACGGCCTTGCTAAAAACGGGCACTATGCGTTTCGTTGGAATGTTTATTCTTTTGTTGATTGTGGCAAGCGACGCGGAGCACAATCGAGTAGGCGAAGGCACAACCACCAACTGATGCGCTGCGTCCACGACCAAAACCTCCGAACGCGAGCAGTTACAAATTAATACTGAAGCAGAATCCGATTAATAAATTTTCATATGCTACACATGATGTGAGCGCTAATTGTGTGCGTGTGCCACTCTTTGAATAAGCGGGGAATTACCCTCTAAGCAGACTGCAGCAATTAAATACCAATTTTGTCTATATGCAAAATACAGCAATGGATTGCTTGCTCGGCAAAAGGTGCTGATTATCTCATTTTTAAATATCAACTTTTAGCGCTTCACTTGCTCACCTGGTGGCAACGCTATGCCCGTTTAAAGCCAGCTGATTTCATGTTAATGTTATCGTTAATCGTTATCGTGTGGCAAGCTAAAACAAAAGCAACAACGTTTCTAGTTACTTTTCTTAAATAATTAAAAAACCTTGCAGTGGATAATTTAATTGAAACGAAGCATAGTGCGCGTAAATGAATTTATCATTCTTCTGCATATTGCCAGTTGAAGTGTTGTGCTCAACTTATCACATTGGATAAAAGGAATAAAAAGTTGTAGTTGTAGTTCTGCACAGTGATACCAAAGAGGCCGCTCAAATGTGGCCTTTTATATGTTATTTTTGGATGAGTATTTAATGAGAGCAGAAGTAGCATCAGCCGCAGCAGCAGCATGGAAAGCGAGCGACTATGCATTCGACTGGACAATCCAGAACGCATTTTTTATGCCGGCCAGGTCATTCGTGGCGAGATTTGGATGAATCTCAACAAGCGTACCAAAATACGAGGTAAATTTAAATTGCTATTACTCTTAATATCAATTATTTCGCAAACCGAGCTTGCATCATGTGTGAGTCAGGCCCTGTCAGACCACAATTTGCGGTCAGTAGTGAAGTTTTCGGATTTTGCTGTGTCCATTGTCAACATGGTTTCGTTATGGCCGCATTGGCATAAACAAAGAAGATGTTTAACAGCAGCACAAACGAAACCCAGCATTCACATATAATTTTTGTATATGTACGTATGTAAATATGTACGTATTGTTGCTCTTGGTTTGTGATTGTAAATTCTTTCAATTCGGCATTATTCATCGATAGGTGCTCAATTGCTTGCATTCGGCAATTGCTCTTCTTGTTTGTGGGGTCATTTGTTTCAGGAAATGTTACGCGCGGGTTCACTTAGAGAGCGGCGCGCAGGGTGCAGGTGTGTGTAAGCGAGTAAGCGTTCTTTTCCCTGTGTGTGTGTTTGTGTGCTAAAAATGCCGTAATATGGTATATTGCATGAAGAGAGCTTTTGCTCTCAATACAGTGTCGGCTAGAAAAATGTACGTACCTTAATTCAACATTGCTTGTGCCCAACTAGTAAGCACATAATTGGAAAAACAACAAAAGTATTACATTTATCTATTCATTTTAATATTTGTGCGATCACTTAAAAAATGTATTACTGTAATTAATTTGGCAGCTGCTTTTATCAAAGCTGTGAATAAAAACAGCAGCCTGTTAGTAACCGAATGTATTGTCAGCAACTGAATCAGTCGCGTTCTTTTGTTTACACTTTACATACAGTTTTACACAAATCGTAGTCAATGCTAGAATGTAATCGAAGAGAAGAAAAGAGAGAGCGAGAGAGAGAGAGAGAGATATAGATAGAGAGACAGAAAGAGAGAGCAATATGGCTTCTGTCAGCTTGGTTAGCTACATTATTATGTACTCCATTTGTCTATGTTGAGCGTGTTTGTGTGAGAGAGCATTCGAGAACGCCACACTTGACAGCTGTTGTGCCCTACACGCGGACAAGCAAGACGTTTAAGTGTGGCGCATAAATGAAGCCATAGAGGGCAAATGTCGCTATTAAAATATAAGTGTTCTGTGTTACGTTGGCCAAAAATAGTATTTGCCATATCTATTATGGCTCCATGTGAAAATAAACAAGTACGTTATCAATTAGCAATATTACAAAACAAAAAAGGAAATGATTTATTATCAGAGCACCTACTTAGAAGCGTTTATACAAGTACATACATATAAGTTTATATATATAATATTCATATCAAAACAAAACATTTTTATTTTTATTAGGGGAATGTTTTGGATGGGTTATATAGCTTATAATCAGTGTATACATATGTGTATGGCAAAAGAAATATACATTTGGACACATTTCATTTTTTTGATTCGTTTTTACTTGGTAAGGCTTCGCAATTACATTTGATTAGTTACAATGAACCATAAACCCCCTTCTTAATAGCCCCACTCTACCTCACACAACATATATATATATATATATATATCTATTATATATGTTAGACCTTAATTGAACACATCTTACTTCTCGTTAGCAACAGCTGCCTATCAATAATGAATAAAATTTGTGCATTTAATTGAACTGTTTCGTTGTTGCCATAATTCCCTACTCTTCTTAACCCATGTTGACTTTGTCCTTGAGAAAGCGCTCGACGCGCGGCCAAATCTCCTTGGTTTCGCGACCCTTGAAACTGGTAACCAGATCCCGTTCAGCATACCAGGCCAGCACGGGACCCATGAGCTCATCGTAGACTTGCAAACGCTTGGCCACTACCTCCGGTTTGTCGTCCTCGCGTTGGGTCAGCGGTTCGCCAGTCACATCATCCTTGCCCGCCACTTTTGGATCGTTGAAGCCAATATTATAGACACGTCCGGATGGGGCGTGTATCCAGCGATGTTTGACACGCTCAATGATCACATCATGTGGAATGTCCAAGTTGATAACAGCATCAATTTGTTCACGTGCCGACAAAATATCGGCTTGGGCACTATTGCGGGGAAAACCATCCAAAATGTAGGACTTGTTGCCCACTTCGGTAATGCGGGCGATCATTGTCTTAGTCACAATCTCATCTGGTACCAGCTGGCCGGAGGCGATATACTCCTGCGCCTTCTTTCCCAGTTCGGTATTTTTGATGATATTCTGGCGCAGAATGTCCCCCGAGGAGATGTGTAGAAACCCAAACGTCTTCACAATGCGATCCGAGATGGTGCCTTTTCCCGAGCCGGGAGCGCCGATTATCACAGCACGAAATATTTTCGTATACATAATGAAAAAATTATATTTTGTATTGAATTTACGCTGAAAGAGATATAAATATAAATATTAGTTTACTTGTTGTTAATATTGTATTTTATTATTAATCATA
Organism: Drosophila hamatofila; assembly: GCA_035045345.1. NCBI lineage: Eukaryota > Metazoa > Arthropoda > Insecta > Diptera > Drosophilidae > Drosophila > Drosophila hamatofila. Next base: position 22,211,906 of record JAWNPA010000020.1, read on the forward strand.
CAAGATCATAACAATTTTACATAACGTGAAATTCTTAATAATTTGTTTTCCAAGCGAGGTACTAAGAAATATTTTCTGTTCAGTTCTTATATAAATAATATTTTGGTACATTAGCTGGCTTCCAGTATTATATATAAATATAATTTTAGACGTTAGATAAGCCCTAACTATTTAATAACAAATCATAAATGTGCTAATCTTCACTTTTTTTGTGTCTTGTACGTATGGCCTTTCCGTGTCCATAAGCCTTCACATGACAACTACAGTGTAGCGCATTCACAACAACTACAAGCGTGGCTTTTTTCAAGTTCTTTGTCTTCTCTTAGTTGTTGTTTTTATTGTGTCTAGCTGTTTTTGTTGTTGTGGTGGGTGCGCTCTTATCGTTCAAAGTCCAAATGAAAGCCCATGTCGCCGCGTGTTGTTTTGCTCGGCATCTTAATTCTGTTTTCGCAATTTTCTTGCATTATATAGTTTTGCTTTTCATGTTCTCTCGCATTTCGAATCGCACGACAATTAAGCACTTATGTAAATAAGCAATGCCAATTTTATATTGCTTTCTTGTTTTACTTACCCTAATATTCTTTTTAAATTTTATATTTTTTGTATATTAACCGGTAAATGTAGATCACTACCTGTTACGGTTGACGATTCAAGCTTAATTTTAACACACGTACTAATTATAATAATTTGTTGCGTATTATTCTAAATCAAAGTCTTGTGCGCTAACAAATAAACACACACAAACATAGGCACACAATCAGACACACAATCAGACACACATTCCCCCACTGATATGGGTATCAAAATCTGCTTCTGCTCTTGCCGGCAGGCAAATATCAACTGAATTCAAAAGGGGATACGCGCTTTATCTCGGGTTCGGTTTGAACTTCGTTTTGTGTCCAGACGTTTTATGCGCGTTGTTTGTCCGATTTTCTGTTAGGCGACTGCACTAACTGAGGTGCACTAACACATCAAAAGCCTACGACCCTCGCTCGCTCTTTGTTTGCTTTTGGCTCTACATGTATGGGTGCATAAGAGAGCGCCAACGAATGTGAATAGCCGGTTTGAGCAATCACAGTTTGTTTGTTGTGGTTGTAAGAGTTCGTGAGAGGAGCGCACCACGCGTTGTTATTAATAGAAATACAATTGCATATGTGTGAGTGTGTGAACAGTAAGCTACGAGCACAATAAAATGTATCAACTGTTGATATCGGTAACAATTCTCAGAGATACCCTGTAAACAAATACCGAAAAGCATATATGTATTTGGATTAATGATGTTATTTGTAAACATTTCTGTCGCACATTAGGAAATAACAACTCAGGTAGTTGAAAAAACTAAATTATTTAAAAACAAAAAACTTTAAATAGAATAAATAAATAAAATAAAAGATTCAGTAAAAGTTCATATTCAGGTTTTCTGTATTTTAAAAAAATATCTGTTGACTTGAAAATTTTGATGGGTTTTCTTTGATATAAATAACATCTGTAATTTTAAATAATTTAGTTTACCTTTCCCGATTGTTTATTAGGAACATTATAAAAATCATTTAAGAGATTTCGACTTGATATCAAGATGTATTACTATATCATACATAAAAAATATGAAAAGTAGTATTTCGACTTTATTTGTAACGCATGCAGACCATGCAACAAATTTGCTTTGTAAGCATCTTTATTTTGGTGTCCATGGTTGTGTTTTAGTTGATTTATCAGATATCAATTACATTTTGAGTGATTATTAAGCATACATAGAACTACGTATAAAGAGAAACTTAACACTGGATGTGTGACTGAAGTTGGATATTTAGGCCTTGTCGTTGGTTGTGTTTGTGGCTTTCTTCTTAAGTATATCCTTATCGCTCTCAATAATGCCTTGTTTGCGCTCTTTTTGTGCTTCTTTGATCATTTCGTCAACCTCTTCGATGGTTGGCCCATCTCCGGTTGGACTTACGCTCCGTGCGGGACTAAATCGCCGGCCATTGTTCCGTTTATCGAAGTGCCAGCGATGCTGGAAGCGTCCACGGCCACGCCCCCGACCACGCGGCGTGAAGCGCATGGGTGCATGATGGCGCCGTGGACTGTAGCTGCGTGACCGGGAGCGAGTGCGTCGATAGCGTGAAGCCGGCGACGGTGTGCGGCGTGGTACAAACGGCGAAGGCGTGCGACGTTGCACAAACGGCGACGGTGTGCGACGCGGCACAAATGGCGACGGCGTGCGTCGTGCTCGACCATAGGAACGTGAGCGGGAGCGACGATTTCCAAAGCGTTGCTTGAAGCCACGTCCTCTGTAGCGTTGTCCTCCGCCTCCGCCACCACCGCCTCCTCCACCACCATAGCGTACGGGCGAATAGCTGCGACTGCGACTGCGGCTACGGGTGCGTCGCCTTCTCGATCTCGAGTAGCGCGAACGGCTTCGAGTGTTTCGACTTCTGCTGCGACTGCGAGAACGAGAGCTGCCACCGCGTCGACGCGATGAGCGTCGGTCACGCGAGCGACTTCTTGTGCGTCGCCTGGGCGACCGACTCCGACTGCGGCTTCGACTCTGAGAATGCGAGCTGAGCGGCGTGGCCAGACGCAGCAAGCCGAATTTGTCCATCTGCAGCGGACGCTTCTTAATTTGAAAAGATAGCTTTTGTTGCTGCTGCTGCTGTTGCTGTATATGATATTTGGGCGCTGGCGGTGGCTGATCATCGTTTATGTTGGCTGCCGCAGCGGCAGCGTATTTTGAAGTGCTTGGTCCCATCATTAGGCTCCCTCCTCCCGCTGATGACGACGGCTGTTTGCGCAGTGTAGTGGGTGCAGAAGACGCTGGCGGAGGTGGGGGCGTTTCTGAGCGTTGCTTTTGCTTGAAATAGGTTTGCAACTGGGCCTGCAGCTGGGCATCGGTGCTGCTGGTACTCATGATCCTGCAAAGGTTGTTGGCAAAAAGGAAACAAGTAAAATGTGCACAACAATAAACGGCGACTCACTTAGCATACTTATTATTCCGGCTAATTCGTCATGCATGGGAGAGCGCAAGGACTTAAATCAATTTGTTTGCGGGCACTTGAAGCGGGTCAAAGCTCAGATCAGAATGGGGCTTAGTTAGTTGCAAGACAACCTTGTTAGCTTATTACTAAACGATAGTCATCCCATAGCCCCTTCATAATGTGTGCTTTGATCCGCTTTTCAAGTTATACACGCAGTTACCTGAACGCTGCGGCGTAGTCAATTTTCTTGAGCATTTCGAGAGCTGCCTCAGTGCTTGTGATTGGCTCAACTTCATCCGCAGACTTTGACTTAGATTTCTTATTGTCCTTGCGTTCCTTGTCCTTCTTCTTTTTGCCCTTCTTTTTGGATTTTTTGTGCTTGCTGGCCTCGCGCAGCAGCCGCCGCACACTGGTCACAGTGTCGTCGTCGTCCAGCTTGAACTCGTTGGCCGAATGGGAATCGCTAACGGCGTGCTTGTCTTGCTCTATGGGCAGATGGGAACGCGACTTGGCAGCTGAAATAGACAATAGGTTGGTTGAAGCAAATTCTGGTAGCCAAATGTCAGACACTTACGCTGCTCTTCGCTGTCATTGTCGTGGTCGTGGTCACTGACACTGGAGGAACTGGACTCGTCCGAGGAGGCAATGTTGATGGTTGCGCCCGATGCGTTGGGCAAATTGAGCAATTCGGTGCTGCGTTGCATGGCCTGGAGATTAGAGTTGGTGTTGGTGCTGGTGGCGCCAGGTGCAGGGACTCGGTGCTGCTGCAGTGCATCAAGGGAGATGCGCGCCTGCTCATGCTGTGGCAACAGATTGAGACAATCGCTGTAGGCCTTGATGGCATCCGGTATGCGGTTCTCCTCTTCATAGCTGCGTCCGAGTGCCACCAGGGTTTCGCCCATATATTTACGCGCATTCACATGGTACTTATTCAAAATTAGCGCCTTTTCAAAGTCTTTCAGACCCTTCAAGAAGCTGCCACGATTCGCGTACAGTGCACCGCGCGCCACTAAGCCTTCTACATTGCGCGGATCAATGTTCAGGGCCTTGTTCAGGCATTGAAAGGCCTCGACTTGTTGGCCATTTTTAAAGTGCTCAATGCCATCAGCCACGGAGCTGATATTTTTTATAGTGTGTGTGTGTGTGTGTTTGGGTGTGATTGTGTGTGTGTGATTGTAACGGATATACGGATATAATTATACATACATTTTGTTGATGCATGTGTTGGATACTAAGGGACCAACAATTCACGGCTGGCCGCTCGCATAATCAGCTACTCAGCATATGTTATCAGCGAGCAGCCGTGAATTGGGTTATCACAACACTTACCGGAATGCCCATTGTGAGGCTTGTTTCTGTCGCAGCTCCGGCGCGTACTCCGAGTCGGGAAAGCCATGCTTAATGTGGCTCATTAATGTTAGATTCTCATCGGGCTGCAGTCCATTCAATTTAAATAGCACATCACAGTTGGGATTCTCAAATTCCAGCGCTGCGTTCAACTGATCTTCGTAGTGCGGTGCATTGTCTGCCTCCATATTGCGTATTTGACTAAGCACAGATCATAAAGCGTTAATTAAATGAATAGGGCATCAGCCAAATTCACCTACCGGTAGTATTTGGGCAAGTCTGTTAGATCACATAGGCCCAGCTTGAGATCAGATGACGTCTTATTGTACACACCCAACATGCCCAGAGTCAAGCGTTCCACGTCCGCCGACACGCTGCAAACTTCGCAGCGTAGAAAATCGTTGATGGAAAATGTATGTGGATTTCCCTGCTTGTCCAGTGGCAAAGGACCCCACTGGTCTTGCATGATGATAGCCTATAATGAGAGAGTCACTTGAATGAACTCCGAATTGTATTGAGCTATGCTCATTGATGGCCCACCTTTATGGGTATATCCGCCAGATAGAAGTGCATTGGCTCTGCTGTGCACAGTGGCTTGACTAAGATCCGATTCGCATTCGGTACAACCTTTTGCACTGAGGCAAACACAATGTCGCCCTGCTTCAGGGCACCCATGCGATATGCATATGCCTTTCGCTTATCCTTCGGGTTCAAATAGAACTCAATCGGGGGCTGTGGGGCATAGCAGTTGCTCATTTGGGCTAGCCACGCTTCCTCCATTACATTGCCTACCAGCTGGCGGTCGTATAGATCCGATGCCTTTCTTGCCAAGAACTGATGAATTTTCAAACGTTTGGCACGCTCCTGAAATGTGAAATACTTCTGTCGCTCCTGGTAGACGCTGTAGTTGGGCTGCGTTAGATTTAGCCGGCGTAGATCCTCGACGCCGCGCTCATCGTCCCAGATCTTCTGCAGTGGCTGGCCATGGTAGCACAGTGCACGTGATATATAGTTGGCATTCATATTGTTAACCGGTGGTCGTCAGTTACACTCCATTACAATTTTCACTGTCTGCAAATGTCCTGAAGTGCAAAGGAAAAAAAATTGTTGAAAAACGCAAGATAAAATTTACTGCTGTGTGAATACGTTTGGCAGTTCTGCTGCACAATGATTTCATATATTTATAGTTGCAGCACATGTTGTACGCGCTTGTTTTTATTATAATTACTTGCCTGCTTGTGCTCAGACTATTAAATTAAATGGCTTGATATATGTTTTACAATGCCCGATGAAAAATCGTGTTTTTTGTTCGCTAACTACGTGGCAACTCTGGAAGTTCTTTTTTAAAAGACTCCAACCAAACTATCGATAAGCATGAGTGCTGCCACTTTGGGCAATAAGATAAGTGCTAATTGAATACTAAATAAAAATGCCTGAACATATATTTGATTGTTATTTAAGTTATTTAAATACAATTTAGAGATTTTTGTTTATTTATTGTAAATGAAATTATAAAAAAATTAATAATGTGTTTAGCCAAGACAAGAACCAACTGCGTTACTATTAGCTGGCAGCACCGTCTGCTGTTATGTTCAAATTTTTAAAAGGAATATACGTATCTATACTAAATACAACTGATTTGTTATGTAATATATATGCAGTTGTATATATTTCATGCAATCAAATCAAAGAGCAAACTTAAAGCCTTGGCGAAAAGCTAAGATAATTTTAGTTGCAATTTAAGTTTTTAGCCAAGGCAACAATCAATATATTAGTTGGCAGCGCCATGCGTTTTCTGGTTGTAAAAAACGTCGACAGATGTCGCTATTGTATGTTTAAATTTTTCGTAACTGCTAAATTGGTTTTGTCGTTGTAATTATTATTATTATTGTTTTTACAGCTATTAAAATTCAGGTGACTGGCAAGGGTAAATGCAAATGGATGGAAATCTTGCGCAAAAACTCCAACAACAATGAATACACGCGCAGTCTCTTCTACACCAGCAAAGAGATCTACGAGCATAGCGAAACGCCTCTGCCCGAATTCGAGCCGCGCGGCCTCGAACTGTCGCCCGGCGAGCACACTTTCAGCTTTAATGTGGCGCTGGGCCGCGAGCTGCCCTCGAGCTTCCGCGGCAGCCATGGCAGCATTAAGTACAAGATGCGTGTGCTCATTCAAAGACCCTGGACCTTTGATGAGCGGCACACCATACCGTTTACGGTTGTGAAGAATATGCCTTTGCCGTCGACATATCGCAACAATCCCACTCCGCTGGAGAAGCAAATCACCAAGACAATTAGCCTATTTGGCACTCGACCCATTACCATGCTGGCCTTGCTGCCCGAGGACTTTGCCGTGCGCGGTGAACCGTTGAGAATCTGCGTAACCGTTATGAACAACAGCACAACGAATGTGGAGAAGCTGCGCTTCAAGTGAGTCATGGTTAAAGTGCCTGTCAAGATTTAACCAACTGTACCAAATGTACTGTCAGTGCTGATGTTAGTTTTGAGATTTTGTGTGTGAAACTTTGAGGCTTAAACTACTTATTTGTTGAACTGAATGGTCAGCAATTGTGAGATCAGATAACGGAGTTGACCGACTAGAGGTAACAGTAACAAATTGTCTAAGTTTGACTTTCAGATCCATTTTGGCATTCAAAAAGATGAGCAGTGGTTAATCAGACTATCTGAAAAATTATCTACAGAAAATTATATAATATATAAAATGTTAAGATCAAATCCAAATTTCAATTTTCAAATTAGCCTCACCAAAAAATTCTTATCGCGTCTGTTTCTGTCTATGGAGTGTCTATACTTACATTGTTGTCTTGTTGTGACTATCCTTGATGCCTCTAATTATATTTTGACCTGATATAATAAACTATAATAATAACTGAAATCAGACTAAAATGCTGCAAAGAGTGTAAATTCCGAACGCTGACTGCTGTCATAGTTGTATAAATATAGATATGCGAGCTGTAATATGTATATTCACTAAAGAGAGACAAATGCCTCTCTCAGAGAATCATCTTTAAAGAACTAGGTCAGAGGCTCCTGTCTCTGTGGAAATTATTTTCCCTCTTACCCATCTTATTACTCTCACAGTCCGCACTTACTGCACCAAGCGGTCCAGGTATACTTTATAATAATTAATACATATTTTTATGTGATAATGGAATTATATGAATTCTCTTTCATTAGCATACTGCAGTACGTCACTTACTACAGTCATGTGCCGTTGCGTGTGCAAAAGGTCGAGTGCATTGCGATTGCCAGCAAGGAGACGGGCGCGGTGGGCAAGAAGAGCGAACGCAGCTTTGCCCACGAGCTGCTGATGCCGGACACGGCACAGCCAACGGATGAGCAGTTCAGCGGCGTGATAACCATATCCTACGAACTGCGCGTTGAGGCTGTCCTGCGTGGCTTCTTTAAGAATTTGGTGCTTAACTTGCCGTTCAAGGTCTATTCGCAGGATGTTTCCGCCAGGCTCGGCTCGGTGCGCCCATCGCTGCCGCCGCGTCCCGACAATGGTCCACCGGGCATTGATGAGGTTGCGGCAGCTGCGACCGCTGCTGCGCCTGGCAATCCCTTTGATCCAGCTGTTCCTGCATCTGTGTATCCAGCACTCGATTCTTCCATTGGCTCGCCATCGCATTCGTCGGTGTATAGCGAGTGCAGTTCCTTGAACTCCACCGCCTCGGACTCCACGCTGAGTCCGGCCGTTGGTGGCGTGGAGCTGTCCTACACATCAGGCTCGCAATCATCGCAGTTTGGCAGCCCCTCGGCCCGGGCTAGCTTGCGCAGCTCCAATGTGCCCTACATGCCCTATGCTTCCAGCCCGCTGATGGTGCAATCGTATCCTCCGCCACATCTGCCCCCGTACCCGTTGCCCGAGTCGCCGCAGTACACGCTGCTCGCTCTGACGCCTCCGCCAGCGCAGAATCCGGCTGGAGCCGGCGGCTACAGCCAACTACCATCCACGTCGGCGGCGTCTGGATCATATCTGCAGTCCCGCCAGCCAGCCGGCGCGCACGCATTGCGTAAGACTCACCCTGAGATTACATTTGGATTCGATTTCTTCAACTCTTTAATCAATTGCAGCTCCCTCCTACGATGAGCTCTTTGGCAGCGCCAATGCTCCGCCGGAGTCGCCGAAGTAAGCTGACGAATCGCCCCCACATATAGTTCATGCCGCCCAGTTATATCTAAGCTTTGCCTAGAAATGCATCAGGATTACTTTAGAGTGCTTGCAACCACATATAAACTAAACATATTCTGGAGTTGTGTATCTCAAAACTAAAGGTTACAAGAAACGTATCTCGAAAGAGCAAGCGCACAATTGCCATCAAAACAACTTTTCACACAAACTATTTACAATACGCATCATTGTAAAGCACTGATTGAAAATGAAATACATACATGCATATGTATATAAATATATTTTCATTATTCATTGTTTAACTTATAAATAAGTTTTACGTAAGATATTCACATGTAATATTTCATAAATTGATCAGCAATTACTTTGCCTTCGTGTAGTCATTTAGACTCCTTTAACGTAACGCCAATTTTGTGTTCGCACCTTTGTAAAAGGCATAACAGTTTTTGATGACCTACCGAACAGTTAGCTTATTGGCCTGAAATCATATTCTAAATATTGCAACAAAATATTAGACTTAAAGCAATCTATTCGAATATTTTAAATTAGTTAAACGAATTTTACACAGAAATATCGTTAGCTTAAAGTACGTCTGAAGCATCATAAAATATTTTATTTATTTTTTTATTTTTATACTTTTATATTTAATCTAATGCACAAATTTAATTTTGTGTATTAAATTTATGCATTAATTTTATGACAGCCAACTGTTTTGTGAAAGCCGAAACATTTTCATTTTACTTATTAATAGACCGAAACATAAATGATTTTATTTATTTTTTATATTTCATGTACATACTCCAAAGAACAAATTTCAATTATTTTTAGACAATTGTTTATTTAGCGGCAGATTATATTTTTTTAAGTCCCTTCTTCACCTGTCGATATTCACATTTACAACAATTTTTCGTTGTTCTTATTTATTTTCTGCGCCACATTTACATTTAATTTGTTCACAAAGACAGCTTTCAAGTATTTTGAAATCTTCTGCGTACTCGATAGATATTCGAAAATCGAACTCTGCATACCATTGTCTCATGCAAATCAAATATTTTTAGTCATAAGCTGCACAAACGAGAGCGTAACATAATTTATTTCATTAAGGTGCTTTACATTATTATTCAGCGAATATTTTTGGAACATTTTTATTGCTGTTTTTTGTATACACATATAGCGTACATATATTTGATTTATAATCATAAAGAAATCAATAAAATGTTACTCTTGAAATACAAATGCAAATTTTGTTATTTTATGAATTTATCTAAAGTTGAATTTGAGGCATTTTAATTTGGAATTTAATGCAACTGTTTAAATGTCGCTATAGACTGTCTCCACTATTACTTTTATTTTAATAATATATATGATTTAGGGATGATTTTTATTTTGATTTAATTTCCTTAGCAATACAATTCCTTAATTTCCAGAAATACAAAACGTTAGCTTTTTGGGTCGCAACTTAAAGCGGGCCGACGGGCTGTGCAAAATTTTGCCATGTGATTCACGTGCTAGGCTGACCACCTACATACATATGAAGCTACCTGTAATACAAACTACACCTGTGTACGTGTTAAACTATAATTTCAAGTGCTAGACTGGGCGAAGTGCGTTACGCCCCCTCTCGCCACGTCGCTACCTCGCTATCAGATCCCTCCAACGATGTGTAGGATAAACGTGTACGGCTTTTCCAACAAGCAACGGAAGTGTTAAGTCAGTTGTAATTGTTTTCCTACTTTTTGTTGCGAGTCAAACAACAAGGACGACGACAATTTAGTTTCTCCCCAGCTGCTGCTATCGCTGCTTGTGTACCTGCTGCTTTTTGCGTAGTCTGAGTAACCATAAATTATATTTCTTATAGGGTATGTGTGTGCATTAGAATCGCAGGGTGCCTAAAGAAGCATCTGGGTGTTGGTAGCATGGGTAGCGTACATAAACAAAATTGTTAAATAATAGCGACATTTAGCGGAAGTGTAATGCCTTTTATTCAGAGACCCGCAACATGTGCGACAAACGCTCGAGCTCTCTCGGCTCTGCTTTTATGTCAAATTATAGAGGTGTTAAGGGTCGACTCTCGACGCTAACGACACGAAGCACAAAGCACGAGCCACGAGGCATTAGACATGGCTCCCATTGGAACTTGGCGCTCTCCCCGCAGTGAGTCGCTGACTGACCAGCTCCTAAATGTCTTAATACTTCTTGTTGCGCCTTGTACCTTCCTTGTTCGTTCAGCTCACAGAAATGTAATTTGAAATAGTACAACTTGTCGTTTCTGCCACGTAGTCACTCTAACACACTGTGGCTATTCTGATTTTGGCATTAAAAACGTGCCACTAACTGATATTAGGTATACGCCAGCTGTGACCAACAGCTGCAACTTGACCAACACGAACGCAAAGCTCAATAGAAACTTGGTCAGGAATTCAATTTATAGCTAATTCGTTGCTAGGGTAACAACAGCAAGACATGAGCTGTGTTTATAAAATATAAATGAGAAATAAAATGACATATTTTTGTAAATATAGAAATATTTTCCAGTTAGTGGATTTAATTTATACAAATATATATTTCCAAGTACTTTGCCTATCAAGCCAATATTTCATTCTCTCTCTCTCTCTCTCTCTCTCTCTCTTTTTCTAGCTCTCAGTCCTTATAGTTTCCAAATTTCTCTCTCGTTCCCTCTTTCTCTCCCTCTGATCTACACTGATTAGCTATATATTGAAGGAAATTTTATATAATATTACTAAATATTTTAAATTTTGTATTAAATACTTCATTATTTATCTACTACTACTACTTAAACAACATACAATCTTTCGCTCTATGTATCTAGCTCAGGCTTTCTATCTCGTAGGTCTGTCTCTCTTTCTTCATCCCTCTTTCTTTCATCTACAATGAAATATTTTATAAAATTTGTCAATATTTTAAATGTGCTATTATATATTTTAATATTTATCTATCAATATGCTCAATATTTCCTCTTTCTCTACTTTTTCTCATCTCTCAAGTAAATCCTATTCTTTCTTTCTATTTTCTTGCACAGACTTGCTAGTTTTCAAATCTCTCTCTTCCTCTCTATCCGTCTTCCCAAACTGATTAGCTACATATATGTATATTGAAAGCAATATTTGATAAAAATAGTAAATATTTTAAATGATTTAAGTATTGCAATATTGAAGTATTTCAATATTTATCCATCAATATGCTCGACAATGAGTTAATCAAAGCTACAGAGCATGTAATATAAAGCCAGCTTCCTTATTGGCATTTCCGCAGCATGTGGCCATGGCAAACTGAAGAAGAACTTTGTATCCAAACTCCCTCCGCCTAGCTGGCTCGTAAAGCAGCTGGTTCGATTTTTGGGGGAAATTAGTTATTTGCCTGGGACAATGGAGAAAAACGATTGAGATTGGGCAAAGCGTATAAAGCATATTGCCTAATGCCAAATAACCAAATCAAAACTAATCGAGCAGAAGTTACTGTAGAGCTGTCTGCAGAGCTGTCGACTGTCGCAGCAGGTGCTCCCGGCTGCCGGCTGCCGGCTGCCGGCTGGACCGTGGCTGTCCGTTGGCCGCAGTGAAAATGGTTTTAAATTGCCGCCTGATTGTCTTTCAATTCTTGGCTCACACTTGTGGCCATGCCCGCTGGTCACGGCGTCGCCCTTTGGCTTTCAACCATTCGCCAACTCCAAATTTAATCAAGCGCACAAATTTTTGCACGTACGTTTTTCTATTCCTATTTCTATTTCTATTTCTATGCTATTCTATGGGAGCTGCGAATACTGCTGCCGGTTCAGTTGTTGGTCACATGTGTTGCAGAGTTACGCCCCCACTCAACCACACACTCACTCACACTCACACTCACACACACACACACACACACTCAGTAGCACACTCACACAGAGTGACAACCCACAGTACGGTTCATAGCTGTCTGTCAGTGTGAATGGGCGTGAAACGAGCTCAGCTTTAGGGTTTGGGCGGGCAACAGTTGCCCAAAGTCTGCGACCCTCTTGTCATTATTGCTGCCCGCTCTGAGCCAGAGTCGCTTCATTAAGCATGTTTGTTGTTCTAGCTGCTGCTGTTGCTGTTACTGTTACTGTTTTTGTTGCTGCTGTAGATGAGCTCAAGCTGTGCGTCATTGTGCAAAAGTTGCATTTGAAGTTTTTGATTGTGGTAAAAAGACACTGAGCTAAATTGGGGCATAAATAATAAACTAAATGATGGATTATTGTTTATGTTTAAGGAGATCTTAGAGCTTATTGTTTATGTGTAATATAATTAGGTTCAATATGATTATTTGTTTTAATTAAAAATTTAATATTATGAGAATAGTTATTATATAATTTATATTAATTTCAACTCTTCTTAAATTTACTGAAGAATATTTTCAAGCTTAAATTACATATAGTTTTTTCTGTTATTTTTATTTTAAATTTGTATTTATTTTTTAAATAATAATAGTCTTTATTTAATATTTTAATTTGTTTAATAAAACAAAATTAAAATTATTATTCTTATTTTTTATTTTATTTAGTTTTATTAAAAAATGTTATATCATATAAAAATATTTGTTCATTACATATAATAAATTTAATTATTGGTAATTTTAGTAATTTTGCTTATTGTTTAGCTATAAAACAGATTGCAAATAAAACATAAATTGCAAAAACAATATAATAAATTTGAGAGGCAGACTTTTATTTGAAATTCGCTGCAAAGAAAAGTGAAATAAGTTTTTAAAATGCCATTCATAAAAAAAGTTTTAAATTATCGATAAGAAATAAGCTTTTATTGTGGCATAAGAACCACAATTCTAATGCTGACTTTGTTGCCATTGGCAGTTGTCAAATAAGTTTCTGGTCACAGTTGATTTTTCTTGCAACTTGTTGTGGTGCGCTGCTGGCCACGCACAGACGCACGTGCCGCCCACCTAAAGGAACCGCAGCCGGTCCACTCCATTCCCTAATTCAAGCACATGCAACAATATGTTGCAATTTCTGTTAATTTTGTTATTGAGACACGTCTTGCACGATCTGCGCCACAGCTTGCGGTGAGTATATCCATGCTGCTTAAGTGGGATGATTGGCAACTGGCCTGATTGATACGGCTTGTTCTATGTATTTTGGCCATTGGGTAGCAAGCCACAGCAAAAGCTTGCGGTAAGCATATAATTTCATAACCAAAGCCAATGCATTTTATTTTCGGAGAAATGCCAAAGCACCGACCGGTTCTCAATAAGCCACAACAAAGCGCATGCCAGCCAGAGCAACTGGGGACCAAAGACCACATCGCTTTATGCCCAGCTGAGCAATATATTTATTTTTCTCCTATTTTTTTATTTTATTAGTATTTTTTCCATGCTTAGCTTGCTTTGGCTTTGATTAGTTTTTGTTTGCATGCGTCATGTTGCGTATGCGTAATTTATAATTGCGAATAGAAAAGTTTTATTATGTTTGCTATTTACCTGGTTTCATAGCTTTACTCCTTGAATAGCTGAATTGCGGAAAATATTTATATCGTTATTCAAGTTGTTAATTCACATTTTGGTTGCAGTTACAGAGATTAAATTAAATTGTTTGGGTATGTTTTTTAAATTTTATTTTAAAGCAATTTTACAAGATCGAAAAAAAGTACTAATTATATAATATATTTTAAAATTGCAAAAAAATATAATATTTTTGTTGGTCAATTCAATTCAGAAAGGGTATTCGAACATCATTTTTATGAAACGTGCTTCACTTTTTTCAGATTTTTTATCAATAAATAGTTTGGAAAAAAACTTTCAATTTGCCCAATCTCAATGGGAAAAGCAAACGTTGATTATTGGTGAAAGGAAATATTTTCGTTTTTAGTTAGTAAATTCCTTATGCAGTGCGAATTGTTTGAATAAATTTGCAGTTTTTTTTTTGCTATACTCTTTTGAGCGGAAATAAATCATCAATTACAGCATGAAAATCAACATAATTTAATTATGTGACAGCAAAACCAATAAATGCTGAAACATGTTGGACAATTATAATTATTACCTGATTATCGCGCTGCAATAAAAAGTATTTGCATAACAATAAAAAACTAGTGTCAAGTTGAACAATTTATATAAATTAACACGTCTGGTGCAAATACAAAAAACCCTGTAAGTAAATATATAAATACACACATATATATATATTTATATATATATATATTATAATCAATAGTATAAGCAACATATTGAATGTCATGAAGAAATCCAGTTACAATATTTAATTATCAATAACAATTTTTGTTGTAACTTAATTAAAGGGTTGCAAGGATACAAAAGTCATTTAAATTTATGCACGTTACGCTAACGTCGTTAACATGTCAAAGTTGTTCGCTTTGATCAAATTAAAATATGCCAACTATTCAATGTTGTTTTTTTTTTTCCAATAAAATAAAATTTGTTAAAAACATATTCGAGCTGTGTAATACAGAGAAAAAAGGAGTTAAATAAGTTATTAGCTGGCAAGCAAGCATAAAATTTGATTTATCCAGATCGGAAAATGATTGCGAATTTCATTTCAAATTAAATGGATTGCAAAATCAGAGCAACACAATATTAAAAGAAAACAAGAGTGCTTCAGTCTGGAGTGGCCGAAGAGGAGATTCCCTTTGTCTAGTCACTCTACGTTTCTTTTAGACATGCTTAGCAAAGAACACATTAATATATTCCCTGCTTACAGATGCAAATGCATTTTCTTAAGAATGGGAACAAGTCTCTGGGTTTTTTTTTTTTTGTAAATTTGGTGGCATTCAAAATAAAGGAATATATATATATATATATATATATATATATATATATATATATATATATTACAGGCACATACCCTACTAAGTTGGACGATCAAAGTTTAAGCATAATAATTGAGATTAATTGTGCTTATAATTTTCTCTAATATACTTAAATGCTTTGCATAATATAATTGATGCAAAATAATTGCAGCTCATGATCGAATTCATGAGCTCAGAGCATAGCCCATGTGACATGTGTGTTCAATTATTCGATGTATGTGTTGACCGAAGTTAAAGGGCACAAATTGAATTGAACTGCCAGTTCAATTAATTTGTCAGGCTATCCGGCTCAAATAAGTTGGCTGAACAAGGATATTAAATTCAATTTTCAAATATGCGACAGCCGAATCATTTGCGTTGAAAAGCCAAAGAGATTGGCAAATGCGATGAGCATAGCTGAGTAAGCAGTAGCAGGGGATATGCAGTATAAAAATCATGATGACAGCCTTATATCATGGCTAATACTTATAATATTTCATGAGACTAGACCAATGGGTCTAGCCTTAAGTTAAGAAGCTAAACAGTAATAATGAACTTAACATAAGCATATACTATACCAAAAAAAGGATTAATTTTCTTCAAAATACGCACATAACATGCTACAGGGTATATTTACAGTCAAATTGGGGACGTGGCATGCCGAAGCCCAAAAATGAAAATCAAAATTAATATTATCAGGGCCTAAAACGAAATGTTTGGCATAGTTTGGCACGGAACATGGCCAACTCGTAGGACAGGTAGTGAAATGGCATTCTTGTGCCATGGCAGCTAAGTTAAGTAAATAACTTTGCCAATGGCCAAATTAATAGAATACAAATATGCCGAGTCAACGTGGAAATGTTAGCCAAGAGTTGATTAGTCGCCATGCCGCACATTTTTCGCATTGAATGCAAATTGATTCAAATATTGGCATTTAATTAAATGCAAACAGACGTTACCTGGCTTTACACAAAATTATGTGGACTGCCTCACCTGGCCCCACCTGCCCCACCTGTCCCCACCTGCCTGCCCTCGTTGAAGAACTTCATTTGAAATGCCAACAGGCGGCGCGTTGATTGTAAACCAAGTCACAAAAATGCCTTCTGCATTTGCATTTCAGTACAATTTAAAGCGGCTCGGTTGACAGAGCCAGACACAGTCGGAGTTGACACCCTATTGCTGTCCATTGTCAATGCCATTGTAATTGTTGTCCGACTCGACTGTGTCTGGAGCAGCCCTGCAGTTATTTGCATTCAAATCGCAATTTTTGTCTCATTAGGAAGACGGGGTACGAGCCGGCAAGGCTCAGCCTGGCTCGGCCTGGCCCTTCCAGCTAAAGCTCAGACATTGCCGAGTACGATGCCGCTTAAGTGTCCCAAAGTTGCGTGGCCCCAAAATAAATGCCAACAAGTCAGGGAGCCGGTCATTCAGCCGGACAGACTGATATCCACCACGCCGCAGCTCGTCTGGCTCCCCATCCTCAGTTGACTTTATCGCCAGCGGGCTTTAGTTTAATTTCACTCCAATTTTCATTGTACATTTCTCGAGTATTGAGCTAAGGGTTGTGGCTGCTGCTTTTGCCACTGCCTCTGCTGTTGCTGCCGTTGCTGCTTTGCAAACTGATATTGCCTTTTAAGTAAATCAATATCAAATGCCTTGGATTTAAGTTTGCCAAGCCAAACGACAGGGGAAATATATATATATAGACACTTATATAAATTTACATATATATACATACATACATACATACATACATACATACATACTTACTTATATAAATATATATCTATATATATATATATATATACTTTTTTTTTGTACAAAAATTTTGTAAATGCAAGTCAGTAAATTTTAGTGAAGGTATATCGATAATTGAAAGTGCTTTGGCGTTAGTTAGTTACTCAAGCTGCTTAAGTTAAAAGTACATACAAATAATAATGAGAACTAATTTTTCATAATTTGTCTATAATCACTTATTAATAACCTAACAAATTAACGCCAACAAATAAACTGAACTACATTTGGATATTTGAAAAAAAAAACTAGTCAACATTTCAATTACAATATCATTTATTTTCCAATTTGTTAAAGGACTGCTTTTCATATTGCGAGGATCAGGCTATCCGTTTTTGGATCAAAGCTCTAATCAAAACTACTGCTTGATGCTTTACCTATTATTGCTTATGCTAAAAATTAAGTTTATATATATAATATAAGTAATTCTATTTTTTATAGAAGCTGTGAGTCAGCTCAGTCAAGTTTCATTTACAAATTATTTATTGAGTTAATACTAAATATCTATGAAACAAATATTAACTTAAAGTTAACATTAATAAATTAAAAATAATTTACTAACAGTTGATAGTCATTGATAAAAACTCGGCCTTTATCTCCAATATACTTTGAACTAAATACTGCAATAAGCATACCTTTAGCTGGATAGAGTATCCTTTGTGGGTCGCATTTTGTGAATTTTTGTGATGATGAATGAAAATTGTGCTCTGCGTGTATATTTTATGTGCGCGTTTTTAATTTTCCAAAGTGAAAAGCAAATTTGTCACAATTTCATTCGCAGTGTTATTGGATTGAGCCGCATTTGATGAAGAGCTGCTTTCATTATATTCGGTTTTTCATTTCGTATTTTTTCAGTTGTTTTTCACAGCTTTTCTTTTCTTTTTTTTTCGGTGCCTGGTTGGTAGTGAAGCTCAAGTCGTTGTGCGGCTAATGCTAATAAATTATATGGCAGCTTTCAAATTGAAATCCGGGACGACAACTCAAACGAATTTAATTGAAAAACTGCTCTCGCCGCGTTTTGCATATAAATCAGTCAGTCGGCCTGGTTGGCTGGCTGGCTAGCTGGCTGGCTGGTCCACTTGGCGAGTGGCAAGTGGCAAGTGTGCATGGCAAGCGACAGCCTTGGGCTCGACAAACAGCATTTGCATCCATTGACAGAGCCGCTGATATAGCCATAGACTCACGGTTCTAACTATTCGCATAGCCTAAGCGTTTGGCGTTCGCCGTTCCGCGCTCGCTTCAGCTCACATGCACGTCGAACATTTGGGCAAACAAACGTGGACCGTACGGGTCACTGCATATTGGGAGCAAAGTGGGCGGGCGGTGCAGCTAGCCACGCCTCACCTGCATAGCACACACATACACACATCCACACATACAACGTACGCTTTCAATTAGTAATTTGTCAGCGAATTTCGGCGCTCGGTTTGTGCAAATTACGTATACATGAAAAAAGAAAGAAAAAGAGAAAATAAATGAAAATCCGCTGCAATTCAATTGTGAGATTTAGAAACAAAAAAAATATATATATATTTTTAAAACTCAATGTTCTTTATTCTTTTTTTTTTTAAGATAAAATTTACCTTGTCATTCGGCATAACAACTTTTACTTTTGTTTGCAATATATATATATACACTATATACTATATATACATATATTATATGTAAGTTGCACGATTTTAATTGAAACGCTTGCAGCGTAACTGAGTTGTTCAATGTGCTGATGGACGTTTGTTTTTGTTATAGCAAAATGTGGTCAAATTTGGTTATGAAGCGTGCGAATGTGTGAAACCCTGTTGTTTATCAGTTAGTTAACTTGCGGGTATTAACTTTTGATGTATTGTAAAAAAATAGCGTGAGAAACAATTCCGGTTAAACAATTAAATGGTTTTGAATTTAATAGCAGAATAAATAGATTAAAAACGTGTCAGGTATATATACTTGAGGGATCAATGGGAGACTTTTGGAATATAGTTTATGAATATATATGTATATATATATGTCGAATCTTTGTCATGATGTTTACTTTCCAATTAATATACGCTCTAAATCGAGTCTCCTGTGTTGCTATCCTTCTACAATTTACTTTCTCTCTCTATGGGCTCGCTATTCTAGCTGTTTATTTATGTTGCTCTCTCAAGCAACAACACACACAAGAGCCCTACATGCCATCTCAATCTCTCTCAGCAGCAGCAGCCATATATTTGTCTCACTTTCGTGGAGTTACAATTTGTTTAGATTAAGAAGTTGTACCTCTAAGACTACTTTTACTATAAGACGCTATGGTTTTAGACAGCAGTCTAGTACTATTATATTTGTAATATGACATATATGTATATAAATAAATAGAAATACTCTCAGAAACATCATATTAATTAAAAATTGTTAGGCACCTGTTTGTGTTGCTATTCTATAATAAATATATTATAATTGGCTTCACAAAATTATGAATTTTGAATAATATTCATCAAATTTATTTATAATACATCTAAAATTATATAAACATCCTTTTTATCGACAACTATAAACTTAAGAAAATATACATTTTTTTTTGTCTTTTTTATTTTTAGATTGAAATTGATATTTTCAAATAGAGTTATTATCAATATTTTCTTAAATTGATTACATCTAAAAATAATTTAAAAATTGAAATATATATATAAGCTTATATGTGAGTTAAAGAACTGGAAAAATATTTAAAAGTAAAGTATATATAGACACATTGCCACTGATTCAATTAAAAATACTTAAATAACATTTTTATTTATGTATTAGGGTATATTTACACATTTTCTGTTCTGTTTATAAAGAGATATTTTTTTTGCGCATCAAACAATATTTGCTTTCTCCATATTATATATACAACGTGCACAGTCGTTTACACATTTAGATTTGAATAAACAGAATGTTAATTACTTACTTTTGTTGCTGTTGTTGTTTGTTGCCTATGAAAGTGGCCCCATGCACACATCATACATGCCTGCAGATAGCTAAACGTCAGTAGTCACTTTTTACACCTAACATTTGGAGCCCTTGGGCAAGCTAAGGCTTATTTTCCTGTTTGGTCGTTGGCATGTAGACATTATTACGGTCAACGGTTTTTAATTAGTGATTTCGCTGCAGGAAATGACGCAAGTCAAAGTGAATTAAAAAACCCAATGTTTCGTACATTCTCTTGTCTACTTTCAGGCGCATAATTTGCTGAAAATATACGCACACATATCGTGTGGAAAGACCAGAGGGCGAGAGAGAGAGGACGAGAGAGATACAAATAGAGCGAGAAAGAGAGAGATAGACAGCGAAAGAGAGAGATGCTGCACGCTAACAGTTTATACTTATTTCTAGCGAAATTTAATACGATAGTCGAAGTTAACTCAATTTGGTGCATTTGGTGAATTTTGGGTAAACTATTGTGCATACTCATGCATGCGTACCAGCACAAATATATAATTCCAGCGAGTATTCACTGTAATGAATACACCAGCTGGCAGTTTTAACGAGCATAATTTTGATTTGCAGTTTGGCACGAAATTGAAGCAATATCCATCAGAAACTCTATTCGAAGCAAAAATGAATGAATTCCAGGAATATTTCAGTAAATTATATGTTTTCATATTGATTGAAAGTAAGCTTCTACTTATTAATGTAAAATATAGTTGAATTTCTGAAAAATAAATTTAAAAAGTTTGGTAAAATGAATGAATGTAAAAAAAAAAACAAATAAAGTTTTTTTAAAAATAAATTTAATTAAATTAATTACTAAAGCTACAAATATTTTAAAATATTTTTATAAATATTTTCACCGCTGGGACTGTACCCCTGATCACTATACTCTAGTCACTAGTCACTAAATATAAAAATGTTAATGTTAATGTAAAGCCAACATAATTTGCTGATTATCTAAGAGGATAGATTGCAAATTAAAACAACATGCTAACATTCAAAAAAAAAATATTTTTATAATACAAAAATTCTTGAAATTTTATTCCGCTTTCTTCTTAAATTGTTATTCAATGATTTTTTATATACTGTTCTATAAATATTGGTATTTAAATACACATAATTGTTTGCTTAAGCTTCAGATTAAAGCGCTTTGTTAAAATTTATACAAAATTGGCATGGCTAAATAATTTAATGCATATACTGAGATCTATCCATAAGATACATAATTTTAATGTTTGCCTGAGTGCCTGAAGGCGTCATAAATACTTATAATCGCATTTTGTTCTGCTCTTGCCTTGTTTTCAATGCCGCAGCCTTAATCCATATGGGTAAAGTAGTTATTTATGTGTGTGGCTTGAAGCAATCAAAAACTCGAGCACATGTATATATTCTTATGTTTGTATATATATTCGTATTAGCACTTGCAGTGGGCCAAATGTTGGGAGGAGTGTTATACCTTTAGTTTTATACGAAATTATGGCACATTAGCAGCATGACGTATTTATAAGTTTTTAGTTGGTGCATGGCAAAAGCAAAGCGCCTGAAGGCGAACAATACTCAAGACTCATGCGCAACTTCATCAGTCGTATGGAAATGCACTCACACACACACACACACACACACAGAGCTGCAGTTGCGAGTACTTAAACAATATAAGGACGGAAGTAGCAAATAAAATTCAAATTTGTGCCAAAGTGTTTCATGGTGAGCTGGCGCGTGGGGAGCTTTATGCAAAATGCTCTGCAATTGATAGTGAAACGGTAATGTGAGCCCATGTAACTGTAACTGGGACTATGTGTGTGTGTGTGTGTGAGCTAGTACTTTATGCAATTGCTGTATGTGTGTTGGCGGTAATAAATTTTGCTCGCTGTGCTATTTTCAAGTTCCATATTGCCTTTTATTATTTTGGCTGGCTTTGGGCGCCTGCATTCCCTGGCTCTGTGTGAGCGCGTTTGTGTGTATGTGTGGGTGTGTGGGGGTGTGTGTGGGATGTGTGTGTGTATGTGGCAGGCTGTGTTGGTTACAATTTTATTATGTTAATTATCTTTTGATATTTCAATTGCAATAACAATGCCCATTGAACATAAGCTGATTTTATTTTTAAGTTGAATTATTTGCAATTTTCAAGCGATTTTGCATATTTTTATACTCTGAACCCAATGGGAAATGGGAGTTTGGGGTATAATGGTTTTGTGAAAATGGTCGAGAGCATAAAGTATATATATTCTCGATTAAGGTAACAAGCTGACTCGATCTTTTGTATTTCATATGCAAATTCGCAAAAAACATATTTCAAATACTAGACTACTTGTGCTTCAGCAAATACATACACACATTTCTATGTCATTATCATGCTCTGCAAATTTGATTAAGAAAGTTCATAGGATGAGAGTTCATAGGATATGCACAGCCTAAGCACAGTCGCTGGGTGTGCAGTAAGCAGAGCTTGTGGCTGTGCGTATTTGTGTGTATGTGTACGTACACACATACCGAAACATAAGCTTCGCAGGGCTCAGAGTATCTCATAGTCGGCCAGTTGCGAGCACTCTTACTAGTTTTTTAAGTTCCAGGTTTGAATGTTAATTGGAAAATATTAAAAAAAAGAAGCAAATTCAACAATTTTAATTGAAGGACACTGAAAATGAGATATTTTACAATATGAAATATGCATGTATATAAGTAAGAAATTTATTGATTAAACGCATGTTTAATATAATGCTTTCTGATCTTATTTTTCTTTAGATCCCATACCACAATTGCGTGATTTAAAATGTTTTCATATTAACGGCTGGTGTTAAGAAAAAAAATGTAAATCTCGTTTCAGTTCAAATATTAAAACCGTAGAAAAAATTTAACCCTATCTACAATTTATTTATGTAAGCTTCTGAAACAAGATATTTTGTAAAGCAACAATCTGAAAGGGCTATATAAAGCTTATATATGTTTTATATATACATACATTTTTTGTGATATCTCCACAGAATTAAAAAACATTAATAAAAACTGACAATTGAATGCTCTGCAACATTTTTCATTAGCTCATTCACTCATTCAGAGCCGATTCGTGATTGCGGTTGATGCAAAAGTACTTTAATACTCATTAAATGCCAGATGGAATGGCATATCAAAATCATGGCCATGAATGGAGAAAGCGGCGCTTTGTGGTGGCTGAAAACAGAATGTATGTAGGCAGGAACGCAGCTGCATATTAACAATAATTTCCCCAAATGTGTGGTTACGTTTAAGCCAGCCAAACGCCAAAAATGCGGCGCAATAATAATTGCCATTGCGTGTGAGTATGACTGTGTGTCTATGTGTGTATGTGTGTGTAAATACGTACAATTATTAACATGTATGCCACACACAAACATGAAATGTCTGGCCAATCTACGGAGGGGTTAAGTACTACATAAACATATATCCCGTACAAGAGCAACAATAACAACGACAAATGTGCGAAACAATAATATTGTCAATATGTGTATGTGTGTGTGCGCATGTGTGTGGGGGTGAATGCGTGGGTATATATGTGTGTGTGCGTGTGTGAATAATGACAAATATCTACAAGCGTGCGCGCGTGTGTCTGTGCCATGGCTCCACTTGTGCCTTGGGCCACATTGTTGCGCCTTTTGGCCTTTTGTTGTGGCAATTAAATTAAGCTTAACATTTCCCCAGCTCCGCGTGAATTGTATTGAAAATAAGTTATTCGAGTCTTATTTTTCATGAACATGCAGTGCACTTATGGGAGTATGGAAGTGGGCGCACCTGCGCTCGATGGGCGTGGCATTGAAATAATTATGTAGACTACCTTAATGTCACACCGGAGATTTCAGCTCAACCAACAAATATGGACAATTAATAAGCAAATTTATGTGAACGCGGATGAAAGTAGCCTTATAATGCCGTGAGCTATCAAATTTAAGTAATGCATATATATTTTTTGATATGTTTACTATTAGAAAAACTTAGCTGGCTTAGACCTATAAATGTTTTTATTTTTATTTTTTATTTCACAATCAATTGTATGTTAAAGCAAATCAATTGAGCCCTTTTAACCTAGTGAACGAGTCGAATTTATGAATATAAAGTGAGAGTATATGTAAATAAGAGGAATTTATATTTTTGGCTATTTTTTATACTCTGAACCCATTGAAAAAGGGAAAACAGTATATAATGTTTTTTGTGAAAATGTATATATATATTCTTGGTCAAGAGCATGAGCTGAGTTGATCTATCCGTCTGTCCGTCCGTCCGTCCGTATGAACGCTGAGATCTCCTAAACTACAAAGGCTACTTTATCATACTTTTTCGATAACTCATCACATTTGTTTTTATCGACAATAGTCGATAATTTTATATCATTTTTCAGCTTCATTTGAATACTGTAAAGCCTAGAGACTTGAGATTTTTCATGTAGATTTATGTTATGAATACAAACAGAGCATTCTTACTTGTTTAAACGATATATCTCGATTTAATAATGAAATGATACTTTTTTATGTGTTGGGTATGGAGGTGACTCAATCCATTCCCAGTAGGCATTTCAGACTTTCTTTAACTTTCTATTACTTATTCACGCTTAGAACGCAGCGAACAGCAAGTTTTGCTGTATCTCTTTTCTTCTTATATACCGAGCGAACTTCTTGTCTTTTGCAACGCTTCTCTGCTAGTTGAATTTTCGGATCCTTCAGCAAAGATAATTGACCGAGTGTTAAAGCAACTCTCTCTCTCTCTCTCCTTCTGTCGAATTCCCATATTTCACGAATTTTTCAGCATTAGAAGAATGCAGCTCTCATTGGTTTGAATTTTTAAATTTCTGTTTCATTTCATTCGTCTTTCACAATGTTATGATATGTTATGATGCTCCAACTAATGTTATAATAATATTAATATTTAATGTGAATCAAATAAATCTCTGACGTATAGAAAAACTTTATGTTGCTTAATCAGACCAGGCTTAGCTGTGAATATTTCACGCTACGTAAATAATTGTTAGTCCAACTGTTAAAAACATGGATTTTAGTTCAATTTATTTAACTGCAATTTGTGACAATTATCTAGAGATTTATTGGACTGCATGAAATTTCCATTAACGCTAAAACTAAGCAAACATTTGTGTTTTCATACATTTAACTTAGATATAAATTTATCAGCTCTTGTGTTCTTTTGTTCCTCCTGGCTCAACGGCTGAATAGTCTCGGCAACGCCAATGTAAATACAACAACAACAACAATGATAGCAACAAAGACAACGGATTGGGAGGTAAATAGAATTTAACAATGCACAAAAGCTGCAAAGCAGTCGGACCATGAATAGCAAATGAATTTCAAGTAAATTTACAGAGAATCGAGTGACATAAAACGTTTGAGTTAGTCGCATCTGACAAATAATGAATGTGACTAAAATGATGGCCAAACGACAATTGTCAGATGAAACTTGCACAATGCCTGCGTGTTAGCTAGGTTATCGATGTTTTACCATTCAGCGAATGTAAATTGTAAAATTTCGTGCAGCACGAAAATTTGTTTGTTTTAGTTAAGCTGGATAAGTCACTTTGAACATTAAGTTTAAAACAATTTGAGAGTTTAGCATAGCATTTGATAACCATTGAGAATTTAAGCTTTTTAAGTATTGTTTGCTTTCTGTTTATTGAAAATTGTTAAACAAACCAAAGAAGTTTTCGTCATGAAATATGATTTAATAAAGTAATGTATTATAAGACGAGAGAGAAAGTAAAAAGGCATAATGAAAAAACTCAACAATATAACATTTAAATAAAATATGAAAAGAATAGTTTATATCCTGTAGGATATGTGCTATTATGTCTATATGTCTTAGTAATAGTATGATTCCATTGGTACGATATCTCAAGCAATGATTACATTTTAAAGCTAAGGCATATATGTTACATTGCTATTCAAAGCTCTCCAGGTATACTAAAAGTGTTTGCCAATGTAAATCTTTGTTATGCTTTTGCACTATTTATGCACAGGACTAAGTCTTGTTTGTCATTTTACTTACTTACATGCATGTTCATTTTATGACTTTATTGTCAGTAGTTTTGGCCTTGTCTTTCGGTTGTAATTCATCTCTCAAATATTTGCGAAGCAAGTCTTTCAGCTTTGCCCTGTCAAACCGTTGTGATAATTGAAATCAAAAAATAATAAATAAATATTAAAAATGAAATAAATAAAAAAAAAAAACATAACAAATGCAAGGCCATCTTCTTCAATTGGCAGCCAAGTGCACTTAGTTTTTATACAGGCAGAAGGAGGCGTGGCAGACCCCATAAAGTATATATATTCTTGATCAGGGCGACGAACTGAGTTGATCTAGCCCTGTCCGTCTGTCTGTCCGTCCGTCCGTCCGTCCGTCCGCCCGTCCGTCCGTCCGTCCGTATGTATGAACGCGTCGATCTCAGAAGATATAAGAGCTAGAGACTTGATTTTTTTCGTAGGTCCGTATACTGCACGCGCATATCGAGTTTGTTTTTAAAAAACGATAACTACTCCCGTTATTTTGTTATCGATTAAAAACCTTATCGAAAATCAGTTATAAAATTATATCTTCTACACCTTTGAAGATAGAGTCTCCAAATTTAAAATGTAGAATCATATGTATTTTTAAGAATTTCGGTTTTTGTCATATTTCACCCCCCACCCCTCATAACACCCCCTTCCCTACAAGTTTGCAAAAACCGTATTTCAAATACTAGAGACTTGTGAGTTAATACATACACACATTTTAATGTTATTATCACGGTCTGAAAGTTTTATCAAAATTGTCCGTCTACAAAAAAAGTTATTAAACAAATAAGTTCCCACAGTAAGCCTACACAGCAGCCCATGCCTGTTTATACGTGCGTACGTATGTGTGTATGTGTGTGTGCATGTGTAAGTAGAAATGAAGTGACGAATTATTGAAATATTAGTTCCTGGAAGGGTTCAGGGGATCTCGTAGTCGAGCAGTCGACTAGAGCTTTCTTACTTGTTAGATTTATATTTATTTTCATTTCTTTGATGCAGTTTAAAATGCTTGGCAAAGCAATCAAAATTGTCTATTCATTTATAATAAATTACGGGATTTAATATTTAGGCTTCTGAAAAATTAATTAAGTTGCACAACCTGCTGACATATTGGCCGCAATACAACAATAAATTATTTTTCAAACTGAGCTCTGTAAACAAAATGTTAAGCTTTGAAAACGGCTTTTCAAGCATGAAATAAAACATTAACATTGTCAAGTTCGTTATGCTAGCAAACAGTTTGACATGTAAGTAATTTAAATAAACAAATAAAACAAAACAGGGAGGGTAGGAGTTTCATTTATTACGCTATTTTTGTGCATTTTCATTTTATATTATTTATACAAAAATACATATAGAATTACTTGTAAGATAATGTGCTTTGTGCCACTAAAATCATTTATCAATCGATTTTTTGTCTGACCAAACTCATATAAACATAGTTGATGTTAGCTTATGCAGAATATAAAGTTTTTCGCATAAGAAACGAGAGGTTTGATTTAATAGATTTTGTCGAATGTCATACATATCTTAGCATATATATTATTTATGTTGTCTCAAGATGTCCTTCTATGTTTGATCTACATATTGCATCAGGAATTATTATTTCCTTCTGTTACGGTATAAATTACGTTTTAAGCAATGATTTATTATTTAATATCACTTTTAATTGCGTAGAGCTATATGGTGGTTTAGGCTGTCAATATATTTATATTATGTTTGAGCTTACTACTCAAAGACTGTAGTTTTAATTATTATTCATTTTTATATATATCTAGTCTAAATGCAAATCAGGTAAACAACTTTAGGTCAGTTACAAGTTCCACTTATAAATGTGAATTATATTTGACAAATTTTGCATTTTGCTCTCTAAACGACAGAATATATTTAAAAGTTTAATTTCACGCTTTTATTTGTTTTCACGATGCATGATCTACATACAAATTACATTATTACATTATTATTTTATTAATAATATTTATTATGTAAATAATTTACTTCAGCTTTAATTTGTATAATTTATTTATCTCAATCTAGAACTAATCCTTAGTCATGATAAATTAGTTTGAGTTTTGACTATGAAGTTTAATAAAAGTTTGTATAAGTTTGGCTGTCATAGTGTTGATTTTGAGTTGCATATTGTACATAAGGCACTTCACGGATATTATACTGACGAGAGTTCCGCTAATGACATTGCTGTTGTGAGTGTTCTGTTCAACATCAAGCAGGTGAGCGATTGCCAATTGATTTTGAATAAATAGTCATCATCTTTTGTAATTAAATCTATTTTAGAATGCAACCACAAAAGCAGTTCTTTTCGATACACTTACAGAAGTTATAAAATATCATGACGTACAAAAAGTTCCACAGCGAATAGGTTTATGTTCACTGTTCATAGCCTTGGATAAAACTGATTATTTCACATACGAAGGATCGCTGACTACGCCAAATTGTCAGGAGGGTGTAAAGTAACATTAGAAGATGCCTCCAAATTATGGGCACTTAGAGATTCAACGGGCAGAACCATTGGCGCTCAATTCACGTCCTGTTTATCACTTCAACAAATTTGTACTCTTGAAAATAGCATGAAATAACAGTGGTAGATGTGATTCAGGCTAAGCACAGAAAAATATGTGCATCCTAACAAGATACTACTTCAATGAGTATGTGAGTGTGACTGAGTGTGAGAATGTAAAGCAGCGGGTTGCCCTGCCGGAAAACAATTATAATTACAATAGCCATAAATGTAAATTACAATAAACAGACTTACAAGTGGTTTGTATGTGAGTGTGTGTGTGTGTGAGAGCTCTCCGACTGCTTAGAGCAGGAGTCGAAAGTCATTTCCATTCATGTGCAACACACTTGACCAGAAAAACAGGCAGCAGCATGGCACGATTCAGTTTTACTGCCTCTGCCAAAAAGTCGACTATAAAATTTTGCACTTTACAATGCACTCAAGCGGAGCGAATGCGACGGACATACGGACGGAACGGGGCAGAGCCGAAGAGAGCACAACAATGGCATAACTGTGAATTTAGATTACTTATGATGATAATGAGCCGGCGCCATGAAAAAAAACAACCGAATAACAAAGAAGCAGAACGTTTCAATGAACAACAAAGCGCACTCCTTGATGCGCCTTTAACGATCTCCAATTTAGCATATGACGGGCTAAACAACTCTTTTTTTTCTGATTATTCTTCTGTGCATGGAGTTACTATGTTGTAGGCGTGCAGCAATAAAGCGGGTATGAAAAGAAAACCGAGACAGCAGCCCACGGTTTTTATGGCTCATATAAAGCATAAGCTATGGGGAATATTACAAAAACTGATGTGCAGCAACGAGGAAAGTTTTTCGTTGAAATTTTAGTGGCATGCATTTAGCTCTAATTGGCTGAAAGCATAGAAAGCTTTTGGCAATTCAAGCGAAAGGAACCTGCAGGCAATTGCCAAAATGGCTTTAGTCAGGCTTTTGACCTCTTTGCTTATTAATATTGACAATCTTGACAAAGTAAAAATGAAGAAAAGGCAACACAAAAATAATAAGAGAAGGCGATGAAAATAGAATATAGCAAAGAAGGAAAGGAGCTAAAAGTTAGAGCGGAAGAGCGTAGTTAGCAAGAGAAGGAAAGAGAGCAGAAGTTAGTAGATTTAAACTGATGATTTATAAAGTCATATATAACATATCCTGCGCAGCATCAGGCTAGCGCACTTAAATTATTCTCCGTTAATGTTGAATGAAAAGTCCAAAATATTTTTTTTAAATGGATTCTTTTTATTTTTCCTAAAGTTATATATGAGCTCTGTATTCTTAAACCAAATATTTTTACATATTGTAAAAAAAAAAAAAAATTAAAAAAGGTTGGTCATCAGGGAAATCTCACTATCTCACTAAATTTGGCAACCAAATTTTTATGTTTGCCGAAAAATTGATATTTATTATGAAAAATATTACTATAGGTAGATTTTAAGGTAGGGTCGACAGGAGCTCCACACTAAACAATCATATAATGCACACTACTTGTCTTCAGATATATAGAGTCGTTAAAACAACTAGGTCTTTAAAAAATATGTAGATAAGTTAAATTATGAAGAATCAGAACCTTTTAATCAGTTTAGTTTTTTTTTCGCAAGAGTACATCATCTGGTTCATGCCACTATTCCACATTTCATGTAATGCGTAGGAAATATTGCAGAAAAAACACACACTAAGCTGCTTTTCAGTTTAGCCTTACGTCAGCTATGATCTCTTCAGCTGCCACCTATCCATTAGTGGGCACTCAGGAGCCATGTAAATGCTGATGCCTTGCACTAAGCCGCTTGACACCAGCTCAAATCAGCAGTATTAAAACCAAGCTTGACGCAAAGTTAAGCGCATTTGCGACACTCAATCAAATTGCCAACTACTTGCAGTGCATTTAATATTGAGCTTTAAGATTACGCATAGTCATAGTTTGACCGCAAATATTGTCAGATGCAGGTGCCGCAGTTATTGCGATATCTGCTATTGCTGTTTGCGTCTTACCAACATAATTAAAATTGTGGCTGAATTATAAATGGCACCTGTGGTGGCTGACCGCAACCATGCAGTGGGCTATGTTCACATTGCCGTGGCTTCTGTTGAGCACTTAAGGCAACCTCTCTTGAAATAACTACACCAAGTTAAAGTTGTCTGCTGTACCATTTCATGGTATAAATTTTAAGTGCAACACATTAACGAGTTACAGCCCCAAACAAAAAGCGAAAATATACAAAAATACATAAAATAAAGGGAAACCGAGTCTGAGTGGCAAATGCACCTGCAGCTGCCACACGCTCTTAGTCGAGGCTGCAACATATGGTCGTGTTATAATTGCCAGAGCGCGACTTTTTCGCCAACTCGGTTCAACATCGAAATGACTTTCCATAAAGCGACGACTGACCCACATTTTGAGGTTACATTATTAAAGCGCTTGCTCGCCGCATGCAAAAAAAACTTTTGCCATTAAGCGGATGTTAATGCCACGCCCACTTTGTGCACCTGCTTGACTGCCTGACGGCCTGCCTGCCCGCCTGCCTTTACAGCCTACCAGCTGAGTCAACGGAGTCCTAAGTCCAAGTCCCATGCTTGACTTGCACTTATTGTTGAAGGCTGTTTAGCGGCATTCGCTGTGCTGGATACACCCTGCACATAATCAAATACATAGAAGTGGGTGTGGTTCACATAAGGGTTCAGAAATAGGGTCAGCTTTAAGTATAATTTGGCTCAAAATATTTTAAAATAGTAAAACTATAAATTTCAATAATAATAAATGGGATATCTAAAGTTTTTAAATCTTCCTTCACATCGATCATTGAGGACTTCCAAACGATTCTGGTAGCAGAGAATATGAAGTCAAGAGGTCTACAGGGTATTCTATGGTCGGGTTACTTTCGGAAAGAAATATTGTTGTTGTTGACTTGTAATTTTTCTACTCGACGAAGCTTTTGTCGCTTGTTCTGCCATTTTTATGCCGTTTTTACAGTCCTAATAATAGCAAGCACTCTCGACAGCATAATCACTTGTTTTATGCATATAATTTTCTGCATGAACAGCCTCTAGCTGCGGCCGCTGCTGCTGCTGCTCGTAGTCCTTAACTCCTCTGCCAACTATCGCCATATTCATTCATATTGTTGAGTCTATGCCTGATAAACTGTTCATAATCATTAGTTTGCTGGCAGGCCATGAATAATGACTTGCCTACTGATATTGTTAAGCAAATAGCTGGCGAAAATTATTAATGTGCGTTTTCCCAAGACTTAGGCGTGGTTTCGGGGTGGCAGGAGGCGTGGCGGTGACTGTGGCAATTGTGTATTATTTGCCAGCCAGTCAAAGGTCGACGCGCAAATGCCCAAGGCAAGACAGTCTGCGGTGCAGCATTCAAAGGGGCGTGGTTGTCAGTGGGCGATGGCTTACATTGATATCCAATACATGAAACTCATTAGAGAAATACAAAAAATTTACTTTTTTGCTGCATTTCCATTACAAGAGTATCGGAATCGTGTTTGTAAAACAAATTATATCTCAAAATTATTTTGATATGTTGTCATTATTGTTATGAATATATTAAGTCAAATGCAATTGCTTTTTTTGTGCTTACATATTTTTTAATGACGTGATTATAGTAGAATGTGTTCTATCAAGTTATGAATAAATAGGAAAATCATAAAAAATGCTTATTATTATTAAAATGTGATTGAGTATGATAAAATATTCATGCCAAACGTTAATAATTTTTTATTATTTTTATACTTTAATTTCATAGACGAACAGAGTTTCTTTTTCTGCTAATAATACTTTTTTGAAGGTTTTTACCTTGCTGAATCTGAATTGCAAGTCAGCGTTGTCCTAACTTTTCAAAGACTTTCGAAAACAGTCAAAGACGATACACACTTAGCCAAAGCGAATATAAGTGACGGAGACAAAAGGGCAATGTATCAGAGGAAAGCTTTTAAGTAAATTAAAATGGTGTGTTTGTCATTAATATAGAATTATAAGC
The DNA here is from genome assembly GCA_035045345.1 of Drosophila hamatofila. Taxonomy (NCBI): domain Eukaryota; kingdom Metazoa; phylum Arthropoda; class Insecta; order Diptera; family Drosophilidae; genus Drosophila; species Drosophila hamatofila. The sequence continues at coordinate 22,244,451 of JAWNPA010000020.1, forward strand.
AGTGCAAAAGGGTTTCGATGGAGGAGTAGAAATCATAACTGTCTTTAATATATAAGATTTGCAATGTACAAAAAGTATGGGGTGTATTTTGAGAATATCTTGAATGTCATGTGCAAGAGGAGTATTCGGGTTAGTTAAATTTCATTTTACTAGAGCTCAAAATTTTCTGATGTGTGAAAGATTTAATTCTTATCTTGAAAGAAGTGAATTGGTAGCCAAGCGAATTGTTTTTGTTATTTTCATTATTTCATTATTTACGATGTACTCAAATAATTGAGACACAAAGCTTTAAAAAAGCGACACGTTTTTTTTTAAATTCTTATACAATAACTTAGATCTACTTTTGCCATGGTTTTCCACGCACTTGTTAACGTGTGCTATGATTGCAGTCCATTTGACGGCATCAGGTGGCCGTCAATACCATGTTCATGGTTGAAAATATGGTAAGTACTTGACTACTGACTATAGAATTATAAGCAGGACTTTAACTGGATTTTTACTGCTTTCATTAATTTGAGTCATTGAGACTTAATTTTGAAACTAATTTTATTAGTGAATGCAAACATATTTCGAAATATATTTACATATCAATGGACTCATTTATTTTGTAAAATCCCTATCCACCCTTAATAAATCGACTCTTTTGCAATATAATTAATTTAATATATGAACACGGTTCGTTAGTTTTAAAAATTCACAAAAGCCAAATTTTAAGTTAATTAAATAATTGTGCGGACATTTTCGCGGCAGCACAAGTGAGAAAAAAATGGTAGCTTTCAAATTGTGCAATGCTGTTTGATCTAATAACTCAATTATCAACACATTTTGGTCAACAGTTGCAACTTGTTTGGACACATTATTTGTTAGTTAATAGCAAAAATAACATTTAATATCCATGTCCTTCTGAAGTCATGCTGAAATTCTTGTTTTTATGCGATTTTATGAAAACAAACATATACAAAATTCATGGAAGGCTTGATACACTGCTTAAAGTCGAAAAAAATTTATGAAAGGCAGCCATAAATCGGAAAAGGCTTTAAATAATATTTGTTGCTCTCATTTGAGGTTTTTCTTTGGTATATTTTATGGGGTTTTCAGCGGTGTACATTACACGAATCAATGAGGCCAACCGATTGTTTATAAATAAATACGATGTAGCACCGAAATAAAAGACGAAAACGAAACCGAAAACGAAAACAAAAAATGAAATGAATTTTAAAATGAGTGAAAGGTACAAATAGGGCGATAAAAAAGCTGGAAATCCGTGCAGACTTTATTAAAAATGCATTATGAAAAACACGTCTGTTTATTGTGGGCGCTCGAAAGAAAAGTAGCGTAAAAAAGCGACAGATTTTATAACCTGCACATGTCGTATATATATAGGCAGTTATATACAGATATGTGTCTATGTGTGTGCGATGCTGCAACAGCTTCAGCAATCGAAAATAAACATGCATCAACGTGCTGCACGCACCGCCGTAAACATGTTGCCGGTGCAACGATCCTGGAGTAGCCATCGCTGCGGCACGCTACCCCGAAATCCGAAAACCGACACGACACGCCACTCATTCCAAGTGGACCGTGGCCACGCCCCCAATTGGCAAGCACTCAGCAGGGGGCAGTCGTGGTGCACACATCACTTCATTCAGCAGCAAATTGAATAACAACATTTTCCATTTGCTACATATTTTATATGATGATTAAATTAAAGTTGCAACGTGTTCTACAGTGCCAGGCAGCCAGGCAGCCAGTCAGCCAGCTAAGGAAATCGTCAGGCCATTTCAACAAATACGTAACGCGCGGATCTACTCCATGGCCAGTGCCACCATATCTAATGCTTCCTTATAACAATGGTGTGTAGTGATCTATTATTTACATGCGTGATTAAATTTAAATTTAAGTTTTTTGATAGATGAATACTGTTTTCTGAATTGCAGAATATTTAAATTGGAAAATGATATATAATAATAGGTATATAGCGAATTGTAAGCTCTGCAAAGTACAATTACAGATTTTATAAAAATTTGTTATTTAATGATATATTTACAGATTGCTACCTGCTAATTTTTAGGCAACTTGAGCAAAATAGAAATTAATTTAATATATTTTTGAGGGTCATGGAAGCAGAACACAGAATAAATAAGTTAGGGGAAGACAAAATGATAGGGAATTACTATCACATATATCATATATCACATATATTCAAAGGGATATTTGATATATTTAAAGTCAGGAACCGGTTCAGTAGGTTTATAATATTGTGCAAAGTATATCGACATCGAAAACTTGTATTTAATTTTCTGGCTTTTATTCTTATATACCATATATAAGTAATTTTAGCTCTTTGACAATTTTCTAATTTGTAAGTGTTTTTTGGGATTTATACAACTAACTAGAGCCGCGTGCATAGTCATCGAAAGCATATTTTGCAAAGCGAATTGATTTAATGGATTTGATGCACTGACATAACCTCTTTCAAAGATATTGTGCAAGGCTAAAAGTTGGAATGGAAATATGAAATATAATTCCCGTATGAAGGATATAAAATGCCAAATTCTTTTTGTTTGTTGGCAGCAAATAAATATATAAATAAATATCGAGCTTACAGAGCGCAGCGATATGCAATGTATATTTTATATATACATTTATGAGTGTGTGTGTGATGAAGTATTATAATGCCACTACAGACACACAGCATCCGGCATTTGATTTACAATGTCACGAGCAACAGTAAAAAATGGCTTAATAGTCGCAAATGTTGTGTAACAATATGCTTTGTGCCCCTGCAATTTTCAATGTCAGCCCAAAAGTGAAAATAGTCCAGAAATGTGAAAAAACATTATTCATGCTTAGTCAAGCTTTTGTAATTGTTTGGGGCTTATAGTCTAAAAAACGGAAATTGAAGCCAAACAAAAATTGTTTGAAAGAAAGGCAGAAAATCATTGAAATATGTCTGCACCAAATAAATGCATAAATCTAAATGTTGAATTAAACAACAATGCACATATGTATTAGTAATGCGTAATACACTGGCCAGACTAAAACTGCATTACACAGAATTCAATATTCAATTATGCAGACGCATGTAATTCGAGATGAAATCAATTTAATTATGTGCAACAATACAAAGACCGTTCATATATGGGATAGTAATGAAATCAAATTATTATTACAAAATTCTCTCATAGTCACATACTTAGCATAGCAATGTGCATAGATATGTGTTAAATATGCATATGCATACATACATATGCATGCATACATATATTATATATATATATATGTATATATGTATATGTATGCATGCATATGTATGTATGCATATGCATACATACATATGCATATGCATAATATATATATATATATATATATATATATATATATATATATATATATATATATATATATATATATATTTTATATTTATATGCTTAAAAGTTGTTCCAAGTTGGTCAAGTTGCGTAAACATTTTTCATTTGTATAATTAAATTCAATAAGCTGCGAGCTACATTTTTAATACCCAATTATTGGACTAAACTGACATTAATAAAATGTGTGGATTGCTATGCCCTGTGCTTAATTAGGGGTAGAGAGTATTAGTAATATTTACACATTACTTTCTAAACTTGATTACCTAAATATAAATTACGTATATTAAATGTATGTAATTATCACAAATAAAGTTAAAGTGGATATATAATACATTATTATGACACAATTTATAATACATATTAGATATGCCGCGATCCGGTCCATTAGGTCTTGAGGATGGTGGCTACCGAATCTGCATATTGTATATTGGCCACTCTCGACAAGTTCCTTTTATCGATATTTATTTTAGCTGGGATCTATATAAAAATCAAATCAAGTCTATCCTATTATTAGTTCAAGATCTCGCTTTTACATTCGTGGGTATTTTAGAGTCATCTACACTTCCTTAATTTCTAAAATTACATATATTTATGTTTACATGTGCTCATTTTTATGCACTTCAATTGATCAGCAAATAAATTGTGTGTGAATTTTATTGCTTCCGTTGCGCTGCGGCCAAGCTAAATATACCGAAAAATGTTATTTTTATGCCAACTATTTATGAGCGAATTTAAATTACATGGGACATTTGCATGAACTCCCATTATTTGGTTAACAGTTCGATGCCGCAGCCTAATTTGCCATCTAAACGTGTCCAAAGAGGGCAATGAAAGTATTTAAATATTTACATTGAACAAGAATAAAAAAAGTTAAAATTGGAATTTCAATCTCTCTTTTTTTTGACTAGAATTGAAAGATAGATAAAATAATATAAATATATATCTATCTTATTAAAAAAAGAGTATTGAATGTTCTGCGCACTCAAAATAAAATAAAGGCTTTTGCTTTTGTTTACAATTTGCTATTGGCCGTGCATAATTTACCCATAATTATTGACAGCAAACAAATCGCCGCGCTCGAATTATTTAACCCACACCGAGAGCTAGTGCGTGTGTGTATTTTTTAGTGGGCAAACAAATTGACTTGCCATTAAATATTAGTCGTATTATCAATTTGCTGCACATTTCGCTAATTTCATTTAATTGCATATTAATTTTACGTGCCGGACCGACTCGGGCTATATATTTTGTGGCATGCTTTTAGGCTGCCAGCAAGCACTTGACAGTACAGAAAGCAGACACTAAAACACTCTTGCTTTCAGCGCTTGGCAGGCTGGCCCAAACAGTGGGCAGCTTCCTGTCTGTGATTAATGTTCGGCAGTAATGTTAGAGCTGCTTTAAAGAAAAGCGCAAAGCGTAAGGCGAAAGGGAAGTAGCTTAAAAGTAACACACACACACACACACGCACACATAATGAAGCACACTCATGTGTGCCTCGCCATTTTCTTGGCTGGCAAATATTTTTGTCTGCTCGAAAAATATTTAACACAATGGCCATTAATGGCTCTAGCCGCTGGCGAAATCTCTTTTAAAATAGCCTTTTTTGTGCTTCTGCTATTTTGTGGTTTTGTTTTTGATTTTTTATTTTCTTTTAAGCATATGAAACGATAAATTAGTAGCTGTCTGACAGTGCCTGCCGCACTAATTGCAAGTGCTGGCCATATATTCGAAAGTTCAGCTTCGATGTCCGCTTGTATATGTAACCACACACACATAGACACACACATGTAGATGCATATATATATATATATATATATATATATATATATATATATATATATATATATATATAAAATATTCAAGAAGTTCTCTACTTACACGCATGCTTCAATGTAATTTGTTTGGTTTTTTTTTGTTTTTGCGTTTTTAATTAATTATTATATTATGCGTACAAAAGTTGCTAAGAAGTTCCTACGAAATATTGAAAATTAAGACCCAGCCACGCCTCTTCTTTCAGAAATTGTTGCTCGCACACGCATACGCACACTGGGAAGACAACAACTTTTATGGTCGAAAGTTTTGGTCCCACGGCAGTCTCGAGCTGGGGTTCACACATTTTAAGCGTTTTTATAGACATTTTATGCGCACAACAACAACGTGGCGTATGCGTAATGTGGCAAGTTTTAACAATTTATGAGTAAGGTGTGTGCATATAGGACATTAAAGGTTGATACTTTATCAAGAATGCAATGGAGACTGTACATAGTGATTATATATATAATGCCAGATAGTTTCATAGTAAAAATATTTAAAGAGCAACTGCTAATGGGTATATTTTTGTTAACAGGTAAAGTCTTATTTGTTTATTTACTTTTTGTATTATGAAACTTGAAGTATATAATATATTTACATATGTCTATATTTGTTTCTCTCTTGGGAAATTACCAATTTGAAATCGAGTGGATGTTATAATATAATATTATATTCAAGTTTCCTTTAGTTCCTCTCTCAACAAGTTCAGGGACAATTAAAACAAAGCTTATGAAAATGAAGTGCCGTATGGGCTGTTATTGTTGGAGGGCACTTGGTAAGTGCGTTTACCTTCAGCGAGACAAACAAATTGAGAACTAAGTGTTTGGTGAACGCACCTTGCCAACAATTGTCGATAAATCATTATATACCAAATGCTGTGCCTGCCTGTGCATGTGTGTGAGTATGTTGGGGTGTGTATATCGGTAGTGTTTGTACACACACGTAGACTTTGGCAGGCTAACACTTGAATAAACATAAATGCATGGCGCTTATGTAAAAAGCACCCAACGGGGGCACTTATCAGAATCGGGCTTATGTGAGCCTCGCGTTGCGGCTGTCCCGCCTTCTGTAGACTGACGACATGAGTGATTGCTCTGCATGTGTGTCAGTAAGTGCACTATATATTTGTGTGTGTGTGTCTGTGTGTGGTTGTGTGTATGTGTGTGGCTGCTGTCATGAGATACTTTGACAGCTTTTGTTTGGCTTGCCAGCCAGCACAGCGAGGGTGAGTCAGAGGTAGAGAGCAGGAGGGAGAGAGAACCGCATCGCTTGGCCATATAAGATGACAATGGCAGCTCAGAGCGCAGCCCTGCGTCAGTCCTTATGGAAATTTGCGGCTCTGAGTGTTTTCTTTGCTTTTCTGTCAGTGTGTTTGTTTGTGTGTGTGTGTGTGTGTGATTTGCTGTTAGTGACTTGCGAGTGTCAAGTCGTCAAACAGGTGTGCGCACAATAACTCAAGATGCAGCAGCAACCAGCGCCAAGCAACCAGCAGCCTTTAAATCAAATGAATATTTATTAAAGCCGTGCAAACTTACACAGCACACAGACGAAGTGACTGTTTGTGTGCTTGTATGTGTGAACGCTGAATCCACACACCCTGGGCACCAAATGCCAAAGACGTGGGCGCTTTGGCTCAACGCGTTTATGCCTCAATAAGCTCATGATTAATAGCCCGCCTCCACAGCGTTATAATGAGGCAAAAGGCAACGACCAACGTAAAGCTGAGCAAAACAAAGCTGAGAAGAGCAAAGGGCAGCCAAACGGAGAATGTAAGAGAGATGGAGATAGAGAGTGAGAGGGAGAGAGAGCAAAATAGAGCAGCAGAGAAACAGAGCATGTAGCTGGATTATTATTTAACTTCATAAGATGCAGTCGAGAAAACCAGGACCTGCAATAGAACTTATAATTTAAATGGTTTAAAAATTAGGTTGATTCAAATACAGCCAAATTTTTATTTTGTACTCGGAACTGGTAAATCAAATTTCTTATTTAAATATAATAAAACATAAATTCTGGGCTTAAGCTAAGTATTAAATAGAAATATTTCAAACACTACTAAGTCCGCATCAAATACTTCTTTGGTTCGCTTACAGCTGTGAACTAGTTCACGTAAACCATCAAATGAACGACTGCCTCAAGATTTGAGTGATTTTCCAATGTTGAGTTTGAGAAGCTTGAGAAGCAAATCTCACATTACGTATACGCCGCATTAGACATTAGACGAAAAATGTTGTAGCGCCCGCACTCGCTGCCGCTTGAATATTTTTTGAAGTATTGAGAGGGCGCTTTGAAGGATTTATGCAAATATTGAAGATGCCATCGTCATTGTTGGCATCGCTTAGCGCATAACTTCACACACGGCTAAATCATCGGGAGTCTGGGGTACACCTTAATGCTTTTACCATTACGCAGCTGAAGTTGGCCAAGTGAGGGGCCAAGAGAGTAGTTGGGTGGTGGGTGGCTATACTGGTTGTTTGTTTGTTGATTTTCCGTTTTTCGGTTTTCTGCTTTTTGTTTGCTTTGCTGTGGGCTTCTGGCCGAGCCACTGGCAGCAGTTAATGTTACGTGTAAATGCGCATTTCCGTTTCCTGCGGCAGCCCCACACCACATCACACAGCACCGTATTTTGTAACACGCTTGCCCTGGGCACTACCCACCGCCCCACTGCTCCACGCACCTGCACACATATGCCATTTCGGGCGGTATATCAAAAAGCCAACTGTTTGACAGGAAGTTGCGCCAAGAATCTTATGCCTATTTGCATACGCCTCAAGAAAATAACAAGCTTTTAAAGATGCCTTCACGCCATCCCCCCCCCAACAAAAGTGTAAGTAATTATGCTAAACGTAATATAAGTCGAATCAAAGCTAGTCAAGAAGGTGAACTTCAAATTAGATTCGTCTAATGATATCAAGGCTAAACAATTGTAAGTAAAATTTAAGTTTTTCGCATTTAAAAAAGATACAAAATAAATTAATAATATGTAAATAAATTATAATTAAATTTAAATTCTAATTTTTAAAGATGTCAATCTAGTTGAAAATTAGTCTTTATTTTCAGTTTATCTCTTAGCTAATTACAGTGTGATCTTCTGAGCATAGCAATTCAATTTCAATCAGTGTTTGTTTACCTGATTTGCAATCTCTTTTTAGCCTACTCTCAATGTTATCTCGACTTATTTCTCTCTGCCTTCTAGGAAGTCGTTACATTCATTAGCAGTAACGCTTTTGTTGTTGGTACTGTAGTTGGTCCTGTTGCTGTTATTGCTGTTGTTGTTGCCTGTGTGCACTTCCTGTGCCTGAAATTGAATTACAATGTTGTCACTGCCGTCACTGCAGCTGCTGTTTTTGCAGCTGTCCAGCTCTTTGTGTATAATCAAATTATAGCGTGATTTTTTATTATTTACTTTTAAATACATTTTTTTACTATTTCTTTTTATTTATTTTTTGCTGCGACTGTGCCCTAGCGGCTGGTTTGTCGTTTAAGTTGCTTTTTGTGAAAGTTTGCATGGCAAATGATGTACGCCTACCGCTGCAACCAGTATTTTGCGGGCGTGGTCGAGGGCTGGTTAACTGTGATTTTGCTGTTGCTGTTGTCGTGTTTGTGTAAATTGCATTTGATGGGCAACTGCTGCCGAAGTTCCCTGCCACCCATTGCGCCTGTTGGCCAAAATGAGTTATTAATTGAGTTATTAGTTCAAATAGCATTGCACAATTTGGTAGCTACCATTTTTTATTCTCGCTTGTGCTGCCGCGAAATTGTCCGCACAAATATTTATTTAATTTAAAGTTTGGCTTTTGTGAATTTTAAAACACTGACGGACAGCTTTCATTTACTAAATTAATTATATAGCAAAGAAGTCGCCTAATTGAAAACTGATAAGGCTTATGAAAAATAAATGAATCGATGACTATGTATCCACATATACATTTCAATATTGGCTAAGTTATAGATACTTAAAGGCAGACGACATTAACCAAGTCTGTTTCAAATAAATGAATGTAAAGCAGAAAGTAGCCAGCTGAGATCTCATAATTACCGAAATTATCATAGTTAAAGAGTAAATTTCAATGACTAAATCAATCAGATTCTCTTTGTGATTGGACTTAGCTCTGTGACAGTGCTCGAATTAATTTCAATTATTGACATCACACAAAACTCAATGGATTTGTATGCACGGCTGCTTCGTATGCCACCAAAATTTTGAAAAAAGAGTAAAAAGGAATAAGTGAAAACAAAAATTGATTTAAAAAAAAATAGAAAAATCTCATTGCAGAGAGTTGTGCAAGCTGCGCTCAAAAGATAAATCTTTGCGCTGGGTGCGTTAGTCGCGCACTTTTCATTTGTTATTCGCACAATATGCGCGTAAATCGTGATTTCAATGGCTAAATATTGATTGAATGAATGAACTCAATATGCAAGGCTATGCATATATCTGGCTATCGAGCCATCAACTATCTAGTATATGCAGTCAGCTGTATATATCCAGCTATTTAACTAGCCTTATATATGTACATGTATATGTCTATGTGTCTGCTGCTGTAGTTGGCAATTGAAATGGGTGAGCTGTGTAGACCGCTGCAGAGACATAGTTGCATTTCGGGTCAGGTTATTGCAATGAAAATCTCTTTAAGCCGGCAAATGCAAACTGCATTTGGGGGCCACACAGGCCACAGCCGACGAGGCTGAGCGGAAAGAGCAGGTTGCGGCTGGCCACTTGAAACGCGCTCAAAATCATGTTACCTGCACGTTTCGCCCATCTTTTTTGGCCCATGCATAGTGTACATCCAGCGCATGTTTGCTACTTTCGGTCGCAGCAGAGCATTGCAGCTCCTGTTATTGTAGCACTGAACGATTTATTGAAAACTGTACACTTACACAAACACACACGGACACACAAACATAGAGTTACACGAAAATGTGCAGATACATTGAAAAGGTGTGCGTGTGTCTGTCCATCCGTCTGTCTGTCTGCTTGCGAGTTTGAGTGTGTGTGTCTGTGTGTGCGTGTGCGTGTGCGTGTGTGTGTGTGTGTTGGGCTTTTTGTACAAGCCTTCGCTCGTCGCTCGACGATTGAGTTTCAATTGATGCTGTGGTAACGCTTTATTTTCATTGCAGCCCTCCTCGTCTATGACTATGTTTGTGTTGCCTGCGGCAGCCGCATTGCTGTACGACTGTGAAAAGCATTTTAGGATTTTAGCATTCCAGCATTTTGGCATTTATTAACTGCTTTCAGACGAAGCTAAATAGCAATTACTTAAGCCACCTACAATTGTTGCCTGTGACTATTCGACATTTCATTCATTCTGTATACATCATATTTGTAAATGACGCTAGTGGGTTGAAATGAAAGTGTCATCAATCATGATATAGAATGCAAATATGTTGCAGCCATAATAAATTGCAATTTCGTGAAAAAATTCCAATATGTTCAAATATTGTGCATGTGCGCTTTACACACACGTTTTATTTGTCAATATTAAAGTTCAGGTGAATTATGGTTTATAAAATTCGATTCACTATAAAATTTGAATATGTAAATCTCAAAAGAAATGTCTGTCAAAAATATATTTTTTACTTTCAAACCAATCAATTTTTCAACAAAATTACTTTATTCCTGCCACAAGAGTGGAACTAGATGAAGAAAAGAAAAAATTAAAGATGTAACTATATATATTATAAACTCAAAGGTTAATCTTTTATTTCATCCTCAAGTTAGAGCCCTCGAATTTGTTAGGGGGAGAGAGAGAGATTCATTGCTTATGAAAAATATTCTTTTACAATCATCTTTCAATATTGATGACCAAATTGTTTTACTCAATTATTATCAACTGATTTGTGGACAATAGGGATTGACAGACAAAGAGTTGGAATTGAAATAAAAATTTCGATGGTTACTGAAATTTGTATTTTGAATAATGCGTTTTACTTTAATTATATATTTCCAAATAGGTATATCTATTTGTACACTTTTCTTAGACGCTTTATGCTTATTTTAGTTATTTTGTTTGTTTGTTTGTTTATTTGCTGATGAATTAAGTCTAATTCGTTGATATTTTGCTCACATTGTTGCTGGGAAAAAAATATTCAAATTTATTTAGAGGCCCTTTTCAAGCAACAGCTTTATATTTCCATGTTGACCAATCATACACATATCGTTAGTAATAACGCAGGGCTACAAAAAAAGAAAAAAAAAAAAAAAAATGGAAAATTAACAATAAAAAAAATGCAAAAATATGCCAAGGAAATAAATAAAAATGCGAAACACTTACTGAAAAAGGAGTATAAGAAATAAGCGCAAAACAAACAAATGCCAGATACCGAGTACTATTTTTTGTCAATAAAGCAAACAAAATGACAGGCAGGCAAATGCATGCATAAAGTCACACCTACGCCCACGCACACCCATCCACACACACACACACACACAATAGGCAAACAAAGGATCTGCGTCCTTATGTCTTTGCGACTTTTTGGCTTTTTTTTTTGTTGTTTTCTTTTTTAGCTTCCCAGCGCACTTGACATTGTTTTGCTTGTTTTGTTGTTGTTGTTTCTCTCTCTTTTTTTTAAAGTTTCGCTTTAGTCTGCCCGCCGTGTAAAATAAATACAAATATCACGCAACGTTATGTTTTACAACCTGTCATATAGATATGTATGTATTTATTTTTTATCGCTAAAATGTGCACTCACACACATACACACCCATACATATATATTTTCTGTTATTTTTTGCGGTTTTAGAATTTTATAGCAGCTCCTCGTATAGCTCTATCAGACATTTACAGGGCATCCAATTTCATGCGCAACTTAAATATTTACATTTGACTTAAATATGCGTATTTTCGCATAAATTACAAAATATTTCGCATACATATTCTGTTCGTGTACCACGCGATATGTTTGTTATATACATATTTATAAATAAATATATATATTTATGCGTGTATATACATAGTGAGCAACAACAAATTTTATGACATTGTTGTAGTAAAATTTATTAGATTTTGCTTGTGGCGTCTGTTAAGCTCGTTTGTGCAGCTCTTTTTGGCTCTTAATATATATTTTTCTTGCTGTTATTTAGTTTTTATATGGGGCAGCTTTTTGGTCATAAACTATAATAGGAAATGCCTTTGGGGACTTAAGCAGTCCAGAAAAGGGTTGCAACTGCGTATTTAAGCACACAATTTGCCAAGTGTTGGATAATAATGCAAAAGTTCAGGTTTGACGGCACATGAGGTATGAGAAAAATAAAGGTTACTTTGTAGTTATTATTATGAATACCTAAAATGATTTGTTGTGGCCTACCATATATTTAATATATTTAAGTGCATTAAAGCTTTGAAGTCAGAATACAATTCCTAATCACAGTTTATTCCAGTTACAAGTAAATTTATTAAAATAAATACATATATATATATATATATATAAATATTTGAAGCAAAATACTTTGTACAATGATTTAAATTTGACTATGAAATGATAAATAAACAAGTAAGAGGGCTCTAGTCGAGACTGCTCGACTAGGAGATACCCTGAACCCTGCAAAGTAGTGATTCCAATCATTCTACACTTCTTTCATGCACATATACAAAAACACATACACACACGTACGCATGCATCCATACGAACGCATAAACAATTGCTCTGCTAACTGCGCAGCTACTGCGCTTGGGCTGCCGTGTGGGCTATATTACGAAAATTTGTTTGTTGAATAAATCTTTTTGTAGTGGGACTATCTTCATCAAATTTTCAGAACGTGATAATAACATTCAAATGTGTGTATATGCCAAAGCACAAGTCTCTAGTACTTTATATACGTTTTTTTTCAAATTTAGGGCGAAGGGGGCGTGGCATCCAAAATCTGTAAATAACAAAATCTTTGTATTCATCACATAAATCTACACAGTAAATCTGAAGTCTCTAGCTCTAACAGTATTTAAACTAGGCTTTAAAAACAAAGTCAGATTTTCGATTGTTATCGATAAAAAGGAAATGGGATGAGTTATCGAAAAAATATGATAAACTCGTACTGCGTATGGTATACACGAGTATACATGTAAAATTTCAAGTCTCTAGCACTCTTAGAAATACTTAAGAAAATATCACTTATATGGGTAAATTCAGGCAATATTTTGATTTAATTATTATTATTATTATTTTTTAAACATAGAAATGTTTATTTACGGATTAACGATTTGCTCTCTTTTACAAATTAACTTTAACAGAAATTAATTATTTATATGTATTTTCAAAATGCTATTGAACAACATTTTAGATACATATCTTAGGGAAAGAAGAGATCAACGAACTGTCTTATGAACGGAAACAAATTTGAATACGTATAAATTAAATTCTTCTCCATTCCGTCAGCTAAACGACAGTGCGTCTTTAATAAAAGTTTCGATTTCACCCAAAAAAATCAACTTACCTAGCAAACAGAATGCACACGAGAGCGGTTGAGAGTGCGGGTTTGGAGCACGAGCATCCAGTTGGACTCTAAGCCAAATAAAGCTACGGCCAAAATCAAACGAAACAAGAAGAAACAAAAAAAGAATACAAAAACAGCAAATCATTCGTGACAGAAACTGCAGCTCCGCAAAAGAGGAAAACCAGAAAATTGAACCGTTTGTGCAATTCAAGTGGAGGTCCACAGCGTGCCGCATGTGATGCTGGACAGGTTGGACCACAAAAAAATGTTGTGCGGTTCATATTGAAATTCAGCAACTGTTCGATGTTTAGTCCTGTTGAGCTTGGCTTTAATGCAATCACCATCAATAAGTTGGCGACAATTGCTGTTATGCAGTTGCCTTCGCCAATTAACTTTTCATCGCTCACTTTTGGGCGCAAACACAATTAACGAAACAGTTGAGACAGCAACAAAGAGAGAGAGAGAGAGAGAGAGAGAGAGAGAGAGAGAGAGAGAGAACAGAACAAAAAATAACAGTTGAAAACTTTAGCCATTGAGCGTGACAATAGTCGTGCCGCGATGCACTGCGATGCAAAACAAAAATCGGCCAAAGTTAATATTTGTATAGCTGGACAATTGAGATGGCAGCGTGCGTTGGTTCAGCTAACTTGGCAACGCCCACAATCGACGCCCAGTTACAGTCTCAGGTCCCAGTCGTACATTACGCGGCAGCTAAAACCCAGGGCTCCCGAGACTTGACTCGACTCAACTCAACTCGACTCTGGGTTGCGTTAAGAGCGAACTAGAGTAATGTCGTGGGAGCCAAAGATAAATAACACTTAAGGAAACCCGAGGAGGAGAGCGTGCTAAGGGAGAGATAGAGAGAATGAGAGGGGAAGAGCGAGAGAAACAATTTGCCGTTTGTGCTTTGAAAAATGCATGAGCTAAAGTAAATGGAAAAAGTTGCCGAAAACGAAACACACAAAACAACGCAGCAAGAGAAACAGAGAATAAGAGAAGGCGAGAGGAAGAGAGAGTGGGGAACGGAGTGATATAGAGGGAGGAAGCTGGGAATAGTTTTTATTTTTACCCGTTCCTTTTTTGTTTTCGAGGGCGACTACAAAATATTGCGGTCTGCTTTTAGGCACAATTTGACATTTTTAGCATGGCTAGTGTCGACGCTGAAGAACATTCGTTGATTTTTCATTCGTCCAACTTTTTAGCAGCTTTATTTATTTGTCGCTTTATTTGCTGACAAGAAATATAGACAATATATTGCAGCACACAACGCGCACTCGCATAGACACACGCACACATGACAGTGGCATGTCGCCGCTGACACTTAACATGCCCGTAGACAGTTATTAGGGTCATTGCAGGCAGGCAGGCAGGCAGGCAGGCAGGCAGGCGCTGAGAAGTGTCCGGAAAAGGGCACACAGATAAGTTTCTGTTGGCTTTTTCGCCTTTCGCTCGCACCGTTTTTGATATGTGCGAGTGTGTGTATGTGTGTGTGCTTTAGAGTTTTGCTGCTGGCCGAAAGTATGCTACAATTTATAGCGCTGTGTGCCTAAATGTATACATTGAGTTTATAGTGCGCCTGTTCCGGGTTGTCTTCATTTTTTTTCCTTTTGAATTCAAGTGTCTTTGTCAATGGCGTCGGGGGAGAATTTACATATGACACTCCCAGGGTGTGCTTATGTGTGTGTGCGTGTGTGTGCTTGTATTGTATTTTTAGTAAATTGTATTATAGTTTTAGTGCCTCGGTTCAACTTTGCTATGTTTCTATATATATGTATATATATTTTTTTCTATTTGGGACTTTTAGGTTTTTTGATGTTGCAATTTCACGCTTGGCATGCTTGTTGACTCCTGTGTATTTCGAAGCACTCCAACTGGCCCTTCGGCCAGTGGCTTATGCTGAAAAATTAGTTAATTTAGTTGCACTTCGAAAGGACCAACCTAAAGTCAACTAGTTCTGGTAACCCATTTGAAACAGGCGCACATCGTAAATAGGCTGGGAAATTGATGTGGCTTTAGTAAACTTATTATGTGGCCTGTATTCAATTAGAGTTTGAGACTATCTGATTTACTGGTAGCATTAAGGGAACTGATAAGGCCTGACTATGTGCTCTGATTATTATTATTATTGTTCACTTTAAATGACAAAAGCAATGCTATTAAAAGCGTAGTATAATACATGTGATAAAAGTCCTCTAAAATCGAATAGATTGAGCCTAATATGTTTATTCTTATATATCAAATAGCTAGTCAAGAATTCAGTATCTACCTTTTAGTCAGAAAAGAAGCTCAGAAATTTACTCAAATACCGACTTTATAGAGCGATATTTTTGTCAGGTAGGTCACGTTTAATTTCCATTACAATTATGCTGCTCTTCCCTTGAATAGCTGGTATACAGCATGCGATTACCTTGCCTTGTATAGTTAACGAGGATATTTAAAATTCAACTTAAGTGCCATAACTCACTTTATTGCATAATTCAATCAACAGCATTCAGAAGCAGTTGATATACGCATAAGCATACACATTCAGCTGTGAGCCACTCTCAGTTACATGTGGCGTATGAGTAATGCATACAAAATAGCTCACATAGCGCACGTTTTATGCGCCATAAGTACTTGGGACTTAGACAAGCTCTGACTGGCTGTGTGCTTATTGCATGATAGCACAATATTCCACATTTTGGACAACAATCTGAGCGGAAGTGTGTATTGCACCTAACACTCCAGAGAGTTCACACGCAAAACACACTTCCAGACACTTTTATCAAATGGCTAACAGCTAAAAAAAAAAAAAAAAAACAGAATGTATAAAAAAGAAACAGAAAATGAAGGAAATTCAACCAAATTGACTGCCAACACATAGTTTGTTTTTGTTGTTGTTGCTGACTCGATTGCAAGAGCTGGTGCAGTATCAAGTTGACTTCGGCTGTCTAACGATTGGCACAATGGCAAACAACTTACAAAACACAACACTGCACAACAGAAAATTCATTTGCAAACGAAAATAAAACTTTTACATTTAGCTGTGTAAATTTTAAAACATTTTTCGAGCGCTTTTTTACGCTGCCATTGGCAACTACTGTTAGTTTTTGTTGCTGCCGCTCGTTGGCCTGGCCGTGACTGCTTTTATTTATTTATTTGGCATCGTTTTTGTTGCAAGTTTCAACTGTCAAACACAACATCAATTTGTACAAAAAATAAGCAGCGACAACTTTTTCTTGTTGCCAGTTCGCTCTGCTTTCTCTAAACTGTTTTTATTCTTATTTTTTGCACTCCTCCTTCCATTTATAAACTGTGTGAGTGTGTGTGTGGGGGGAGGAGTATGTGGCCGTGTGTGTTAGAACAACAATGCAACATTAAAAAGTCACATTCCTGCTGATTTATTTTGTAATTCAAAGCAAACTTTTTGGCTCCGCCATTTCCAAATGCAAAACGTGCGAGACAATTGCTGACATTTATGAGCCGTGGCATTTTCCACTTCTGAACGCTTACTTAATATTGAAAGATATATTTTGCATTGATGTGAAAGCTTAAATTTAACTTACTTGAAAGAACTGAATGTCAACAAGGCTTATTACTTCAAGACCAGTTTAAAAGGTTTCACAAAGCTCTTTTAGGGACAATTAATATTTCAACTAACGTTTGTCTCTTCAAAACGTCGAGTTGTTTTGTTGAAGTGCACTAAGTGATAACTAAATCCCTTGTAACAAATTACCCAGCACGATTTGTCCATCTCTTTTAATCCTATTTGAAATCTTGCAACGATTTGTCAGGTCAGTTAAAGTTTAATCTCGGTTTTCGTCAGGTTTAGTTGAGTTTGTCGATGTTTAAAATAACACACACAAGTCACTTTTGCACACATGAGAATAATAAAAAGCTTTCAAAAAATAAAATTAAACTCTCACATTTTCTGTAAAAAAATACAGATTTATTAAAGTGAAGAGTTCATAAATGATTAATGCAATAAAATGTATCTTTGAAATTTAGCTTTTATCTGCATAGCAAACTTGAAGATGACTCACAACATAGTTTAGAACTTTTAAAATGAAATTTAATTAGAATGCTTTTGTTTGTTTTCCAGTAAACTATTTCTCTAATTTTTTTGTTGTTGCAGCATCAGCTCTGACTTTTGCTGTAAAGAAACCCCGCCGAAACGCCGAAAAGCGCTGGCAGAAATTAAGAAAAATATTCGCATTCAAAGCGGTTATTATTATTTCTGGTTCGCTCGTAAGGTTGAGGCTGGCAGCAGAAGGGCGCTTCGCGCAAAGTTTCTGGCCACAGGCAGCAGGAGGAGGGTGGAGAGCAGAAAGCAGCAAGTTGCAAGTTGCAAGTTGCAAGTTGCTCAATTTGCGGCCGCGAAGAAGCGCTACATTTTCTAATTAAATTCATTTGAGACCCTCACGCACTCGGCACAGCTGCGTGCTGAGCATCCGAATTTTGGCTGGGACGTCTTGCAGTTTAAGCAAAGTCCGACTGACGCTGCCGCCAAAAGTTCCCACTGAATGTTGCACAATTTGCACAAACACAAATGGAAAGAAATCGCATGGGCTGTGCAGACTGCTACCAACTCTCTCGCTATCCCTCGCTCTCTCTCTCTCTCTCTCTCTCTCTCTTTCTCTTTCTCTGTCTCTGCCTGTCTTGCTGTCTCGCTCACTGTCTTTCTTTAAATCTGTCTATCTGTACTCGGCTGCTGCTTATGCGGCATCGATGACATTGTGTGGAGCATAAAGTAATTTCCGTCTTGCACAAGCGTCGCTTCCGGTGCGGCAAACGTGCGCCGAGCCCTGACACTTGCTGCAGATGTCATCTCTGCCACTATGTGTGTGTGTGTGTGTGTGTGTGTGCGTGTGTGAGTCTGTGAGTGTATGTCAGTGTCATCGCATTCATTTTTTCCTAGTTCACTCGCAGGCTAACATGGAAATAATCAAAATGTCGCATTGAGATTGAAAATCACTGCATTTGCCAACACTTCCGCTGAAGTGATGAGCAAGTTGTTGCCCCTCATGTGCGTGCATGTGTGTGTGCTGGATGTTCTTCGATTTACCAGACGGTTATCAACAAAATTGACAATAAGTTGCTGTTAAAGACAGCAGTTAGAGAAATTTGCCATGTAAGCAATTTTTTAAGAACTTTGCTGGGTTGACGGTTTCAATTTGAGTCGAACTACTTGGCGTATGCGTAATATTTCAGATTTCAAAGATGTGAGCGAGTAAAGCATAAATGAAACTATCTTCAAAGAAAAAATATATATTTATATAGTATAAAATAAAAAAATTAACATAATCGACGAAATGCAATCAATCAACTTGATTGTGAGGTAAGAGATCCCTGAGTTTTGCTTTGTGATCTGAATCGGAAGTGTATTCAATAAGCATATTGCTACCGTCAGAAGTGACGTCTTTGGGCTATAGCTTATGCACTTGAGGCTTATCCGTAGTCAAGCAGCCGGCTGACTGGTCGGAGGACAGCCGCAGCATTAAGTATACGACTAGCCAACAAAAACTAATGCGGCAAAGTGAAAGCTAAACAGCCGAGAGCAGCCGCAAAACAGCAACAACTAGCAAGTGGTACAACAAGCAGCTACTTACTTAAAAAGCATTGAGCCTAAGTAAACTTTTACGCTTGGCGCTCGTCGTCTCTCCATCCAGATGACGACCTCGGCTGCACTTAAGGATGAGCCGGGACTGCTGGGCCACTGTGTGTAAGACAGCCGAGCCGCAAGGACAGACGCTTAATGCAAGGCAAATGAAGTACAAACAGTTGGCTTGGCACTTGGCATTAAAGCTTTGCCAGTGCAAGCGAGTTACGCATAAAAATAAGATAATAATAAAACAATATTGACAAGGCCGAATGGCCCAGAGAGTCGAGTTGAGTTGTAGTTGAAGAGAGAGGCTATCGCCGTGGCCCGTCAGGCGCAAGCGGCTTATGAATTAATGCACAACAGATTGCCACTCGCTTAAGGCGACACTTTGCACCTTTTTTCAGTCGCTGTCTTGATGTTATTGCTGGACTGCTTTTTGCGGCAGAGTCCCTTAAATATTTACCAACTGCAGGGCTAAGCGAATACAGGCAAGAAAAAAACTACCTGCCTGCTATTTAAATTGCGTGGCCAGGCTCAAGGCAAATTTATAGCACCTGACTGGAGATGGGACTTTCCTCTTGAATGCTGCCTTCAAGGCAGCTGACGGTGATGAGGGTCGGCCCAAGCATTTGCAACTGGGTACCGTTTATCTGGCTGCCATGATCTGTGTGACTTCTCTCTCGATTCCAACATTTTCATTTTCATTTTCAATTTCAATTTTTATGCTTGTGCCAGGTAGCTTGTAAAAAGTAAATATCCTGATGGCGGCGTCCTTGCAATGTTTGTCGCTTTATTAGTTTATCACAATTTAAGCATCTTGAGCATTTTGCTGGCCAAACGGATGTGAAAGCACTGAGGAAGCAGCTGCTGCTGTTTTTCTGCTCCTTCTTGCTGCTGTTCCAGGAGTGTGTCCTATGCCCTAAGTCCTTCGTCAGAGATGTTTGTCTTACACTCTTTGTTTTCTCTTCTGATACTTTGGTTTTTTTCTTTTCTCTTCTGCAGCTCGCATTTTCGCGTCGTCGCACGTCGGTTTCAATAAATTAATCAGTCGAAGTGCTTTAGTTTTGCGCCTGCACAGTGTCAGGAGCAGCAGGACGAGCTGCCTGGCAACTCAATCGCGATAAAGCCTCACAGGTAAATTATAGTTATTTGATTTTGTTGGGTGATTTGTTTGCCCCATCGTTTTTTAACGCTGACATCAAATTGAATTGCATTCGCGTTAAGCTCGAAGACGGCTTTTTTTTCTCTTTCTCTCGCCAGTGGCCAACCGAAAAGTAATAGAGCCCAAAATTATGTAGCATGCATAAATTTTGGTTGCCAGGAAGCCGACGTCTCGTTTTCTGCTTCTTATCGTCACGAAAACTAAAACTTTGCATGTGTGGGTACGTGTCTGTGTGTGCGTGTGAGAAAGGAAACTCCATTACAGGCAGACACAGGAAGCAGAGCAATGACTGACAAATGCAAGGCGAACAACTTATACTCTATGCTTTCGTGTTTATCGTAAGGATATGAGGGTGCATAAATTTGTAAGAGGACAGTTTTATTTCAAGCTCTGTACTCTCTCTGCTTTATTTTTTTTCTCTCTTTGAGAATATCTCTGAATAAAAACAAAACAAGTTTTTATTTAAAATAAAATTTGATGAACGCTTATATTTATATTTATAACTTGGCAACCTTCAGCCATAGTCAAAGCAAATGCCTGTCCTACCGAGACAGAGTAATTTAAAAAAATTATTGTTACTATTATTTGAAATAAATTAAGATCAGTTTCCAAACTGAATTTATACCCTTTTGAATAGACTAAATTAAAAAAAAAAATTGATGCTAAAAGCGAAGCCATATTTAGGCAATACTCTTTTAAAGAGTATGGCACACTGGTTGGCTAAGACAACGGGCTAGCACAAGACTCTGAGCCGGAGTGAAGACGCTTCTCTGGCAGTTAAATCTGTGCATACAAGTTGGGGGGATTGAAAGTGCATAAAGTTGAGTTTATTGTTGGCTAAAGTATATGCTTTATGCTTTATGCTTTATGGTGGTAATGGAGGCGTTTCTATACGCGCGCATTCCCACACAAGCACACACACAGAGACAGATAGAGACAGGGACAGAGAGACAGTTAGAGAGAAGCCAAGAGAGAGAGAGAGAGAGAGAGAGAGAGAGAGAGAGAGAGAGAGAGAGAGAGAGATAGAGACATACAAACACGCATAGACACATGCACACATGTGCACCAATCTTTATCAGCCAGGCAAAGAAATTATGACGGAAATCTAAAAAGTTGTGCATTAAAACTTGTTTGTGGTCTGGTTGGGCTGGGTCTGACTTGGTTTTTAGATGCCGTGCGCAACTCGTAAATATTAAAAGCAACAAAGCCAAAAGCAACCGTTGCTTAAATGGGATAGCAATTATGTTGGGCCTTTGAAACTCAACTTGCGGCCTCATACACCAACAAATATTTGAGGTTTAAAAAAAAAATTAAAAATACATTTATCACTCGAAAAATTACAAAGTTAACACAATAAATTCTACCCGCAGGTGGAAAACTCAACATTTTTTTGCTGACTGACTTCTGTGCGACGAAATCAATTGTGAAATATTTTGATAAAACATTTTATGTCACACTGATTTAATATGGCTGGAAAACAAAAAGTCAAATGAGTACTGAACGTAATTGAATATACAAATTTACAAAGACGCGTTATAAAAATAC
Organism: Drosophila hamatofila; assembly: GCA_035045345.1. Taxonomy (NCBI): domain Eukaryota; kingdom Metazoa; phylum Arthropoda; class Insecta; order Diptera; family Drosophilidae; genus Drosophila; species Drosophila hamatofila. The sequence continues at coordinate 22,266,350 of JAWNPA010000020.1, forward strand.
GGAATTATATTGATGTGAACTGTTGTGGAATCTTTATTAAATTTTGTAATCAGAATGCTTCGAGAGTATTTTGAGATAATTTTGTTTTATATATATTTGTTATTTAACGACTTACAGTTTTTTAATTACTATTTTAAAGACTAATATTAAATTTTCAAATAGATAAACTATATTATCAACTACAATAGTACAAGGAAAATATTTAATTATACACCTTTAATTGTATTTGTCTATAATAATAATAATATATTAAATAATCCTTTTATGAATGCAACCTTAATTAATTAATGTAAAACACAAATTTTAATTATAAGTTTTCAGTGAAGTTATTTCATTAAAATTTGCACGGTTGAATGAAATTTCATTTAGTTTAGCTCAATGGAATTGCTTTTGTGAAATCCCTTTGAAATCTGTAGAATATTCAACGTTTATGGCACAGAGCTCCATACGTTCATGCACAATCTCGTGGCGCATAGCTGGACGCCGCCTGTCATTGGCCGGCCAACAGGATTCTAATGCTCGATGGCCATACAATGGAATTGCCAGATGACAGGCTCGGGCTCAGGGCTTAGGTTCTGTCTCGGCCTTGAGTCGGCCGCAGCCACAGAATTTAGCACAAAAATATTTTCAATTATGATCACAAAGTGAGGAACTCTAGAATTTTTCAATTAAGTTCCATGGGCGTTCAGCATGGCGCTGTCTTACGAAGCCTTGCAAAAGCTGAATGGAATTTCATTGCAAAAAAAAAAAAGAAGAAAAATAAAGAAAATTTCTAAAAAAAAGTAAGAAAATGCACTAGCTTTTTTAGTTGTATTTGCGGCAAGGGTAGTAAAAGTGCTAGACATAAAGGTAAAAGCATTAAAGTTATATGCGCTTTAAACTTACTATTGTTGTTGTTGCTGTTGTGCTGCTGTGCTGTTCTTGCAGTAGTCGCTGCTGGCAGCCGGTCTTGTGCTACTTTTATGTGCCAAGGCAAAAGTTGTCGTAGTTTTAGTGGCCGTGGCCGCCCCTCAACGCCCACAACGTGTCCGCGCGACATAAAAATTTGCAACAGCTGCACAGCCTGGGACTAAGACCACAACTAGAACTGAGTCCGAGACTCAGCTACCTTGACAGTAGTCAGCCAAAAGGATTTTCCTTTTTGTTTTGGCTTTCAATACACTGCCCCAAATGCTTGGCTTGCTTGCCAAATTGAGCAAACCTCCTATTACAGATGTTAGGTGACATTTGGATTTACGCTCGAAGTCAGCTTGTGAAAGCAGTGCCAAAAAGATTGGAATCAATGTAAAATATTTATTTAGCTAGTCTAAAATTGATACTGATTCGACTAGTATATACGATTGTTCATAAATATAAAATATAGAATAATTAGTATCGCATATAATTAATGCTTGACATAATTGTAAAGCGATATATTAATTTCAGTGATAACGATAGTGATGCTTCGTGGCTCAGTAAAAGAGAGAGCATTTGAGATTCGATAGTCGAGTCGCCTGCTTAGGGGCTTTTTGTTTTTGCGGTTTGCATTTGCCCAATAATTTGGTCTATCTAATGGCTGCACAAAATGCATTTTGCAACGTATCTGTAGCTTGGCAAATGGCCTTAGTCGCTTAACCTGCTCTCTGCGCCAGTTAGCCCCAAATTCCACAGCTGCCACTCCCTCTGCATCTCGCTCGCCCCCTGCTGGGTAGAGTCTGTGCATAAAATAACAATATAATGCTGTGGCCCGAGTTGCAGAGAGTTCTTCCATTTTTCTGGCAAAGCCAGGCAGGATAGCGACTAGAATGCGACTTATTATGCATTAGCAGATGTCAAATTTGTTGCCAGTTTGTGCCACTGAAAGCAATAAATATATGACTGTATTCATTTTTTTTTTTTCATTTACACATATATAAAGTTTAGCTGAGTATTGGTTGGAAAAGCATTATTGGCTGCAGCTAACTTTGACTGCTTTATTTTGTCTCTCGACAGATGACAGCCGTCTGATATGTGTCTAATACAATGTGGTATCAAAGTTATAAATCGTTGTCCGTTTTGTATGCTTAGCAGCTTTGCATTTGGTTAATTAGTTTGCTGGGGCTTTAAAGCATATTATTCATAAGTCTTAGGGCAAAGTTGACACTGGTGTTGTCCAACAATCACAGTCACGGACACGGACAGCCGCCTACGCGGATTTCGGCCTTCGTCCTTCGGTGGACAGCCTGGTTGCTCCAATTACGATAATTGTCGCGTTCATTTTTCATTTGACAACGTGAGACAGATACACTTACAGTTACAGCCTTGATAACTTGCGCGCTGTGACAGTTACGATGAAAAAGAGAAAAGAAATTATTTTATATATTAACTCAGAGAGAAGAAGACGCCTCCGCATACATACATACATGTATACCGAGTGCTGCAATAACGTTTGCAATAATTCAATAGGAGTTGGTTCATTTGTCATATTGATCATACGCCATGTGTAACGGCAATGACAACGGTAACGGCAACGGTAACGGCAACGGAAACAGTGGCGGGCCAGTGAAAGCTCTCAGTGGCCATACATTACCCCACTTCTGCTCGCACAGCCCATTATAATAAATATTTGATTATATTACATACTTTGCAAGGCTTTAAGTTGCAAGCTTCGGGAAAATTGAGCTGAATAGAGCTGCCTTTACTGCCACAGCGTTGACCCAGTTGCCCAGAAACTGAGCTCAACTCAAAAGGTAGAGAAAAGCAAATTGAATGGCTTTGCCCTGAACTCCAGATAAGCAGCTGCAGTTCAATGCACTTCTCGTTCTCTCTATATCGAAGAAGCCGAGGGCGGTAAGGTGAGTTGTGAAAGCGCAAGTTGTAAATGGAAAATAAATATATATGTATAGAAGAAAGTTTATTCTGGTTAACCGACTGATTTAAATGTCATCTATGTATAGCAGATATATAAGTTGTACATTTATGCTATATTTCTTTAGATATTTATTAATTTTTTGATTTTTTTTTAAATTTTGTAAACTTTTATTATTTTAACGAACCAAATCCAATGCAAATGGTTTGCCTCTCGCTTAACTCCTTCCACAAAAAAAAAAAAAAAAAATAAATAAATAAATAAAAATAAAATTAGAAGGAAAACACGTTCACTCCATGTCAATGCATTATTAAGACTTTGGCTAGCTGCTGGAGCCATTGCAGTTGCATGTAGCTGCCAGCTGACTGACAGGTGAGTTGCCCAACATATGCAAAGGTGCAACGTTTTGTGGCACTCTTAGCTCGGACTTTGTTGCATGTTCGGTGAGGTGCGGTACGTAGCTCGCCGCCTAATCTCAATGCAATCACTCCCAGCAACAAGCTGCTCACCCAAAATAAAAAGCCTGCAGCTATGGTTGCGGTCAAAGTCGAGTCGAGTTGAGTCTAGTCTAGTCGAGTTGAGTTGAGTTGAGTTTAAGTGTTGAACGCTTTTAGGCTGACTTGTTGGTGTTGTTGTCAATCACTTTGCAATTTGCAAAATGCACTTTTAGCACCACAAAAATGTTAAAGTAGTAGAAAAGCTGGCAATTGCCCAACACTGCCTAATCATATGATAAATGAGTAGTTGCAACTTCATTGTAGGCAGGTCTGTTTCAGGCCTGTTTCAGAAGCTGTCGTCTAGTAACTACTACAAGGCATACTTCATTTCACTATCACTTGAGCGCTGACAAGCGACGAGTGTCGAGCTGTCGTGTCGTGTTGCATGCCACTCGAAGTGTGGGCTGCACGGGCTGTTGCTGTGGCTGTGGCTGTGGCTGTGGCTGTGGCTGTTGTTGTGGCTGTTGTTGTTGCTTTTTTCCAGCAATTGTCACCCGTCGGCTGGGAGTGGCTGCCAAAGTCTAGACAAGCTCCAGCTCGGTGCCTGCTAGGCTTCAGCCAGCTGCCGAGAACAAAGCCAGACACCTTTGTATCAGTCAAGTGGTCTTGGCTCGACGGAAGTGCTGTCAAAGCAAGCGCAGATCCCAGATTAGTTAAAGGCCCCATGTGTGTTTATGTATATCCAAGTGTGGGGCACGAAAAAATTAATGTGTCGACAGCACGCCCCAGCTAACTGTACCGCCAACTATTACACAGCTATATCTATACGCTTTGCTATGTGCTACAAGTGAACAACAATTCATTTGGGGCGTTGGCGTGTAGTTTAAAGTTTGACGCGTTGCTTGACACTTAGACAGCAACAACTCATCAACGTCATGAGCAGGGGTGAAAAAAGCGCTGCAAAAACTGAAATAAAGTGAAAACTGTGAAACAATATTAGTCGTTACACAGTTGGGAGACGGCATGGATGGGTTACTCTTGCATCCACACACAGAAACACACACTCGCATGTGTGTGCATGAAAGTGTGTGAAATGTCTGTCAGTTACAGCAAGCGAGAACAATAAAAGCGACACTCTCAAGTGGCATGCAAACACCGAGATGGGGGAAAAAAAACTAGAAACAGCTGGCGACTTTCGGGCCCACAAAAAGGGTTCAACAAGTCAGGCGTCTCGGCTTATTAATGTGGCTTTGCGTTGATCTGGGCATATTGTTGTTAGTGACAAGGGCCTAGGAACATTCAAATGCCGTTGCTTCATGTAATTGAAAGTAGTTAATGAATTGGACGGCACAGGAGATACGAGACAAGAGCGTGTAAACACTAAGCGCGTTACTTAACATAATTAATAGTCTATAAATAACTGTGCTAATTATATATGGAGGGTTTGATTCAAAATCTATTAGCTCTTGTGTAAGCAAAAACGTTTAGCAATAGAAAAATGCATTTATTATATACATAGATAGAGATATACAAAAATAACACCAAATTCAACATTTCTTAAAGTAGCTCAGAAATTGCTTTACAGACAAATCTAGCAAGACAGCCTTTGAAAGCGGCCCTGAAAATAAGAAGTTGTAAATTGACTGTGTCTTGGAACTTATCAAATATGTATGCTATGCCCTGTTATTAACCAAAAGGAAAAATAACAAGCATTTCTTGGCATTTTTTGAAACACCCCACAAATAATTATTGTCAAAGGAGGTCCTGTCAGGGCACGCGACGACTGTTGACATTAGCGTCTCTGCTGGATTGTCTGCTTATTTGACTTGGTCTTGGGGTAGGCGGGTCGCAAGGCTGCAAGGCTGTCAAGGGTGAGACGCGGAGATACTGGGCGACCAGCCCAGGCCTGGGTCGCTTAGCCTGCAATTTGAGCTGTGCCTTTTGACATCTACTGGGAGTTGCCTCAGTTGCTGTGCCTGCAACGGAGACACCAATTTTTTGTTCGCTGCTGCTTCTCTCGCTGTTGTTGTTGTCGTCTTGGCTTCTGCGCTGTCATTAAGTTTTATTTAATTCTGACTCTCGTTTGACTGTTTTTCTTAGCTGCGCTGGTAGTTCCTTTTTATTGTTGCGACAGTTTTTGCTAACAAATTGCTTAGCGTCAAGTGTCATGTAATTACGCTCATACACACACACACACCCACACATACGTACACACACACATGAGGTGAATAATCAGGGGGGAGGAGGAGTGGGACAACATGTTGTTATTAGATTGCTGCTAGCAAGTCGCTTGGGAAAGTTGCTTTTAATTTTCTTTTGCTTTTGCAATTGTTGCTTGTCATGTTGCCTGCTGCTATTGTTGTCGTTGTAGCTGCTTCTGTAACTGTTGTATCCGTTTGGTGGCCCATAAATTAATGCCATAATAATAGTTGGCCGTTTTACTGTTGGCTAATGATGCTGAACTTGAATCCAGCTGTGTCCCGCCGCCAGCTGCTAATTATGCGTAGATTTGTGCTTTGACCCCCATTGGGAATTGGCTAATGATAGTTCAATACAGCAACATAGCCGCACAGCAAGTGTCGAGCTCTTCGACTGCCCTGTTCATTTCGTTAAATACTATGCTTTTATTTGAGATTAAACATTTTGTTACTTTATTAAGCATATTTTCTATGTGGGTTCTCAAGTCAGTTATTAAACGGCTTATTATATTTTTAATAATTCGGAATGGCAAGAAATATATTAATTTATGTAATATCTGAAGACTGCAGGAAACTTCAAAGTAATATTTATATTTGGTCAGACATTTTTTAATGACAAATATTTATTTTATATACTTAAAATTTATTTTTCCTATTATTAATTTATTATTATTTATTTATTCATTATTTATATTTATTTATTTATATTTATATTTTTTTGTTGCTATTTATATTGCCTCTTTATAAGTTAAAAAGCCGATCAGAATTCAGGCTTCATATAAAATTATATTAAATAAAATTTAATTTTTTAGAAATTATCGAAATTAAAATTCATTATAGACATATTATTATACACATTGATTTAATTTATGCCAGAAAATTCTATTGACTTCATGATAATATTTATATTTGTTTTTGCTTTTTCAAATAAAAAATATATTGTCTAATTTAATTTTCTTGTATATTTTATTATTTTTGGTTATTATTTACATTAAAATTTATTCATTTGTGTTATTTATATTGTCTTCATATATATAGTATAATAAGCAATTCCCAATCACAATTGTCTTCAATTTGTTCTGCTCTGCTAATAAAATTCTATCTAATTAAATTTAATTTTAAAGAGTAATCGAAACTTCAGGACACATATTCCAACAGACATATATATATATATAGATACACATAGTACACAATTTTTGTAGCGAGGCTTATGCGCTGTGCGCAAATTTGTGCAGATGTTAGAAATGAGATTCAACTATCACTTGTAATACTAAATGAAAACTTTCTGTTTAAATGCCAACGCCCACTAGCAAATGCCTCGCTAAAGTGTTGCGCGGCTGGTCGAGACAGAGAAGAGGGCAGGGGGCAGTTTGGCTATAGTCTAAAATGTTTGCGCGCCCCTGGCCACATAATTAGAGCTTTGCTGTAGCCGTGGCGCCATTTTAAAATTGGCGCATAAAATGTCAATTTGATGTCATTGGATCAACTTAAATGCGCTGCCCAGAATGACGATGACGATGCTGCTCTGCTGCTCTACTGCTCGGGGTCCCGTCTGCCGTGCCTGTGTGTCCTGGCTGGCAATTTACAATGCCCAGAAATGATTTCCTGGCCTCTGTTGCTGTTGCGGTTGTTGCACTTGCGGGTTAATTTTGGCATCGCGTTACGCGGTGACCTCACAACTTTTCGATATGGGGCAACGGCAGCGGCCACACCTACAACTGACTCGCCGTGTTTCGGTGGTTGTTCAGCCCGTCTGTGAGTGTCTGTGACTCTGTGATGTGTTGGTGCTTCATTTTGGAAAGCTGCCCTATGTTGTGGCCGTGTGTTGACATTCATGTTGTCGCTGTGCAGCTATTGCTGCTCTGTCATGTGTTGGGCGTGGTCTGGTGGCTACCTGTGCGAATACGTGTTTATATTATGCCTGCCGCAGCAGCAACACATCAGCAATCGCAACAACAACAGCAACATCAACAGCAACAGCAACAGCAACAGCAACATCAATAGCAGCATCAGCAGCAACATCAAATGCTGCCGGCCTCGTCAGCAGATTAGTTTGCTTAAATTGATGGCAACTTAGCGCTAATAACAAGGACGCGTTGTGTCGCTTGTTTCGCCTATGGTTGCTAAAATGTTTGCTCTGCATGCCTTGAGGTGCCACCAAATAGGCCAGGTGGGTCAGCGGCGCATTGTTGGCTAACGTCCACACACCACTTCAAAATGCAACCAATTGAGTGGCTCACGGTGCGCTGTGCGGCTTAATTAAATGATATGGGCAGTGCATTAATCAATTTTTTCTTGTTGAGCTATGCGTCCTACTGCTTTCTATATAAACTTTTGCATATTTCCCACGTGTACTGTGTGTGTGTGGATGCCACGCCCACCACACACATGCATAATTTACCATTCTTATGGCGTTTTTGGCATAACTTTTGCTTACTTTAAATAAATCAACGTTGGCCATGTGAGCGCCAGTGCACAGCGCGGCTTTGAATAACTTTTTTGATATATGAACAGCACTCCAGCGACAGAGTTTTTGGGGGCATTACAACCTGGTAGCAGAAGCAGCAGCAGCAGCAACAGCACCTGTAGGGAGTCTCGTAAAGTATGCAACAGTTAATAAAAAATGGGTATCAAGATATACACACTTACACCCACATGCATATACAGGTGGACTAGGTGAATTGCTCTTCAAACAGTTTTGTTTGAAAAAAGCAAAGAAATTGATTATTTCAGAATTGATTAAAGCGAGTAAATTCTGTTTTGACAAGTCTTTGCACCCAATAGCTCCAAACTCCCTGGTATTTCGTATGCCAGACAAATGATGTTTAGCTATTATATAAAATATATTGCAGTAAGTTTAATATGATGGGTTTACATTACGTATACATGTAAAATATTTGATTTATTATTTAAAATGAAATTCATAATTCGTTTTTATTAATTTTGCAGCAACTGAAGAGAGGGAAACTTTTCACTCATCAAATTAAATTTTGAGCTGCTTCATTTTCTTATATTAGCCCACTCAAAATACTTGGTAAATCATCAAAAGAGAGTACAATTTTAAAGACTCACTGCAGCTTAACCAAATCCCTTTGCTTCACACTTAAAAAGAAGCTGCCGTGACGGGGCCGCTTAATTAATTTGTGTAAAATTTATAGAAAATTGTAAAAGCTGAGTGAAATTATTCATTGGACAGTTTCGTTTGCTCATCAGAAATTTACAGCTTGTGCAATTTTTTAGTCCAAAAATAAACCCAGTGCGCCCGATAACTACGGCTATTTATAAAATGTAATTTTCGTGCAACCGGCCAAGATTTTGGCACTGACCCAAAACGTGGCCGATGGCCGTGCTACTACTTATCAGGACTCATCGGCCTTTTGATGGGTAACAGCATCAGTTGTGTGCCCTGCCGGCATCATGCTTAATAGAAGCCTTCTACTCCGCCTCCCCGCTTGCATGGTTTTCGGTCAGCGTCTGCTTTGCGATGGGTAACTTTTCATTTGTGTCTCGGGCGCACAGGTTGACACTCGGTGTCAAATGATGTGTCAAAATGTGCACAATTTACCGAATGCTCGGACTGAGCTCGTATCCAATGCACAGTCAAGACCCAAGCTGAACCAGGACCCGGGCTGGAGCACGGCTCTGGTGTTAAATGTTTGCGGGACTAATAGCCGCCATACGCTGCCGTGTAGGTAGATGGGTGGTTCCTATACCCAGAAGCAATGTGGCACGTGGCAGTTCAGTTCTTAAACAGGTGGGTTGGCTGACAGTAGAAAAGGCTTGCAAATATGTTTCTTAAGATATACAACAGAAATATAGTATATATATAGTAACAGTAACAGTAAAGTAAACAGTAACAGTAACAGTAACAGTAACAGTAACAGTAACAGTAACAGTAACAGTAACAGTAACAGTAACAGTAACAGTAACAGTAACAGTAACAGTAACAGTAACAGTAACAGTAACAGTAACAGTAACAGTAACAGTAACAGTAACAGTAACAGTAACAGTAACAGTAACAGTAACAGTAACAGTAACAGTAACAGTAACAGTAACAGTAACAGTAACAGTAACAGTAACAGTAACAGTAACAGTAACAGTAACAGTAACAGTAACAGTAACAGTAACAGTAACAGTAACAGTAACAGTAACAGTAACAGTAACAGTAACAGTAACAGTAACAGTAACAGTAACAGTAACAGTAACAGTAACAGTAACAGTAACAGTAACAGTAACAGTAACAGTAACAGTAACAGTAACAGTAACAGTAACAGTAACAGTAACAGTAACAGTAACAGTAACAGTAACAGTAACAGTAACAGTAACAGTAACAGTAACAGTAACAGTAACAGTAACAGTAACAGTAACAGTAACAGTAACAGTAACAGTAACAGTAACAGTAACAGTAACAGTAACAGTAACAGTAACAGTAACAGTAACAGTAACAGTAACAGTAACAGTAACAAAAATTACTTCTAACAAGTTCACAATATTATATTGAAGCTTAACTGGGGATAGCACTTTGCAACCGAAAGGTATAATATGGTCTGATGCCATCATGACACCCAAAGGTCATAAATGTTTTGTCAGCTTTAATGGGGCATAATTTCAGGGCGAGAGCATTTCGCACGGCACGTGTAATTGCCCCCAACACCTATGCTTGTGTGCCCTACTCTGGGTATATCTCTATTACCATATTTTGGTCTCTGCTTTTGACTGACAGAAGTATGTTTTATAAATTATGCTCAGCTATTTGGGGAAAATTAAAAAGCACACGGCACATGGCACATTTTTAAATGCATGCACGTGCATGTTGTCATCACCTTTCTGTCGTCGGCCTGCACTCTTTGGCAACCCCTTGCCAGACATTCATCTGCTGCTACTGCTGCTGCTGCTGCTGCTTTGTAACCGGCGTCAATTTTTCACATAAAGTTTGGCAAACGCTTGACTTGCATATAAATGACTTGGCCGTATTTGTAAGCTGCTTTTGGGGGAACTGATGAAACCAGGGAACTCTGGTGCTTTAGGGAGCAGCATTCGAGTTGTCAACTCTTTCAACGTGTTTTACATTTAAAGCGGCAGAAAGAAAAATGCGAAGGTAAAGGTACAAAAAATAATTTCCTTTTGCGTAACGTGTGTGTGTGTATGTGTGGGTGCGTGTATGTATTTGTGCTGTAAGTGTATGTCAGGCAGCTGTTGTTGTTGCTCAGAGAACTGAGAAGCGCATAAGGAGGCGCATTGTAAGGCGTTGATATTGATGCGCTCTTTTTCATAGTATTTCGGTTAACTAGAAAGCTTAGCTCTGTATTCCTTGAAAGGACATGCTCATTCGAATCTGTTTGTAAAAAATAAATCAAATAAACAAAACATGCATAAGCTCATTGCAACACCCTAAGCTTGGTTCTTTTATTTTAATATATATTTGTGTCAATATTTGTATTTGTTGAATGTCCTAAATGATTAACATTATTCGTGTAGCGCAGCGCAAAGTGCGTTAAAAGCTTCGTCTAAAGTGAATAATACTTTCGCGACGTGCTGCCATTTGCAACTAAAATAAATAGATAAATAAACATGTATTTACGTCTACTCTTCCGATACATTTTTCATAAATATCATGTGTATGGGGTGAGTGTGTATTTGTGTGTGTGAGGCGACCATATACATATACTTATATATATATATATCTGTTATTCGTTCGCGATCAAATAGGACGTGCACTTATAAGCAAATTGGCATATGTTTGGTTCACGCTCTGTATGTGCAGCGTTCTATGCAAAAATATGTTTTTAACAGTTATTAGATTACATTTGCACACATTACGCATACGTCACGTAGTACGCAGCACAGATATCAAGCATCTACGTTGGAGGGCAGAGCGGAAACACAGAAGGCGGTAGTTTCAAGCAGAACAGAACTTAATCAAACAAAAAATTTCATTAAATGCAATGAATAAACGTTTTTGAATCTTTTTTCCTAACGCAATTTTCTTTGATAGACAAATTTGCGATTTGTCTGTGTATGTGTGTGTGTGCGGGGGTGGCGGGGCGTGGCAGCTGCGAGACCGGCATCTGCCTGTGTCAGCATTATCAGGCTGATCAAAAGGCAGACTCGCATTTGTCATCCATCAAAGTTAAATCACACTTTTTATTATTTCTGCCACTCGATGGCATCAAATATGCCAATCGACCAACAACAACAAATCCGCAGATGAAACCCCAAAGCGCCTAAATACGCGTAAAAATTGTTTGTGGCTCTCATGCTTGGATATAAAATATGTTCAATTTCTGCTTGTGTGACTGTGGTTGCTTCTGTGTGGGTGTAGGTGGTGTGTATGTGGTGTGTATGTGGTGTGTGTGAGTGAGTGTGTCTGACAGAGCTGCAAATTATCAATAAATAAATAAAATTACGCGTACTTTGGCTTAGTGTTTGGATTTCATTTTGATGTCTGGCATATGATTGCTTTTAATTTGTGATATGCTTATCTTCTTTTTAAGGGGCCAACAGATTAGGTTAGGGCTTGGTAGTTAAAAGTTAGTAGACTTAAATTTGAGGGTCTGCATAAATTTTGCAAAATATTTCATATATTCATATTTTTGTTTATTAAAAGAGGAGAGTTTATGGCTCAGCGAAGCGCAAGTTGAATGTAAGCAAATAGAAATTCATTGATAGCAAGAATTAAATTTTTGATTAAACTCTCTTGATGATGATCTCAAGTTAATATGTCTTAAATGAACAAGAGGTAGTAAGCAAAAGTTTTGATTTTTATGCAGAAGTTTGATTTGGTTTACATATTAAAAATGTCTTTGCTTTGCATGTGTAAACATTAATAACAGTTCAATATGTGGTATATTTTAGTATAACCATTCAGTGAAAACTTAATTAGTCGCTTCTGCCGAATTTCTTCATAAACTGTAAGAATATTTTTTTGAATTTATCAAAAACCTAATGGTGAGATATGGAATGAAAAAGAAGTTGTGTGTGAATCCCAACAGTATTCCTCCCGCAGCAATATGAATATATTAAATCTGGTATTAATTTTCGAAAGTGGTTTGCTTAGTAGTAAACGAATTAATTATGGTGGAAATCCCTTGATAATTATGCCTGCGAAATTGCATTTGGACAGGATGAACTATCATTAGGCCATAATTGATGACTGCGTGTTTAGTGTTGGCTAAGCCGCACTGTCCACCACTGGCTGCATTCAATAGCTTGACATTCATTATGCTCGGCATTGTTTACTGGCCGAACTCAAGGCAAGCATATTAATTGCTCATAAACACAACGACGGCGCCGCTGTCAGTACGTTTCAGATAGCTTGTTTATTATTCAATGGCATTCGCCGCTACGCAATTACGCGTTGTTGTGCGCCATAAACACCTAAAGGCTTAGACTACAAAATCAAATCACACACACTCACACACGCATACACATACACGAAGTCAATCGAATGCTGCGCTGAACTGAATTTCGCTGAGCTGAGCTGTCAGCAACTTTCTGCTTTGTGTGAAACTTTGTTTTGCTTTTTTATGTGCCTCGTGTCTCTCTTGCGGGCATGTGTTTGGGTGTGTGTGGGTGTGTTTGTGTTTGTGTGTGTGCATCAGTGGCCTACTGTGATTCCTAAATTTTTCCTTGCCTTTTCAATTCCTGGATGCCGGCGACTCTTTTAGCAGCGTTATCAAAATTTATTGAGCGCTGTCATGAAGCTGTCAAAGTCGATATCAAAAACATTTGATTTTTGACTTTATTTTGGCAGCCAGCAGCAACAAGCGCCCATCCCTAGCCGCAGCCCAGCCCCACCCCACCAAGTGGGCCCCGAAGTCATCGATGGCGCAAGTCGGTGTGGGCCTAGGGCATTTGCGATCCACGCACATTATAACCAAGAGCCGTATGTGATTTTTGTTTTTGCGCAAAAGCGAAAAGAAAGAAATAATCATAATAAAAAAGCACATAAAAAAGTCGTGAGCGCGGCAGCTGAAAATTTTCATGCGCTCCCAAAGCGCTCGAAGATTGATAAATTAATGATTGCCAAGTCGAGGACAAAGTCGTCAAAAGGCGAAACAGCGAAGCGTGTAAAGCTTCAAAGGTACCGTTGTGCGCTGAAATATGTGGCGGAAGTTGGGCGTGGCCAGTAGCAGAAAATCCCACCCACACCTACCGTTCAACCAGTTTATGTGAAATCAATTTATGCGAACAGGTTGCTTAAATCAATTTCTCAAGAATTTCGCCAAGTTTTCTTATTGAAATTTCTTATGCCAGAGAAATTTCGCATGTGACAGGCATGAGTCGAAAAAGTCCTAATAAAAAGAGAGAAAATGTAGGAAAGTATTGGAATTTACTTTTTATAAATTCCATCTTCAAAGTCGCAAAAAGATTTATGTTTATTCTTAGAAATGTACTCTACTCTATTTATAGAATTTGAAAGCTCTAAAAATACATTTTGAGAATTATTAATATTTCGTGAATCAATAATTGTTTATTTAAATATATTTTTCGTATTTTTTAGTATCTTCTCGAAATTGTAGAGAAATAATATTTGAGAATACAAATGGCACACATGATTTGCAGCTATGTTTAAGCTTTTGGGCGCATATGAATTTCCAAGCTGCGCCCCCTAATGAATATTAATGGCTCAACTGGCCAAGAGACTGACTGCTTGGCATACCTGTGCTTATATATTAAAGCGCCAAAGCCACTTGTCTTATCAGTTGTGCAGGTTTGTGAGCTGGACTATTAACGAAACAAATACAGTTACCGCATGAAAGGCTGCAAGGCGGCCAACGAAGGCATAATAGGCCTGAGGCTAGCCAGACTGGCCGGCTTGCCGAGGGTTTTTGCCCACTCGAATCACTGAACATGGCGGATTAATGTCATTTATCACGCGCGTGCGGCGGTCGTCTTCGAAATGTGCAAAATAAATAAAGGACTCCATGCACCACCCTATTGTGGGCGGCCACATTCAAAGCCATCGCCACCGCCATCGCCTCCGCCCCTCATCCGCAATGCGCATGGCATGCTCAACTTTAATGCGGAGATTAGGGCACAGTTGTTGCTGCGGTCTGTACACAAAAAGGATAATGACAAATAATCAAGGATAAACGCTTTTGATTGATCTTTAATGGCAGTTGTTATTCGTGGTCGTTTGACAGCCCAACCAATTGTAAATGTAAATCATATTAACTTCATTGTACCATATAAAATTGTTTCCCCCAGCCGCCAGCCAGGGGATTGCTTGGCCGGATACATGCATAGACACATGTGTATATAAATAACCATATATTGTATGTATCTCTGTATACTTCTCAGCGTTAAGCCTACACACACGCATCTGCTGTGTTTGCTGGCCCAGATCTTCTTCCCAATTGTGCTGCGTGGCGGCAAATGCTTTTAAATATATCAAACACGGGCAGCAAATAAATAACAAGAGAGAACAAATTAAACAGCAACGGCAACGACAAGCAGTTGCTCTAGTATGTAGACATATCCAATTTAAAAAAAATGTATATATATATATGTTTAAAATAATAATGTATATGTATATAACTATTTATTTAGTTTTCTGTTTGTTGTTGCATAAAATCTTTAAGAACTCATTATATATTTTGATGTTTCCGGTTATCCCGACATTAGTTATTACAATAATTATGAAATTCTTAAAGTCTGCATATCGGAAAATGAAAAAATGCTTGAAATTATAAATTGATATTTGAAATGGTTTCCCAATTGTCACGAGTCGTATCCCATAACAAATATGCCCAATGAATACATGAGTATTCTTAGTATATCAAATCACATTGGCCAAAAGTTCGTACAATTCTTTTGTAACGTGTATGCCGTTTGATAAAATAGTATTAGTACTGAATCTGATGGAAATAGCAGCGGAGACGAATTCCGTAGGAGTAGCAGGCTGTGAAACAGTCAAAGGCAACGAATGCCAGAGAAATAAAGCAATTAAGCGGCTTACAAATGTCGGCAACTGACAATGAGATGAGAGAACGTCACAGCATCGGCCCCAAATAAGCCTGACAAGCAAAAAGAAATTAAGAAAGCGGCAGCAAATTAATTTACATGTGCGATTCATCAATCAACAGCGGCATGAACGGGGGGACGCATTACCAAATGGAGTCCAGCATAGAGTCCAGTTTCAGTTCGAAGCAATTCAAGTCTGAAGATGCGCAGCCGTTCAACGTCAGCAAAAGTCATAAATAGCCATGTGTGTGTGTGTGTGTGTGTGTGCGTGTACATGTGTGTGTGTTTGTGTAGCAGGCCGTGTGTTGATTGATGATAAATACTCGATGGCCTTACAATGGCTACTTAAGATAAAGCGTTTAAATGCGCCGCATATGAAATGATGCAACATGAAAAGTGAAAAGGATCTGTTCATATCCATGGCAACCCTCTGTGCCCAGCCGACCGCCCGCCTAAGGGTTTTGCTTCTTTTTTTTTCCTTTTTTTGTGCTCTACTTTATTATTATGTAACGCCCGGTCAAAGTCTACGGACAATCGTTATAAATGACCCTTGGCGCGGATTGCTGCCTTTGGCTAGTTGCGTCGCCCTCGTTGTCCTTGTCGGCTTTGCTGCATTGTCTGCCAGCGATAACATTTATGCTATTACATAAATATATAAATAAATCAGTATTAGTGGAGACCCACATGGTTGCTACGTATTTAACTGTTTAATATTTCATTTAGGTGTGACTAATAAAAAATGCCCATGAGACCTTTATGATGATGTTGGGCCTGGATTCAAAGGGGTTTTTTATGTTCTATTTTTAAATGCCAAATTCTTTGAACTGTTCAGCAAAGTCAAAGGACAGACTTTAGTAGAAATCTTTATGTGTTATTATTGGATATGAATTTATGAAATTAGTTGTTGGCAGTTCTTGGCAATTTCTTGGCCATTTCTGCAATGACGAACAAAGTATTAGTGTCTGCCACGTATATATGTATATACATATGCATTATTTTATAATTAAACTCGTTTAATTTCCGACTAATTTTAAATTTATTTAAAAAAAAATCATTTATAATTACATTGTTAGTATTTATATTAATACTACTATTTTTTCCGATTGGAATTTAATTTAAGTATAAGTTTTATTGAATTTCTAGTTTTGCTGACAATTTGTACTGTGAATTAATTAACTTCAGAATATGCGAATTACTTATAAAAACAGCTTGTAGCAAATTAATGACTTTTGTTTAACACATATATTGTTAATTAATTAAATGCGTCTGGTTGCAAATAATTGGTGATGGAACTCTCTGGGGAGTCTGCGTGGCAGCTACCCGCATGGAAGTTGTGCCTTTGAAGCTTAGTTGGTCATGAAGTCGAAGAGACGGAGAGAGGAGCCGTACTCCGCATACACCCAGCTAAAGGTCACAGACATTTCAAGCGTTTCATTGTCGTTTAATTTTGTTGTTGTTTGCTCGGCTCTCCAATGTTTTAGCTGTCCAGAGCTCACGTGCATGCGAGTGCAAGTCAGCTAGGTCGTTGCTGGCACTCGTACGCATTGAGGGTCGCATCAGATCCTGTTAGACCGCGTCGCTGTTCGCCAGACGATGCCTTTTGACGTCGCTTTGTCAACGCCTGCTAGCACATTTCATTCACATTTGGGGTGACATTCACAGTCGCACACACAATCACATTCACATACACATTCACATTCACATTCACATTCACATTCACATTCACATTCACATTCACATTCATGATTTCTATTCACATGACTCTTACATTTGTGCCAATAGGCCCCGCTTCTATTCACAGTGCACAAATTAAAAATGGCCCCCGCTCGTGACTTGGCAACGTTGCTGTCCCGTTACTCGAATTTGCATAATATTGCCGGGCTCCCACGTGTTCCATTCATAAATTAAAATGGAAAATTTCTGTAGTTTCCTTTGTGCTCGGCGGGAACAGCAGGCCAGCAGCCCTAGGGCTGGCGGCTACCAATAATAGCTGCGCCTGATGCTAAATACCTAACTACAACTGTGCAGGTGTGTGTGTGTGTGTGTGTGTGTGTGTGTATGGCTGTGTGTGGCAGGCGAGGAGTACAACAAGTTAATTATGGATGCATGCAGGTTGTAGTCGCGGGGCCGTGTTGCCATAAATTCAGTGGGCTTCTGCGGGGGTCCTGACGACATTTAATGAGTGTGCAAATATTGGCTGCACCTGTATGCGCCTATGTGTGTGTGTACGTATACACTTTGAAGCTTTGCAGGTAAATGCTGGGCAACTATTTGAGTATGAAACTTTCTTCAGCTTGTTGTTGAAGTTGTCAATTAAACTCTGTTCTAGCTGGCACGCGAACGAAGTTTGCCAAGCACTGTTGATCAATGAGCAGAACTCCCAAGTGCAGAGCTCTAAGTACTTTACATTCGCTTTGATTTTGTGGAGTATTGTTTAAATGATAAGTTCATAGAGGTGAGTATGCATTTTCGCATCAAAAACTGTTGTAATGAAAAACCATTTACTATCTCGAGAATGAACTTGTTTTATGCTGCATATTGATTTTTCATTAAATATCTTCTGCTGAGTTTTTTTAACGTTTCAAGTTCTGGTATAAGTGCACTGACTATTGGCCATTCATACCTAAGATTTGCTTGCAAATAATCGTAACTTGTTGCATAGCAACTTATATTTGCAGTTTACAAGATAGAACATCAAGCTCGCAGCACTTGATGGAATGGTTGCATCTATATTTGTAAAATATTTTGCAAGTTCTATATTCGAATGGGAGTACAGCACTGAATCTTGTTCAATTGAGAGCCAATTAGATTCTGTAGCTAGCTGTATGCCAAGTGGGCAGCAAATCAGTAGTTTATGTGTAACTTATATGTAACTATAAGATTTTCCCATTCAAGGCGTGCTCAACTGGTTGCCCTAGACAACGCCATATTACGTATTTTCTATGAAAGCATATTGTCTTTCAATTATATTAAATTAAAACGCAATTGTATTGTACGAGAGCTACATGAATGGCCGAGCTATAAATTGAATTTGGACAAGGATAGGCAATGTTTTTCCCAGCGCACAATGCAGCTGCACAAGAAATTAGCGTAAATTACAAGAAAATCAGACACACGGCAAAAAGCATTAAAACAAAAGCAAAAAACAAGGCAGAGCAGCTGAAGTGTGGTGCATTCATTGCGCCCCGCCCGCATGTTGTAGTTACAACTACTGCGCTGAGGGGTACAAAAAACTTGTGAGTGTTTGTCATATGCCAACACTTTGAGCTCAGCAAAGTGTGCTATGCTTTTTGCAGCCCCTTTGTTCTGTGTGTGTGTGTGTGTGTGTGTGTATGTGTGTGTGCGACTAATTTGCGCATAATTAAATATAAATTGTATACGGCAACTGTTTGTTTTTGCCGACTCGTTCGTTGCACTTGCCGGCAACAAGCAATGGGCGTAAATATATTAAACAAATTGCAGGGCGATCCGCGTTACGTATACGCCATGCATGCCGCGATTGTAGTTGCTGTTGCTGTTGCTGTTGAGCTTTGGCAACTGACACAGCGTCGACAACTTGTCGAGAGGGAGCAACAAAAAGAGAAAATTAGAGGGAGAGAAAGAGAGAGAGAAGGAGAGGGAGTGATAGTGGAGAGAGAGAGAGAGAGAGAGAGAGAGAGAGAGAGAGAGTGAGGGAGGCGCGTATAGCAAGCCAAGAGCAATTGCAACTGTTTTGGCAACAGCACAAAGAAAAAGTAATTATTTACGCTCTTCAGCAGACGACGATGGCGGCGGCGACAACAGCTTCCGCTTTTGTTGTTCTAGCTGCTGTTGCTATTGTTGTTGTTGTTGTTGTCGTTGTCAGCGTTGGCGTCGCGTCAACAGCAATTTATTTGAGTGTGAAAAAGATGAATTAATTTTACAGCATTGTGCAGCACAATTAAAAATTATTTGCTCTGCTCAGCTCGTCCGAGCACTTGTCCAGACCATAGCTTAATTGCTGTAAAGTTGTTGTGGCTTAGCGAGGTCCTTGTATCACAGAATTGCCTATGCTGCTGCTGTAGCTGCTTCTGCCGTTGCTGCTGCTGCTGCTGCTGCTGGTGCCCTGCAGCAATTTATGTTTGCCAACTGGCCCAAGGGCCGCTTTTAGACTTCACTTGGAGGCATGGTTTTCGGTTTTTTCATCTTTTCCTCATCTTTTTTTCATTGTCGACCAACTGCTGCTGCTGTTGTTGCTATCCCTTCGCCTTCTATTGTTGGCTTTTGTTTGTGGTTGATGATGAGAAAAGTTTTTGCCTGCTGGCAGCTGAAGTGTTGGCGACGTTGACGTCGACGCCGGCATGTTTTATGCATTTTCTTATGACTTTACTTTTGGCGGAGATTTGTGCGTTTGCCCTTTCCCCAACAACCTCACTCACTTCTCTGGCCAGCCGGGCGGCAGAAGAGCGTGTGAATTATTATGTACATTTGAAATGTGTGCAGCACGCCAAAAAAATAACCGCAGCAACAGCAACAATATCTAAAACAATAACAACAGCAACGAGAACAACTAAAAGCAATGCCGTAAATTTGTTTTGCTGCCAAGTGTACGGAAAGAGGGGCACGCAGCGGCGTGTCTAGGGACAGACGGCATTTGCTGGATGGACAGGGTGGAGGCGGTGCGTTAAGCAAAGTGAATACCCAAATAAAAACTATGACCTGTTCGCCATGTTATAAACTTTTCCCAACTTTTTTGTTGGTAGGCGGTTGCCCGGACATTTGTCATTCTGGACCAGCTGAGGAGGCAGCGCCAGTCAAGCCGGCACATAACTTAATTAAAGTAAATGTGTCCGGGGACATAAGAAGTTGTAATTAGTTGGGCGTCGCCGGACTGTTTATAATAAACTCGAGTTTCAAATTGTAAAAGGGACGCGGCTTTGACTCCAATTGAATTGAAGTAGTAATATCACATAACATTAATTAATGAAAAGCAGGCTGCGTTTGAGCAATTTATCAAAGCAGAATATAAGTGGGGTGTAATTAATTGACGATACTTGATGCCCTCAAAATCCTTTGAATATTACAATAAAAGGGATAAGAGTGCTGCTAAAAAGCAGGTAAGATATATTCGTGATAGCCTCAGCTTTACTCACAGATACAATGTCATATAATCCATAGCTTAAAGTCCTTGCTTACAATTTAGAAAAGACTTGCGCAAGCAGAATTGTTAATTGTCGGTCGACTTGGTTATTGGTTCATTAACTACATTGTCGCCGCTTCCTTAATAACTTATGCATTATGTCTGCTGTTCGCTGGCGAGAGGGCGACTTTATAAGAAGTGCTGCGCACTTCCGTCCAGCCAAGACTCGGAGGTCTGTTGTCCTGTTCTGTGCTGACTCGTCAGGCCATCACATAATTGTTTCTGTTCTTGGCTGGCTTGCTTTTGTTTGCCAGTTTATAGATTAAATTCTGTACCAGGAGCCACTAAAGTTCGGAAGTCGACCTGCAATTTCAGTGGCACGAGTCGCCTACACAATGTCCTGCAGCTGCTTAGTGCTCATTTCCTTGAGGAAGCGGCTACAGTGTGATGAGAGGTAAAGTTATTTATTTCATTTCATAGCGTCGCTTCATATTTTTTTTTCAAGTTTCATTTCTTTATTTCTTTTGATCGTTTTTATTTTCTTCTTCTGCTTCGGCTGTTTGCTTGTTGCGCTCAAGTTGACTTCCTTTGCACTTTTAAACAAGTTTTGAAAAACAGGATTTAACAACGGAAAATTACATTTAGCAGCGGGACTTGCTACGTGGCGCCGCTCCGAACGTTAAGGCAATAGCGACAGCAACAGCGAAGCGAAGGACGAATAACAGTGGCTGGCCGTCAGGATGGTCTAAGAAAACATGAATAAATGAAATGCGCTAACTTTGCTGGCCTCAAACAAAGGAAAACTAAATGCGGGTATAAACACCCAGTTGCAGTCGGTCCAGACTGCTAGAGTGAGCGAAAGAGAGAAATTGAGAGAGATGGAAGCTTCAGTATGCTTCCGTTTCCGGTTGGCGTTGATTGAGCTCTTTAATTATGCATTAAAGTAGTGTGCGAAAATGTTAATTGAAGGGCAAGAAAATGAGTTGGACTTTGACAAGGCGACATGGGACAATACATGCTCCTACTTACACGTACCACAAGAAATCTGGCAGCCACAATAAGAGATTGTTGCGCCTGCATCGTTTTGAAAACTACTTAAAATTAATGAATGAACCGTGACACATTAAAATCGCTTTGCTGAGAGCAGAAAAACAAAGTGCGACCAAAGCAAAAACTCGTTAAGCATGTGTGTAAAAGCTTTAAGGGTGTGTGTGTGTGTGTGTGCGTGTGGGCTGTGGGGACTCATATTGAGCGCATTAAAAATTAGAGCATTGTAAAACATGAAAATGTTATCATTATAAAGTAGACAAAGGGCGCAACGACGCATTGACTAGAGTCGAGGGAGCCAAAGGGTTGGCAGCGCCTGACTGCCTACTTTTTCGCTTGCCAGGGCCTGTCATGAATTAGCAGAAATTCTGTTATGCCAGACAATTTACTTCGTCGCACAATGAAGTTGTTAGCATGTGCGTGTGCGCCGCATAAATGCTGTGAATATTATTTTTATATATTAAGCTGCAGACACATGGCGCATATAAATTGTGTATACGACGTGTGTACGCACACTGAGATATACAAAAAAGTGTCAAGTCATTAAGTTTATATTATTCATAATATTTATTTATATATGCTATATACATAGTTAAAGTACAAATAAGCGAAACCCACATGAATGTGCCGTTGCACAACCACATGTTAAAATTTCACTGCACCACTCTCTGTTGCTGAAGGGCCAGTGGAAAATGTGGTGAGAGCAAATGAAAAGCGTAAGAGTGTGTAAGGAACAATGTAGCTAAAGCTGATTAATGAGAATTTTAAGTGATTTATGGTGTCGCCTTGACAGTTATGTTTGAGTTAAAAATAAAATTGGGTTTAAACGAATGTAATAAATAAAAGAAAGATAGATTCTATATATATATTAGTAACATCATCAAAAGAAACATATAAATGTCAATTTCAACTTGTATATATTTTAAAATTATTTCAAATAAATTTGAAAGTCAACAATCTGAGCTGACGACATCGACTCGCTCGGACGTGACTTTCAAATGTTGCAGCCAATTGGCTAGCGGGTCTCACGACCACATTCACATCATGTGCGTCGTTGTTTGTGGAGAGCAGCACGTCAAGCTAAACGTTATTTCACACGCCTCTTGTTTTAAAGCAGCACAACCCTTACTACCCAATTCAAGCACTTACTCTGTGCCACGCCCCCTGGTCCCGCTCAGCGCCTGTCTAGTGAGAGACGCTCGCTTTGGCTTTGGCAGCTGCTTGGCACTGGCTGCTGCCGCTGTGTTAAGCAAAACAAATGAGTTAAAGGGTTTTTACTTGCTGTGTGCCGGCAGCTAACTGGTTACGCCCCCCGCCCTTCCTTGGCCCACAACCAACTTATTGTGCATGGTCTGGTGGGCAAGTGCTGTGTGGCCTCTCCGCCAACCGCCATTCGCTCAACATCCAGCAATCCTTAGCCTTTGGCTTCGGTAACGGCAGCTCGCATAATGTGTGCCTCAACATAATGTGCACATTAGTGTTCACACATTTATAGATGTGTGTCTATGTGTGTCTGTGCGACTGTCCTTGTGCTTCCACTCGTGTGTGTGTGCGTGTGTGAGAGAGTGAGCGAGTTGCATGTTTATGGGCGTCTCCTTGTGAGTGTAAAGCAGCAGCAGCAGCACCAGAAGCAGAGCCGAATGAAAAAAATCACATACAATATATGTGGCAGGGAATCATGGCACATGTGCAACAGCAACGACAGCAGCAAAAGCAGCAACAGCATCCGCCGCATTTGTGAGCTAATGACATTATAAACATGAAAACTCCATTAATATTTTTTTGCTGATTATGATGTTTGTTGTTGTTGTAGCTGTTGCTACTTTTTATGCTGTTGCTGTTACAGTGCCTCGGCTGCTGCGGCTTCTTCTCTTTTTTTCTCATATTGTGCTCTTTTTAGAGCGACGCATATGAATAGGCCAGCAGTCAGAGCCAAGCGACGAATGTCATTTCTCTCGTTTTAGCTTACCTTTTACGTTTTCATAATTTATTTCATTTATTTGCACGCACAGCACGCGAATTCTGGCAGCGACCTGACGGGCTTTGAGTACGATTTCAACTCCTTGGACGCCTTGCGAGCATGTCCTGGACGCCAGCCTGCCAAGCTCTAAAAGTATTTTGATGCTTGACAATTTTTTCAAATTAAAAAAAAAAAAAAAAACGCTAGCAAGTACTCTGTTTTTTCATGCTCTTACTCGAGACACGTTGTGAACGGCTTAACTCATTTTCACCTGAACTTTCGTTTAATTTTGTTTCTCTAGGTTCAGTTGTTAGGCGCTGAGCAGTGCTCCATATATGCGCTGAAACGTACCAAATACGCGTTTAAATAATTCAACTATTTGCAAGATTTAAGTATTTTATTAAATATAGTTTATAGTTGATTAACATAACAAACTCTTCATTTTTCTAAAATAAGTATGACTTAAGGAAAACAAATTCAATGTGGATAATAAAAATCTAAAGCCTGACAGATTTGATAATATTTTCAAAGCTCCTATTCATTAGATTTAAAATAATTTCTGCTCAACTGCACTGCCTATTCAATTTTAATACTATAACATTACTTTTAGTTAGCCAAAAGAAAACTATCTAGTAAAGACACTCAACATTTCATCTAAAATGCATCGTTGAAATTAATAGGTGCTATGAGCATTGGAAAATGGCCAATGCATAGGATCAGCTGCAATGTGCCAGCGCAGAGAACACCGAGCCGACGGGCTGGAGGGCTGGCACCTAAATTGCGTGAAGTGCATTTCATTCGGCTACAAATGGAAACTCCCACTTGCCTCATGTTTTGGGTTGGGCCCGTGGATTGCAACACGAATTGGTCTCGGAATATTGCGGGCTTCGCCTGGGGCTGAAATCTCTGGTTAATAGCTTTGTGCAGCGTTCGCAAGGGGAGCGCAACGAAAGCGTGCAACGTTCAGCCTATTGATATTTGAGCTGAAGCCGTCAGTCGTCTGTTGCTTTTGAAATCAATGAGCGTTTAGGCAATGCTGAGGCCATGGCATGAACGTTTCATTGGCGTTTTCATCAAATTTTCATTGCATTTCCGCAGATTTGCACACACAAAGCGATGGGGCCACAGTGGGCTGCGAAGCCGGGTAAACTTCAAATGCACAGGCAATAAGTTGCACTCCATTACGCGGTTTTTAATATAAAAAGTAGGACTGAGCCACAGAGAGAGAGAGAGAGAGAGAGAGAGTGAGAGAGAGAGAAAGAGACGACGCTGTTGGGGCTTTACTTAGGATTTTACTGCATTTCCTTAAGGAAAAAGGCAATTTACTGTTTTGAAAAGGCAGCAGTTGCAATTGTTGTTGCCTTGTGCGTTTTCGATAATAGCAATTGAGTGTTGCATTCGCTTTGATTTGCTTTTGGCTTGCTCGCATTTCGCATTTGCTATTTTCTCTGAGTGCGCGTGTGTGGTGGTGTGTACTTTTTTCGTTATTGTATTGCTCTTGTTGCAAAGCTTTTGTTTGCATTGCTCTGCTCAGCTTGGCTCGGCTTGGCTTGTGGCTGTTAGCGGCTTATGCGGCTTGCCCTTGCCCATGCCCCGCATCGCCTAACCTTCTATGGCAATGTTTGAGAAATGTTATAGAGGCTTGGGGATTTGCGGTTTGTGTTATTGCCGTTGCTACCGAATGCGATTGCCAACTGCCGCATGCCGCTTGCCAACTGCCGCACGACATGTTGAGTGCTGCGCAGCTTTTGTCAATTTACTTGAGCTAAAGTAAGTATACGCACTGTTGCCACACCACAAAATTCACGAATTTCAACTGTAACAAATTGGGGTTTTTCGTCGAACACTTTATTTAGTACATGTAAACTGTTTTAGCAGCTGATTTGATTTTAATTTACTTGCCAAAGATACAAATTAAATCAATTTTATTAATCGTAAAAGGGAGAAGACAATAGTTAAGGACACCAATTAAAAAAGAAAAAAAAAATAATAATTTAATAAAATATTGATATATTCTTAAGAGTATCCTCACTCAAATAAATGATTAAAATATATTATTCTAAATATCTAAATTAATTTCAGGTAAATGCTTGTTCTGCATTTGTTGACATGGTCAACTGACATTTCAGTGGTCACATATTTCCTAATAAGCATACGCCCAGATGCCTCTCTGCACATTAAGTACATACTTGTCAAAATGCATTGGCACTGACAGCAACTGCTAAATACCACTTTTCACGCTCAATAAGTAAGTCCTCATGTTTGATAGTCAAGCTGTTCCTTTTGGCGACGCTTCTGCTGCAGCAGCACCACAGACACGCCCATAATAACTAAGACGCATTGCGTCAGCCACAAGCATTAATACAGTTGGAGATGTGGTAAGTTGGCTTGATGTCGTTGCAGTTGATGTGACTGCTGCTGCTTCTGCTGCTGCTGATGCAATTGTGAGTGCGGTAAGGGCGTGCCAACTGCAACAGTCGGTGCAATAATTGTTATCGCTGCAGCAAGCTGAAGTTATGTGTTGGCTTTGGTTTTTATATATGTTGCGAGCTCTGCTCCAAAATGCTGCACAATTTGTATTGGCATTGGCTTTCACGCTTTTATAGTATGCGTGTGTGTGTGTGTGTCTGTGTGTGTGCGTGCAGAGTGCACACGAGTATGGCGTTGATGTGGCACCTATTGGAAATCGCTTTTCTGAGCGAGATGCGAGTTGCATGATAAATCAGTATAGTGCTGCACAGCATTGAAAGCGTGAAAATCTTGCGAATATCGGATTAGATAAATTGAAAATTTCCAAATAAATAAACAAGAGATTACTGCTTGCTACGAAACGTTTTGTTTATTTAGATATATAGAGTTTGATTTTGGTATTTATTGATGGTTCAATATCAATTTATGAACAAGTTTATGCTGCACGGAATTCTTTATCCTTTACGTATCTGTGCATGATATTCTCAGCTCAGCATTGAGTGACATAGCTGATTCGCCGAGGCGTTGCTCTTCGGGTGCCGAACAGTTCAGCATAGATTGCAGTAGAGTTACATCTCAGTGCAGCATAGATCGCTGCATCTTACTCCAAGCACGATAATGCATTAAATTGATTTTATATTCGCCTCTAATATACGTTGAAAATCAAAAGGCCCCTTTAAGTAGTAGTAGCCTTTGATATCATCTTTAGTTACATGAACTAAAAGTATTCGCTAAAATTAGCAACTCTGTTTCTCTAGTTTCTGCACACTTATTATCCCCAGCTGCGTATTTGTTATTCGCACTTGAACTTGTCAGCTAATTGAGCAGCAATTAGCTTTTGCTTTGAGCTCACATAACAGCCTGCATTTGAAATACAAAACACCGCCATAAATGGCTTTTATATGCTTTGTGCGGAGAGGCCCCAGCCTCCAGTACTCAGTCCCCAGTTATCGCCCACTAAAATGCTGAGGCATGAAAACGGAATCTAAATCAAAAGGAGCTTCATAAAGAGGCCAAGTGAGCGAGTCATCTGCACCTACAACAACGTCCTGCAGCAGCTCAATTGAGCCTGGCTGTCCCACTTTCTTTGCCCGCCCCCAACTCGACACGAGCGCAGCGGGTCGCTTTTTTCTTTATATTTTTTATATATGTATATGTGTGAGTGTGTGTGTGTGTGTATAGCAGGACTAAATGCTGGACAACACAATTCATTGTGTGGCATGTCCCGCTGGTAGCTGCTGCCAGCCTTTGCACAATATCATGCACAACCATCAGCAACACCCCCAGCACCACCCGTAACGAATATTTTGATTTTTTTTTTGGTCATAGTATTTTGTATGTGTGTGTGTGCGTATGTGAATCTGTGTGCTTCGCTTTTTTTTGACCGCCTTTCTGGCTTCGGCCATTTTTGATCTGCTGTAGTAGCTGCTTGAGCTGCGGTTCGCTTTGGTTTGCAGCTATTTTGGTTTTATTGCGCGCTTTTTGTTTTTTATTTTTTATTTATATATATATTTACAGAGCTTATCTTTGACCACACGTATGTTGGCAGAGCAAAATTGTTTTTGAAATTGAAAAATTGCAATACAAGCTGAGCTCGGGGTCAGCCATAGAGTCGCTGTAATACAAAATAATGCTAGGACTACCCTGACCAGTGCCACCCAATGCCGTCTCCCACTATGCACCCTCCCACACTTGTTTCTACTCCCTCTCTCTCACCATCTCTCACACGCCCACTCTTTTCTCTCAGTTAGCGCAGCGGCATATTTCTTTTTAGTTTTTTGTTTCCTGCCTTGCGCTCGGTTTTTTCGTGGCGGCGTTTGCTTTTATTTTCTTTGTTTAGCATTTTCATTTTTCTGGAAGCTAGCGTTTATGTTTTTATTTTTATGATAGAGTATGGCATGCTACATATATACATTTATACATATATACATATATATGTGTGTGCAGTTGGTCGGCCATAGAGAGAGCCGTACGGAGAATGCTTTGTGTGCCGTGCCGGCTCTTTCAAGGATCTGTTGCAGGTGCTTAAAAAGCTGCTTGCCTTTCTTGACTGCAAGTTATGCACATATTTAAATTAAGTGCTCTAAAAAATATGTATATATACATATATATATATATATATATATATGTGCAGGTATGCCACAGACATTCATATATATAAATGTCTGAAAATATACATTCAGATAAGCTAGAGGCATAAATAAATAATAGCAAAAAAGTTACAAGCGCAACACTGAAGCACTTTAGCCGTTTAGCGGAAATAAGCACCCATTGTACTCATAAACTTCACAATGGCGGTCATCATGGTGTCAGGAGAGCGTATTAAAATGGCGTTGCTGTTCGTGAAGGCATTGGTTAATAAGAGAAACAGTTGCTGGTTAAACTATTAAATACCTATCTTGTTCCAGGAAGACCAACTATGAAAAAATGTTGAATAGAGGAGATTTAAAGAAGCCAAATTTATTATATTACGACTTTAAGCAGTTTATTCTAGTCTCCTTTTTAATTCATTAAACTTTCGTAACAAAAGACGTTAATGTCATATTTGATATTTTTATAAAAATATACGAGATATAAAATAGGATCAATTTGTGCACAATGGGCAAGTTATACAGCCAGAGGAAATAGCGTTATTGTCATTGACATTACTAAAGCAAATTATTATTTAGACTATCAATTGAAACCAGAGAATTTCTCAAAATCCGGAATTAGCTCAATCGCTAGCAGCGATCGAGTTCTGCGTTCACATACGAAGATCGAAAGGCAAGAAACAATAGGAGATACTATAGAAGAAGACAATAAAGAACAAAGAGCATCTTCCCTGCTGATCTATCTAGACTTAAGTGAATCAATAGCCATTGTACGTAGTGAACCAGCAGCCGCTGCTGCAATCGATGATGATGTTGAGCTGAAAAGACACCTGGACAGTTTTCTGGGCCTTAGCACAGCACGTCGTCTGTTATACAATCCCAGCAGAACATTTGATGACATAAAAGAGAATGATCTAAAACTTGATGAGCAGGTGAATCCAAAGCTGCCAAGATTGGAGCGGCAACTATTGACTACCATGGGGCTGGAACAAAAGTTATTTCCTTCACTCAGGCAGAAGCTGTTAGTGGAAAATGTGCAGCACCTCAATGCTATCTACTTTGAGCAGCAAACGCCGCAGCAGCTCAAGGAGCCCATCGACCTGACCAACCTGCCCGATGAGCAGCAACGCATGCGGTTCTGCAACGACCACAAGGCATCGGTGCAACAAATGCAAGTGCAGGAGCAGAACTTGCTCTGCTATAGCTTTCTTAGCTCTCTAAGCCGTGAGTAGCTGCTTAACAGTCCACTCATTTGAGCTGATATTATTTCCGCAGCGGACACACCTCTTTCCTTGTGTCATCCCCTTGCGCTCTGCTATCGCCAGCAGAGCTTTGACGATTGCAAAGCAGCGCTAGCCAAGTCTTTGTTCGGCCTGCTCAACCACGTTGTCTTCTACTGTGGTCTGCGGCAGCAGATCGATTGGCAGCCGCCTATAAGGCTGAAAGCCAGCTGCTCCCTGGGCATAGGAAGTGATCTACAGCGCATAGCACGATTTCAGCTCTCCTCGCATATACGAGAAGCGGGTGAACTGATTGAGAGGTTGCTGCACGAGATGTGTCATGCAGCCGCCTTTGTCTACAATGGAGAAATGGCGCACGGCCTCAATACGCGCAAGTGGTAGGTGGAACAATCAGCTGGTATTCAATTTATCTACAGTGACCATTCGTTCAGGGCCTACCGTGCTAAGTCATTGCTGCCCCAGCTGCCACTCGTCGCCGACTGCACTGCCAGCTGCAGGTACACCTGCCGCCTTTGTCGGCGCAGTGCTTGTGGCAACATTCGTTTCCGGGGCAAGCAGCGTTCTTTGCGCTGCTTCCACTGTCAATTCGAGCTGGTCGTAAGCGAATGTAGCGAGGACAGCGCACACGAGCAGAAGCTCAAAGCTCAGTCGGACACGCCCTATATGATCTACATACGCACTCACTACATACAGTGTGACCAGAGCGGGCATAGCTCTAAAATGCGGTCACTCAATGCGCAGTATGCAAAGAATATCTAACTTGCTTTTCTTATAATTTATTTTTTTTCTATATTTATTTATTCTATATATATATTTTCAATTTCCTAGCTAAATACTGTTGTTTGACTCTATTATGCAAAGCAAAAGGGAATAAACAGTTTACTTAATAATATTTCCATATCTCTATTTTCAAAATCTATTGAAATCAATTTGGAATACCAATGCAAGAATATCATACATTTTTGGCTTTTGTTTATAACAGCTACATTTGAGGTAAATTATTTATGTCCAAATGTCAAACAACATTTTCAATTCGAATATAATTGGCTATTAGAAGTTCAGCACAAAATGATTTTAAAATTTTTCAAAAATCAATTTGGATTGGGTTTGGCATGCTTTTGTAATGCCTAATCATTTAAAGTCGGTATAATCGCATCACATGCACACATACTCAACAACGCAAACATATATACAGATTTGTTTGCAGCGCGATGATGTGCATATTAACCCTATTGAATATATGTATACCAGAAATGTGAAACCGCATGCATTTTGGCTTTAGTGTAAACATGAAAATGCAGAGCACAATTTTTGGGAAAATCAATTCAGCAAACGAACTCTAGCACTGACAATTTGTTGATGGCTTTTCGGGTATGCCGACTATATCTGCAAATGAATTTCCAATGTTATGTCAACGATTCGAGTTAAATGTTGCTTTTAGTGGAATGCGTGTATGTGTGTGTTCGGTCGCGTGTATTTGTTTAAATTAAAAATTATTTTAATTACGGTTGTGCATGAAAATTGCAACATTCACGACAAGCAACATGCAACATACAGCGCTTGGCGTCCATAATTATGCAATGATTATTCGATACGTACATCCGCCCAGGTTTGAGGCCCAACCAGATTTCGCATTATATTCTAAGCCCCGGCATTTTAGCAAATTGCTACACTATGCATTTTTCCGTGTGTGTGTGATTGTGTGTGTGTGTGTGTATGTGTGTGTGAGATAACCAGCAACGTGTCAAAGGCGACAAAGCATAATGAAATTAATTGTGCGCATTAAAAGGGATTGCGCAAACATTAAAAGGGATTGCTTATACAAAAAATCATAAGAGAATAAAAAAGTAATTCAAACTGCCACAGACTAACCAAATGTGATAATCAGCATTTCAATTTTACACTAGTTTTAAGCCGCTTTTTTGTTTTTTTTTTTAGGCTCGCTAGGATTTACAATATTATGCTACATGCAATTGCGAACTTAATAGATTAAACGTGTCTACAGGTTGTCATCAATAATTTATTTAAATACGTAAAACTAAAGCTTTGAATTGATAATTTACTTTGAATTTCAATTTAATTTAAGTAAATATCAAATTTTATATTATAGCTTAAAAGTGTGGAAATTATATATTTGATATACCATACGTTAATAAAAAATAACTTAAGCTTGCCATAGGATATTAAAAATAATTATTTTAATGATTTTAAAGGTATTTATAGGACTGAGCAAACAGCGATACGTTTAATGTTGCAATTTAAGAGTTCCAATCGGACCAGCTTTGTAAAGGATTCGTTCATTCGTTCCGTTTTCTCTGTATGCTCGCCCTGTATGCTCATGGCATCGTTTGGTTACTGCAGATAGATCTGTAAATGACTATATATAAATATATATAATGTTGCAATTTAATATATATATATATATATATATATATATATATATATATGGCTATATACATATACATATATATATGTACGGCAAGAATTGTCCCGTTTAGCGCAATCATTTAAAGATTACAATTCCTTGTCGTTTGAATACTGCATATGTGTCTGCATCGAGCTGATAGGTTCCAAATTGACATATATATTATATATTAAAATAAATTCTAAAGCCTCAATACGAACAATAAAGTAAACATATTGTGGGTAGGACTGGTTTCCTTTGACTTAAAACTAGATAAAATCCACGCAGCACACTTTTACTAGAATATATAAATTATTATTTATTAATTTATTAAATCAACAAATTTAAAAATTTGTATTTTTATTTATTAGTTTATTAATATAAAAAGCATAATTTTGTTTTTATAAAAGAATTTTTTATTATAGATCAATTGAAATACATTATTTTAAATTGTTTATTTTTAGTTATGATCTAAATATATATATATAAAAAAAATATATATATATATATATTTAAATAATAAATAAATAAATAATAAAATATAAATATATATATATATATATATATATATATATATATATATATATATATATATATATATATATATATATATATATATATATATATATATATATATATATATATATATATATATATATTTTTTTTTTTTTTAATTTACTACTACCTTAAAAAAGAAAAAAAAAGTGATAAAATAGAAAGCTTGACTGTTCGGTTGAGAAACCAAAATGTCAAGATGTCAAAAAAAAATATTGTATAGAAATTTTAAACAGAGGAGATTTTTGATTATACAGTCAGCGTGTTATTCAAATTCATTTTATATATATTCAATATATATATATATATTTTTCAAATGGTGAGGGGGTCTTTGTGTTTGCGGCAGATGCTGTTGGGTATGTGCAACAGATTTTGCTATTTGTTTGCACAAGTGTGAGGCGATGCGCAAAGGATGTGCCCGACCGTAGCGTATCAGGGCCATTGAAAAGGATAAGAGTACCAACTATGAATGTGAATGACAGTCGAAACAATAAAAACGTCGGCATGGCAAGACAGCGGCCTGTGGTGCATTCTGCGCTGTCCTGTCAGGAAAGCCTTCTTCTACTCGCATTGCGTGCGCTGACATTTGAGGCGTGGCCACCAATTAACGCATTGCGCTGGCTGCATAATGTGCACACGTCTGAGTGTCTCTCCGAGTGTGGATATTAACTGCATTTCTGTGTGCATGCCT
Source organism: Drosophila hamatofila (assembly GCA_035045345.1). Taxonomy (NCBI): domain Eukaryota; kingdom Metazoa; phylum Arthropoda; class Insecta; order Diptera; family Drosophilidae; genus Drosophila; species Drosophila hamatofila. The sequence continues at coordinate 22,299,333 of JAWNPA010000020.1, forward strand.
CTGCATTGTGCGCGTGTATGCGAGAGTGCGTGTTTTTATGTGTGCCTGTGTGCGTGTTTGTATTTGTGTGTAGATGCCACGCATTGTCTGTTATCATAAGAGAATGCAATTTAAATTGCATTAAAATTGAATTCATGGAACGCAGCTACCACGCATCCTGCCAGTCTCTGTAGATGTATGGGTGTGTGTGCGTATATGTGTGCTGCTTGGGCTCCCATTCATGACGCACGATGGTCTTGTGCACCGTAAAGCGGGCAAGCGATTTTAAAAGCTTGTATATACACAGCCATCTTCGATGGGCCACATCCCTGAGGCGTTGCCAATGTAAAGTAATGCAAATAAGTAATGTTATCTTTTCTTAGATAAGTCTTTAAGTCTTCAAGTCTTATAAGTCAACTTACCTTCAATCTTTCATGATTGAATGTAAACTATGCTTTATTACACTTATATTTTATTTCATACTTGAATATATACTTTGACATGATTAGAGTCTTTGTAAATTTATATGAATCTTTGTAAATGTTTTTACGAAATGTTTATTATGCACCAATCAAATGCCGTGGGAGACAATGGCAATAGAGATAAGTAGTAGGGGAATGAGAATTTTAAATATAATATGAATATATATATATATATATATATATATATATAAAATGTAGAAAAATCAATGCAAACAGTCTTCACATTTACATTTACATGCACTCCCTTAATTCACGAACGCAATATAAATGTTTACATACACAAAAGGCTTTTTGCTTCATTTAACTCAACCAAAGGATTGGAGAGCAACCAGAGCGAAACCAAAACCAAAAACAGTTATAAGCCGATCGCGAACAAACTCGGTAAAGAGCCGATGCAATTGTTTGCTCTCTGAGACTTTTCCCAAAGTGAGTGTAAAAGGCACACATTTGCAGATCGAGAAAAATCGACTGTTGTTTGCTAACTATGTATAAAAGTAAGCAAACCTTCGTAGCCGTTGCTGATTAAATATAATCGTTTCATCGTGTGCAACTATATCCAATTCTCTTGTTATAATATATATATAATATAATATAGGTATATAATAATAAAAACAGCTCTATAGTCGTAGCTAACAGAGCATGTAATAATATTAATACTCCAATAAGAGCTAAGTAAATTATCTTAATGACTTCTTTTTTTTTCATTCAACCAGTAAGGTTGTGTTTGAATTTATTGTAACAAAAATAGAATCGCACAGCTTCCTCAAATATTAATTGGAAATTATTAAAGCAGACTACATACTCATACAGAAATGAGACAGCAAAAGTCTCTTGCTCAGAGCGGGAGCGATAGAGTACGATCATTTTTGGTTTTGCTCGCAACGAAAGCGCAAGAAGAAAATAACGGTCGACAGTAATTTGCAAGCTATGGTTAAAACACCTTATCTGTGCTGTATAATTTATACGCAGCTGGCCACGAAAAATGTTAGCCGATAGTTGACACCGATATTGTTTCCGATAGGTGTAACCGATATTTTAGATACAGATACAGATTCAGATACAGATACAGATACAGATACAGATTCAGATACAGATACAGATACAGATACAGATACAGATACAGATACAGATACAGATACAGATACAGATACAGATACAGATACAGATACAGATACAGATACAGATACAGATACAGATACAGATACAGATACAGATACAGATACAGATACAGATACAGATACAGATACAGATACAGATACAGATACAGATACAGATTCAGACACAGATACAGATACAGATACAGATACAGATACAGATACAGATACAGATACAGATACAGATACAGATACAGATACACAGATACACAGATACACAGATACACAGATACACAGATACACAGATACACAGATACACAGATACACAGATACACAGATACACAGATACACAGATACACAGATACACAGATACACAGATACACAGATACACAGATACACAGATACACAGATACACAGATACACAGATACACAGATACACAGATACACAGATACACAGATACACAGATACACAGATACACAGATACACAGATACACAGATACACAGATACACAGATACACAGATACACAGATACACAGATACACAGATACACAGATACACAGATACACAGATACACAGATACACAGATACACAGATATTCGAGTTGAGTTGAGTTTTCGCGGAGTGCGGTCGATGTTATCGCGATCCATCGTTGACATAAGCTTTTCTCTGTGTTTTCACTGTGAAAGCGGAAAGAACTTTAGTAAACGTGCATGCTGTGGGCTCAACGTACCCAGCAAACGTGAATTATTCAAAGACTTACCTTGCGGAAGTTCGCGGAGCACCCCAGAGGTCGAATCTAGTGGTGCAAGGGCAATAGCGTCACTACTTGGCGTCAGGGTTTTCCTCTCTCTTTTCTTTTTGAAGCGCGAAAATCTTTTGTTTAGCACACTTGTAACAATCAGGTGCATTCACTCTAACAGCTGTTAGTAGTGCTGGAAATCGCAACGGACAATCAGCTGATCACCAAATTTGGTGAATTGCTAAGTCCTAGTGAAGACAGCAACCTAACTTCTGCAGTGAAGTTGCAGTTCATAAAAGTAGTGCCTACTTTTGGGCTTTAATTTTATTTAGTTAGAGTTTAATCTTCTGTGGGCTCTTAACTCAAAAACCAAATAAGTCATTGACTTGTACAGGCTCCACGCCTTGGTAGTAGGAGCTAGTATGGAGGCCATGATGGTGGACGAACTGCAAGCCTTCGCGCGCCGCTCTTCGTTGCAGCGATCACCGCAGCAACAACAGAGGGCGTTGCCGCAGCCGCCGGCATCCAACCAGTCTCCTGTGGTGGAGTGCCAGGCACCGAAATCATTAAAAGAAGCGTTAGCGCAGATAGGAGTTACCCTAGAGGGTTTGTCTGCCTTATTTGGGGGTCAGCGGCATATAAATGCGCAGATGCGAGAGGAGTTGGCTAGACTGGTCAGCCTTCACAAGGCAGCCGAGAAGTTCTGCAACCGATCGGTAAAAAATTGTGAGGTGCAGACCACACCGCTAAAAAAGTCATTTGCTGAAAAAGCTCAAATTGGGAGTACTGTTGCCTTAACAGGTAGCAATACACCCAAGCGGTCAAGGGAAGTTGCCTCTGATCAGAGGAAAACTCCCTCAAAAAAGCCGAGGCCCAATAAAAACGCAGCGATCGCAAAAGAGCCATTGGCTTTACGGTCAAAAAATCCAATCCAGGTAGGTCGACGGACTAACCTGGACAGCTGGACGGTCGTCAAAGGCCGCAAACCTTTGCAAAAACGACCCAGGTCGGACGCAATTGCAATTTCAGGCGTAGATGGCTGCAGCTACGCGGACATGCTGCGCGTTGTCAAGAGCGACCCAAATTTGAAGCACCTGAGCGGTGACGTGCAGGGAATCAGGAAGACAGCTAAGGGGGACCTTTTGTTGCAGCTGAGTAGGAAGCCGGAGCATAGCGCAGAGACACTTCACGAAGCTGTAGGCAAGGCCTTGGGCGATCGAGCGGTAGTCAAAACACTTACCGAATCGGCGCATATTGAGATTCGTGACTTAGATGAGCTAGCGAGCAAAGAGGAGATTTTGGAGGCAATGAAGGTGGAGCTGAAGGATAGCTCACTCTCTATTGACTCCATCAAATCGCTTCGGCCAGCTTTTGGTGGACAGCAAAGAGCTACGGTTGCTCTTCCAGTTGGAAAAGCCAAAACTCTGCTCGAGCTGTCCAAAATTAGGATAGGATGGGTAGTATGCCGTATCCGAGCCGTGAACCAGCCTAAACGCTGTTTCAAATGCCTCGATTACGGGCATATTGCTGCCAACTGCAGTAGTGACTGTGACCTAAAGGGGGCCTGTTTCAGGTGTGGTGAGATGGGTCACAGTGCAAAGGCATGCATTAAGCCTCCGAAATGCAGCCTTTGCATCCGGAAAGGCGAAAAGCTGACGGACCACTCAGCAGGCAGCTTCAAGTGCCCTTCCTACCGTGAAGCAGCACAAAAAATGAAATGTTAAAGTTCCTGCAACTTAACATAAATCATTGTATTGCTGCCCAAGATCTTCTAGAGCAGACCATAAGGGAAAAATGTATAGACGTAGCCTTTCTCAGTGAGCCTCATCACTGTAAGACCAGCCCTAGGACATGGTCCACAGATGCTAATGGCAAAGCGGTTCTGTGGGCATGTGGCAACTCAACGACAGTATTGTCAAATGTTAAGGCATTTAATGGGTTTGTACGTGCTCGTTACGGTAACTTATGGCTCTACAGTTGCTACCTGGCCCCCAGCATGCAGCTCAACGAGTTCACAACAGTGCTTGACGAGCTTGCTGAGGATGCTAGGGGCAGGAAGGCCATTATAGCAGGAGATTTCAACGCATGGGCGTTAGAATGGGGTAGCCTCACAACAAATGCCAGAGGCCGTATCCTACTGGAGATCTTCGCGACACTGGATGTTGCACTGCTCAACACTGGTCACGAGTTCACCTTCAGTCGGGCTGGATACGGATCTGTAATTGACATAACTTTTGTCACATCATCCCTTTTTCGGGAAGCAACGTGGAGCCATTGCGATAGCTATACGGGTAGCGATCATTCGGCACTTCTGTTCACAATTGGTGAGCCATCTGCCAGGGCGCCATCTTTGTGGAGAGAACCATATCAGCTGGATACTTTCGACCCCGCGGCTTTTTCAGAGGCCATTCAGTCGCTGGGTACAGTTGGCAATGCTGAGGCCAGAGCATGCCAAATGGTAGCCCAAATACAAAGTGCCTGCAATAGCAGCATGCTACGCCGCAAGCAGTTTACGCGACAGCAAGCGCCTATGTATTGGTGGAATGCACAAATAAGTGACATTCGACACAAATGCATTCAGGCGAGAAGAAGCTACCAACGGGCTCGCGGTAGGTCTACGTACATAGAAAAAAGACTAGCTTATCAGGCGGTTAGAAGACAGCTGAAGAAGGCCATTCGGGCAAGTAAAAGAGAATGCTTCTTAGAGTTGTGTGACTCAGCCGAATATGACCCTTGGGGCAGGGCATATAAGATGGTAGTTAAAAGACTATACGCAGGTAAACAGGTACAGCCTACGGATCGTTTAGAGCTTAAATCGATTGTGGAAACGCTCTTTCCAGAAAGATTAAGCTCCATTCACGATCCGGAGCCTGTACCTGTTAATCAGGACATGACGTGCACTGACCTTGTCTTAGTTACGGACGAAGAAATCCTAGTGGCTCTTAGAGGTCTTAGAACTAAATCAGCTCCAGGGCCGGACGGGATCCCAAATCGTGCGCTAAAGCTAGCCCTCGCCTTGCACCCAAATGCGTTTGCTGAGTTATACAGCGAATGCTTGATTCAGAAGACGTTCCCTGCTACCTGGAAAATCCAGAATCTGGTTCTGCTACCCAAGGCTGGCAAACCACCAGAGGAGCCATCCTCTTATAGACCAATCTGCCTCTTAGACACCATGGGAAAGGTGTTTGAGAAATTGGTCTGCTCTAGATTGGAGGCAGCTATCGCCAGTGCTGGAGGCCTGTCACCAAACCAATTTGGTTTCCGGAAGGCCAGGTCAACAATAGATGCGCTGGATAAAGTTGTTGGCCTGGCAACTTCCGCCATCCAAGGCACCAGATGGAAGCATGGGACAAAGCAGTACTGCATCATTGCGACTCTAGATGTCAAGAATGCCTTCAACACTGCTAGTTGGGATATGATATTTGATGCGCTGTCACAATATAATATCCCTAAATATCTAACAGAGACTGTTAAGAGCTACTTCAGAGGAAGAACACTTGTATACAACACGAGTGAGGGTCCCCAAACTCATACAGTGTCAGCTGGAGTTCCCCAAGGTTCAGTGCTGGGGCCTCTCCTATGGAATGTTATGTACGACGGCGTACTGCGGCTGGAACTTCCAGCAGGTGCGCACACCATTGGCTTTGCTGATGATGTAGCAGTCGTCTCCATAGGCAAGGAGCTTAAAGATACAGAGGATATGTGCAGCGCAAGTATCAATCGCATTAGTAGCTGGTTGGGAAGAGCTGGACTCGAGCTAGCGGCTCACAAAACAGAAGTCGTCTTAGTCAGCAGTCGCAAAAAAGTGGAAACAGCCAATATAAACATCGGCAGCGTCACCATCGCATCAAAGAGGGCGATAAAGTATCTTGGCGTCATGTTAGACACAAGACTAACTTTCCGCGAGCACTTAGAATATGTGCATAAAAAAGCAGCTGATTCTTGTAGAGCTCTCTCAAGAATCATGCTTAATACGCGGGGACCAAAACAACAACGACGTCTCCTTCTAACGAGCGTCATTAGGTCCGTCATTCTCTATGCTGCACCAATATGGTCAAGAGCGATGGCAACTCCGAGCTACAGCCGGGGCATTTGCGCCACCTACAGACTGAGCGCAATCAGAGTCTGCTGCGCCTTCAGGACTGTCTCCGATGACGCAGCGCTCGTCATAGCCGGCATGGTGCCTCTGGAAGACCTGGTCGCCGAAGCCGTGGAGCGGAACACACACGAGCCTGCTCGACGCAACGCTATCAGGGCGAATAGCATTGCACGATGGCAAAGAAGATGGAATAGCTCTTCAAAAGGACGGTGGACGCACACGCTCATTCCGGAGCTTGAACAATGGGTAAACCGCAAACACGGGCAAATTAATTTTTATCTCACGCAGATTCTCTCTGGACACGGATGCTTCCGGAGCTACTTGAAGCGCTTTGGCCACGAAGATACCGATGAATGCCCCTGGTGTGGACGAGGCTTGGTGGAAGACGCCAAACACGTCCTTTTCGCGTGCGGACGCTTCCTAGACGAGAGGCGTGGTCTGGCAGAGGCACTGGGCCGCTCCATTAGAGCAGACAATATAGTCAATGCCATGCTGGAATCGGAGGTGGCTTGGAATCTAATAAGCACCTTCGCGGCCACAGTCATGATGGAGCTCCGCAGAATTGAGCGAGCACGAAGACGAGTTGTCACAGGCTAGGATAGTACAAAATGCTTGCGAAGCAATGCTTTACGGCCGTCCCGCAAGCATCGTGTACTATTCTTAATATCCTAAACACCCAGATTATGTTTTAATTTATAATTTATTGGTAATAAACGAATATAAAAAAAAAAAAAAAACAGATACACAGATACACAGATACACAGATACACAGATACACAGATACACAGATACACATATATATATATATATATATTATCCGATATTTTTATTCAATAAACAATAACCGATAAGTGATAACTGATAACAGATAACCAATAACCGATAGCCGATAGCCGATACAGATACAGATACAGATAAATGTTAGCCGATAGTTGTAACCAATATTTTATCCGATATTTTATCCAATTTTTTATCCAATAACCGATAACAGATAACATATAACCGATAACCGATAGCCGATAACCAATAACAGGTAACCTATAACCGATAGCCTATAGCTGATAACCGATACGATAGTTAAATACGATAGTTACATCCGATAGTTTCATCCGGTACAATAAATAAAGTTGTGACTACGGCAACGCCCACGGAAAACATTTATGAGGTGTTAAACACCTTATGTGTGCCGTATAATTTATACGCAGCTGGTCACAAAAAATGTTAGCCGATAGTTGCATCCGATTGTTGCGGTAGGTGGATACGATAGCTGTGTTCGATAGCTGTATTCGATATTTGTATCCGATACAGATTTAGATACAGATACAGATAAAGTTGTGACTGCGGCAACGCTTACGATAAACATTTAGGAGGTGCTCAAACACCTTACACATGGGTTCTGTATAATTTATACGCAGCTGGCCACGAAACTTGATAGCCGACAGTTGCATCCGATAGTTGCATCCGATAGTTGCATCCGATAGTTGCATCCGATAGTAGCACCGCGTCACGCCAGATAACTCCCGTTGCCACGTGGGCGAACATAACCCTAATCTGACAGAGAGAGACGACAACTAGCTGATTGTAGAGCGCAACAAAGTTTACAATTAAAGTTAAGTAAACGCATGCAAATTAACAAAAAAAGCTTGTTTAAATATTTATTTATTTTACATATATTTACATAAATTATGCTCACACTTAAATATGTACATTAATTTCATCGCCGACAAAAAAAAAAATCAATTGCCATAAATATTAAGGGAGCTCGCATAAATTTGCTGCTTTAAGTCTTTTAGCCATATTTAAATTTTTTTTTTTTTTTTGCTAGCCAACTCAACAAAGGCTGCAATTAATTTGCAAGCGTTTCGCTGGATTACAGGTTGGTTAAAATGAGTAGGTAGACGCATGGCTGGGGCCATTGCCATTGGGCGTCAGCCATTGAGCCAATAAGCATATTGCATTTATATGCAGCTATTTGTTGCGGGTTTTTGATTTTGCTGCTGCTTTTGCTGTTGCTGTTGCAGCACACGACAATTAATGCGCATTAATGAATTATTAATTTGTATGTGGGATTGAAGCGGCGCCCGAAAGTATGCAATTAAATTCTATTTGTTAATTTATGGTTGTCGCCAAATATGCATTGATTATGCAAATGGAATTGGCGCCGCGTTGCTTGTCGCGTACGGCCCAGGTCTTAATCAGGCCTTATCACACACTCGCACTTACACACTCCCACACTCACACGCAGACACGATTGTTTTAAGCTTTTGGATAATCAGCTAATAGTCAATTCTATATATATTTAAACTTATATATATATAGCGGCTGAATTTCTTCTGCCTCAATGGCCAAAGTGACGTTGCATTTAATTCATTATAATTAGAATTAATCTCGCGCTTAATTACATTTGATTGCCTCAGATGCCTTTGTTGCTGTAGCAGTTGCACTTCGACAGCAACGAACTAATGAGGCCTAATGAATAAATAGCCAGTTGATTGTGTGACAATGCGATAACGGCTAGAATACACGACAGCACTTAACCAATTAAATGAACAATGTAGGAAATTATTATTGATTTGACTCAATATTGAATCACTCTTAGATTCTTAATTTGGAAGTTTCATTAGCATCAGCAATGGACATGATGAGATGGCTGAGAGGACAACATCGAATGAATCTGATCGTTTTTAATGACAATAAATCTACTTTTTTACTTGCAATAATAATAAAGCAATTTCAATAACATTTATTTGTAGTATTAATTATTTTATTAATAATTAACACAAGATATTAAAAATATTGAACATAAAATATAAACACTTTTTATGTTTTTTAAGTTTTGAATAAATATGTAATATACTTTTCATATACTTTGATATATCTATTTTTTCACAAAAGACTATTTATATCAATTTGTTTCAAAGATGGGTAGTTCTTGTAATGAATTCCTTGAATGTTCTTTAACACCAAAAGATTACCTAATTTTCTCGATTTCTTACATCAATATTGAGCTTACACTATTGCTCTTTATTTTATTTTATATGACGATGACTGATTTACATCAACAAATAAACCACACAAAATTTAAAAATTTATAAAAAAAGATTTAAGAAAAAGAATGTATTCAATGAATACCTTATACCAAATATGTTTTTAATTTTAACAGAATCATAATCTGTATAAGAATTCTTTTAATAATGTTCATATATTGAATAGAATATGCTTTAGCATTCAAGTACATAATGTGTTGAGACTCAAGGTTGAATCACCCTGCCCATTGTCCAGCTGCCAGTTAGACAATTTGCTTTTAACGCTATTTCGTAATCTTTTCGCAAATAGAAGTAAATAGAAGTTAGAAAGTTTTGCAGCTTGTATCGCTGGTGGGTGGCTGTAAGCTGACACTCTAAAGTGCAACATCGATAACTTTTGGCCTGACTTTTTCGTAGGTTCCTTTGTCGCCAACGTGGCGACCATAAAACTCCACCAGCTGTACTGGCCAACTAAAAAGTTGCTCGGTGCTAAAACATTTGTAGGTGTAGCCGGCGTGTCCAATGTTTCTTCCAGTTCTCGTTCCTCCTCAGATGCTGCTGCTGTTGCTGCTGTTTACGGCTAAGTTACATGTGGTTGTATGTATGTACGTATCTCTTATTCACATGGCCACATTGAAATTGTAAATTCGTTGTTGCTGCTATTCGAGGCAAAACGAAAAACGAGCAGAAAAATCAACAAACATAAGGCAGGGTGCGAATATGCTCTTCATGCTGTTGTTTTTTTTTTGTTTTGCGTGTGTTTTGTTGGCCGCCGCCGCTGCTACTGCTACTGCTGTTGCTGCTGCTGCTGCTTCTTGTTTTCATTGTTAGCTCAACAAAACTGTTACTTGTTTTTTCAGGCATCCATTTTGCTTACTTTAGCATATACCTACAAATACACACACACACGCAAAGACTTATTCACACACATCTAGCTATAAGGTAAGAAGGAGCAAAGAATAACACAGCATATATAGTGCCTTCTACTCAACTCTCTCTTTCTCTATCTCGCCTGCTCTGACAATTCTTGGAATTATATATTTTTCTGGATAATGGCAACAACGCGAGACGCTGACTCGTTCCGTAAAATATATGCCATTTGTATTTGCTTATACAAATTTAGTGAATATACATTGTACGTATATATATATATATTACATATAGATGGCTCTATATTTGCGCCCATGTCTGTGCGGGACTGTGCAATGAGTACGATTACGATTCCAGTGCATGAATGCATCGTCGTTAAGAGTCGCATTTTACTTAGCTCTTATGGTAGTTTACTCGAGAGATGAATGTTTTAAAACTATGCGAGGTTATTAAACTATCATAGTATTTACTATATTTATGCAGACACAAGCATACACATTTAATTTTTCATAATATACTAAAACTAATTTTATGGAAATTTATAGAATAATATGTACACGAATAATTCTATCTATAACTACTGTATTTAATTTATTTATTTATATAAATTGCCTTTCGATTGGTTACATATTTTAAGTATATAGCTCCTATATTTCCAGCCTTAACTATCAGTTATATGTATATTATATTTAATTAAAGTATATCAAAACTTAGACTTCCTTCATTTCTACTGCATCTCATATCTAAATCATTTTTTTTTCATTCTCTTCAGCTTTCTTCCTCTTTTTCTGTTGTTCATAATTAATTTTCTCTGAATATTTCTGTTAAGTTTTGAAGGGCATTACCAAATTGAGAGCTTACAAAATGTTTATTTATTATTTCAACATACAAATATTATAGCTTTAATAGTTCACTGCTAAATGGCCTCGGAGAGCAGTTTTGGTTAGTCGCAAAAGTGCAGCAGAGCGAAGGAATTTTTTGTTAATTTTCCAAGCACGTTTTGCGGCAAGCGAAAAAAAAGCAAAAAAAAAAAAAAAAAAACTGTTGCAAGCAAAAACAAATAAAAAGTCGTGGCAGTCGTGGAAAAAAAGAATGTATAGTAACTAAGAGTGTAGTTTGTTTATGTTAAATGCGCGACGCAGCACAGTGTGTGGGTGAGGCAAAAGTTTTGCTTAGCTTAACGCGTGTCCTTGTGCCGCCTGGAGTTGTTGTCGTTTTTGTTGTTGCAGCTGCCTCGTTTTGTTGCAGTTTTTGTTACTTTAAACAAAGACCGCAAGCGAGGCCAGCGAGTTGACTGACAGCCAACTGCCAACTGTGTGCTGTGCGCAGCGTGGTGCAAGTTGCGCGTCGCAAGCTACCAGTTACCAGCTCCGAGCAGCGAGTTGAAACTTTGCGTTTTGCTTAAGTGACGACGTGCGACAAAGGGAAAGCTTTGTCAACTATATTCGATTTTTGTTTTTTACTTTTTCTATGACTTTTAATATCTAAGCAAGCCAGCCAATAATTCTACCCGACTGCTGAACGGCCGATAGTAACAACAGCAGCAATAACTGGCTCGCCTAGAAGGAGTCATTGTTTCATTAAGCCTCCGCTTAGGTGTCCATTGAACAAACGATGCAGCTGTAAGGCTATGGAAACTGCTCAATACTAATATTAATCGACATAGAGTAAATACATATTTCTGCATTTCAATAATTATTCTTAAGTAAGCTTTTAGGCGTGAAAATGTATTTCAATAAATGCACATATTAAAATTTATGCCTTAAATTCTGTGTATAACGAATTAACAGAGAGAAGTATTAATAGTAAACTTTATAATTATGAGCTTGAAGTAAATAATTATTTGTTGATTAAAACGAATTTTTAAAGCTCTCAAAATATTTGCCTTGAATATAAATATAATATATTTATTACGTTGAAAAAAATAAGTAAAGGTTCTCAGATCTTTTCTGTCTAATATAATTGTTGTCCAATTTTGAGAATTTCTTAAGTAAATAAATTTACTCTCCTTATTTCTTATCATTATTTTCACTCTGTTTTGGTTACCCTGAACCCATTGAAAATGGGAAGTCAGGGTATAATGGCTTTGTTAAATGTATGTAACAGGTAGAAGGAGGCGTGGCAGTGAAGTATATATATTCTTGATCTGGGCGACGAGCTGAGTTGATTTCGCCCTGTCCGTCTGTCTGTCCGTCCTTCCGTCTGTCCATATTTATGAACGCATCGATCTCAGAAGATATAAAAGCTAAAGTCTTGAAATTTTTCTTCGTAGGTTCTTTTTCTTTATTAAAAATAAAGTGTCCCAAAAAAATAAAAATAAAACATTCATTTTAATACCTAACACACAAAATATATGTAAATTATTTAACAAGCAAAAGCAGAAGCAGAAGCAGAAGCTTGTCAATGACAAGAGCCGATGAAACTATATAACATGTTAATGTATAAGTATGTCTGTTTGTCTATCTGTCTGTCTGGGTAATTGTCCAATTTCTGTGTGAGTGGCTTCCTAATTTTGATAGTGCATGAACAACTCAATTCCTATAAGTAGGATAGAAGAAGGCAAGCTTAAGACCTTTATATTGGTGGGGAAGACTAAATATTCTTGAACCCTTCTTTTCTATTTGTTTGCCTATTAATCTCACCGTATGTCTGTCTGTATATCTGCAAATGTGTCTGCCTCTCTCTTTATCTCTAAGTCTGCTTGTCTGTCTCTCTGTCTGTCTGCCTAACCAATGCAATTAACTGCAGAAGATCATTTCTGTTGTCTTTATGTATTCAGCAATATTTGTTTACATTTACATTTAAGTTAAACTCATTTAGAATTCTGAAAGCAGAGAGCCAATGAGAATGGCCACTTCACGATCGACTGCAGCGACCGCAACTCGACGCAGGCTCAACATTTGAGCACGCCTTGGAGCTTGAGTGAATGTTGCCCTATATAAAGACCAGCAGCTGCAGCATTTCTTCAGTCATCCAGGCCCGGTGGGGGTGAATTGTGCAGTGCAGTAAAGTGAAGTGAAGTGAAGTGAAGTGTGGTGAGGTAAGGTAAATATTTTATTTGTTAATAATGTTGCTAAGAATTGTTTAATAATTAGATATAAGAAAAACTTTAGACATAAGATAATGTTAATGATCGTTGAGCTAAGCAGTAAAGACTTAGGCTTAGAGGAAAGACTTAGTACACTTGGAAGGCTTAAAGGAAAGACTTGTTAAAAAATTTAATAGCTTAGAAAAATTAAAAGACTTAGAAAATTAGCAAAACTTAGAAAATTAGCAAGACTTAGAAAACTAGGAAGACTTGAAAGACTTAGTAAACTTGATACACTTAAAAAACTGGAAGAGTTAGAAAACTTAGAGGACTTTAACTGCCTGAAAAATTATATTTTCTATTTAGAAAGTAATTTAACAAAATATGTACACTAACTTATTATTATCTAAGGGTTCATGGGGACCCGTAGTCGATCTCTCTCTTTTCCTTGCTCATCCTCTCTCTCCCTTTTTTCTTTAATTCATTACATTCCCTCACATTTGCGCTAATTCTTTCTCTCTCTCTCTCTCTCTCTCTCTCTCTCTCTCTCTTACTCTCCTACTCTCTTACATGTCTTTCTGTCTCACTGTCACAGTGCCTGTTTTTCTCTGGTTTTTCTCCCCCTTTCCTCTCCGCGTTTTCTTTTACACTTACTCTCTTTTCTCTTCCTATTTCTCTGTCTCGGGATTTACTTCTGTCTTCTTTATTTGTTTAAAAAACTTTAGTACTCTATTATTTCACCCTTTCCAACTATCTATCCCTCTCTCCCTTTCTTCACATCTGTCATGCCTGTCTTTTCCCACATAACTGTATTTTCTTTCATTATTTTCGTCTTAATATCGCCTCATATCTCTACATTTCTTGTCTAATTTACTATCTTATATATTCTCTCTTTCCCTCTATCTGTTTAATAACGCATTATATATTTTGAATTATTAAAATGAGAAAAGTGAAAACAAGTTTTCAGTCCTAGCAAGCGACTTAATTTTAATTAAATTAAATGAAAACTTTAAGTTTCGAACTCAAATACCTAACATGTAATATAATTTTCATATTAAAAGTAGATTACTTACACCTTTAAGAGCAAGTAACACAACAAAAGCAAAGGTTATGCTTCCGCTGTGCTGACCAAACGAGTATCCTTTCACAGGACGAACTCTTGTGTGTGTGCTTGTTGTAGAAGTTGGTTATTTGCTGAGCTGTACATAAATAACTTTCAATAGATGCTTAATAATTAAATTATAACTTTCTAATAGAGCTTCAGTTGAGGTCCTGTGAGTCTTCGCCCGTAAAAGTATGCAGAGGGAATTTTTCTTTTGCGTGGTAATATTTTGGTCAGTTTGATGTGTTGCGGTTGTCACTTGTAGTTTGATTTATTAGTAAAAAGGTTAGTTGAAGAGGGACATATCTATCATGCAATAACTTATCCATTAGCACTTCATCAATAGGCCTAAGGCACTTTCGAGCTGCTTTAAACCCAAGTGTTATAAGGATACCTGCTATAATTGAGTGTTTGATTTAATTATGGACCATTTGCTGTTGCCTCATTAAGCATTGATTACGCAACCAGAGTACTTAACAGACTGGCACACTCGTACACACACACACTCATACATCCACACACACACGCACACACAAACACACGCATGCACTTGTGTAATTGTACACTCTTCTCTGAATATTCTGCATAAGTGCGTATAATTATGTAATTGTATGTTTGATGCTCAACTATATGTTTCAATACGGCAAGGTATGTGCTACTACAAGTTACCTTATAGTCATTGCCTATCAATGATGATCACGGTCTATGTAAGTTGCGTGAAACATGAGTCAAATGAGAGTTATCTTTAAGTTCTAGTTGGAAAATCAATAGTTTGCCAGGCCTATAAAGTATTAGCTATCATTCATGAATAAAGATGGAATATATCTTAGTTTACTCTTAAGAAATGTTTAAAAAATTATGTATAGTAACTTTACTTTACTAAATACGGGACGAGCAAAACTGTAACACGAGTTCAATGTTGTACCTTCAACGGCCTGTATTTCGCTTCTACTGAATGCATGGTTAATAGCTTAGATTTGTTTTATTAGTAAAATATTTAGCTCTTTTATCTGCAAATTTGGTCAACTAAAAAAATATACAAAATAAAAAAAGAAGTAAAATGTTACAGTTTTTCACTGCGGCTATTTTTAAACAATTATATTTATTAATAAATGTTTAAAAATGGGCTTACAGCCCTTTTGATTTTTTGCATTCACTAATGCGATTTGGCATAATGTGTGTATACCATCGCACCATTTCAGGAGAAATCACATACCAGATGTCCTTGCTCTTTTCCCAAAACTCCATCATTCCCAAGCTGCGACTTCACATGACTCCATAGGTTTTTAATTAAACTCATGTTTGGAGATTGTCGAGGACACTTCAGGAACTTGAATCCATTTCATAACTAAATAGAACGTGTGATTCGGGTCATTGCCTTGCTGAAAAATGCATTTTTCTGCAGCAAGACACATATTTCCAATTACTACTTCAAAATTCTTTTGCAGAATGCTCAGGTATTACTTTTGAATCATTATTCAATCGATTGAAGCCAACACAATTTTGTTTATGTTTATCGTCAGACGAACGAACAGTGTATATCAAACGACTTTACAGTCCAGACATGTAGCATACAGGGTATGAAATTCAGAGAACATAATTCAGCTTTGCCTTTGAATATTATTTTACGCGCCTATGAAACATAATAATTTTGCTGTATAACTCAATATTCAACTGTAGCAGCTCACTTACAATGCATATGCAAATTTAAAGGCTTTAGGATATACAAACTCTTGCTTAGTTATAGACTATCCTTGCTTTAAGGACAGGGTATTGAAAAATGCGTATTTGTAGAGCAATTGTAGGGCACAAAAGCGTTGTTGAGCTGAGTCAACTTTTAATGACAACATGTTTAACAGCGCTTAGCTGTTAACTTTCGCAGCTTTTCAGCCAGGGAGTCAGGCAGCCAGTTAACCAGACAGTCAGTCATTCAGGCAGTGGGCTCGTCAGTCAAGCTGTCATTCTGTCAGTGATTCTGTTTATCACTCTGTGTATGCATCAGCCGCTGGCCACAAAAACCGCCGCCTCATGATTTAAATTTAATGTAACTTTTGCTTTGCAGCCAAACTGTCGTAACAGCAACAGCAGAAAAAAACAGCAATAACAACGACAACATTTGATACAACAAAAGCAAAGCTAACGTAAAAGCTATAAAGTCATGTGCAACAGCGGCGCCACATCCGGCGGTACTGTATCAGGACTGAGGACTTTTGCCAGCTATTTGGTCACTGCACTTAGTGCACTTCCTTCGCTCACACCAACAGCAGCAACAGCAGCAGCAGCAACAACAACTCATCGCATTGCTGGAGTTTCGAAAGGGCACAGGGTGCGTGTGTGTGGAAGGTGAGTTTGGTTTTTTGCCTCCCCCGCAGCTGCGCTCTTCACTTTGTGCTGGGGCTGATGAAATGCCATGCTTAGCGGTTGAGCGCTGAGATTTTCCAGCAAATGAAGCCCCTGGACTCATCCGTCGCCACACAGAGAAATACACACATACATACACACGAAGTGTAACATCCATCCGTGTGTGTGTGGAATTTCTGTTAGTTGTCTTAATGTGTTACGCATTTTTTGATGAAAAGTTTCGCAAATTTTATCCGAAAGTAGTTGGATTTTCCATGTATTCTGCTTTTCTTAGCTATTCTTTCAATTTAAAAAAATGGTGTTGGCTGCATGCAGAATGAGTAAAGGTTAAAGGCTAACTTAACACAAACAAATCACTGAAAACAAACACTCAATATGCCCACGCAGCTCAGCTTTGTTTGAGTGGTATAAGAGTTAAACCGTTACGCTAGTTCAAAATGAATGCAATCCACAAACGGATGTTCCACAGCAGAGCTGTGGCGCATGCGTGAGTTCGAAAACGCAGCGAGAGAGCGTTCGTGACGGCGCACTCGGCTCGGCTCGGC
Source organism: Drosophila hamatofila (assembly GCA_035045345.1). Lineage (NCBI taxonomy): Eukaryota > Metazoa > Arthropoda > Insecta > Diptera > Drosophilidae > Drosophila > Drosophila hamatofila. The sequence goes on from JAWNPA010000020.1 coordinate 22,316,659, forward strand.
TGTGGCTGCGGCCGCTTCGTCCTCGGCTGGGCTAACCATGACTCTTGTAATCCGTTACACGCGCCCAGTGCCGTAATGGGGGCCAATCGTAAGTACATAGTACGATAGTTTTTCAGTTTGTGCCCTTTTTTTTATGCATATTTCGAAAAGCATAAAGGAAATCATATTAATGAATGAGTGTCTTAGTAAAAAGAGAGTGGGACTGGTTCAAATGTGAGAAACTAAAAAATCAAAGGGGCAGCTATGAAAGTGAAATATAAGAGATGATATTCAGGTGAAACTCTAAAAAAAATATTTATTTTATGATCCATTATATTAATAATAATAATAAAATTTGACCTTGTTAGTTGCTTTGGCTTAATTTATTTTTATTTAAATTTAAATTTTTATTTGTATTTTGATTTTGATTTTCAAAGATACCCTGTATACCTCCTATGTAGACACCGTTCTTGGGTAAGGTCGTGTTATTGGGTGCACGCAATGTTAAGGGCTCGCTTCGATGTCACTTTTGGTGCAGCATACAATATAATTTTCGACTTGTGAACGAACAAGTTGCAGCTGACGAGTGATTCGTGCTTCTCTTCGTTATGCGGTGGAGCGATTAAGTTTGAGAGTGTCACATTCGCGAGTTATATTCGTGTGCGTGGCAATAGATTCCACAAGACTGCATAGTGGATGTTGTTTAAGATATTGTAGTATAAGAAGAAATTTTGAATTGAGGTAGGCTAGCCTTCAGTTTATTAAGATCAATAGATAAATTAAATTTATATGAAAATAAATGCTAAATTCTATATTTTTAAATAAGTAATTCGCTGATTTAAAAATAGAAAACAAATATGACATATATTCCTTAAAGTAAATATATAACATCTTATGCATTTTCTTTCATTCATCATTCAATGCTTTCAAAAACTACTAATGCTGAAGCTTAGAGTCCACAAACTGCGCTCGCTGTCCACACGATTTACGGAATACTGGTTACAGCACTTCGGGACGCAGTGTTTAAAGCTTCGGCGATTCGCAGCGTAAACCGTGGCACAGTTACAAGTCCTACCCAAGCCCACTCCAAGCCGAAGCCACCCCAAACGGCGCCCGCTCTACACACCCGCACACTGAATGGTCGCTCTCTCCCACTCAACGATGCGATTCGCAGCGTCGTTTCGGCGCTTCGTGCTTTTCGAAATTGCGCGAGCGAGCCGAAAGCCAAGACGAAAGCGAGTCGAACGAGCACCGTCTGCCAGCGCCATAGCCATAGTCCTAGCCAGCGCCAAAGCCAAAGATAAAGCCGCAGCCGCGCGTCGTCCGTTCGAATTGCACGAATGGCAATGAATGAAACTCGCTTTAGTACTGAAAAGGTCGTGGATTCGTGTAGTTGTCGTAAGCGCTGCGCTGCGCTCAGTTCGGTCGTGCCGTGTTCTAACGCTCAGCAAATCACATACAGCGATTCCCGTGTTCACAACTGTCGTCGCGTCATTTTACCGTTACGGCGTGTTAAGCGTTCAACGCGCTGCTCTGCCATCCAAAAGCCGAGAACTCAGTAAATCGAATGGGTGAAATCAGTGTTGCAAAATCATTAATAACGATTGTGATTAATTGTTGTACGTGTGCGTATCTGAGTCAGTGAGAGTGCGTAAGTGGCCATCTCTGTGACGGTGTAGCAAGTGCACATGCTAAAGCCAAACATTTATTTTCTTACACTTTTTCTCGGTGTTGTTATGCAAATTGCGTCCGTCGCCCGCCTCAGGCAACAACAATAACTGGCTTTATACGTGAGTGTGTGAGTTTGTGTGTGAGTGTCTAAGTGTGTGTGTGTGTGTGTGTGTGTGTGCGGGTGTGTGCGATTTCGTGTGAGTGTGGGGCGCACCCACAATGCATAAATCAAAATATACATTATTGAGTCATAAATAAAGTTCGCATCGCTCGCGCTTCGCTACTTTAAATAAAGACGAGGGCAACAAACGCTACGCCGCCCACTCTGCCAACTCTTGCTGGGAGCCGCCAAATACTTTGCCATATTTTTTGCTCAATTGTTTGCTATTGATCCTTGTTGGCTCGTCGCTTCCTCTGCCCGTCCTCTTGCCAGACATTTGCCTCGTTTGCTACGCCTGCCCAATTGATGATGCGTGCGTCTCGTTTGTTGCATAAAACTTGCTCAATGCTTACACGCCCTCAAAAACAGCAGCAGCAACAGCAACAGCTACAGCAACAACAACAGTAACAGCGAGAGCAGAAACAACAACAATCGCAGCCACATCGACAGCAGCATCAAGCATAAAAACAACAACAACTGCGAGTAGCACAAGAGTCCCTCGGGCTGGTTTTATTACAAAGGCCGTAAAAAGCGCCCAAAATAAAAAGAAGAAAACCAAACAAAAAGTAAGCGAAGTAGCGCCAGTGAAAAGGATACAACGCGGCATCCAATGTAAGTGCATACACACAGCATACAATATATATATTATTTATATATATATTATTTATAATATGTATATTCATATTATATTTTATATTACTTACATATTCCAAATTATCCTGTCTTCAGAATATCGACAATAAGTATGTAGCACACACTCAGGCACTGCCTAAAGCTAAATATACTAAAGCGAAATATAAACTAGAAGAGATTAGCTGAAAATTGAGTGTTGAAAAATACCCAACATGAAGAGAGTGCTGGAAAATGCACCACTTGTGCTGTTGCACAATTTCACAGATTACTGTCGGAAGTCCTTTAAACAATAAAGCCTTACAGTAGCTTATAAATGCGTTTTAATAAATGAAAATAAAGAAATTCACTCGAAATCTGCTTATATTCTTTGCTGATAGATAAGCAGTGAGAAGTGCTGTAGCTTGCTAGTGATCTATGGTTCTGCTTCCTTACAAATGCGATCAGCTATAGCCAATTTATTGTATATAATCTCAGTTATTCAACAATATGTGCTTTAAAACAAGAAAGTCTATGTTCTATTTTAAGTCACTATCACAGCTAAGATTGCTGATTAAAAATATTTTTTTTTTTTACATTACATTTAATTGATAAATTATTGATGCCCAAGAAAAATATATAAACGTTTTATTGCCTGCTATTATAACTATAATTACTGTTTGATATAACTTCTTTTAAATTTAAAAAAAAACTATACTTAAGTAAAAGAAAAAAATAAATTTAATAGACGTGAAAAACTATAATTTTAATTGATAATAATTAAGTGTTTGATCTCTGCTCATTTGCTTTGATACGTATAAGCAGATTGATATTATATGCGAAATACGAAAATTGCCAGGTCTCATAAGCTTCACAAATGTTAAAAAAAAAAAAAAAACAGCGAAAATTTATTACTAAATTTGCCTAAGGTTTAGAAGACCCAATCGACATTCTCATCATATTTGAGCTTATAACCCGTGTGTAAATATTTATAATTTTTATTTATAGTCATTGCACAGAACTTAATTTCAGCTTCAAGTTGACTACGCACTGAAGTTCGACAGACTTAGCTCCACTTCCTATAAGGTTTCCGCATTTGCTGCCATGATTTTAATCATCTTTGTGACTGCGCATACTTGGCGTATTCGTGATTTGTGCGAGTTTCTGTGTCAGTCTGTCACTGCATCGAATTGAGTCGAGGCGTGCGAATTTGTGGCAGCCATTTTTTTTCTCTTTTCTTTTCTTTGTTTTTTTTTTTTTTTTCGAAATGCGTGAGTCGTGAGCTGTGAGCCCGTGAGTCGTCGGCGTCTGGATGAAAAAGTAAGCCATGAAAATCATATTAAAATGCTGTCTGTGCAGTGTCCCACTTTTTTTTTATGGCTGCTGCATGAAAGTTTTGCTCTGACTGTGGCTGTGGCGCCCCATATATTGTTGCTATTTCACTTTTGCTGAGGACAAACGCATACACACACACATGCGGACACAGAGACAGACACACATGGTGTGTGTTTGCATTGCTGCAGGCGCTTGCCAAATGCGCTTTGTGTTGGCGCCATTGTCAACATGCTGGGGTTTTTTTTTTTTTTGCATTTTTCGGCTCAGTCAGCGCAACGTGGCTTGGCAGGAGGCCAGCGTCAGTGGCAGCGTCAGTATAAGGACGTGCAGGACATGCGCTGCGTCGTCGTCTCTGATTTTGTTGCTTAAATTATTAAAATACCGCTGAAACTTGCACATAAATCACATAACTGGCCAACGGGACAACCTGGCGTATGCGCAACTTTAATGCAAAGCTGCGCCCGAGTTCTTGGTGCGGGTGCGGGTGCGGGGGCTTGAGGGCCCAAACTTTGTGCCAAAGCGGGCCCATAACTTGAGAGCAAGTTTAATGCAGCATGTAAATATTGTCGTGGCACACGAAAACTTTCACTTTGCTTTCCCTTTGTTGACAAGCCTCGAGGACGGGGACGAGCAGAGTCCAAAGTGGATGTGGGCCACAGCACACAGAGGCATTGAGAATAGAAAGAGAAAGGGCACGGGAGATTTATGTGCGTTGGGATATGTTGACACGTGTGCTGACCGAAACTGAAAAGTTTTACAATTAATTTGAATAGCTGATGAGCCATGCGAGTGGTTGCCTTTAAAATCAATAGCCAAACACAACAGTTGATGAATATCCCGCTCAGTACTCTGTGTGAGTTCAGCCTAACACGACTTGGCTGCTTAGTTGCTAAACTTACCCGATTATAAACAGCCCGCTGAACAGCGCACTTGCGAGTGCTTCAAAAGTCAATTGTTTCCCGAGACTATCACGTTACACAGCGCCAGCTATAAAATGTCAAACAAAAAAGGCAAGCGAAGGTGGCTACAAACGGAAAATCTGACTGTTAAAATACCCTACAACATGATGAGCAAGTGGGTAGAGGCAGACAAGTACTTACAGCTAAATGATGCTTATTAAAATTGTAACTAATCTAATATAAAAAAGTATTTTTGTTTATTTGCATTAGCAACAAAATTAGAAGGGTAATGAACAAGAAAGCGACCATAATAAATAATATTATATATTCATATTTATTATTATATATATTGAATTTTATATACATTTATTTTTAATAAATCAAATCTAAACAAACTGCATATATAATTGATCTTATTACCTTGGAGAGCTTAATTTGTAATGTACGCCACTACCTAAACTCCTCTTTGTTCATCGCGTGTGCACAGGGTATAACAAAGAAAAAAAAAAAAAAAAAAAAAAAAGCTCAATGTCGGGAAATACAGCAAAAGCAACAATGAAACGGCAACAGAAATCAAAGTGGTAGATATAAGCAAATAATCCATCAAGTGGCATTAACTTGAAACAATAAATTTCACACAGTTGCCGAGCGCTGTGCTTGCCCGTGGGCGTCACACAAAATGTGGGCGTGGCGATTGGCTTACTCAGTCGATATAAGCCCGAGCTGCTGTTCTGCCTCAACCAGGACGGCACTTGAAGTGCTTGCCTAATCAGGTTTCAAATGCCTAAGCACACAAGCATACTCACTCACACACACATTCACATAGACGTATTGCGATTCTTGACTTGTGATTGCGCTTGTACAATGAAGTAGCAGGTGCGGCGAGCAGGTGCTTCTGGTAGTGTTTTCCTCGGATCGGCAATCAAAGCTGCTTGGGGCTTAAAATCCGCACTTTGATTGTAGTTTCGCTTATAATGCGAGGAGCTCATTGTCATTGACTTCTTCGGCGACGCAGCAGTGAAAACTGCATTTGTTTGTTGTCTTTTTTTTATGTCTAGACATTGGACGTTACTTAAGGTGTTCTTTATGTTCAAGCAAAAAAAAGATATTTTCTTTCTTGTAGTCAACTCAAGTTTCCGCTTAATACAAGTTTCTATTGATTCGTGTATTTCGCGAAAGTTCGTAAAGAGCAAGGAAAAAAAGTTCTGATTGAAAATAAGTTGATTTTAATGCAGCTGAAATTGTATAGAATACATACTACATTTATTATGCAATTTGTTATACATATATAAATATATTCTTGAAAAAAAAAAAAAAAAAATAACTGCTTTCAAATTTTTTTTTTTTTGGCATAGTCTTTATTGTTTAAATGCTGCAAATATATTTTTATTCTTTTCTGCCGAAAGTTATGTGAAATTTTATGCCGAAATTAATGAAATTAAGATGCCAAAAAATTTTGACACTTAAAAACGAACAACAATAAATCTCTTAAGGTCTTGGCTTAAAGTAAAAATTATAGAGGAGGTTATTTTATTTGAGTAAAGCTTGTTTAATATTTTGATTGCTTAATACTATTTTATTTGTATTTATTATCAAAAACTTACTAGACAATTCAAATCCGATTTAATTTAGTATTCTATTTATTTTGTAAATATTTTTCCCTGACAGCTTTCGCAAATAATTTTATTTGCATCATGTATTATTTCTCAGTAAAAAAGTAGACTCTTAATCTTCATTTACTGAAGCTTTTCTATTCCTATTTTTGGGTCATTTGGTAAAAAATTGTTTCCCTTACTTTTCAACTAATAAAGGGCATTTGCCAATTTCTCTTTATTGGCCTTCAAACCTATCAGGGTGGGCAGTACTTGGCCTGAGTTACTGATGTTGCTGTCATTTTCGGAATTGTTGTGCTCGTTTCCCACATACATACGCACACACAAACACTCAAATTGGCCGCTCGAATTGTTGTGCTTGGATTTCACATGGATTAGGAGGAATAGCTTGTCATTGCCTTGAATTGGCAACACGAGCGGCAAGCAATGCTCGTGGCTGCTCGTTGCCAATTCGAATTCTTCTTTCACTCGCCAATCAAGAATCAACAGCATTGCAAGGCTTTGGAAATTAACTCGGCTCGCCATTAGCCCGCAAAAAGTCTGTGATATTCTTAATGTTGACCCAGGTGAAGCGAAAAAGAAAAGGAAGAACAACAGGAGCAACAGGAAAATGAAAATAAATAAAAATAAATAAAAATAAGTAAAAATAATAAGAATGAGAAAGCGCAAAATACCGACGGCACCAGTTAGCAGCAGTAAGCGGTAAGAGTGGAAATGGCAGCTGCAAGTCTAAATTGTGAACTCATTCAGATACTCGACCCAAATCAGCGTCCAACAAACAACAGCAGCAGCAGCAGCAACAAAATGCCAAGAAATGCAACAGCAGAAAAACATAGCTCAGTCAGCAGCTCTCTCTCTTTCTCTCTCCCTCGTTTTTCTCTCGCCCACACTCTTAACCAACTTTCAGTCCAAGTTTGCTAACCAACTTTGCTGGTCAGCCGCATTTATATATACATATATACGTTGGTACCTGATATAATGGGTATATATGTTGAATTAGTTAGTAAAAGTCCTGTGGAAAAAATATTAAAAGCATTATGTCTAAGGGAAAACAAAGAAACAGAAGAAATTTAGTTTGAGAACTTTTTAATGCCACACAAAGCTTTGCAATAAGATTTAGATTTTAAGCTTATAAAATAGAGAAAACTTAAACATTTATTTGTATTGAACAACTTGCTAAAAAATAAATAAATTTAAAGAAAATAAATTTTTTTTTTTTTTTTTAAAGTTCCATAAATAATTATATTAAAGATTAAAGTAATTACTCGCGCATATGTTTTCAGTAAATTTTTTTAAACCTATTTTCTTTATAAATATCTGACAGAATATTTCATATATAACAAAAGTTATTACCAATATTTATGGCAGTTTCAACTACACACATAGATTAAGTACAGGGTATTCGCTTAGTTAACACATTTTCAATCTGCAAAGTCCGCGGCACGCTTTAGTGACTTTTCCTTTTTGCGGTCTGTTTCACTGTTTGCTTTCAGTGTGCTTCTTCTTGGCTGCTGCTACCCGGCTCTCTCTGCATTTACCGCTGGCATTGTGGGCGCATAATAGCCTGAAATTAAATCAGCTAGCGCGTGGGCAACTTAAAATAATAGCCATTGCTTATATTTAAGTAGGAAAAACGAAGTGAAATATGTACATTACTCGAATATACGAAACAGCTGCTGCTGCTGCTGCTGCTGCTGCAGTGGCAACTGCAGCTCCAGTTCTTTATAATTTTTATTTTGTTCTTTTGTTTGCTGTTTTTATTCACGTCGCCTGCTTATTGCTTGCTGCTTGCTGCATTTTTTATGAGCATTTCTTATCCATGAAACTGGCTTATTCCCAGTTGGCCCTTCTCTTGGTCTGCATTTCTATCAGCCTGAGAGCTTTGCTCAATATTTCTGTATAGTTCGAGCTGACAATAATTTCTGCCCGTTCTCCTTGTTCTCCATGTAATTTGTTGTATGCTCGCATGTAAACGATATTCATTTGAGCTGGCTGCCGGTTGTCTGACACCTGCTGTCATATACTAATAATAACAATTAACAAATCGAACTGTGAGTAGTGTATGTATGTGTGTGTGTGAGTGTGTGTGTGTGTGTGTGAGTGTGTGTGTGTGTGTGTGTGTGTGGGTTTGCATGCGTATTGCCTACAATCTGAACCTATGTTGTTATTGATTAATGGCTTTCGTTGTTCCTGGAATCGCTACTTAATCTAATTGTTTGTATGCCTTTACAGTTGACAAGGCGTGTGTTTGATTATCCTACAATGAGACACACACACACTCACAGACACCAAATGATTTATATGTGATTAGCATGCATTTCTTTTGTCCAAAATTTGGTTGTTAGTGCCTTGGATATATTACTTATTAATTTGGTAATGAACCGTACTATTGCTCGACATTCTGCTGGCTATAATTGAGAAATATTTGAAATTCTTTCCGTAAGCCTCATGTACTAGAAGTGATATTGCAATTTTGGATTTCTTATGTTATTATATGTATCTTATCTCCAATATATATTAATATCTTATTGCATGTTCCGTACTAGTCAAACGTATTTGGTCATACGTAAATTAAATACTTATAAATCACTATCATTATAGTTTAAGCAAAGCTTAAAGAGCTTAATTCGGTAAGCAGTAAATGTTATTATTAGAATTATAAATTCTATAAACTCTCTATCTCCACATTAAGGCACATTAAACATGGCCGACGGTAAACAAGTTAAGTTATTAATAAGTCAATTGAGTTCATGAACAAAGTCCGGTAATTAAATTAAATGTTCGCAACTTATTTCACATGGATCGATATGATAATATAAAGAAGATATAAATAAGATAATTATACGACTGCAGTGAAAAGCATATAATTAGTAAAAACTTCAAGCACACGAGTGTCAACTGGTTCATGCCTATTTCATTTCACATAAGTTTATGTTGGACGAAACCATTTCAAGTATTGATTGATTTGATGAAAATGTAATTGAATGCCGGAAGGGGAAATAAATCGGATCAACATATGAAATGAACAAATAATAAAAAATGCGAGTCAATTATCTAAAAAGCAAAGCCGAAATGCCATGAAAATTAATTTGACATCTTTGACATTTTGGGCAAACACAAATATTAAAATCAAAGGCATAACAACAACAGCCAACAACAGCCAACAGGACATATGCCTGATGAGTTGATAAAGTAACAGTGTTTGCTCGTGTGTATGTACTTGTATATGTGTGTGGCTGTGTGTGTGTGTGTGTGTCTGCGTGGTATATGAAACAAGCCAAACAAACATTTGGCTGGTGAATAAATATTATATGTGTATATACTATGTATGGGAGCATGTTACGGGAAGTGGCGTGACAGTCGCTTAACTCTTTAATCAGCATTGCTTCATATACTACTTACTCCGAGTTTGCCTTTCAGTTACTCATTTTCAAGGCGAACGCGCATATTTTTCTCTTTTTTCGTTGGTATTTTTTGTTGTTCTTGATTTTTTGGCATAATTTGCGCAACAGTCACGCAAACTTGTGCGTCTTAAGTGTGTTTGGTTATATGTTAATATATGTTAGTATATGTATGTGTGTGTGTGAGTATGTGAAAGTTTTTGTGTGTTTGTTTGTCACGCATAAAACGCTGACAGCAAGGCAAACAGATGGCTATTAAAAGCAAACACACGTAAAAAACTAAAAACGTCGAGTCGAGCCTAAAAGTATGCAGCAGCAAAGTCGTGCAAGGACGCAGGACACACACATTCACACACATTCGCATACACACCAGCATTTGGGCATGTGTGCGGAAAATAAAAAGAAAAGGATTTACGCAAGGCAAACATCAGAAGCCACAAATGATAATCAGCATTGCATAAGGCTCATCGTGACGACGATGATGATGATGACGTGTGCAAAGCGAGTAAAGAAATGAGAGATCGTAATGAACTTTCGGTTGTCGAACAGTGAATACTCTTCAAGTCTTCTATATTTGTCTAATCAAGTCTTCTATATGTCTATCGATTAGATTATCTATTCGATTATCTCTATAGATAATATCTGTGTATTTCATATTCATATTTTTTTTTAATGCTATCGTAAGTTAGCCGGCGCGGCCAAATGGGCAGAATTATTGAACACCAAGCTCCCAAAGAGGTTACTGGAGCACCCCGAATGGCTCAATAAACTTAAAATAAAAAAAATAAAAAATAAAAACAAAAAATGTTTAACTTTTGATCTACGGTTTGTCATGATTCATGAGTTATAAACACTACCCGCTGCTAGAGTATATAGCAGATAGTAACAGATATTTCCTGTCTGCGCTTTAAGATTTCCTAGACACACACGCACACGCACACTCACACGCATACACACACGCATGCTGAAATTGAAATCGCTCGTTGCATGTCAGCGACCCTGTGCCACGCCCCCAGCTTTGGCTATACTTATGTGACGAGCATACAAAAAGTTTGCGCCTCATATGAAAATGATGCCAACACACGCAGAATAGGTGTGTGTGTGTGTGCATGTATGTATGTGTGAGCCATCATTTTGGCCTGCTGCTGCCTTTTGATATTCCTTTTTAGATTTTTTGCGCAATTTAGCGCGCCATCAAATTGAAGTAGAATTTGGCTGTGGCTCTCTTGCCTATGGCAAAAGTTATATTTACGTATGTGTGTGTGTATATGGGTGTGTGTGTGTGTGTGTTTATGTGCAAACTAAATTATTTGCCTAGCCATTTGGCTGCCTCACCTCTCGTACAGTTGCTTAACTATTTTGTAAAAAATTATCTAAAACTTTCTTTCAACATTTTTTATTTTTATTTTTTATTTTTGCATGCATCTATTTTTGCGGCTTGCTTTCACTCTAGCCATAATTAACAGCTAAAATAATGTCTAGACAGGCAAAAATTTGCAGTTTCAAATTTATGACACGAACACTTAAAATTTCAAAGCGTACTTTGCATAAAAACTAAGTGCTGGGCCCTTTTTTTGATGAGCGGGTCCCTAGCTAAAAGCAGATTAGGCACATGAATTGGGTCTGGGCTTAATATATATGCATACATGTATATATGTGAGACATAAGGTATATAAGATATATATTGGTAAATAATAGTTCGGTTGCTCGGGCAACTTTCTGTATGGTATATAAATAAAGTAATTTGAGCTGTAATTCCAATAAATAGCATACGTAAATATATATACATATATATGTATAATATTATATACATAAAGGCAAACTAAAGAAACGAAAAAGTTGGCTAAACTTTTCTTAGTACTGGCGAAAAATCGAAGCGTAATCAAAGCGCTCAAATGCAAAGAAATGCCTAACTAAATAAGTGCGTGAGCTTGTGTGCTATATAGTTGAGGTGTGCCTGTGTGTTAGTGTGTGTGTGTATATATGTAGAGGGCGCGTGTGCGGCGTAACCGGAAACAACAACCAGTTACGTGACTTTTATATTTTGAACGCATTTTTGCTAAGTCTTTGATAGGATTTGCATGAAGTGCGATGGCTAGAGAGTGGGCAGAGTGTGAGCGAGAGAGAAAAAAAGAGAGGGAGACTGAGAGAGATGGAAAGGTAAGGCAATCTTAGTTTACCTCCTGTTGGGCTGCAGCCGAAGGTCAAGATTACGTCGTCTGCAACGCATGCAGAGACACGGCCGTTGTCGTTAGGGTATCCAATTATTCGACTAATTAAAAAAATGGCTGTGCACAGCAACTCAATTAGGCCAAATTGGCGTGTCATTAATGTCAATTGGCAGCGGTGTGGGGGATGGGTGGAGGGCGCTGTGTGCGCACAGTGTGGCAAATGACAATGAAGAGGCGAATTGCAAAAGGCAAACAAGAAAATTAGCGCATGACTTTCACGCGTAAAATTGAAAATCATTGCAGCAACACCTGCCACTTCAGGCAAGTAGCTCACACACACACACACACACACACACACACGCACACACAGACTCTTACACACATATACTCACAAAGGCATTACGTGATTTTCGTTTATGATTTCTGCTTACAGCTTAAGCACTTCCGTTTCCGCCACAATGAACGCAGCAAGCTGCCGCCATTTTGACTGCATAACGCACACACACAGACAGAGTTACACACACCCAGACTTATACACCTACACAGTGAGCGTGGCCCTTGTCTTTGCCATAAAAATGAATATTTATGCTTCACATTTAGGCGACATAAACATGCTGATATATAAGTATTATATATGCATGGCCATGATCTGTAGATGTGTGTGTATGTGTGGGTGTGTGTATGTATTATACAGTTGGCGTGCATCAAATCGCATCGATTATTGTATACGTGGCATGTGAAGCCAAATACTATAGTATGCAGCATCTCAGGGGCCTCAGCACGTGGCCCTGCGTCATTTGTCATGGCCAACAGCAGCAGCAGCAATAGCAGCAGCTGCCTTTGGAGGGTGTGGTGATTTATCATATTTACTTTAGATGTATTCAGCAATGGAGTATGGAGAGAGATAGAGAGACAGAGAGACTGAGAGAGAGAGAGAGAGATAGAGAGAGAGAGAGAGTGGGGGAGGGAGATAGTCAGATGTAGGTTGCAGCCCAGGTGCTTGAGTTCAGCGTCGTAACACAATTTGTTGCTTAGCTGTCGAGCAGCGCTTCATGACAGCGCTAGCAATGAGGACCAACAGCAGGACAACCCTGCCAGCTGGCCAGTCGAGAGCGAGTGCAAGCACTAGTGAGTGCATTCGTGAGTATGTGTATGCTTAGGTTACAGCTGTGAGTGTGGGTGTGTGTGTGTGTGTGTTCGTATGTGTGAGTGCTAACTCTCATTTAAGTGCTTTGCATAATATTGAAAAGCAGTAAAAACATACATACATCAAGTAAAGCTTACGCTTATACAGCTCATCGCTTCATTTTATCATTGAAGTAAAATGCGATATGAAAGTACGTCAAAGCTCATTATAGACTTTAAGTTATTCCATGTATACCTTATTAATAAACGCAAATGCTAGTTACATACATAATGAATTCTTAACAAGTGAATTTAATTAAAAGACAAAGCTGAGCTAACTCTCAAAAGTGTGAGCTGAACATTATATGTAATTAATAAATGTTACTATTCCATCAATTCTTAAATTTGTTCAACTCAAACTTTCTTTGCAGCTCTCATAATTAAACAATGGCATTTATAAGCCGATTGAAAATTTAATTCTCAAAACTTACTCTTTAATATACAAAAGCTGGCATTTAATCCGTATTAATTATAATGTTCATTTGCAACTGTGGACTTTTCCCTTGAAATCCGCACATTTAATTTAAAATCCTTTTTGAAATTGGACTGCTTCTCATCTCTCATGTGTAGCTCACAAGCTTTTAGCTCGGACTTATACGAATAATCAACACTAATCACTACCCACAGACACACTCTCACGCTGGCCAAGCAAAGCAAGCTGATTTCATATGCCACATAATAATGTGGCTGTCATTTTGGAATTTAGATTTGCTAATGAAATGCCATTTTAAAATTGATTTTAAATCTCATCTAAAACTATAAATTAAAGCAAGCCACGTACACACACACACACACACACACACAAACACGCACACACACACAAAGAGACGCATATACAGAGTGATTGATGCATTAACATTAATAAAAATCAACAAACAAATCGCATAAATTATTTATGAAAGATATTAGGTTGCCTCTGGGCTCTCGCTGCTCCGACTGCTGCCGTTGCTGCTTCTGCCGTCGCCGCCTAATTTTCAAACGAAAAGCGCACATCAAACGCTTAATTGCGCACACAAAATGGCGTCGAGCACATGGAACCATTTCCTGCATTGCCATTGCCCAAAGCTATTTAAACGAGCTGCAAAGCCAAGAAAGAAATTCCACATCGAAAAACACCGAAGCGTGTTAAACCCTTTAAAATTGGTTTCAAATTTGAAAAGATTATAAGTATTTTTAAAGCAATTTCAAAATGTAAATAAAAAAAAAAAAAAATAAATAAATAAATATATATATATATATATATATATATATATATATATATATATATATATATATATATATATATATATATATATATATATATATATATATTTATTTATTTATTATTATAATAAAAATATTTAATATTGACTAAAAGGTATATAAACAAAAAATACTCAAAATAATTTAATTTCAACTTTAAAAACTTCCTTTTACTTACATATATTAGAATTTTAAAAATTATATTTGGACGTTGGAGGATAAGCAATAATATTGACTAAGCTGCAGGGTATGTCAAAATCAGTTATAGAATAAATCAAAACAGATGAAAAAATATGGCTGTAGAAAAGAAAAAACACACATAAATAAGTGACTGTAATCAATGGATGGAAAGGAGAATAAGCTCCAATGCTCCTCTACAGATGATTGCTTTATGTGTGTGCGTATGAAATAATATAGACGATTAAGCGCTACGCGAGGCACATACAACACACACGCAGAGACGCACACACGCATGGACACACACACACACACTCACACACAGAGGGAATTGGCAGTGAATGGCAATGTGTTTGCATATTGAGTGCTTGAGACGATTTGTGGCCTTTAATGTTCCAGCGTGGCGCTACATAAGTAAACGGTAAATGTAACTGTAATGTTGTTGTATAAGTACGCTCTGCGTGTGTCATCCTGCCAATGTGTACGTGTGTGTGTGTGACTGTGTGTGTAATTTGATCGTCAGGCACGCTAAAATGGCAAGAGCTTTGCAAATCCCGCATACTGAGGCGCCCTCTGCTCGCCGCTGCTTATTTATTTATTTGCTGCTAAGAGTTGCCTATGTGGTTGTTTGTGGGTGTGTTGAGGTACGCTTTAATCGAATCAATAATTCAATTTGCGGCATAATTTTCGACGCTGATTTTGATTGATTTACATTCATTGCAGTTGGGGCGCGGCACAGGCGGCGTATGCGCAATGCGCCAAAACGACATCCAAAGTATCGTGTGACACTTTTGGTTGTCGACTTGAATCGTTTTCTAAAGCGGCCCTCAACAAAAATAAATTTGTTTGCCTAATGTGATCGATGTCTTTGTGGTTGTTGTCGCACAGCAGCACAGCAGCACAAAAAAAAGTAAAACAGAATACAGAAGAAAAAGTAGGCAATGCTTTTTGTACGATTCGGGCGCTTGTTAGTCTGAGTCGCAGGCAGCACCTACATCAAAGCACATTAGTTTGTATGGGCGCACAAATTGGTTAGGCAGGCACTTTACACACCAGCACACTCACACACACACACATACACATACGGACATACACACACTCATACTCGCACACACACACACACACACACCTGCATGCATATCAGCATCTAAATCTGCCGTGTGCTCCATTTTTCGTTTGGCAAAAACAAAAGCTGACGAATATAACAGCGCTAAAGTGGGCTAACGTTGAGTGCAAAAGTCCCACTCCCCTTTGGCAGCACCTCCGCCTGTCGCCGCAAGCCATGGCAAGAGCCGTTAGACGGGGAGGGGGGATGGTGCCAGATAGCGCCTGATATGTAACACTGGTTTTGATGGCGGCACTTTTTGCCTATGCCCTGCCCAATCAAGGCTGAAGTCCATGTCACTCCAGGCCAAGCAGCCTTTGCAGCCGCGTGTCGCGATTCCTATCGTGTTCCACATTCTACCGGCGGCCATTTCGTTAGCTTTGACATATGACAAGAGCAACAATTCGCACCGTCTTGTTTCGTTGTCCGCATCGCTGGGAGTGGGCCGAGTGCTAAGCTTTTTTGACTTAGGCACCACTTGCTTAATTACAAATACCGGGAAAATCTAAGACCGTCGGCTCAAAGTTGCCATCGCAACCAGACGACTTGCCGGTCTGCCACGGTCCCAATCTCACGCGAAATTATTGAAATTTAATGGTTAAAAGTTTGGAGCTACGCCTCTCATAATTGCAAAATCAATGAAACGAAATTCGAAACAAATTTGCTATTCACTAATTACAGAAACTTTGCTGAGCAGCTGCTAATTATTATCTTAGTCTAAATTTAGATTTAATTGTAATTGAGCCTGATAGCAGCTACACCGAATTTGTAGTTAAATGGAACAACGAACTGAAGAGCCTTTCAATCAGTCAAGAGTCGATGCTGCTAAACCAAACGATTTAATATCTCTGACAACAAAAGCGACAAACAAACTGAGAGCTTGCTGCTGCTTGACAAATAAAAATCGATTTTGTTTTGTCGCTGGCAGCAGTCGAAAGAGGGGGCACAAATAAAATAAAGGACACGTAACATGGAGCGAGACAGATTGAAAGACAAAGCTAATAAAAAAGAGGCAGCGATAGCACAAGATGCCAGCAACAGCAGAGGCAGCCAGCCAGTTGCCGCTGCTTCTGCTGCTGCTGCGGGATATCGCATTGGAGACAGCATTCAATGTTTCCATGCTATTTGATGTTGTGTTAAAGCTTTGCCATGCTCCCAGTTGCCAGACAGCAAATACATACACAAATAGACACAGACACAGGCCACAGCCACAGCGGCAGCCGCAGCCAGAGCCAGAGCCAGAACCAGAGCCACTTGAGCTGTTGCAAAGTGGCAAAGGTCATGGAATTTATTTATTAGCGATTGCAGATAAAGCTGCGCACAAATGTATTAGCTAATTGACAGTGACCGTTGAGTGCTGCACTGTGGAACAAAATATGGATAATGACCCTATAATGCATGTCTTTTTTGGGACAGAGAATAGACAAAGAAGCCGAAATGCATCACAAGAATGGTTCATGTAAGGAAATATATATATATAAATATAACTATAAGTATATAAATGGAAAACTGCAGCGAAATTCTAGAAATATGTGCTGTACAGAAAGAGCAAAACATAATAATAATAAAAAAAAAAATTAATATATAAATTTATAAAAAAAAAAAGAAAAAAGAATTTTGTTTTATTTTTGCTCTACAGAAATTCTACAAATCCAATCAACGAATATTACCGGCAATTGTTCTAGAGTGAATTGTCCTTATTAATGCTGAGTACAAATCGCTTTGCTTTTGAGTATATATCAGAAAATCTACTCCACTTAGCCGATCAACAAATGTCAAAGGTCAGTTAGTCTGTCAATTAAGTCCATTTATTGTCTGTTTTCGATCAAGTTCGGTCAAGTCTAATGATCCACTGCACTGAGATAAATGAACAATTTGTGAAAGTCGACATGACCCGCATTGGTCATGAGGTTAGCTGGCATTTACATATCGATTCTGTTTATAAACAGACAGCGGGAGAGTCATTACCGAGAGTCCATGCTTCGGTGATACTTCACTTACTAGCGTAATTAATGACAAAGTCCTTTTTATGTTCGATTTGCCATTTGCTATTGCAATTGTACTAAAAACGTAATCGGCAAACATAATCCATTATCTGCTCACACAACATATTGTTGGCCCTAGGCTTGGGGCTATTGTAATGTCGACCTCATTAGCAATTGCAATATTATATCTCAGTGTGAGTATTGCGTTTCGCAAAGCGTAACCTGTGACAGGTGGGAGTCGGTTGACCAGCTTTGCCTCAACTGCTGTGCAGTTCTATCTTAATGCGCCTCAGCGCAAGCCTTAAGGACAATCATCAAAGTGTAGCGACATATTGAAACTTGACAAACCGTATGCAGATGGGCAGCATAAAGATCTTTACGTGCAAAATGTGAGCCTAAAAGCGCGTGCTTAGTTTCAAAGGCTTATGGAATGCGCCATGGCTGCCATAGGCTGCCTGTCAACGCGCACCAACAATGTTGCACGCAGCTAGCTGCCAGGGCAGGGAACGGCTGGGTGGCGCGCAGCTTGTGCGTGGGCGTGGCCAGGTCTGACACACTCTCTTCGGCTATTATAAATCAAAGTCAGGGCACGGGCGTTTGCAGCTATTTTGCCTATGCGAAATTAGTTGCGTAAATCCCAACACGAGAACGCACTTGACTCAACCGTCTAAACGTGCAGCAGCCGCAGCGACAAATTAGCCAAAAACCAGCAGCACAAAGTAAAAAGTTACATAGAACCAAATGAAAGAGATAGAGTTATAGAGAGGGGAAGAGTGAGAGATATAGAGGGAGAGAGTGAGAGAGTGAGAGAGCGCACAGTGAGAAATGAAAATGAAAGCAGCTTAAACGACAGGCGGCTGCTCAACTATGCGCTTAACACGAGGCGTATGTGTAATAAAGCAGCACTAACACATGTCCCAGCTCCACTGCTCACACACACAGGCACACATAGACATATGTGTCGGCTTGCCTTTTGGGAAATTAAAGCGTGTGGGGTAAAAAGTGCCAGGCTTCATGTTAATTTTCATTAAAATTATATTAACTTGTAACGTGGCTGCTTCTGCTGCCTTAGCACATTGCACACAGGACACAGCACACAGCACACAGCATACAGCACATAGCACACAGCACACAGGACGCAGCATGGCTCAGGCTGGCGACAAATTTTTTAGTGTCCTTGCAAGTTTCTCATGTGTGTGTGTGTGCAAATCCTGCGGGACACTTAAAATATTTAAATGCGCAAAATAATAAATTAGCAATTTTCCAAACTAAACGACAAACACAAAAAGTTCGCCATTGCCCCGAATTTTTGGAGTAAGCCCTATCACATGTCCTTTGCGGTCCTGGATTGTGGCCCGCTTGCCCCATGCCCGCTTCGGTCATGTCCATGCCCAAAGCTGTCTGACACATAACATGACAGCACAGGATCTAGGTCATCTGTACAATTATTCCCCGGGTAATTAGTAAATAATAAAGTCATTAGTTTAATAATGAAACTGAGCTCGCTTGACTTATTTATATTTATATGTGATAAAAGAAACAACAGAGAGTGACTGGGGCCTACACAGTCCAATGGGAATTGATAAAAGGAGCTGGGCTACTTCGGAAAAAATAATTTAAAATTTATGGGTATAAACGGATTTCGAAAAGAGCTTGAATTATATCACTTAGTATATATATATTTATATTATCTATTGGCTAACTCATTCATTTTTAATAATTAATTCTTCTTAAGGTAATATATTATAAATAAATGGTTATAGAATGGTGAGAATGGTGAGGACTGTCAGCCCCACTGTCGTGCCAATAAACTTGTTTATTTTGATAGTAAAGGCTTTGCTCATATTTTTGCAATATATTTTCAGCCATAAATGTAGCCAACTGTTGGGACTCGACGCATCTGTTATGATTGTTAAGGTCTACTCTATAGGCGGCCCGGAGCTGGGCAGTATGGCTTTAATAATGTCCTAGGTGTTTGTTTGATGGCAATGACTAACGTGCGCTTTATGAGTCCTTCGCTGGCAATGGCCATTTGTTATGTTGGCATATAAACAATATTTTATTTAACATCATTGTCAGCCTGCCGGTGCGTGTGAGTCTGAGTGTGTTTGTGAGTAGTAGACTATAAAAATTGTCAGCTTGGCTTCTCTGCGCCACTGTGCGGACGCTGAGCACTGTGCTGTGAATTATTTCACGCTTTGCTTTATTATAAAACACTTTTATGTTTATGTCTTCATATAACCCAAGCATTTTGAGTGTCGCTGCACACACTCGCTCTCTGTCTCTCTCTCTCTCACACATACACACACACACACCCACACACATAGCTTCCATACGCACACTGATGCGCACCGCAGCTTCCGTTTCCGTTGCGACATGCGGAATTGTTTCTGCTTTGCGCCTTGACTTTGCTCTTGCTCGTGCTCGTGGTCGTGCTCATGCTGTTTGGCTGGCTTTTCATAGCGGCTGCCACTTGCGCTGTAAACATAAATTTGATGCGGCCAGCACATGAAGCATTTTGTGGCAGACACTGCGTGACAATAAAGCGCATCATAATAATAACCGGGACACACAAACCTATCAAAATCAATGGGCGCGTCGGTCTGGCTAGAAGAGCAAAACGCTTAAGCGAGCAGCAACCCAGACCCGTTGTGTTAGTGTATGTATGCCTACTTAGATATATATATATTGCACGCCTAGAATGTATACGGGATACCAAAAGCAGAGTACAGATGGAGCGCGGGAGAGCGCGAAGTGGGTATTAACTGACTAAAGGGCAGATGGCTGCACATAAAAACGCGCGTCAGTTAATTAAAACAAAACATTTTCAATTATAAGCTGGTGGGTGCATAGCTGGCGGGAGTAACTGCAGCTGCTGCAACACACAGACAGACATAACACACGCATACGCACACGCACACAAACACACTCACATACAGATTTTAACAAAACAAGCGGCGTTCACGTTTCGGTGCGCAAGTTTTGCTTGTTATTGAAAAATGAAAAGAGTGTAGCATACTTATGTGGGCTCCGGCAACGACAGCTACAGCTGCTGTTTGCATAGGTATGCGAGTGACTGCGTGTGTGTGTGTGAGTGCGTGCATGCATTGGCAAGAGTTATTGTCATTGCAGCTGTTGCTCCTGCTGATGTTATTGTTTTTATTGTAGTTGTTTTCACAGCACGATGTCAACAGGCAACAGACAACAGCCCCATGAATATATTTAAATAAAACTTTATGCGTTTGCTAACTAACTTAAAGCGCATATAAGACCATTCAAAATGCATCCAGAGAACATAATAGAGCTAAATTACGTTAATTTAATAGTAGTATAATAAATAGTTACCGATTAGAATTGTTTGTGGTAATTACGAAATTCATATACACGTTAGACATCTTTAGTTGCAGACGTTATTCAGTTAACATTTAAATCATAAAATAAATTAGACAAATACATTCCGATAACTACTCTTCTTAATTGGCTTAGTTTCGAAATAAGTCAATAAAATTTAATTTCCCTCATTCTGTGACCAAACAATTATAATTGCTTGACCCATTTAGTTTGCACTACAGATTTTCAATTTATATTCTGGGCAAATAATCGATTTACAAATAAAGTTAGCTGGCTCAAAGATTTCCCAGAAATACATGCGATTTTCATTCAAAACAATACGAATCACAATACAGTTTCGGATTGCATGGTCAGCATGGTCAGCAAACTGTAACTGTAACAATCAATCAATCAGTGAAAACAATCAACATGATTAACTCGTGTTCATTTTAATTAGTTGCACACACACACTCACTCACACACACGCACTCGCATGATGGCATGTGTGAAAAAGTTGTTAGCACGTTGTCCGCATGCCGCATACAATTGTTTTCTTTTTGGACATGTGTGCTGCTTAGATTAATGGGTCGAGTCGGCCACAATACTGGGCCATGTCCACGTGCCCGTCGTTTATCGCCCAGAGTTGTCGGTCTTCGTCCATTAGGCGAACATCGGCTGGCTGCATGCACATATAAATATGTATATATTAGTCCGATATTGTCGTAGACTCATAATTTTTAACGTACGCTTTGCGTTTAATCACAGAAAAGCCACCAAATAATCCCCAAAGTGCCCACAAGTTGCGCTCAGTTGCATATTACAAAAATAAAAGGACATAAATAGCGTCTAAGTGCGCCATAGATAAACTCTGAGACACAGACAGTCCCTTATACAAACAAGCCAACCAAAAACTCCTCCAACCTCCCCCTAGCTCTCTCTCTCTCTCTCTCGCTCGTTGGCGCTGCCTGTCTGTGTGGAAGACGCAGACAAATTATGGACAAATTACGTCGACCTGGAAATGAGCAACGGCCATGTCGCGACCGTGGAGCTCCTGCTTCATTATATGCGCCGCAATAGATGCGCCCTTATTGTCGCACACCTCCCACCCCCAACCCCACGCCCCCGCCTCCTTTAGCGCCCACCCAGCATTTCCCTTTGCCCCGCTTTGTTGGTGTGCGTTTGTCGACTGTTTGGCTTTGGCTTTGGCCTGGCTATATTTAAACCGTAGAATGGCAGCGCCAGGACTTTGCTCAGTCGGCTGGTTAGCTCTTCTTTTTTTCAGCTCACATGTGCATTGTGTGTATATAGTCGTATGTGTGCGTGTGTGTGTGTTTGCGTATGCTTGTGTGTTTGCGGTCGCCTTTTTCTGCCGCAACTATTTCCGTTCGTTTGTCGCCATTTTTATTAAACGAGTCTTTGCCGCTGTCAAGTTGTTGATTCCATTGCGTTTTCTTTTTCTTTTTTTCCCAACCATTCCGCTGCTGTTCAATAGCCACGTTCAACCCCATTTCGGCGCCCCATTCGCTGTTACTTTTTTAATTTAACAACATGACAAATATTTAGGTCGCTGCCACGCCCCCTCGGCACTGCGCTTAATATTAAAAATGCAATTTAACATACATTTTTCTTCAGTGCAGGCCGTACACTGGAAAAAAGAAGAACGTTTCTGCAAAATTTCGAACGCAACGATTTTTCGGTATTTTCGCGCATATTCTGTTTTCGTTTTTTGTTGCGTCCGGGCACATTTTATATTATTTAGTGAAATTCACTTGAGCGTACAGCCAAAATGGGTGGGGGCGTGGCCGGAGCAGGCCGACCAGCTCGCGGCAACGGATAAGCCTTGTCGGCCTTTTGCCGGAAATTGAGGCAGCAGCAGCACGAAAAGCGGGAGGAGGGAAATTGTTTCAGCTGCAGCAGCTGCAGGTGCAACATTTGCAGCTGAGTTTTCGGATTTTTCCCTTCATCATCATTTTTGTTGGCTCCATTTCGGACAAAATGCTTAAGTTGAGGCCATGGCACGAGGGCGCTGTAAATATAAAACATGAAATATTCACGAGACAGGCTTTTAAAATATTGCTTAAAATTGTATGCTGCCGGCTATGGGCGGCCCAGGGTGAAGAAGAAAAAGAAGGCGCTGAAGGAGAAGGAGAAGGCATTGAATGTTAAGAATAAGGTCACATGGGTTGAACTTAATTGAAGTGGCCCATCCGCTGGGCATATCTCTTAGAGCAGCCCTAACGAAGCAATTATTGGGCAGGCCATCAATCTTTATTAATCTTTGTGCACAGTTTTTGATACATTTATCAAATTAAATGCAAACATTTTGTAAATTGTTTTAGTTCGCTTTTATAATTTGAATATACTTCAAAGAAAACTATATTTGTCAGCCGCAAAGAAGGCGTTGCATCAGTTTGAATACTCCAAGCAGGCTGCCAAAAAATGTAAATATTGCATGCAAATGTGGGAAAAAGTAGCGAAGTGAAATACGAAAAGGAAAACCTCAACAAGTCAACGTCACGAGCACGAAAAACCAATGACAAATCGCAGTATTTGTCAGTCTGAAAAGCATGTCAAGCGACTAAATTACCGTTGTATTCCCGTTGGTCTATCTCACTTGCACACACAAACAGACAGACTTGCTCTCTCTCTCTCTCTTTCTCTTTCTCTCTCGCCCTCTCGCTCTTGCGTATTGATATCGCTATTATTCAAAAAGTTTCCTTGGCATTTCTATGCTCCATATAGTGGCTTTTTGCATTGCCATGCCGCTAACTTTGCTTTGCTATAAAACTCAACCGCAATTCATTTGAATTCAATTGTAACAGCAAAGCGTGTGTGTATGTGTGTGTGTGCGAGTGTGTGTGTGTGTGTATATATATATGCGTGTGTATTGCACTTCCGGCATAGCTACTAGCACACACAAAAAGCCATAGCAGCTGTGTCAACTGTCGGCGCTCCAGCTAAAGGTCTTGCATTATGCATTTTGCTAGCAAAATTTAATGTGATTTAAGCATTCAGAGCCAGAGACAGAGACGCACATCGAGGGGCATAGCAGGAGATGCTCGCATATCAGACCCAAAATGCTCGAGGGGTCATGAGCTAAGTTTATTGTGCACATTTAAATGAAATTGCTGCGCTCAATTTATGCGCTAAGCGCCACAAGGCATTCACTGCCACACACCCAGCCATTCACAGAGACACTCACAGCTATACACTGGCAAAAAAAACACAAAAAAAAAAAAAAAAAACATTGCACACTGAAACAGAAGCAGAAGCAGGTAACACATACCAGTGCACCGCTGCTCATTCATTTCAATTCGTCGTTTATTCTGGTTTTTTGCCATTTACTTTTTTGTTAGGCGCAATAGTTTTATGAATATCGTTTTGCCTTTTTACTTATTATTTGTGGTGTTGTTTTGCTGTTGTTGCTTGGCAGTCTGTTTGGCTTCAATGTGTGCATATTGTTGGCATAATTGAATGCTTTTTGCTGCAGCTAAGTTTGGACGTTTTTCGCTGTTTGCGTCTACATGTGCTAAGGTCTAATGTGATTTTTGTTGACTCTTTAACAGGCGATTCGAGTGCAAGTAGTTCAGTGACCAAACGAGTTGCTTAAAACTAATATGAATAAATGATGATGGGGCAAATACAACTAGCTATGGTTCATTTTCATATAAATTCTAAATAATTGAGTTCAATGATTAAATAGAATTTATTTCAAATATATTTTGCTAAATAGCTCAAATTTGTATTTCTTGCTTAGTTAAATATTAGAGAGTATTTAGTCTGATATCATATATAGATATTAAATAAGTTAGTTTAACATTAATATTCTGTTCTGTCTTTCAAGAGTCCAAAGCTGCTTTTAGAGTGAAAATAAACGGTACTTAATTAACTTCTGGTTGTGAATTGAAAAGCAGCTGCTAAGAGCGCCAGTGCTCGAGCTTATCTTTTTAATCATTATATTTTGTGGCTTTGGCGGAACTTTTGCCCTCGAAGTTCTTGCTAGTTGCAAATAAGTAGCGCTAGTTTGACACTAGTTAGCAACTAACAACTACTTAGCCGCAAGTTCGCAGCTCCTCGCAATCTCTCTCAATAAACACTTGCACAGCTCTTAATAACCCAATGCAAACTTACCCAAGGAAGCACAACTTGGCTAATGGGAAAAATAGGTGTATGTATGTGTATGTGTGTGTGTGTGTGTGTGTGTGTTTGTGTGCTTGCGTCTGTGTGATGCTTGATGCCAGCTGAAAGTTGGGGATGTGAACTTGGGGTTGCGACGTGGCAGTCACCGGAATGTCATGCAAGTTTATCAGCTTGTTCGAGCTGCGTGTTAAACAAAAAACGTGGCGAAACTTTCAAGTCAAAGTTTTCATGACTCCTTTGTCAATTACCTGTAGTTGGCAAGTCGAGCCTGTCAGCCCGACAGGCCTGCCGCAAACAGAGAAAGATATACACACTCGTATATAAACAAGCGAGCGAGATAGAGTGGTGGAGAGTACGCACTACATATGAGCATGTGCCTGAGTACCTGAGCGCAATTTGAACCTATTGACATTTCGATTGCGTATAACTGGGATAACTTCATCTGGCATGTTAACATGGCACGTGCGACCGACCACACAGCCAGCCGGCCTCATGCGTCCTACTCAATTAATGCGCTGTGCAAAAAGTTTCCTTTTCTTTCCTTTCCATTTTTTTGTTGTTGACCTATTCATTTGTTTAGGCTAGACCGGGCTAGCATATAATTTACGAGCCTTGTGTGTGATGGCCGGACGGGGCTAATCTATCATTATTGATTGGCATCGAGTTTTCCCACTCGACATTCCTTGGCGTTATATAATGGCTGGCAAATGTTTGTGCATTTATTAATAGTTGAATTCCCGAATGATTTTTCTGACATTTCTATACTAACCACATGAAACCATTTTATTCTAATTGCAGTTGCGGATTGTTGTACAACATTGGCGGATAGTGTGGCACACATAATACGAGCTCTGGCATATTATAAGGATTTAAAATACAATTTCCAGCTACAAAGATCGAAGGACAGATATTGAGAGACAGGGACAGAGACAGATAGAGGAAAGAGGGAGCTCAAAATGTGCAACACGTGCGCGTTTTTATTTTAAATATTTATAAACGCACACACACCCAGCCTGAGAGTGTGCATGTGTGTGTGGATGTGGGCGTGGAAGGAGGCGTGCCACTAAAGTTGCTTCGTCGCCTCGTCAAATTCTATTAAAAATTCATCTTAACGGTTATGTGTTTTGACAAAAACACAGCAACAACAACAACAAAATTAACAACAACAACAAAGGCAAACACAGTATAAAGAACAAACAACAACATCAGCTGAAAAAGGGCGACTGTTTGTAAATATTTAAATGAATTTATGTGCAGCGCAAAAGTTTTTAATTAAGTGAAAAAATTAAAGCAACAACAAAAAGGATTGAAGCAAAAGAAGAAGAAGAAAAAAAAAACAACATTTATATATATGTATATACATATATAAATAAAAACATTACACAGGCAACAATAACAACGAGCTCGGAAAGTGTCACCAACACACACGCTTAAAGCCAGCAAATCACTTGGTCCTCTCATTTGTGTGTGTGTGTGTGTTTGTGTATTTGTGAGCGTATCTGTGTGCATATTTGAAATTATGTTTGCATAAAGCGAAGCAAATTTATTTGCATTTTTTATGCCCATGTAGCCGCTCTCCACCTGTACAGCACCACATACCACATACATTGAGAATTTACGTGTTACATTTACATTTGCCATTTGGCCCAGTGAGTGAAAAACAAAAGGAGAAGAGCAAGCAAAACAAAATGGAGTCCAACAAAATGAAATGCACACCGCTCATTTTGTGCCTCATCATTGGCACCCTGCATCTCAATGGCATCGAGGCACACGAGCATAGCGACGGCTATAGGCCAGGTAAGCATACATCATTTATAAAATGTGTAGTGAAGTTGCTTAGACTACATCAATATAAATAGCATAAGCTACAGTTTTCTTTAATTTGTCATGAAAACTTATTTATTTAAATAACATTAAAAAACAAATAAAAATAAATAATTAAATAAAAAAAAAAAAATAAATAGGTAAAAATAAAAATAAAATAAAAAAAAAAATAATTATAATTATAATTATAAAAATTATAACAATTTAAATGATGTTTTAAAGGAAAATTAAAAATATTTTGTATATTTAAAAAAGTTTACTAATATTAATTACTTTTTAATTATTAAAGTATTGACAAAACCTTTAACTTTTTGTCTAAAAGAGTTATTTCTTTCTTTTAATTAAAAAATACTTTTGTACAGAAACATTTGGATTTTTTAAATATTTTGTTAAATATATATATACAAACCAAAATCAGCGTCTTGACGAATAATAGTCTAATAAATATAATAATGACAGATATGTCCTTTGGCATAGAGATGTAAAGTATGCAAAATTGTACAATAATTATTTTATATATTTTTAAGTTTGATAACTTTTTTTTTTGTTTGTTTAAATATGATCAGCCTTCCTTACCGAGACAATTCACAATACATATTTATGCAATATATATCTATTGTAATATTCACTCAATGATTGAATTATCAGTCAAAAAAGCTTTACATCTATATAAAAATGACAAACATCACTGCAGCTCATATTGTAGAGTATCTGCTGATCAACTATGCCCGATTCATTTCAGTCATAGCATATTTTAATTAAAATTATTTATTCAAACTGTTCTACTTTTGATTGTTTTTAAATATTTGTTTACTCTGGCTCTGTACACAATATAATATTGATTTTGTAATAACAATTTAAGCTTAGTTCTTCATTGAGTTACATTTGAAATTGATGTGCAAGTTATCTAACATCGGCCCGGCTTCGGCTGAGAATAAAGG
Organism: Drosophila hamatofila; assembly: GCA_035045345.1. NCBI lineage: Eukaryota > Metazoa > Arthropoda > Insecta > Diptera > Drosophilidae > Drosophila > Drosophila hamatofila. The sequence goes on from JAWNPA010000020.1 coordinate 22,344,426, forward strand.
CTGTAAGCACTTAGCATATTAAGCTTAAGTATCGTGCAGGCAGATAAAATTTTAATTGCTCATTTGAAACTTTGTTTGAGGCTTTTTTGTTGCCTGATGGCGGAGAAGGTTACCAAGCTGTTAGAGCAACAAAATTTTGAATTGCATAAGTGGGCGTCATGTGTTTAAAAGACCATAAAAAGTAAACTTTTGATATTTTCAGAAAATAAAACACAAATCTGACATCAGAACTTTTAATTGGTTGAAAGGCGTAAGAGAGTTAAGGGATTCCATGAATGATCAATAAATAAGCGAATCGAGACTAGATTTCATAAGTTTTTAGATATGTGTCACTTTCCTTAAATATGTGTTCCTCATTCTTACGTGTTTTATATTGTAAACAGTAGTAATAAATTGAATAAATTTATCCTTACAATTTACTTTATATGACTTTTGGATTGAATATATATGTATGTATTCCACACATTTACATATGTACATATGTTGTTTTTTTTTTATTTATTTTTTTATTTTTTATGCAATTATTTGAATATCCATTTAACTCTTACACATTTAAAATCGTTTTCATTCATTTATGTTTCATGAACGGTTCCTCAATAAAAAATTCTTGTAAAAAATGCGTATTATTTATATATGAATTAAAACAAAATAAAATATATTCGTTTATATACATATATAATTAAAATGCGCGAAATTATTGTTGGCTTTTGTTAAACGCAGCATTTAACTGCGTTTTGCTGTGTAGTGAAACAGATCGCTGTTTTTATGGCCCGTGTTTGAAAAGCAGGTCATAATTTTTGGCCTTAAATTTTCTATATATGTATATATTTGAGTCTGTGAGTGTGTGTGTATGCAAAAAGTTATGCTGAGCGAACATGTCAAATTAATAAATATAAAAATATCCAATTTATACAGCTTCATTATTAACTTTTTTCGTTTCCAAGAGGCGGCATGTGCACCCGGCTTGTTTATGGCTCTTGTTGTTATTGTTTAATTTAATTTAATTTTTTGTTTTTGTTTATAAAGGTAAGGTTATGGTTTCATAGTCGCAAATGCAAAGCGTCACCTGCGTCACCTGGTTCATTGGGCGCCCAGTGAGACGGGCCAAGCCACGTCTAGCTTTATCCCTGCGGTGGCTACTTTGCCAGCGTTGCATAAATTCTCATTTTTATGTGTCTGCTGTTGGACTTTACATTAGCTTCTGCTATTGCCCGTTGTTGTTGCCGTGGTTGTTGTTGCTGCTGATTATCCCCAGAGTGCTATATAAAAATTTGTGCGCTCGCATTTTGTTGTTGATCTCTTATTTTCGTTGCATGTATAAATTTATTGCGCTGTTCACATTGTCGAGCGCCCAGGGAGTTTATAAAATGAAATGAAGTAAAATAAAATTGAGTTAAGCAAATAATTTTATAGAGACCGCATGCATAAATAAACTTTATTCGGAGCTCGCTTTAAGCTTTCGCACAGCGTTTGTCGACTCCGCTTTAAGCAGTTGTGCATTTGACACTTTTTCGGAGGAAACGCTTTAATTTCATTGCTCACAGTGCTCGTCGCTCGAGCGCTTACATAATAATTAGTAAAATAAATTTCACCTAAATATACAGAAGCGAAGCGAAGCACAGCCCCAAGCAAGAGAGGGAAACAGTGAGCTTAGGGGACAATGGCAAAGAGTAAACACAAGCAATGCTGTAACGAGGGATCGTCCAGGTAACCAACTTCGAGGGCTTCGGTGGGCAAAAAAGGTGCAGCAAATGGCCACGTCAAACGCACGTTCGGGCTTCAGTTAGAGTTTGGTATAAGACCTCAACGCTTGCAAATTATTTTCCATCATTTTTCACGCAAAAAGCGCACAAATTTTACGTTTGTGGATACCGGAAACGAAACTGCGGGAAGAGCGCGAGAGCAAGACGTAAATGTCGACAGAGCCACAGCGCTCTCTTGTCAACAGGCCACGCTCGTGCTCGTTTCCTTGTCGGTGTCGGTATCAGTGTTCACATTGCTGGCATGGCAGACAGCAGGCGGCAGGCGACAGGCAGCATGGCAGCCGGCTGGCCAGGACACCAGCTGCTTCACAGGACTGCCAGCTCCAAAGAGACACGCTCTAAATGAAATCTAATTAAAGTCTGCACTAAACGTGCAGCCGACAGTGCAATTGAAATTGCAATATTTTCTAAATGCAAAGAGCTTTCCATGGACCTGAAGATAGTCAACATTATTTTCTCTTCAAGTTGAAAACAGTTTAGATATTAGAAAAGGCTTTGTTAAAGCTGTGATTCAGCAATAGGTATATTCAGAGAATTAAATAATCGATATTAATATTGATTGTTTTCAACGGCATTAGATTTAGGCATCCTTGCTATTTCAGGATCCTCTTTGAAGTGTAGCCAGATAAAGTTTGAAAATAGATGTGGCACAATGTGGTTATTTTGACAGAGATATAAATAACATCGTCAAATGTTTGCCGAACAATCACAAATAAAACGATATCAAGTTGTTTCCCTCATTTACAGACAGTCATGAGCAGAAAAGCGTTGTATACTGACTGTGTGGCTACATGCAGTGACCACATCAATAGTAAATGCTTCAGAGCTTAATAAAACAAATCCAAATACACAAAAGAGAGCACAGCAGATATCTGCAGATGGGAATATAGAGAGCTATGGATATATAGAGACTACCTGGGGCAGCTGGCATAACATGCGATTTCTAATTCAATTTCGGTGACAGCACATAAATAAAAGAAACATTTGGAGTTGAAGCGGCAGCATCAGCAGCAGCAGCAGCAGCCAAAAGCAGAGCAAACCAACCAAAAACTGTAAAAGCAATTCCTTGACAAAATAAAAGGCGCACAAATGTCACATTTCCCAGGCCAAATAGAACCACAACTGCAGAGCTGAGTTTTGTACAGTGAAGAGAGGCGGTGGAACAGGAAGAGAATTGCGACGAATCGTTTACCAATTTTCTGACTGCTACAAATCAAACAAAAAACCAGAAACGAATTGAAAATACAAGAAAGCAAGAAACAGAATCAGCAGCAGCAGAAGCAACCGAAAAACTTTTTAAATTAACTAAAAACACACACACAGATAGATAGAGAGAGAGATGAAGAGAGAAAGAGAGAGAGAGAGAGAGCGAGAGTAAAATAGAGACAGACAGAGATAGGGAGAGAGAGAACGCGACACGTTGTCGCTGGTGTTGGCATTTGGTTTGAGTATTTTAGAGGAAAGTGGAAAACTTTTAGTGGCATGTTTACAAAATAAACTTCAACTTGCAAAACGACCAACACAAAATGAAAGAGAAGAGACAGAAAACTTAAATAAAAAAGAATAAGAACGAAGAAGAAGAGGATGATTATGTTTGGGCCTTGTTTCCCATATAGTCAAGTCAGCCCCCATTATTATTGTATATGACATAACGACTATGACGGCCATCAGCTGACACATATTTCCAGTGCAAGGTAAGACACACACACAGACACACACACACACATACACCGACTAGCTTCAAAAAAAGTTTTTTGGCAACTTTTCGTTTTGTTTGTTGTCATTGTGGGCCAAAATGTACTTTTTTGTTTTGTTGCGCTGTCGCTGCTGCTTTTTGTGCTGACAGTTGGCAAACAAAGCATAATTTTTAATCTGAATCTGGCCACGCAAACATTGTTACATATGCCATACACGCACACACACACACACACACACGTACAACACCCCACGTCCCCACACATAAATAAGCATACAGCGGCTGGCACACCTGCACCTAGCTTTTAGCCTGATTGTTGATAACCAACAACAAGAAAAAAATTATGCTCATATGACATTGGACTCGATGCGCCAAAACATTTTTGCACCTCTCTGCAAATTGCGCATACGCAGCGTGTGCCACCTGCACACGTTGCGCGTTTCATTCGCCTGAGCTAGGCTTTTTTTCTTTTTTTTTTTTGCTTCCTGTTTCGGCTAACTGAAACGTGACAATATCATCAAGTGTGCGGCTTTTCATCTGCCTCTGCCTGTTTGTTGATTTTGCATTTCGCAGTTTCCGCGGGGCCTGCACGTATTTTAACAGCTTGATACTTGCCACACATCATCAGATGTAGACCATAAGTTCAGCTGAGCCCACCAATTGCCATTACCTACCAAACGTGACTATTTATGGTGTTTAGTGCGGACAAAGAAAATAAAAATAAATCAAGCTAAAACTAAGAGATGCTAATCAAATAGGTCCAGATAAGTGCTAATAAATATAGCGTAATTTTGATGTGTCCATGAGTTTCAGTTAGACTGACTCTAGAGTCAAGAGTTGAAATTCAATCATTGATGCTATCTTTAAGCATTGCAAAATACATTTGACGAGATCAGCAAATTGTAGATTTGATCTTGTTTAAACTATGAAAATGAATTTTAATGCCTTAAAGTTCTTTGCATGAGTCCCATAGAATAAACTTGAATACATTGAGAGGTGAAGTAAATGAGGACTATATTTGTTGAAGAGTTTAATATGTACACATATACAAAAGTTCCAGTGTTAAGTTCAGTTAATTCAATACTTTGGACTCGAATCGAAGCACTTTGGCACTCCACGTATAAGTATAAGAAAAAATGGAAATGGTGAGATTTAAGTGGAAATAAGCTTTCAAATTTGCTGCTCAACTTTGACAGTTAATGGCCGTGGGGCAGTCATCAAACTGACAGTTATGGGGTTGCCCTCGCATCGTCGCCGTCTGTGGGTATATTAATATGTAGTTTGTATGTTTGGGGCAAGCGGGAATTGTTTTCGTTCAACTGACATTTAATGACCACATACAACATGTTATTTGCGGTGCGGCAGCATTTAAAATTCAAGTTCATCGTGTGAGGGCTGCATATTCAAATTGACAACAGCTGCTGCTGACAGCCGGCCAGACAGAGAGGCCCTAAACCTAAAAAGCAAAGCAGAACAGCACCCCAAACGAACCCTGGCTAGACATTAAAAAGCATTCAGGGGCATATCCGATATATACATCCGGCTGTGTGGCATTAATCAGACAACAACGTGCTAGATAGACGTTGTCAAAGCTTTTGGTATTTGCAAATTTCTTAACACGAAATTAGTCGCAATAAACAAGGCTAACAAACAAGCTCTGTGTGGCAGGTGGCAGCTAGCAGGTGGCAGGGGCTGGCGTCTAATCGAAAGCAAATAAAATGCATTGCATACCTGCATACCATAAACTGTCACTTGCATTGTGTGGCAGACCCAGACCTGGTAGACGGTATGCGGCATGCATGCGATCCAGACGCCACGCCCACAGCCCCACGCCGAACCAACCAATGTCTACTAGTCCGTCTGTCTGTCTGCATGTCTATTTGTCTGTCTGCCTTACTCTGACAAGCTATAGCTCAGTGTGACCAAGTGTTTGTGTATTTGTATATGTATGTGTGTGAGTGTGTGTGTGTGTGTGTGTGTGTGTGTGTGGCATGCCAAGCCCTCGTTTTGGATTCACCATCGCCTACCAATGCCAGCTGCAGCCGGGCGAGCACTCGGGGCGGGGCACGGCTATTAGCCAACGTCGCTGTATGTTTTACCATAATTTGCCAGCAGTTGCAGTTGGAGGCAACTGACACTGGTATGCACCACCGTTTGTCGTCTCTTATCGAACGGCATATAAGAGTGTGGTTTGCATGTCTCGCTCACACCCCTGTCTGCAGCAATTATAAATGCAAAACTCGGTGCCCCCGAGCTGCATATAGAAATTAAAATTGTTTACCCAAGACATTAATGTGCCACCTATTTACACGTATATTGTTGAATGCGACTTCAAATAGCTACAACGAATTGCTTTTAGGCGACAACAGTCGCACTTTTCGTGTAATTGTCAGCGAGCAGACAGCAAATTGTATGAATTGCAAATACAACTGGGAATAAGGGCAGCAGAAATAAATTGCTTTTACTTTCATTCCTTTCCATTTTTACGACCAAACAACTCATGAAATTTGATTGCAATCAGTTTTTAAGTGATAGCTGCTTCGACATGGATTTCAAATATTTTGATAAATAAAAAGTAAAGTTTATAAGGTTTATACGACTTTACATGTATGTATTTCTATAGAATAATGTTAGGGAAAATAGTTTCTCCTGTTTCTCTGATGTATATGTATGTATATATGACGATAGTTAGCTTTTCTGATCAGAACTAGAGTTAAAGGCAAAAAGCTAAAGCTAATTTCATCAGAATTAATATTGTATTATATATGAATGAGAATATTATTATTGCTGTAATATAATAAAAAAACTTAGATCTATTGAAATAGTAGTTTCAAAGGATTTTGCAAATATTTGAAGAAATATGATTACCTTTGCTTAAATTTCCGCGTTTATTGCTAACTTTTGTTGCAAAGAGCCCGTGCTTAAGCTCAGCTGGATTGCTCTCGAGTTGCCATGTGCACACATGGCACTTTATAAAGAGGAAACGAATACAATAGGGAGTTGGGTGCAAAACAAGCGCACAAAAAACCCAAGGAACGCCAACAAAAATAATTGAAAAGGTTTCATTGTGCACACATTTCCACGTGTACTGCTGTTTGGCTAGGGTCGGATGGTGCAGCAGTTTCATTTACTACATGCGTACACCTACACAAACATACACACACATGCGCATACACACTTATAACACATAAATAACAAGGATCAAGCGCTAATCCAATGGCAGCGCCAAGGAGCACTGCCAAAGGGGTACGCGTTGTCATAGCCAGCTTTCAATGTCAGCGAATGTGGTGCTTTAAATGCTTTGATTTCATTTTTCATGTCAGCTATCACACATACACACTCGTATATATATGTGAGTATATACATGTATATAAATACATATATGTATATATATATATATATATATATATATATATATATATATATATATATATATATATATATATATATATATATATATATATATATATATATATATTGCGTCAATTGTCAGATGTGTATGCGAGCTAAATGAGATGTTGCCAGCTGGAATGGCTCTTGGCTCTTGGCTCAATTCAATCACAAGCTACTTACAGACAAAACCATTACTCGACATTGCTTGTGTAATGAATTTGAGTGTGTGTGTGTGTGCGAGTGTGTGTATGTGTGTGTGTGTGTGTGTGTGCGTTGCATACCTTTTTTTTTGGATCGAGCGACAGCTTAACAATGCGAGCACACTTTAACTCACCTCTAAACCCTTCTACCCTCTCGTATTTGGTGTTGCGGTAGAAATAAGCAGGATTAAGTGAGCTTAAAACCAACTCTATGAGATTTTCATACGCAAAAAAGTGTATTCGAAAGATATGAGCGCATTGCAGAGAGGAGAAGAGTTCAGAGTCAAAGTCAAAGTGGAGTATCATGGCACCAAATCTCGACTGTGGCCATGTCATTGTCCTGGCTGAGGCATGTGTCACCTTCTTGATTACAAAAAGAGAAATAAGCTTTTGAATATAGCTGCCAGCATAGCTCATACGCCGTATAGTGTCTAAAAAGCTGTCATTAAAGCTGGCCAATGTAAACAAATAAAATTATTTCATTTATAGATATGTATGTCTTAGAGTTGCGGAGCTTTCAGTGAAGGTGCCAAGGAAAAGAGCGAAACTTTAGCTAGCTATATATGGGACATTGAGTTTATGAGGTGATTAACTGAGCTCTTAATAAAAATAAGTTATTCCTATAAAATTGTTTGTCTACATAAAATGCTATCCAGTTTTAAAATAATCTACAGCTTAAATAAATTTTAATTTGTATACGAAAATGGGGCATGCAAAAGAGTTATGACACATTGAACAGCTATATTTTTCGAATACTAATTAGATATATATATTTATATATATTCATAAATATATTTTTCATTGGTCTTGGAAAAAATTAGAGCAACGTAAGACTCAGTTTGCTTTCTTGCTTTGCTTAACAGCGTATATAGTTGCTCCATAAATGGGCATTTAGTTATTCAGTCGTGCTGCCTCGGTTACTCTGGCACGTCTGGCTCACAATGGATTCTCAGATTTGGCGTTGCCTGCTTAGCGCTAATGCGTGTGGTGGCCTGCGGTGGTCGTGCGGCGCTGGCAAACAACAGGCACAAATTGCCGTTACGCGCTTCAGTTGAGCAGCTTAAAGCTTAAGTCAACATAACCAGGATGGGCCGAGCACAAATTCCTTGAAGCCTTTGTGCAAAGCCCAAACGAACAAAAATACAAAAAATGAACGCAAAAGTTGTGTACATTTTTTCGTACTTGGACTTGTCGGCATCTTAAGTATTTTTCAGCTGCCTCTTAAAGGTGCTTTTTAGGTGTGCGTGTATGTGTGTGCTTGTGTGTGTGTGTGTGTGTGTGTACATGCCTACGAAAATTGCTTTCTGCCGCAATTGCTGCTGTTTTATTTTATTTATTTACTTCCCACACACACACACACACACACATACATACACACCCCCACACAGATACTTAGGCAGTGAGAAGCTCTGAGTGTGGGCGGCTTTTGGCTGGGCCGAAAGGTGAGCTTTGCTTTTGTCGTGGTGGGCTGCCCGTTTGCTGATTGAATTTTCCAAGCGAATAATTTTTAAATTGTGCCTTGGTCAAAAGATAATTCAATTTTAGTTTACAATTTCTATTACCCTGAAGATGCCAAGCCGTCGCCACAGGTAAATTTTTTTTTTTTTTTTTTTGGTATCTGACTCACTGGAAAGTCTATTTATGCGCATATTTATACCACAGGCTGCTCAATTATCAGTCTGATTTATGAGCTAAAAATGAATGCCAATTGTTGCGCCGAAAGTTGGCCTGGCTGGCCTTGAGCACAAGCATATTGAAGTGCTGTAAGTATTTAAATAAATATACAGATATAGATGTGTAAGCTTCTTAAATACACTCAACCTTAACATTATCTTTTCTATACCTGACTTTTCTATTCTGGCTAGTTCGAGTCCCAGCTGACTCAGCTTGCAGCATTTGCAGCTACATAATCTGGCAAAGCAGCAACATGCCCTTATCAATGACAATCGTTAAATGTCATGTTCAATGCTTAAAAGCAGACCCACACACAGAAAATACCACAATTTGTATGCATTATGCTTGCCTGAAGATAGAGCTCGAGGCAATAGAACCAGCAGGAGTAGCAGTAGAAGCAGCAGCAGCAGCAGGACAGATACTCTGGCAGTTGCGAGCGTCAGTTAAGAGCTGCAAACTAAGCCAAAAATGCCACAAAACATTTACCATATATCATGCATTTTTACGTACACTTTTAGCCACTTTTGGAGCGTGTATCTGTGTGTATCTGCTTCTGCTGGGCCAACTGCTTGACTGCCATTCTGCGAGCTGTCCTTGCTCAACGTTCTTGTTGTTGCAACTTTTATGCGAAGCTCGTAATTTACACATGTACTTGGCGCCACGGTAGTAGCAGCAGCAGCAGCAGCAGAAGCAGAAGCAGCAGCAGCAGCCACTAGAGCAGCAACTACAACTGTTTTATCTGGCAAAAGCTGTGTGAGCTGAGCTTGGCCCTGAACTCGGTCTGCCTGCTTGGTCACGCGGCGTATGCGTAATATGCACCTCAACTTTATGCTGCAGCCTTCCATTTGTCTCTGTTGCCGTTGCCGTTGCCGTTGTCTGCTCTGACGCTGTCTCTGGCTCGAATATCATTTATGTGTTTACCTATTGCTAGCTGCTTTAACAACAGATTTAAGCATAATCGATTTCTTTGGCTGCCTCAACAGCAAATTCCACTCTCAGGCGCTTTTATTCGCTATCCCAAAGAACTCCCCGTTTTATTATGTCTGTGTGTTTGTATGTGTGTTAAGTTGTATGCTTGTATTAGTTAAGCTGTTTATAGTCTTGCGATTTTTGTTGTTGCTGTTGCTGTTGCTGTTACTGCTGTTGTGTTGTATTCTCCAAACAATTTACTTCTAAATTGATGAAATAAATTTTCCAACACACTTATTTTTGTGTACTACATTTGCTTTTGGTCCGTATATGTGTAGGTGTGTGTATGTGTGTGTATGTGTGCGATTTTCGTGGAAAAATTCTCATTCTCTTTGTTCTTCTTCAATTTAATTTTTTAGGTTGGTTTATTTTCCTCCTCTGCTTTGTTTTTAGCTTGACGACTACTTTTTATAAGGCACTTTTCCAGCTCGAAACACTGCGTAGCTTTTTTCTAGTCTCAATTCTATTTCGAGCTAAGTGACAGCTTTAATTGATGGTCAAGCCAAAAATGCAGAACTGCTCGAATTTATAGCTAGCATATTTAAATGAAGTTCTCTACCCACAGATATATTTGAAGACTGTGATATTATTATTATTACGTGACTTTGAAGTCCTCAAGCTTAATAGCAAGAACAAAAATTCTGATATGTATATGATTAATAATCATACGAAATTTCAAAGAAGCAGTTTCCGATTTTTATTCGTGTATATTCTCTGAAATATATTATGGAAAGTAAACTTTAATTTCGCTTAGCTTAGTTTCTATATATTTTAATGTTATCAAGCGCCTGTTGATCCATTAATTCTTTTCTTCCACAAAAGCACTTATGCTATGGCATTACCCACTGCAGCTGTTGCATCGAGATGCGCTACTCTGTTAGCAACAAATGACACTTGAGAATTTTGAATGGTTGTCAGTATGTATCCACTACATATATAGTACATACATATATATATATATACATATATTTATATGGATATAAATTGGCCTTGGTACACTTCATTAGCATGATGGCAAGAGTTTCGAGCACTGCAGCCACTTCAGTTTTGCCTGGGCAGCTGTTCATTGCCATTCCGGGTGCATCCTTGGCTGCTTGCAGTTTTTGTAGTGCTTGTAAATTACACTCGAGCGACATAAGTTGTCATCATCATCATCATCATTATCAACATCATCATCATCATCAGGTAACGGCAAGTTCTGTACCTCTGCTGGAAATATAAGCTCGCATTTCCGTCGCATCTTCAGTTTATGGCAAGTTATTTTTTTTTTTTGCAGCTTCCTTGCTCCTGATGACTTGCGGCATTCATCTTGACCAGATGCTGGCTGACTGCTCTGACTGCTTCAGACTTTCAGGCTGTGTATCTGCAGACATATGCATATGACCTGTACTAAATACCTCGACATGTGCATAGTCTGGAATTCACCTAGCTATTTATGTACGTCCATTCTGACAATATCTGTAGAATTTTTAATGATTGCTCTCGCAGTTGAACAGGACGTCTTTTGTTGTCAGCTTCTTTGTTGGCAAACATTTTTCTTGTCCTACACTTTAAGCTGGCCATTATTAAAATACGAGCCGATAACAATTTAGCCGCAAGCTCAAAGTCAAACACAGGACAGCACACACACCGACACACACGCACACACCCACACAAGCATACACCCGCACATACCGATTTTCTTATATGCTGGCATTTGCTTAGCTTTTGCTTGTCTGGTCGTGTCCTTTTGGTGCGTTGAACTTGTCTTCTTTCTATGCATAAGTTTTCGGGTCTACATTTGCTGCGTTGGCAAATTTCAACTGCCTCTGGATATCTGTCTGAGTGCCTTTTGCAAGGTCAGCAAGAAAAGCCCTTGCCCTCTCTGCCTTCCACTCAGACGAACGCTTCCGTTCTCTTTTCCCCTGGAAGTTGCGCTCTTTTGGGGGGCCTTTAAATTGGTTTTTGGCCAGCCGCAGAACGTGATTAAACCAATAACTGAACGAATTCGGGTAATTTTACATACAAAAATATTTATGCAAGCATGTATATAAAAATGAATTCCTTGTTGGCCGTTTAACAACCATAAACAATTCGCAGAACTGTCAATTAAAATGCAAGAATGACGGAAGGTCACGAGCTGCCAGCGCCGCACTGCGTATACAAGATATCGCAGTCTTTTTTTTTATTATTTAATTTTTAATCAACTGCGGCAAGGCACAAACTTTTATGCGTGGCACGACCACAACAAAGTGTTAGACAGGTTAATTGATACGTAGTCACCGCGATCAAATCCCAACCGCGCGAACAACCCCTGGCTGACCCCTCATACATATGCATGTATGTGCCAGGCGAACCTTTTGAAATATTAATGAAATCAATTTCGGGGCTAGAGCTAGAAGCTGCCACAGATTGCCGGAGGGCATTGCCACCGAATGTGTGAGAAATTTCCTGAGTGTGTGAGTTGATTTGTGAGTATGTGTGTGTGAGTGTGTGTATGTGAGTGTGAGTGTGAGTGTTGGTTATGTGTGCGATTACATCAAAATAGGGTTATGGCAGTCTCTATGGCTTAGGTTAGGCAGCGGTCATACGTTGATCAATGATTATGACAGACCTAAAGGGGTATACACCTTTTTGCAATGCTATTGCATTACCTATTTGAGTCAAACACGCACAGCAAGTGATTTTGAACAGGTTGCGTATAGTATTACAGAATCTCCTTTTTAAGCCACACTCACTCACTTTAAATACTGCATACAAAATATATATAACCTGTAATATATACGTGTAAGTCTATCATGAATTTTGGAATTAGCTAAAGAGAATCGAGAAGATAACATTTCTGTTAAACTGTTGTACTTTACTTTAAGGCTTTCAGCATTGGCTTTTAATAAAGAGCATATTAAAGAACCAATGGTGAAAGCCTTAAAATGAAGTACAACAGTTTAACAGAGATGTTCCTTTGAAGAAGTAAAATATTAAAGAAAGTTGATGTGTTTCGTAGCTGCTGAGCATGAAATTCAAATTCTAAAGAAAACTTTAACTTCAAATCTAGAGCCACATATATATTTATAAGCATATATACATTAAGCTGCTTTAGTTGAGAACGTATAATAAACTATATGCTTTAAGTATGGCATGGTCCATTGTTAGCCTTGGCTCTGGGTCCTTCTCAGTCGGTGTGCGAAGCCTCTGCACAGCTGTTGCCTGTCAGATTTGTGCTACTTTTATGTGCTGTCACCTGACGGCTGCAGGCTGCCTTATGTGCAGCTAAGAGGCTATTTTGGAGGTCCGCGTGTATGGGTGTGACACAGATTCTCAGAGGTTGACCGAAGTTCAAGCACCTTAAATAAGTGCGATTTATCACGAAAAGTCAGACATATGTTTGCCCTCAAAATAACATTTAAAAATAGTCATCAGCTGTTGCCAAATTAGCCACACAGCAAAGAGGAGAGATAGAGGGAGTTTAGAAAGAGAATGTGCGGCAAGTGAGGACTTTGATGAAAGCCTTTCACATTGAAATTGAAAAGGGCTGCCAGTTGTGGAAAAGTGGCCACCAACACAGCTGCTGCCACCGCAGGCTCTGCCTCTGCCTCTGCCTCTCCCACTTCCTGTGTTGGTGCTATTGTTGCTGCTGCTGCTGCTGCTGTGGCTAAGCGCAAAATTAAGCAAATTAAAAGCCACACACAGAGCACCAGCTGCATAAATCATGTGTGTGTGTGTGTGTTCTATCTGACCTACGCATGTGCAAGTGTTGGTATGCCCTTTACAATATATGAGCTAAGTCTGTGTGTGTATGTATGTGTGTGTGTGTGTGTGTGTGTTGAGAACCACAGCCCAGGGTCACCTATGGCTCACATAACGAAGCACACAAAAAATGCCATTGAAAAATGTTCGCTTTGTTGGCCATTTTCAGATTTTTATCAAGCCTCTCAGCTCCCAGTCCACGAAATTCCGTTCAAAATCAGCGCTTAAAAGCCGTTGACGTGCAACTTTTTTCTTCTTTTTTTGTTTGTGTGTGGTTTCATTTTTGTTTTGAAAGCAACCAGAAGGCTGCCAAAAACATTTAAATTAAAATTCAGCGAAAAATAAAATTGTGCACGAGAATAACAACAAACTGGAAAAGCGCTGCTGATAGCTAAACGAAGCTTAAATGCTCTTAAGGCTGAGATGAATAACTAAGATTGATTACATAATGAGAATATGAAAAAAACCATATAGGGGAAGGGGCGAGAAAGACTACAGCGTTACTGCTGTTTATTTATATTCTTTTGTATACAAAATACAAATAAAAAATACAACAAAATTCATTACGATGCACATACTGAATAGAAATTATCTTCAGCTCGGTTGCTTTCAATCAGTCAAAATAGCCAATCCGCATTGATTTATAGCCAGCGTTACAAGCTGATTAAAATCAGAGACTTGACCCTGTGCCCGAGTAGGGTATATTAAAATGTTTCACAAAGTGAGTAGAGAATTTCGCCTGGCCTCGGATGTGGCAATAGCAGCAGCATTAACTGTTATTGTCGCGCGCGGGTGTGGCGGCCGCGGAGGAGTGAAGCATTTGGGCATTTGGGCATTGGTTGTGGGTTTTAGGCCCAAAATATGCGCAAAGTGTAAGCCGTTTAGCGCTCTTTGAAGGCCTGCCAGCTGCAGTTGAAAATTTATAGCACGCTTTTAGGCTGGATGTTTGGCAGGCACTGGCAATAGCCTACAATTGGGCAATTTCAAAAGGCAGCCGCCTAACAAATGACAGTTTAAAGTGCGTGACACAAACATACACACACACACACACACAAATACACCCATACCGACACACGCACTAGTCTCCTGTTGATAGTCACGTTGGCTGCAGGCAAAGCACTTTGGGTGCATGTTTAATGGCATTTGTTGCTAATCAATGAATAATTTATGGGCCAAGGCTTTGCTGCCTTCTGGCAGTAAGCCAACAACAACAACAGCTACAACAACAGCAACAACAATCGATACGCACACCACTGCAACCCAGGCTTACTCTTGTGCGTGCTGTGCGCTGTGTAAAATCATGTTTTAAACTATTTGCCAGGACTTTTGACTGTTTGTTGTTGTTATTGTTGTTGTTGTTGTGGTTTGCTGGTGTTGCATTGCCCAATGCTGTTCGTGTTAGTGTTCGGCGCCAGCTAACACATTCCCATCGCTTGTTTCCGCTAATGCCTCCAGGCCACTGCTGTTGTTGTTGGTGTTGTTGCTGTTGCTGTGGCGTTTGTTGTGTCGCATTTAATATGCAATTTTTAATAGCGCAATTATAATTTGCATGTTGTAATAGTTTTTTTCTCATAGCATAGCAAAGCACTCTAAAGCATTTATAAATATATTCTACAGAATGAGGTGCACGCGTTCAGTTAACTGAATTGCGCAAGTTCTTGAATGGGAGGTCGATATCTGCATGCATAGCTGCCAGTGGAGTTGGATTGATGTTGATTGATTAATTAATTAATTAATAATATATTTTATATTCATTAGTAATATTAACATTTATTACTTTGCTGTTCAATTAAGAAAATAAAATAAATATTTTGGAAAAAAAAAAATAATAGGACACAATAAATGTAATTGAACATAATTGAATGTGAAAAATAAAAAATCTTAGTCCTTTGCTATTAAATTTAATTATAATAAAATATTTTTGATTTTGTCCAATTTATTTATTTTATAAAGAGAAAGAAATTGTTTATTTTAATTTTATTGACTTTATAGTTAATTTATTTCATGATTTAACTTTTTAAATTACACTTTTTACACATATTGGACAAACTTAATTTATGCCAAATATGTAATTATAGGTTTACCTTTTTGAATTTTTTCTACCGTTTATTTAGTTAAGTACTTAAAGTTTCCAGCCTATTAAAAAACTCGGGGTTTTTTGTAGTGCCTCATTTCGTTATATATTCACATAATTGATGAGCTATGTAATTAAAAGATAAAAAATGCAAATGGCTTTCCGCTGTCAGAGTCATTTTGCTAAAGGCCCTTGATGTTGATTTTAATAATGTAAACAGATTCGATCGATCCCCAACTATGCCGAATGCCACAAATTTCGAACTCTTAGCCACAAATTGTGTTTGGCCATAAGCGATGACATTGCCAGTTGGCAATTGGCATCGCCCGAAAAGTGTCACTTGTGGTGCGCATAAAAATTTTCCGCCAATTAATCTTGATAAGGGCTTTTCAGCAATCGCAATAAACACGGCAATAATCATAACTAACACAAAAGACAACAACTGCCTGGCCAACTACAAAGCACAAATAATTCGGCCAAGTCGAAAACAAAAAAGTTTTCTGGCATGTTGGGAGAGGGGAGGGTAAAAACATACACACATATAGGGCATTTAACCGTTAGATAAATGTTGACGAGGTCAATGGGCGTAAAGCGGAAGTTATGGTCGGGAATCAGTCGGGGCCCAGCGACACGTACTAATAAAGTAGATGCCAGGGGCAAGTTTTGGGCCATTAGCTGAGCGTCCTCAAAGGGGAGCCTCCGGGATAAGGGCAGCCTGAGATATAGAAAGACAAAGAGACACACACAGAGAGAGAGAGAGAGAGAGAGAGAGAGAGAGAGAGAGAGGGAGGGAGGGAGGGAGGGAGAGAGAAGGAGAGAGTTTGGTAGCTACACGGACATTACGTGCCCAGCCAATAATCTCTGTCAACATCAATTTGGTTGGCGCCTGAGCAACTGAAACTAATTAAATGGTGTCCCATAAATTGCACATTAAACCAAATTTATTGCATGCCCGAAATCGAAATTATTGCCAAAGTCGCGAGACGTTTAATAAACTTGGCCAACAATTTGGCTCGCAAGTTGGCAAACGTGTCGCGATCGTAGCATACTTTACAGCGCAACCAAATTGTGATTTATACGCGGCTTATCAGACTTGAGACGGAGTTGGCCCTGGCAGCCTTAAAGTCAACATATTGCCAAAGAAAAAAAAAAAAAAAAAAGAAAGGAAAATAAAGCAACGAGCAAGAAAACCAAATGCGGGCTAGTTAACAAGCTTTTCACTTTGGTTGCTTTTGTCTTGTTTCACCTTTCTGCTTTGATTTGTTGAAGTTTTCTTTTCGTCATTTGGCATTAGCACAGCTCTTGTTAACTCAACAACAATTTGTGCTAACGATGTCCGTGAGCTATGAAAAAAAATGCCACGGAACATGGCGCGTGGCCGCAGTGATCCGTAACTGTGTGTGGTCGGTCGATAGTAGCTAAGCCCTTGGATTGGCCACGTGTCATGCCTGTGCGATTGATTTTTTACTTCAGCTCGGTTTGCTTTCCTTTTGTGTTTTATTGTTGGTATTATTTTAATGATTTGATTTGTTTCTTTTTTATTTTTATTTTTTTCTTGCAATCATAACTTGCTTGTTGAGCTGCATTCAACTTGACTTTTGGCAAGCTGCAAAGTTAGAGACACTTTGCTAAGCTTCTAATGCGAAATGTTTGGCGTTATCATTGAAATGCAGACCTTCGCTGGCTCTGTTGCTGCTGCTGCTTCTGCTGCTGCTGCTGCTGTCTGTGGTTGAATTCTGTGGTTGAATTCTGCAACTGTCAATTGCTGGAAGCTGACAGACTGACTTCTTGACTGCCGGCATTTGCGACAGTCCGATAATGTAGCTGCAAAAGTTGGAATGTCACAGCAGCAATAATAGGAGCAAGATAAAACAATAGTTGCGTCATCTCTTTAAAGCACAATATGCAATTGCATATTTAGTAAATCCTATTTTCAGCAACAATGCTTGACTAGATCGAGCAATATTTAAATGCTTTTTAAATTACATTTATTCTAAGCTAATTGGTCGTGCAGTTTCTTTAAAACTAGGAATTGAACTGCCTACTAAAAGTCCTAGCTTTAAAATGCGTTTACAGAAGTGGCCAAGCTTTAATTATTTATTTATTATTTTATCTTTGCTGTAACGAGTGGCCTGCAGACGTGCGCCCAGTCGTTCTCTCTAGCTGCCCAGAACGACCTTAAACCATTTTGACTTTTGCGCAAAGCCAACTTATCACGCATTCGTCCAGTTATCCAATGTCTGCTGCTCGTTTGGCCTGTATTTCTTTTTCTATTTTTTCTTGTCCTCCGACTGGTGCTAGTTTAGCAGCTGAGCACAATTGCACAACTTGATGCTGGCCAATGCGGTTTTCATTCTGCCATGTGGCAAATGCGACACAACCTGGCTGCATGCTGCTCGTTGCTTGCGTGCGACACCCGATAGACCATAGACATGGCAGCCAGGGTCCTTTTTCTCTGCTGTTTTTCTCCTTTTGCCTGGGAGCACTGCCGTTGCTGCTGCTCTAAAAACATTGTCACGTGGTTTTTGTATTTAGTTGCATCGTCCATTCAGCGGGGACTCCGGGCTGCCAAGGGCGTGAGTGTGAGTGTGAGGCTGCCATGGCCAGATTGCTTACCTGACTGCCAGTCACTGCTGTCGCCGTGCGCGGGCGAATGTTTTCCCTTCCCATAGCTGCAATATTACAGAGCGGGAGGTTTTGCCTCTTGCAGCGTCCTTCGCTGAGCCAATGCAATAAATTCAATTCTACGTTTCGTGTTTTGTATTGTCAGACGGAGCCATTGTGCTACAACTTTATCTGGCTTCTGTTTGTATGCGTGTTGGCAATCGCTGCTCTTGTTCTTACAATTTTTGTTGTTGTTGTTGTTGTCTCTGCTGTTGCTGCTGCTGTTGCTTTTGTTGTTAGGGAAATTGAAATAAATGTGTGTGTAAATGCGTCAAAATGAAGTTCTGAAAATGTTCTTGCCAGTGACAAGTGTCAATTAGAAAATGTTCAATTACATTAAAGCAGACAGCAACTGCCACAACAACAATAACAAAAGTGCCCAGCTATAACAACAAACTACAACAGCAGTAACTTCAACAATAGGCAGATCAAGTGGTTCCTTGGAGCAGGCAGCCACTACTTGAAGCCATTGTCATTGGAATTTTCATTGTTGTTTTTTGCATAGCATGAAGATAAAGCAGAGCAAACGAACCCAGACACTGAGCGAGAAAGAGAGATGGCGAGAGATGGAGACACAGATACAAAGCGCGACATGGACAAGTTGCCAGATAAATGTAATTAGTCGCACTTAGAGTTGGCTGGAACAGAGCGGGGACTTGGAGACATAAAATACTCTGACGAGTAATGTGGATGGAATAAATTGAACTATCAACTATCATAATTAAAAAAGACCTTACTAGCTGACAGTTAAAAAAGAAAACTGAAGACTTGGCGAAAATGTTGCTAAATAATTAGAAAGAAATCTTGTGGAAAAATAATAATAAGCAAACAAATTCTGAAGTTCTTTAATTGCATTGGGCCCAGAAACCAGCATTCTTATTTAAGAGCGGCATTTTGACTTTGAAAGAGAATTTTCTATAAAGAGATTGAGACCATACTTGTCATATACTCTCTATTCTTTGTTCTATTCGTTCGATTAGTTCAGATACTCGTACTTCGAAAGCTCTGCAAATCATCTCAATTGTATGTAAAAGAAAATTTCTATATATTTATATAGTACTGGATTATACAGCCTAAATCGTTTAGCGTTTAAAGCGATTAGGACACATCTTTAATCACCTAGGCAATAAAGTAAATTTATAATAAGTTCAAAATTTGTTTCATTTTGATGAATTTAGTTACAACTACAAGAGAAATCTCGGTAGCTCAGCAAATTGCTTACAAAATTATATGAATATGATCAGTCAGGAAATACACTTTTAAACTTTTTTGCCATTCGAGTAGGAACTAATTTGGAATGAAGGAATTTGTATAAAAATATGGAAGGGAGATATTAGTAGAGTGCATATGGAACAGCAACCATGGTAAATCGCATTCGTAAGAGGTTAAACATGGAAATCCTCTCCCTGCCTTTGATCACTCCCGCTCTCTCATCGGTCGCCCACTGCAGCTGAGCAGTTTGGCAATGAACCCACTGTGAAATTGAAGGTGAAAGCAAGCGGCTGTGTTTTTTGAACTGGTAAACAGCACCAGAAGACGCCTCAAATTGCTACTCAGCTTTTCAAACAATGGCAAAGGGCTGTATAAATAAATATGTATATACATATATTACGATTTGCTCTCAGCTAAATAGCTTTTCAGCTGCAATCTCTTATTGAGTAATAAGTAGTTTGCGCTCTTTGATCAAAGACATTTGTTTTATGCTGCGGTTAACATGGCGTATGCGTAATATACCGTATCTCAATAAACCACATGCTTAATAAACGTTCAGCTAATTAGTTATGTTCAATATTAATTAATAAATTTTGGTGGCTGCTTGGCGAGATGGAAATAACAACAGCAACAGCAACAGCAACAACATCAGCCTTAAAGCTGACACAGTCCACTTACCGCTGCAAGTCATGCAATTGAGCAAGGGATAAATCTATCATTATGTGGGCAATGTGTGTGTTTGCGTGTGTGTATGTGTGGTGGGGTGGGTTTGTGTGGCGTCGAGCGCAGGGGCAAATGTAATTGTTGCGTGTGGTCAGTGGGCCACAAGTTGTTTGCTGTTGTCGTTCGCAGCGAGTTCGTCTGGCTGCGTCAAGTGTGTGTCCAACAACGTTAAACATGACGAATGCGCGATAATTCCATTTACACTCCCCACGCACCATTGTCCTGCCTGCAACGGGGCTGCAACATATTTGCTGGTATTTATAAACTGCTCATTATTTGTATTTAAATAGGCACCCTCCCTGCTCCATGCTCCCCGAATACCACAACAATTCTATCTAATGCACATCTGTTATGTGTTTGGGTGTCGTAGCTTTTGTTGCCGTTGTTGTTGCCAGGCTGCTTGGCTGCTTGGCTGGCTAACAACAAATTGAAGGGAAATGATTCCATTTCATGCTAGATTAAACATGTGTCCACATAATTTATCGATTATTTATCATGTGGTCGCCCGTTTGTTTGTGGACAAACTGACGCAGCGCCTGTTGGGCCCAGCCAAAAGTACTATAAGTGTGGGTTCATCTGAGTGTGTGCGAGTGCTTGTGTCTCGCTGTGGGTCTGGCTGGATGTGGGCGTAGGCCTTTGCCATGATATTGCGCACACAAGTGCAAAATTAGAAACAAAAGCTTAGCCCAAAGCGTTCCCTGGCTATTCGCTTCATGTGATTCCCAGCGCAGTTGCCAACTCGTAGAAAACAGTTCGCAGTTCGCAGTTCGTTCGCTGTGGATAGCTTTTTTCTTAACGCTTTACGCATTGCATTTTTAACGTGCGCACACACACATACACACGCACTGCAAAAAAACACAGAAAATGGCAGCCATTTTGTAATCCGTATGCGGCTGGGTAATCACCTCATCCAGCTTCCCTCACGTGCGGCGGCTTTTGGCCGGGTTTTTGCGGCACATTGACGCATTATGTGGCCGGCTCTATGGATGTTGTGATTTTGTTGCTTTTGTAATTTCCTACTTTTTTTTTTCTACTATTTTTCTTCTTTATTATTTTGCGCTGGCCAGTCGATCGATATTTTAAAGCTTAGCCAAATGGTGTGGCTGTGTTAAGCGTATAAAACTATTCCAGCGGGAGGACCGCAATTTCCAACTTTGGCTGTTCTAAACGCATTATGGCATAGCCAGAGCCACGGCTGTCATGGTTTTATCTAATTTGCTAAAAATGTTTGGTTTGCATTGACGGAAATGTGGCTTCCAATTGATTATTTTATCTATGGCTCTATATTAATGTATACAAATATTTAGCAAATTGAAAGATAACAGAAAAGCGCAGATTGAAGGCAATAGAGACTTCAAAATAAATATTTAAAAAGCTCTTATTTATCAAACTTATCTCTATAATTGTGAATCATTTCTGATTTTACAGATGGTGACTTTCTGCGCGTTCTGGTCAACAATTCGGCACAAATCAAATGCGATGTCAGCTCCAACTTGCCGGATGACAAAGTTTTGCTTGTTGTTTGGTATAAAAACAATTTGCCCATTTATAGGTACGTTCATTTAAGCACTCATTTGATGTACAGTTACACTCCAACAACCATTATATTTCACAGCTATGACACTCGTGGCGCCCACGCAGGCACGCCCTCGCATTGGAGAGATGAGGAGGTACTCGAAGATCGCGCCATCTTTCGCACGCACAAGGAGCCTGCGGAATTGATTATAAGTCCAGTCAGGGTAAGCATAAACCCCAAAATGACAAAAGCTAAAGTGTCTGCAATACGGCATTCCTAATTGTATTTTTCATTGTGCCACTCAACTTAACAGGAAAAGGATGCGGGCAATTTTCGCTGTCGCGTGGACTTTAAGCTATCGCAAACCAGGAACAGCAATGTCAACCTAGAAGTCGTGGGTGCGTATTAAATGAATTGATTGTTAATGAATTTAGGAAAATAATAAATATATTTAAATTTATATATTTATTTTAAAATATAATCTTTTGAGGGGTTTTGAGTTTATTCTCTTTATTTTGCTTCGGGCTTATCATTCTTTTATAGGTTTATGTCAAATATATCAATTATGGACTCATTACGTATTTATATTACGAGTTCACTTTGAACGACATACAAATTTTATTCAATATTTTATTTATTATAAATTTGAAGAGATTATTTATTAAAAATAATAATTAATATTTATTATAAATAAGTAAATTAAATTGATATTTAAACATTAGTCACTGCAAAATTTATTAATCATTGACTTTAATGAGATTCTTAAAACTAATACCACCTGATATAAAAACTAAAAATATCATTTATAATTTCAATCATCTACATTGATTTTAATAAACGTAAATAGTTTTCTATAGGCCTTAATTGAAAAACGATTATGTAAAAGAGAATATATAAAATATCTCAATTATGACTTATTAATTTTAATTAATTTTTGATGATATACAAATTTAATTCAATTTATAATAAACAAGTTTATAAATTTAATTTTTAAGGTCCAGTCACTGAAAAATTAATTAATTTTTAGACATATGCAAAGTAAAAACTTTATTTATATTTAACTAAAAAGTTTATAATTTCAATAATCCACATAGATTTTCATATACGTAAATATTTTTCTATTGACTCATATAAACGTGCATGGAAATTTAATGTAAAAGGAAGTTTAAATTCTGACAATTTAGTAATATAGTCATTTGGTTTATAATATTTTATTTATGTAAATTTTATGCCTGTTGGCACGTCAAGATGCACATAAAATGTGTAATTAACAATTATTGGCCTTTTTTTTTTTGGTTGTGGACTGCAGACATAAATTAGCTGAAATGATTTTTTGGTCAGCCGCAAAGCAAACAATTTAATATGCAACTCTATATGCGTATGTAAATATGGCATATATTTTGCGTACGCGCAGATATGTAAATATTTACTGCCGGAGAATTCCCTTTGATGTTGTGCCATGCACAAATTGTATGTGATTTGTGGCTGGTGAATGTTTCAAAATGTCAATTTAGGTCTTTGGCTTAGTCTTAATTGATTGGGCAAATGGATGCGCCACACAACTAATTGGACGATTTTCATTCCCTATTTATAGTGCCCCCGCATCAACCGAATATTTACAATGAGCGTCGCATGCGCATCGATGCCCGTGCAGGTCCCTACGAGGAGGGCGGCAGCCTGGAAGTAACCTGCGTCGTCTATGGCGGTAAGTAACCAAGTTTTTCGGCATTCAGATCCACATAGAACTTTGCCCGGGGCTGATTTTATGAATTGCAATAAGCAATTAAAGTTTACAAGCATCGTTAAAACATAAATTTTCGTGCACGAAACTTATCAGAAATTAAAATCGCGCTTGAGAAATGAAAAACCATTCGCAGAAGGTGAGGCGACTGTCCTGGTGCTCCAAACAATGGGCCGTCGCATAAACAACAAATAATAAATAAGGTAAATAGCATTGTAATTGTTCAAAGAGAGCGCAACAAAAGTCAACGAACATAAAAACTCAATTGAAAGCAAACGGCAAATGGAAATGAAGAAGGGAACCGCCAAAGTCAATTTCTCAAATATATGTATTTACAACGAGCACAAAAGGATTAAAAATTATCGAGTTGGTTCGCAGAGAGAGGGAATGAGAGAGAAAGAGAAAAGAGAGACAGAGAGAGAGAGAGAGTGAGCTTGAGAGAGAGAGAGAGGGGGAGCGAGTGAGACAAGGCGACAAAGGAGAGGCAAACAAAGTCAAAAGAAAGAAAAAGCTGCTTTTCAGCATAGCCAAACAATTGTTAAGTAAATAAAAAGGAGGGGGCTGCTGGCAGGCGGCAGTCAACTGGCATTTTCTAGCATTGAAAGCATAAGCGACAGGCTGACAACTGCTACCACAAACGACCACACACATACACACACATACACACATATGTGCCACACAACACTTAAGTCAATTGTTGATAACGAAAGCCACCAAAAAAGAAAAAAAGGAAAGAAAAATGCCAATAGTGAAAAAGAAAACTCGACACTGGGCATTGTGGGCCTTGTGTTTCAAGCCGGGGCCAAACAACAATGGGCTACACTCGCAGCAAGTATGTCACACTCAATACAAACAACAACAACGAGAGGAAGAACAACAGCAATCGCGTGCTTTATCGCTGCGGACTGCGAGCCACGAACTGGCGAAACTCTCTGGGCAAAACGGAAGCGAAACCACTTTGAATGGTTTGACATGTCAACGTTGACATAAAATAAATCACTAGCAAGAAAACTGCACTCCAGACTACCAACTACCAACTTCCAACTGGCAACTGGCAACTGTGCTTAACCGAACGGGTTGCCCCAAAACCTTGTTTTAGCTTTGCTACAGCCACAAAAAATTGGACACCCAAATTGTTGTGTGTGTGTGCCAATTAAGCAGAGCCAAGAAATTGTTGCTAAACGCACGACCATATAAAAGTACAAATGTGACTACATATATACACTTGTTCAACCAACTTGTTGGTAAATTTGAAGTGGACGAATGGGTAGTGAGAGCGGTAGCCTGCTTAAAAGTTCTTTGAAACTTGCCAGGAGCAGTACTTGGTAAAGCCTGTTGACAGCTGAGCGAGAAGCAATTTTGAAAGTGAATAACAAATGAACAGCAAATGGAACATTATAAATATTAATGAATAGAAATTTTAGCTTTTTTTTTTAATGGTATATGGAAATAATTAGTTGTGATTAATAATATAAAAGACAGCTAATTTATAATACGGTTCAGCGTGACTACGACAGGAAGTAAAACAAATTTAATTATATTAAAATCAATAGAATTTAACTAAAAGCTTCAGCAATATTTAAAACATAAATTAAAACCTTTTCTCTTTTGAGTTTAGAGTTCGTATGACACGATCCGATTATAATGAAATGCTATCGTGATAAATCTTGACCGCTAATAACCCGATCAGATTCACAGTAGACCAAAATCTCTAACGAATTGAGAAATCAAATTATGTGTCAATTTGAAAATCTATGTAATTAAACGCTGAACAGAAGCCGGAAATAAATTACTAGCAATGTGCTCAGCTGGCAATCAGGAAAGACAGCACAAAGAGAACAAATTCGAAGTCGACGCTCAACATGCAAAGTCCATTACAAGAATTGCAATTGTGTGAAGAAGTTACATAAAAAAAAAAAATGTATATATATATATATAATAGAAAGGGCAGTTGGCACTTAAAGAAGTGCAATCAGCAGAAGTAAGCCAAAGCGGAACAGTCGGTTGATGGGGCTGGCAATGAGCGCGCGCCTATGCCAAGTAATTTGGACTCTTCGGGTAGCTTAAGGGTGTGCGAAATCGAGAAAGCAGCACTAAATTTTATTGCACTTAGTGGTGGATGGGGCCATGGAATAGACTTCTGGTGTAGACCCGTCATTGCCAACCGTTGCAAATGAGCGCGACACGCCAACGGGCTGCAAATGCTGGAGTGGAAATAAAGTTATAAAGCCGCAGTCTGTGGGGCTGTAAAAATTACCCCCTTAGACACTCCAATCTCTCTCCCCTTCCACAACTAGTATTAGGGATCATAGAGCATAAGCTCACGCCTCACCGTAGCGACTAGATGGCAACGCCACTAAAACGGACTTCGGGGGGGCCCAGCTGCTAATGCATAATATTTCGCGTTGCCTACTTTTTGGCACGTCATGAATTTAACACACGGTGCCTTTTGCCGGCTGAAACGTTGCCACACACACAGTTATGGCGTGTGTGTGTGTGTGTGTGTGTGTGTGTGTGTGTGTGTGTGTGTGTGTGTGTGTGTGGCAAACGGAAGTGCAGGCGTTTTCCGCTTTTGCCAAAGTGCGCCGCTGACATAGTAAAAATATTATTTTCTTCTTTGTTGTTATGTTGCCCACACTCCTGCTGCTGCTGCTACTGCTGGCCCTATTTGCAGGTGTTGTTACTGTGGCCAGGTTGTTGGCTACAAAATTGTGTGCATTTCTATTAAAATTTTTCTTCTATTCCTCCATATTTTGTGCACGGAAATGTAACAATACGGCGAACCTGGCAAGAAATTGTTTACCACAAAGCGAAAGGAACTCTAAAAAAAAAGCGAAAGAGAAAGAGAGAGTGGGAGAGAGACAGAGAGAGGAGCGTAAAAAGACTTCGTTGCAAAATGCATGCCACAAATTTTGCAACTGCTTTGCATAATGTTTGATACATTTTGCACTTATTGCGACGGCCTTTATTTTGTAGCTCTAACCGCACGTCAGTTGCATTACTCAAAGGGGGCGTGGCACAGTTTTGGAGGCAGTCACAAGAGGTCAAATTTGTTTACCTTTTGGATGGAAGTCTATAAAATGGCCGTAGATCAGCACTTAGCCAAATTTATGGTTTGAAATTTAGAAATGAAAATGAAATACTTGGCAGCTGTGGAAAGATTATTAAAATATGCAAAAGTTTTCCATATAAACTAAATTCATAATTATGAACACTTCAATTTGGGCAGCACCTAAGGAGAATATTTGCATGGCTAATTCCAGCAGCATTTCAACGTTGTACTTTAAAGAGATGTGCTTTTCCTTTCAGCACTTCTGTTAGTTCGCTTTTCGACTAGAGGGAAATTCGCATTTAAATTCAAGCGCACAGCCAGCAAAGTTTTCGACCCCATGCAGATGTCTGTTATTGTTCCAACTAAATGCGGTAACACTCACTGAACAACGGGAGTGAAACTTGCCACAGCCATGCCTTTTTTTCCGGCCAACTCTGTTGAACAAATGACAACTTAGCAATTCAAGAAGAGATTGAATGCAAGTTGCTTCCTGTTTTTGTTTGCTCTGTGGCTAGCTGCTCTTAAAGCGAGAGCAGCAGTCTTTAAATTTATTTTACAGCTTCCTCACTGGCCGTTGGTTGGGCGCAAAAAGCCAAATGCCAAACACCAGACACACAAAACACAAATACAAACACACACACACACGCACACACAGACAGACTGACAGAACTGAAAGAACTGAAAGTGGAGAAAAGACAACAGCATAAAAAATATTTATGTGGCATTGCACTTTTGTTACTATCAGCAGCAGCAGTAACAGTTGTTTCTGTTGTAGTTCCACTCGCTTTTCTATCTGAGACACATTCTTCTACGCTCGTGCCTTCTGCTGTTTGTATCACCCACACAGCAGATGCAAAAGATGCAAAGATGCAAAGATATGCAAAGCTAAACAAGCAAATATTTCAGAATTGCATAACTAACACAAGTCCACACATGCACGCACACATCAGATCTTTGCATGACTCTCTCTTTTTTTTCCACATACTGTCGCGTTCTTATGCAAGCCCTATACGAGCAAATAGCACAATGAGCAACGAAAGCTCAGCCGGCAGACGCGTGCATTAGCGACTGTGCCTTGCGCATAAAAGTATGCAACGAGTTTAAGTTCGCATGAGCAAATAAAAAAAATAAAAACAAATAAAATATATATATATATATATATATATATATATATATATATATATACGCGAAAAAAAAGGAAACTGGCGCTCATTTGAATGGTGCCGCTCATTAGGGCCGAGAGGCGGGGGTGGCTCAGCAACGGAGTTTGCGCTGGGCGTGACAAAGCAATGTTAAAATGTCGCTGCTGGCACAAAAACCCGCTTTGGCTTGCTCTAAAAAAAATGCTGCACTTGTAAAAAAAATATATATATATATGCAAAAAAATGAAATAAAAATGAAGGCTTGACGAAGGAAAGTGCATTACTCCAATATACTCTGTAAAGAGTTGTAAAACGCAATATCTGAATAAATAGTGAATGATTATTATAATAAAAAAAAGAATGATTATTATATGATCACCAAAAATTATCTTTACAGAATCACTACAGAATCAATAGCAAAGCATAGTTTAGTTGGTCATGCCGCAATTGAAATTAGTCTACTTATAGGGTATATGTGAAAGGAACGTAAAGCTGCAAACATTCCATATATATGTGTTCATTGTAATGCAAGTCAGCTTCTATGCCAGCCAGAAAAAGCACATAGAGAGCACATATTTGCAGACACACATATGTGTGTGTGTGTGTGTGTGTGTGTGTGTGTGTGTGTGTATTTGTGTGTTGGCACCTTGTGTTGAAATTAGACAAGCTGAAAACAGCTGGCACGACTTTAAAATGAAAGCGCAAGTTGAGCGAAGCGATAAACACGACAAACGCTGCCCATAAAAGACAATGGCCAAGGGGTTTGGCTGTGGGCGGCGCAAAACAAACGTCTGGACGCTAATTAAATTTGTCCTCCTCGCCGAGCATAGACAGACCAAGGGTGCGGGAGGCAATGAAGTAAAAGCGAATGCGAGGCAAATTAGTTAAATTTATGTGCGAACTGCACGCACATTGCCCTAGTCAGGAGAGCAGCACGTGGCCGGCCTGCAGCACTCACTACAATCGTTTCGAGCTAGCACAAAATGTGAAAAAAACAAACTGCATTGCTAAATCAAATTTGGTCGTATGCCATTTTTTTGTTTTATTGCGTTTTGTACTATCACCCTCTCACTCTCTCTCCCTCTGTCTCTCTGTCTCCCTTTTTCTATGTATCGAGTGCTCTCCTTCTTTGTTGCTGTTTCTGGGAGGCTAATAAATCACAGGCGACCATTAAGCCGCATGCTACATATGCGCTAATCTACTAACACACACATACATTCGCAGACAAATGCTGCGACCTCAAAACACACACACACACACACATATGTATAGATGTCTCTGTGTGTGTCTGCATTGAGCGCTATTTGTTTGAGTGTGTGAAATATTTTCATAAACAACATAAAACTCGACCAAATGGCAGTTATTAATCAAAGTAATGTGCGTTTATTCCTATGTGTACACGTATGTGTGTGGGAGTGGAATTTTTCATAGGTATCAAGTGCAGTTAGTTTTGCTCAATTTCCAGGTGGATTTAATGGCACTCATAATATTTGTGTGCATTAAATAAATATACTCGAATAATATATAAAATATAATGATAGCCCAAAGAGCCAAGTCTAAAATATGATCTGGCACAACTACACGCAGCAAAAAAACTCAGAGAACTGTCCTGGGAAGAAAATAATCGAATGGGAAATAATGAACTTCACTCAAAGAGTTCAAGTAGTTGACACAGCGCTTGGGGAAGTTCCTGCAAGTCTAAATAAATTCATCAAAATGCTAGCACAGCTAATTATAGATTTATTACAGCACTCAAGAAGTGCTCAGTGGGGCCCTTTGGTGGTTTCACTAACAAATTCCTGACTCGCT
This sequence comes from Drosophila hamatofila, assembly GCA_035045345.1. Taxonomy (NCBI): domain Eukaryota; kingdom Metazoa; phylum Arthropoda; class Insecta; order Diptera; family Drosophilidae; genus Drosophila; species Drosophila hamatofila. The sequence goes on from JAWNPA010000020.1 coordinate 22,373,780, forward strand.
TACCTTTTGTATGTTACAGTGTAGTTAGTGTTCCTTTGTAGGATCTGCCTTGACCGACGCTATTAAATTAATGTGCGCCCATATACGCACACAAAAGCTAGTTTCAGTGCTTGATTAAGTTGAAGTCGTTAAGAGCGCCCAAGTGCCACACGCTGCGTATGAGTAATGTGAGTTAATTCAAGTGCCACGACAGCGACAATGTAGATGGCGCCTAGCTAGCTAGCTACCGTAACATTGGGCTAAATTAGAGACACAAATCAATGAGTGATCACTGCCAAAACTGTAAGCGAAGCGAACAATTGCCTAACTCATATTTTATGGTGGGCTTAAGACAAAGGATTATTATTCGAAATCAATGCAAAGCAGATACTTAAATATTTACATTTTACAGTTAAAGCAACGATGCTTCAGCCCTAAATTATTCATATTTGTCAAGCTGAAACCCACATCAAGCATTTCCATTAAGTATTACGTAGCTCACACATCAGTCCCACATCATAATATGCAACATCAACGTGAAGTTACGGCAATTTGAAAGTTTTCTCATTGGTATTTTCTTTGGCTATCACCACAGGCTCGCCGCCGCCGACTGTCACCTGGCTGATGAATGGACAGCTGCAGAATAGCGTCGTCGATTACACATACGACGGCACCATCAACAGCAAATTGGTGGTGCGCAACTTGTCACGAATCCACCAGCATGCGGTCTACACGTGCCAGGCGAGCAATTTCCACAAGAAACATGTGGCCACCAACATAACGATTGAGCTCTATCGTGAGTATTATTCCGCTATATACAATATATAACCTTAGACATTATATATATATATATATATATATATATATATATATATATATATATATATATATATATATATATATATATATATATATATATATATATATAAATTTGCTCTGATTTGCGATGTTGACTTCGTGTTGGGCCACTTCCAACTATGCATTAAATTGAAAATTTTTTAAATTGAGTTTCAAGTGTTTGCAGACGTCAGCAACAACAAAAACAACAACAACAACAGTAAATTTACGAAATATGGTGCTAAAAACGGTTGGCCAAACAGTTTATTTATTTATTTTTCTTTTTTTTTTCTTTTTTTGGGCCAACCTGCAGCACGGTTTTAAGCGTTGCGATAAAACTTTTAACAAATAGCTGTGCAGATAAAACCCATTCACGGCCAGCGCAAAAAAAAGAGGAGTAGTCAAATGGCACAAAAAAATATAATAGATAATAAAATGGCTTATGTAAATATTACAAATAAAAACCAATAGCAAAAACAACAACAAATTCTATTTTGAACGTCTGTTCGATTGCCCCGAACTGTGCATCCACATAGCTGCAGTTGTTTTTAGGTTGGACATATTTGGTTTTGGCATAACATTTGTCGCTTTTAACTCACACACAGAAAGAAGTAGAGTGAGAGAGACATAGACAAAGAGAGAGAGAGAGAGATGGAAAGGAATACATAGACACACATAGGCATGCATAAATTTGTTTTATCCAAGTGCATTTCCAAACGGATTTATTATTTCGCGAACATTTTTTTTTTAATTGCCCTTTCGCGCGACACTGAATTGCATAGTAAATTTTAAAATTGATTTAAATTGCAGCCAATTTGTGTGTGCGTATGTGTGTTTGCGCCCATATGTGTGTATGTGTGCGAAAGGGAGAAGTTCAGGGCTTGATCCTGTAAGCCTTATTAGTATTTACTCACTTTGATGCAATCAGAGCCGTGTAAAATGCTGATGTGAAATTTGCTTTTGTGCAATTTGTAAATTCGATTTTCCATTTTCTTATTACAGAACTTTGTGTGTTTGCGTTTTCCAACAGGATTAAGTTTTACACCAGACATCAATTCAATTTTCTGTTTTTCAATCAACTTATATATAGAAAAACTGGCCAAATTTTAAATTATATTTATTTTTAATTAAATTAATGGAAACTAAATCCAAGAATTATTTCACTGTTTAAATGATCGGTTATGAATATGTACTTGATATGCATTAAAGAAGTTTTGTTCTGGCTTTTCTGTGAGTTTCTATATTGTTTATATACAGTACCGAGCAAAAATGAGTGTATGTTTCACAACATTGACTTTCATCACTCATAAAAATTAAACTATACAAGCAAATCATGAATTTCTTTTTGTGTTTTGTTTATTAGTTTATTCTTAACAAAAAAATATAAGGCAGTAAGGCAGAATTATGTCTACACAAAGAGTTAGAAAGAAAAAACTAAAAAAATCCACATTAACTCAATTTTGCACGTTTCATGAAAATGACCAAACAAAGCTATTTTTAATATTTTATCCAAAAACCCTTATTGGCAATCACTTTTTTATTTTATTTGGCAAATTCCTCCAACAAATGCAGTACAACTTCTTTTTGAATTCCGTTCCGTTCCGCTTCTACGCGATCCCATAGGTTGCACACGTTTGTTGGGGCGGCATCATACTGCCCATGCCGTCTTTTCACTATGGACCAAAGATTTTCAATCGGATTAGGGTCTGTCCTCATTGCTGGCCACTCAATTAGCTTAAAATTTTGCTATCCAATATATTCCATTACAATTTTAGCCATCTGCTGTGGATCACAATCTTGCTAAAAAACCAATCCTTGCACGGAATTAGCTCATTTCTCCATAAAATTGAGTAGAAGGGCTTGCAGAATACTTCAATAATTCTCTTTTCACATTATACGTTCTATTTTTCAATAGTAGGACCAACGTTACAGCTTGTAAATCAAACCAAATCATAATGTTGCCACAGCCTTGGTTGACAGTTTACTTCACATGGTGTCTTTGAATTCGTTCCCCAGGTCCACGACAGCAGTAATGCTTTCCATCTGACTGAAAACGTTTAAATTTTGACTCATGAGACTAAACGCTTCGTTTCCAATCATCGATGCTCCAGTTTTTCGGCAATATTGCAGTCGTGGACCTGGGGAACGAATTCAAAGACACCATGTGAAGTAAACTGTCAACCAAGGCTGTGGCAACATTATGATTTGGTTTATGTGGATTTTTTTAGTTTTTTCTTTCTAGCTCTTTGTGCAGACATAATTCTGCCTTACTGCCTTATATTTTTTTGTTAAGAATAAATTAATAAACAAAACACAAAAAGAAATTCATGATTTGCTTGTATAGTTTAATTTTTATGAGTGATGAAAGTCAATGTTGTGAAACATACACTCATTTTTGCTCGGTACTGTATATTGATTTCAAGTTGTATTTAAAATTGAAGTAAAATAATAGTTAAATATATATATTTTCAGACAACAACAAAAGAAATCTCTTAGAGCTTTAAGTTTTTGCCCTCTCAACTTTATTGCACTTCTGCAACTTTCAGTCCTTAGCATTATTTAGTCATTAACTTGGCTAACCGCCAACAAATGGCGTTTCTATATTTTTGAATAGCTTGCTATTAATAATACTTTCATGTAAAGTGCCAAATAAATAATGAAACTTTTGCTAAACAATACCCAAAGCCCTGGCACAGCTCCTGTTGCATTGCGCCAGCTCCAACTCTGGCCATTGCCATTGCCAAATATTATGCCCCAGGCATTGCGCTAACAGCTAAAGATTGCCCATTGAATTTTATGGCACTTCGGGGTCCCTCTCTCTCTCTCTCTCTCTCTCTCTCACTGTCTCTCCCGCTCTGTTTTCCAAGCAGAAAAGCAATTGCTGTCAATTTTTACTTAGGCCTTGGCTAATAAAAGTAAAAATGTTCTGCGACAACAGATGGTGATGCGCATATTTGATATTATTGCGCCTACACACACACACACACACACACACACACACACACACATACACACGTACGTGCAACAAGAATGTCGCACTTAGACAGCATAAAATTTAACACGTCAATAATAAAAGCGCTGAAATTATTGGCCAAATGCGTTCGAGAATGTGGACAACAAATACAACAACAACGACAGCAATGTCATTGACTCCCCGAATCGTGCTAATTAATACGGCAGACAAGTAGCCGCAGAAGAAGCATTGATATGTACGTCCGTGCACTGCCAAGCATATTAGTTTTATGGCCCAGCACTTGACCTTGGCTGACAGGCTTTGGGTAGAAAGGAAAAGTGTGCGTTGGCTTGTTGCGTGGCCACGGAAATTTGTTTGGCTCTTGGCTCTGTGCGTGTCGCAGGCAGGCAAAAAGTTTTGAATAATAAGTATGACCTTAATTAGGTAATTTTATGGCCACTAACAATTAGATTACTAATGTCACGACTCTCACACGAGCATCAAGCCAAACATCAGCGGCATATCCAGCTCATTAGCGCACATTTTAAGTAGTTTCACATTTATAAAAAGTTAAGTAACAGCCACTGATGAGCTGTAAACTGCTTTGTTTATGGTTTGAATTGAATATTTGCTTTAAATATTTCTACATTTTATTTTAAAGTAATTCCTGGCATTCTAAATGTGGCTTTGAAGTTAAATAGTAGAATTTCAATTACACATAAAGGAGCCTTTTTATTTATGATTAACTCACGGAATTTGCCAGGAAATCTTTGATATTCGACCGTTTAAAGCTGGAATTCAGAATGTCCGATTCATGTTCATTGAATTTTTTAATAATTTGGTAAGCATTTGAGCAATTCGGGTTGTGTTTACGAATTGAATGAAATTTAAATGTCTAATTATTAAAAAAAAGCTCGTTTGCATAATTAATCAAGCTCAGCTAGTGGAGACGCCTCTCGTTGCCCGTTTAATTAAACATTTTAATGGTTTTCCAATGCAAACGTACATAATTAATTTAATTACAATCAAGTGTTACAGAAAACTAAAGGGAAAAAAATATGAGCCACACACGCAGACACGCGTAACCACATATGTACAAGTGTTGTTTCAATAAAAACATAATAATAAGAATATAACCAATACACAAACACAATATTTCACACACACAAAAATGTGGTTGAATTTAACTTTTTTTTTTTTCATATTATATTTTTATTGCATTTTGGCTTAACTGAAATGTCATGCCTTTAAATTAATGCATAAAATGCGCGGCCAACCGCAGTAAATGGAAAAACAACAGCAATCGCAATAAAAAAATTCGTTCGTATGAAACTGCATAGTTTATATGGCATATAAAACAAATAGAAAACAGAAAACGACACGATTGGTTGGGCAAAGATTAAATACGCTTACATGCGATAGTGAGTCATGAAAAAATATCATAAATGAAGTCTATGATGGTTATTTATACCTGATTTTAATACGAGTGAGTGGAAAGATAAAATTTCGGAAAAAGCAATGGATATTGCATCGATCAATTTATATAACAGTTTATAGATAAAAACAATATTATTATTATGTATATATAATTATTTTAATGAATTATCTCAACATTCTTGAAGAGCTTTATTTATGCCAATCGTCAATTTTTTATGAAACCAATTTGAAATACCTCTCGAAAGGGTATTATTGCCAATCAAGCGTTCCACCGTTCTCGGTAAATAGTAATGTGTCATTCGAATTATATTTATTTAAATTACGCTCTGAATTTCGCAATTGCGTTATATATAATTTAAATTGCATTTACTAAAGCATTAAACGAGCGGAAAGTAAGAAGAAATAAAAAAAAAGGAAAAAAAAATTTGTTTTCTAGGTAATATTATGGTAACAATGTGCAAACGCGATAATGAACCTGGCCACATTACGTGACCGTGTTTACATTCGTTTCATAAACGATTTTAGCAAATATGTCTATACAAACATACGCACACACACACACAATTTAAGTTAAAGTGCGCTTTTTAATTTAGCATGTAAACAATTTTCAACCGCAATAAATATAAACATTTTACATTATGCATCAAACATGTACATGTACAAATATTATTTTATCTCGATTTGAAGTAGACCTGGCTGATAAATTATGAAACGTCATTTGACAACAATACAGAAATAATTAAATTTATTTCCATAAAACTGCAGTTACAAAATCATTGTATGACTTTTTTCCCATTGATGAGCTTGTTTGATTGCATCATAATGCTTTGTTTTGATAAAACGATTCAATAATTTTTACCAAATCGGTAAATAAAACAAAAGCTTACAATATGACCCAACTAGTGAGCCCTGACTAATTGCCAAGTCATTTTTAGTGTAATTCTCAAATTTAAATAGTGAAATACATTTAACGTTTAAGGTATGTAGACTACAAGAAACTTCTACACAAAAGGTGAGCAGGTTGTCTTTATAGCTATTTGAAAAAAGTCCTTGGTATATAATCAAAAGAATTCGGGTTTAACTACTGCTTCCTAATCGAAATATATTTCAGAGCCATATGCAATATGTAATCATAAGCTGCAACGTATTGATATAAATATATATCATAGGCTGATTTAAAGCAGTCTCAGCAATAAGAAGGAACGATTTATCAGTAAATCAAGTCATATAACAGTTTATAAGGCAACGAAATAAATTTATATTTGTATTTCACATTTATTTAAGCGTATATGTGCCTACCTTATTGCTATACACGATATAAATATTTATTTGCTATTGTTACACGCGTGATAGTGTTTCTGTTAATGTTGCTGTTCTTGTTGTTGTTGTTGTTGTTGTATGCGAGTATACAGTTGTTGAATAAGCGTTGGAATCGTAATTCGCCGCAATTAATTTTAATTGCGTTGCTTGTCGATTTTCATTGCGTTTTCGATTTTTCACACACAATTTGAATAAATAAACATAAATGGCAAAAGGAAAAAATCCAAAAAATAAAATATACACATGTGCATAAAAATGCTTAAGCGCCATTTAAACACATAAATTAACTATAAATATTAATGGATGCAAATATATATGTACACACACACACACACACACACATTTGTGTATTTGCAGTGCGTCCACTTCTGGTAGAAATCAGCTTCAACAATCAGCCCATGTCAGCTGACCGTAAATACGAGATTGAATGCCAGGCAATCGGATCAAGGCCGCCGGCAAAAATTACCTGGTGGATGGGCAATTTGGAGATGCACGGTCACAGTCAGAAGGTGAGTGTACATTACATCAAGTGACCTCAATTGATTTCGAAATGAAACCCTCTACCAATCAAAGGTCACCGAGGATGGTAATGCAAGCACCTCCATTCTTTCCATTACCCCAACGCGGGAGGACCACGGCAAGGCGTTGTCCTGTCGCGCCACCAACGAACTGGTACGCAACGGCATCAGGGAGACGGCCATGAAACTGAATGTCTTCTGTAAGTAGTCCAAGAATTTGTGAGTAAATAACCGAATAAATAGCTGTTTATCTGATATTTATTATCATAATGAGTTTAATATGAAAATCCTTTTAATATATTAAATAAATCACTATATTCACTTTCAACCATGATATATCCCTTCACAGATAGTATTATCATTGTTTTTCTCCCTGCCCTCTTCTTCCTTCATCAATGCAGTTAATCAGTTTGTCAAATGGTGAACAGTCAATGCAAATGTGTCAGAGGCCTGACCCGCTTTCAGTTAGATATTATTCAATTCAGACAAATGGGATAAGCTGGCCCCAGTTCAGCGCAATGTCAATAAAACTTGAGGTCTGGTACAGGGGGCGCGCACAGCTATCCCTGTCAAATAATTACACGCATGTTGAACACGCGCTTTATTTTATGGCTGTCAGTGGCACATAAACTAGCTGAGGGGGGGCTCAAGCTGGGAGAACAATCGGCAGGCGGCAGTGCCATAAAGTGTGCCAAGCGCTTATCACCCGTGTCTTCGGAATCAATACTGATTTGCATATAAATATCATAGACATGAGGTTTCCAATTTTTTTCCTCTCTCGCGGCTTTCAGCCCGAATGTCAAGCGCTTGTTTTATGGGCCAAGTCAACAATATGCGCTCAAAGTTTGTTAATAAAATTTCTATGTCAAGATATTAAAAAGGCAACTTGCGCTCTACCAGATGGCTCTATACGAGTGCTCTTCGCATAGTGTCAGCTCAAAGACTTTGACCCAGGCACAAACAGACACATACTTATATATATACATGCATATGTATATAGAAATATATACATATGTATGTGTATAAAGTATATGTAAGAGCACTTTCCTTTATGTTTCAATAGTCTCAAGAATTTCGCCAACATCGTCGTTGTCGTTGTCGTTAGGCAAACAGTTGCCACGTCTATTATCTAAGAGTTTTTGCGCATCGTTCCCCATCGCCAGGGAAACTTTACTCCTTTCAGCAGAAGTAGCTGAAGGAGCAGCCTTTGCTGCCGCAGGAGAATTTCAAGCTGTCTGCGTGGGCGCCGTGAAGCAGACTCTCAATTTTACGCGCGTCGCTTGCTGATATAAAAAATTAGATAACAATTTCAATTTCCATGCTCATTTACATGTTTATAGCGTGCTTAAAATATTTTGGGAGCTCTTTCCTCTCCGCCTCTCATCTCTGGCTTCCTGTGATTTCCTCTCGCTTGCAAAGATTTTGTGTCTTCTTTAAGCGAGCTTCTTGTTTGCACTGAGGGGTAAATTGAAAAGTTCCCCTGCACTTCGCTGCAAATGAGCAGCCAATAATTGTGCCATTATTCCACATAATATAAGAATTGTCATAAAACGAAGTTATCTAAAATTCAACGAAATCTCTTCGTTGTACCTTGACCTAGATGTAAAAAAAAAAAAAATGACAGCGTGAAGCTAAGCAAAATATTTAATTTTCCGCACAATCAACTTGTATTAAAAATGAAAATTAAATGAAACGGAAACCACTAAAAATTAAAGTCATATCCGCAATAAAAATAATGACGCAGCAGCTACCCAAAAATAACAAGTAAGCTGGCGAAATATGGACAATGTCCATGCCACAACTAAGTATGCTCAAGCACCGACCCTCCAAAGAGGGAAGTTCCGCCAAAGCTGACTGTAAACATGTGCTGACAGGGTGAAAATTATGAAAGCTCTTCGGCCAGGGTGGGTATTGATGCTATAAATAAACCATCCATTCGAGCGTACAGCTGTGCAGGAACTTTTAAAGGGCTAAATATGTTTATCAGTTTGATTTTTAGCTGCATTACAAAATCAATTGGCATATCTACTAACAAACATTAATATAGATTTAGTTCAGCTTATTGATTAATTGAAATACCAATGATTAAGATAAGCCAAGAAAAGAATGGCAGTCAATGTAGCCTAAGCAGAAGTTCCAGCTCAAAGTGACTCAGACTTAGAGGCTTTTTAATGCTTAGACCATAGGATACAATTTATTTTATTGTAGACCAACGACTATTATTTTACAACTGACGTTGTGTGTCTAATTCTTGAATAAAAAGATTATTCACTTAACAGCTAAAATATATATTTTCGTTTATTTTATTCTTTTTTGTCTGTCATAATACATTACAGTCGCCGCCAAAAGTTTTCAGCTAGTGCAGATGCACATTATTTTCAAAACTATATACACTGCACATCTGCCATTCGCAATTAATTTAGCTCTAAGCCAATTTTTCTCAGTTTCAGTCGGTTGGGCCGGGACAGAAGTACTTTTAAGTTAATGTAATTTATATGGTCAGCGTCGAGAGAAGAAGAAGAAAGGGCAGCCGGAGCGAGTGGAATCAATTTAAGGGCTGCTAACGAGCAGTTGTTCAACTTTTTACGCAACAGACAATGACAGGCCTCACACACTAGAAGCTGAATGAGCAGCAGGAAACAGGAGCACGAGCAGCAAGACTAACTGAAGGAGGCGAAGGAGTCGAAGGAGTCGGCGGAGGCAGCACATTGGGAATGTCTGCTACAAACTGTGGCAGCGGCATTCAAAAGTCGTTAGGTTAAGCTGCAGTTACGGGTTTCGGGTTTGCTTTGCTTTTGTGCTGTTGCAGTTGGACTGTGAGCCATAAAATGCATTAGCCAAGTAAAGTTGGCCAGTTTGGGCTGCTGCTGCTGCTGCTGCCACTGACCAGCTTGGCCAGTGACAGTTATTACCACTTAAGCCCATCTAACCGCAACAGTGTGGCCAGCCAGTCAGCCAACCCTCTAAGCCAGTGCTCGAAGCGAGTATTGTACTTCCCTATTTGGACTGCCATTCGCTCCAAACTGGGCTTAAAGTCAACGTTAATGAACTTGTTGAGCAGCAGGCAAAAAGGTCTTTAAATTATGCAAACAACTTTTGCCTTTGTCTCTGACCCATTCTCTCTATCTCTGTATCTATCTCTGTTTCTGTCTCTATCTCAGCCTTTGTCACTGTCTTTGCTCAAATTCTTTAGCTGGCTGTCATTCGCTGGGCTTAGGCGAGCGATTTTCATTTTCATTAACAAGTCTTTCCAAAGAGCGAAATCGGCTTAAAGAAACTTGTTTATAAAACGTGGCAAAAGAAAACAGTAAGCACAACCCAAGACCAAGCTACAACAACAATGCGCAAAATAATAAGAAACCATTGCCAAGAAAGGTAATGGCAACGGGTGGGGGCGTGGCACGTACTCCTACGAAGCGACACTAATCACAGATAAGCGCAGATTAACCCCATTTCTCTTTTTTGTTGACCGTTTCTGAGTTTTTCTTTTGCGCATTTCTTTCTCTTCTTTCGATTGTTTATTTTTTTGACTGTGCTAAGCTTGGCTCAAAGTAAAACAACAGCAAATTGCAGTTGATAGGCTGGGCCAAGACCAAGACCAGGTAGCACATAAGAAACTACACACCCACATAAGCAAAATGCAAATGCAGCTATAAAGTTGTATATATGTATATGCACAAGAATCATGGTCATGTTTTTTCATCTTCTGTTGCAGTTATACCCACCTTGCAACTGGACCTGGGCTCAAATCTAAATCCGGAGGATATCGAGGAAGGCGATGATGTTTATTTCGAGTGTAAAGTGCATGCAAATCCCGCCGCTTATAAAGTTGTCTGGAAGCATAATGTAAGTAGCAAAAACACTTTTCAAATCCAAAGATTTATCAAGACTTATCGACTGACACAGTGCGAGAGAGAGAGAGAGAGAGAAAGCAAAGAAAACGAGCGGCGCCAGAAAGTGCGAAGAAATATTTGTAAATGCAGCTCATTGAGATTCCTAAAAAAGTCAGACATAAATATATATATATTCAAGTTAATAGTTGAGGTCATAAGTTATTTCGCCGCATTATGTACGCGTGGCCTTCGCTGGGCATTTATTATCTACATATGCAGAAGTGTGTAACTCGTTTGGACCAGCCTAATATATGGCCTAAGTAGATTGACCTTCAAGTGCTCTTCAAATAGCTTAAGACAATTGTGGATACGGAAACGAGGCTTGTACTTCCGGCAATTCCCTTGGCATTGGCGTGCAATCAATGTGTATGTATCTGTGTGTGTATGCTTGTGCGTGTGTGTGTGTGTGTGTGTGTGGGTGTATTTGTATAGGCTGTAACTGGCAGTCCACCAGTAAATTATGATGAAACCAAAATTAAGTGGTCATTTTTACTGAATTATTGGCCAATTATTTTAAGGCAATCGAGTCAAGTGGCCCGGCCCACTCAAGTGCGGCTCAAGGGCCCCCAAATGTGCAAAACTTTGCGTCGCAAATCATTTGTTTATTAGTTTTATAAGTAGTAAACAAAAACTTGAGCAGGCTAGCATAAGTAAAAACAATAGATAGCGAACAAGTGCACAAGAACAGCTCGAACAACAAGCAAATAAATAATATTCAATGTGCTCGAGCCAAAGCAAGTGAATCAAGTGTATGAATAATATGAATGCTAATTGAATTCATTAGTTGGCGCAGCAGCAACAAAAGCCACCGACAACATAGCTGAGTACAGGGCAAACAACATCGAAAGCAACAACAACAAAAACAACAACAACCAAAACAACAACAACGACAATCAGGCATAACTTTGGCAAATGATTATAATAAATGAACAAGAACACGGCCAAAAACTTTTCAGAGGGCCATAGGCAGCACACAAAAGCAGCCAACACAAACGTACCATGAACTTAAAGTTCAGCTATCAAAATGAGACAGCAGATGAATAATGAAACGAGATGGAAGAGCAAATATACGTGCACAATACAACGAAAATACCACAAGCAGCAAAGTTGTCAAGGTACAAATGGAAAAGTGCTTCAATACAAAAATTTAGTATTCGTATATGACTGTCAATCAATTTTTAGACAAGGTAACAAATTTCATTGCTACATACAAATGTAGGTTATATGTTTTATATAGCACACGAATACTCAGTGGAGTAAATGGCCAAGAGAAGTTGCTGTAGTGATATATTATTAGGGCTAAGTTTTATAAAAAAGCGACAAATTAATGGCTATTCACAATGTATCACCTGGACGACAATTATGTTAATTTTCAAGTAATCTAATGTATATAGAGGCAACATTTAATCATGCTTCCATCGATTTCCTAACTGGATATTTTGCGTACGATATGCGAACTGGGGCAACATAAATTGCATTCTTATTGGTTGTCACCATAACAAAAGGCTTACACGCAATAAATGTGCGCTGAGAGACAGACAGAGATGGATGGTGTGTGAGAGAACGATTTACACGCACATGCAAATTGCAGCTCATGTCTCTGTTGACAGGGCTAACAAGAAGACTAAACAGTTAGTTAGTTAGTTGCCAGCCAATTGACTTGCTCAACGTCATAACAATAAAAGCTGAGTGCGAAGCAAAAAGCGCTAACGGATATGAAATGGAAATGAGGGAGAGAGAGAGGGACTAGGAAATAGGGGGTAAGTGGCAGAGAGATAGCAAGATAGCAAGAGGGATAGATATTGAGAGAGTGAGAGAGAGCGAAGCAACAAGGGGCTAAATACAATTGGCAATGCATTCAGTTTCTTTATGTGCTGCCTGGCTTGTGTCGAGCACACATGGCGTATGCGTAATTAGTTGGAGGCAAGCCTTACGTTTCGAACGTATTTCCAGCAGGCAAAAGCCAAAAGGAATAGCAGTGACAAAGACTAAGCAAAAGTCAAACGCTAGTCAAGTGCATAGAAGTCCATTGTCAAATTGGAAACAGCAATTTGTGTGCAATTTAAATTGGAATTAAACTAAATAAACTTGTGTGGCATCTATTGTTTTCGCAGGCCGACAGCCGTCAGACTTGCCTCAATAATGAACTAGATTGATTATGACATTGTCTGTCTCATTTTGCATTCAATGCAATTTACTTAATCAAAAGCTGAGCCGTCACTTTTCAATCACACTTTGTTTTGCGCAACGTTAACTATCAAATTTGTTAAGGCTTTAAGCCAACATATCCATATATATATCTATATATATATATGTAATACGTGCGAGTGTGCGTGTGCGTGTGCGTGTGCATGTGCGTGAGTTTGTGTGTTGTTGTGTTGGTGTTTGTGTAAACAATGACAGAGGACAACTGTGTTAAATTGTTGTTGCCGTCGCTTTGTCTTTGTCAGTTATTATTCAATTATGCATGCCAACAATTAACGACGAGCTGGCAAATTAAATTAACAATTAGTTTTATTAAACTTCAAGCAAAACTTTTACCTCTTTGAGTGTGTGTGTGTGTGTGGTCCGTGTCTATGTGTGTGTATGGGTATATGTGTGTGCGGTAAACTTTTGCATGCTCATTAAGAAGCTGGCAACAACTTTGATGGAAGACGTTGCCAGCGCAACCGACCAGCAATCGTTGTGCAGAGGGTAAAAACGCAAAAACCGACTCCTGCATGCCTCTGGCAGCAAAAGTTATTTAACACCAGCTCACATATGAAAGCGTCTTTATTTATGAGTGTGTGTATGTGTGTGAGTGTGTGCGTGAGTGCACTTGTTTGTGTTAATGGCAGTGCTGAAATAGCAAACATACACGGAAAATTTGATTAGAACGGAAGCGAGCAACACTTCAATTCAAACTGACAATACAAAGCATTTTCAGCTACAACTATTTAAATCTGAATGAATGTTTAATGCGCAGGCGAGCATGAGTAAAGAGAAAATATAAATCAGTGTAGGATATATTCAATCATATGAAAATAATTTAATATGCAGTTATTACAGCTGCTTAAAAATATTGTTGTTAAAGATTGCATGAGACGCAGAAAGATTTAAGTTTTTATATAATTTATAGTCTTAAAGCTATTAATTTTTATAAAATTGTTGGATTTTTGATAGGTAGGCTTAAATTGTTTTTATCTTTTTTAAATAATAAATACTAACAATATTTCATGCTGAGAAGGAATATTTAATTCCTTGAAAACAATTATCAAGTGAAAAGCGGCATTAAAGTTATTCTGATTATTCTGTCAACTTTCAGTTCAAATATGTACAGGACACAATTTGCTAAGTTCAAAGATGAATTTCTAGTCAATGCGTATGCCGAAAAGTTTTTGGTGACTTTTGAATGGCACGAAATGAGGCATAAATCTAGTTAAAATACCAACAAATGTGTAGTTGATGTGTAGGCAAGGAAAATGTTGTTGAACTCGTAGAGGACGGCGCAATCAGCCTGGCCATTAAGTAAATGGTCAACACTAATTGGGTATTTATTGTAGCCGTAGCAGCAGCGGGTGCCAGGCAAACACAAACATGTCAAGGCGCTTGTCTCTCCAGACAGACAAATAAAATGGCAGCGCATAAAATGCGCCATTAGCGATGAGGGGCGAAGGGCAGCGGCCAAAAGGGTTGTGTGACTGGCAAGGAGCTGAGCAGAACGGAAAAGCCAGTGCGGAAAAGCTGCTGCGGATGTGCCTTCAACTATTGAAATAATCCTCAGCTGAGACGGAACGTAGTAGAACCCACTTTTTTTTTATTTGTTTACTTATTCACTTTTACTTTATTTTTGTTTCTTTTGCGCTTTGTTTGTTTTTTGTGTGACAACCTTGAACTTTATTTACTTTTGTGTGCCTGGCGACATTTTTATTTGTTTTATGACAACAGCAACAACAGCAACAACAGCGGTCGCTGATAAAACGCACTAGCAAACGGCAGCTCACATCTTGGGGATATTTAAGTGAGGCCCGCGGGAGCAGTGCGAATAGGGGTCAAGCGGAGAGGGAGTACTAAGCAAGCTTTAAGGCTGCGACTATTAGTGTGCGTATTTGTCTGCTTTAGGTCAGCGCTACTTGCTGTGTGCCAGGACTTTAAAGTGCGCTCATTATTTATAAATATTAAGCATACGACCAGTTGGCCATAGCGTAAAGATAAGATCAAAAAACAAAAAAAAAATGTATATATATATATATATACATATATATATTGTGTTGACTGACGGCTGAACTATCTGCCTGATCCACTGCCAATGCCATTGTTTGGCCTGTGTCAAACAGTCAGACAAACGGTCAGACAGAGGACGCGACCAGGCAAACGCACACACACTCACACACATTCAGTGGAGTCAAAGCTGTGGCCCAGTTCTCGTAGAAGCAGGCAACACTATTATTAAAGTGCTGCCACATTGTATTGTTTGTCCGCGCTTATTGTATACTATTTGTACATATTCTCAAATGTATTTGCACCACATTCTACTTATGCATACACATACCTATATATCTCTATGTCTATGGTTATGTGTGTACATGTGTGTGTGTGTCTGTGTGTGCTAAGGTCATGCTGGCTTTGTTCGCCTAGCCGTTTGTTGTTCTGCCATTTTGACTTTTGTCGACAATTTATACACACATTTTTATTTATTTGAATGTTGTTGCTGCTTTCGTTGCCATTGTTCGTGGTGCTGTTGTTGTTGTTGTGCAAGGCAAAGTGCGAATTTGTTTTGCTGCTAAATGGCACAAGGCTCTGGGGAAATGCGTCAAAATCTTGTCGAGTGCCAGCGCATTGGGAACGCCAAACCTACATCAGCAATAGGCGTGGCCTGCCCGCAGCTGCCAGCGTGTGTTGAGTCTATACTTATATGTGCACGTGAACGAGCTGCTCGCACAGGTCAAGTGACTGTGAGCGTGTGTGTGAAATTTAAGTAAATATTGGTTGATTTTGAGCTTTTTCCTAATGCCAAACACGTTTCACACACTGACGCCCAATACTCTAATGAAGCGCCTCGCGTTTGACTGCGCGTTTATGAGCGACCAAATTTTTAGAGGGTCAGCCTTTATAATAAATGAATGCTCCACTGACCTTCCGCCCAAGCAGCGAGCTCGACTTGAATAGCAATTCTATTATATATAACTTGAGAAGACTTGAAAGGCATCGATAATTTATATGGTATTGCTTGATAAATCGATTTCAAATTTATGGCAATATAATAAAAATGAAATTAGAAACTGCGATTTATAAGAAATGTTTTATTCCACGCTTTCTGTGAACATTTCGTTAACTTTATTTTTAATATTCTTATATATAGCATATAAATATTTAAAAATAGGTAACAAAAATAGATTTGAGAATTATTTAGAGAGCATTATTAAAACACAAAAATAATTTTTGAGAAGCAGAAGTTAAGTTTAAATTGAGTGAAGCAAAATTTAATGTTTTTAATTGGCTTTATTTGAGTGCTTGCATTGAGAGTTGAAAGACTGGAAGCTAAGCTGCTTATGGCTCCGCAACGGATGGCAAAGGACCGTGACGTATGCGGCGTATACGTAATTCCATCAACTGACGCACTTTTTCTTGCATGATACTCATCTTGATGTGTGCTTGAATGAGAGACTGAAACAAAAGAAAGTTCTGATTAGCAGAAGCATGAACTATATAGAAGAGATACTTGACTTGTTGATGATTTACGACTAATGATCATTTGGTATTTATAATTCTCAGAATCAAATCATTCAGCACAATCAGCGGGCTGGCGTCATTGTGAGCAGCGGAGATCTGGCGCTGCAGGGCGTGACCCGTCATCAGGCTGGGAACTACACGTGCACCGCCTCCAACGTGGAGGGCGACGGCGACTCGAACATAGTCGAGCTCAAAGTGATGTGTAAGTACAAGAGCTCAGTAGAGTTGCTAGACTTTAAATTATGTGAGCGGCAGGAATGGGAGCTCGCATTGTACTCCAACTGCGTTTCATTTATTTAGGATTTCGTTGAATTGATTGCGAGTATATAAAACGTTGCTGTTGCTCTCGACAATCGCATGTCAAGTTTTATGGGGCACGTGTTGAGTTTTATTTAGCACTTTCGAACGAACAAAAAAAGCGTTGCGAAGAAACGCAAGCCAAATGTTATAGCACTGTGCAACGCTGCGTATGCGCAACATTTTAAGCGTGGCCCACATCTGATATGTGTGCGCGTCGATTTGCATGGCTCCCGCGACATTGTTATTGTGGCTGGGGTCGTAAAAAATACGCACTGAATGGCCGCGCTGTACCATCATTCTTTCAGCACATGGCTAAACGTACGGTTTGAGCCATTAACAAACATTCGCAGCTCTTAAATGCCAGCTGGCTATTAAATCGAATCCTGTTTGGCTGCTGCTGCTGGTGTTGCTGCTGCTGGTGGTGTTGCTGCTGGTGGTGCTGCTGTGCTCACAGTATTGGTAGGATTCCGTTGGTTGTCGCAGCAGCAGCAATGGTTGCTGCACTATTTAGGCTTTTGGTAAGAGCCTTTGACACACAAAAAAGCAGCATTATTGAGTAGTCGAACGGTTGGAGGGCTGAGCGTGTTAGCGAGTAAGCGGGTGAGTGGCGGACCTCTTGCGGCTTTATTGCGTACACGCCTCCGTTATTGTGTCCCACTCGAATGCCTTTTATATTGTTGGCCTTTTGTGTTCGGCTGCAACTGCAACCGAAACTGAAGCTGGTTCGGGCTCGGTTTTGCTTTTAACTTAGCCATCTTGGCCTAGCCTGTGCGCACTTTTGCGGTTGCCAACTTTGATTTCTTTTAACTGGAACACAATAAGCAAAACTTGGCCTGGACCAGCCAGCCAACCAGCTATGCTGTGCTAACCAGGCATGCTCTTTAGCCAACAAAAAACCTTTTGGTCGGCTTCCTGCTTTTTGTTCACATTTAGTTATTTTCCCATTGAATGGCCGCATTTCCTTTTCCTTTCTATCAGTCAACTCACAATACGGAAACCCTTTACATGAGCTAACAAATGTTTGTCCATTTTTGTATTTTATTTCTCAGTTTACAATGGCTTCAACTTACTTTTGAAATTTAGTATTGAGATATTTGTTTTGAAAACTAAATTATTTTGGCTTCTATATCTTATATTTTTCTATACTTGAGGCCAATTTGCAATACCATTTAATTTGATAATTTAACTTGCTGAAACTAGATAAATGAATTCCTTTACTGTGCAAATGTTTTGACCACATACAACCTCTTTAAACTAATTACACAGCTTTTTGGTTGCCCTCAATCAACAGATTTAATCCGCAACTCCAGTTTTCTGCTCAATTTGATTGTGCAAAGTGTTGAACTTGTAATTAAAAAAAGGAAAGACCGCTACTGTTAATTATTTTTGCCTCTTTTTTTAAGCAATCCTTATTCCCTGCTCAATTTTGTTATTGTGTTTTGCTTGTTGGTTTGTTGTTGCCTTATGCTTTGGCATCCTGCTTCATTTCCTTTTATTGTGTTTTCACAGTGTCTCCTTTTTTATAAGCTCTTTTAAACATCTATACCTTTTCATACAAGCCTTTTTCTTTCTCTGACTAAGTCTGTATAGAACATTTCTATAGAGTAGTATACATGCTTATAGATCATTAAATCAAGCTTGACTAGTAAGAGCTCATTTAGCTACTGTGACTTTTGTATTTAGTATTTACAAAATGAAGCGAAGCGTTTGCTACCAATTCGGCAAGGGTATTTAATCTGCTCCACTATGCGAAGAATTTGCTTTCAATCTAATTTGGCATTTTTTAGAGCTTTTGTTATTTTTCCGTTCTTGCTTTTGTTTTAAGTTAAATGCCGCTTATCCTCTTTTCAGCCATTGTCGCTGGTGGTGCAACGTTTTTCGTCACCCAAATTGTGGCTGTATAGCACTTCGCTGCATTGTGAATTGGAAAAGCCACAGCCACAGTCGAAACCCCAATTTGCTACCCCATGCCTGTCGCTTCGACTCTACTTGACACTGTTCAATGGAAATTTGTTTACAACTTGCATTTAGCTTTAGCTTTAGCTACAACAACAGTAAAAGCAACAGCAATAGAAACAGGAGCGGTAACAAAACCTTGAACAGTAGTGCGAGCTGTCAAATTGTACCATAAATTTTGCAATCGCAATGCTCAATGCAGCTGCAGTTGAAGCTTTGCTTTGCTTGCCCAAGGATTAGAAGAAATTGAATTTTCCTAGCTGTTTCGTTGAGGGCTCAAAACTTTCGTTTCGGCCAAGTTTTTCTTTCAGTTAACGTTTGCACATCTTTTTTTGCGCTTCACTTTGCTTTGTTTCTTGTTCTGTTGCTATTGCTCTTGCTGTAGCTGTTTCGGACTCTGTTTAGTTAGTTGCTTTAATGGGCAACATGGCAGCTCGAATGCACAGGCTGCATGGGATGCAAAAGGGAATCTCTATCCTTACTGCTTTTTGTGCTGGCAAACTTTTCTACTTAGGATTTGAGTGCGGTTTTCGGGAATGGCCCAAGGCCAGCGAGGGTGAAGAGGCTGGGCCGTAGCATGTAAAAACAAAAAGCCCAGTGAAGCTCTCCAACTGGAGAATGTGCACTCGAACTGCTCAGGCTTTATTGCATTAACTTTGGCCGAGCAATGCGATTATTGATTTGCAGCAGTTGCCGCCGACGAACAGCAAAATGCACTTGACAAACATCAAAGTTTCTAACTTTTCTCTCTCTCTCTCTCTCTTTCTCTCTCTCTCTCTCTCTCTCTCTCTCTCTCTCTCTCTCTCTCTCTCTGTATCTCTCTTGCTCTTTAGATAAACCAATTTGCCGGCCCGATCAAAAGAAAATCTATGGCGTGGCACGCGGCGAGTCAGCTGAAATCGTTTGCGAAGTAGACGCCTTTCCACCACCCGAGAACTTTAAGTGGTCCTTCAACAACACCGCGGAGACCTTCGATATGCCGCAAAGCGGATTCCGGCCCCACTCGGCGCAGGGCTCCACGCTCACCTACACTCCGGTAAAGGTAAGTGCGCATTGATAAGCATAAATGTCACAGACACTAGTATTTATATGACCCATATGTTTAACCAAAAGACAGATGTCACTGACAACGCCCACCCGAATGCGACCCCGAACCCTTGACCGATGTGTCGCCTGATTTATGAAAATGACAAACTACATCGCATTACAATGTACAATGTTAAACATGGGAACTGCCAACTGTGTGTGGGTGCTGCCCTCCTAAACGTATTTGCTTGCTCTGATCGATAGTTGTCTTAAAGCTTTTGATTTAGAGTTGATTTTACAATTGAATTTCGTGTTTTCTAAGTGAAAATGTTATTGACATATTTCAAATTTAGCCAAATGGTTGACGAAAAGGCCAACGCGCGACTTGCAATTAAATGCTAAAATTTTAATTAATAGGCAGCAGGCGCTGTCCCGTTGTTCCTGTAGTTGTTGTTGCTCGTGTGCGTGTCACGTTGTCAAACAAAATGTAAAACCAACATGAGAAAACAACAAGCAAACTGTGGATGGTGGTAGCTGGGGCTCTGACATGGCGCCTGAAAATTTTTTAATTAAAAATTCTATTAGTGCTGCTTTCTAATTAAAATCGATGCCAATAGCAGCTGCAGCAATTGCTAAGGCCGCAGATTAGTTCATAACATTAAAGCCATTGCCATTTTGGCTTTAATGGCAATCAGCAATATAGTTGGGAGACAACAGAAGCACAACACAATCGATTCGCCGGCATGCGAACACTTTTTGCCTCCACATGACTGACAATTGGCCAACATTTCCGTTCGGAATGGCCAACGTTATCGTCATCGATATGGCCCATTGCGACGGCGATTGCCGATTGCTGATTGTCGATTGGCAATTTCGATTGCATTTTGACGTTTTGCACTTTGCTGCCACCCTGCCAATTGAGCAGCCAAATTGGCTATCAATGAGCTCGAGCAGCCTTCCCATCAATGGCAACAAATTGTAACTGGAAGCGACAGATACCCGAAGCGACTCCAAGTGCTTTTTTGGCTGCTTGCAGTTGAGTCTGCAGCTGCTGCTGTTAGTCCCATGCTCATGTTCACTTTGATGGTCTACGAAAACAAAACGAAATCCGTATTGCAATCAGAGCGCAGACAATTAGGTTAGTTCGAGGCTAAATCAGAGTCAAGCTGATTGTTGGATAGCTTAACACATTCTGAGTGAGATCGTACAGACAAAATATGAGTGGAGTGGAGTGATAAAAGTAAACTCACTCTCTTAACTGAATTGTCCTGATCCTGTTTTCTGTTTCTAGTTGCTTTGCAGAGCGAATTATTATCATTAATCAGTGAATAGAAAGCCAAGCAACTAGAACAGTTAAAAAGGAAACAATTGTCGAGCAAAACGCAAGCTGCAAATTAAAAATAATTTTAATTGCTAAGCCTTTTGGTGCTTGGCAGTCATACTGACCAATTTAAAGTGCTGTAGTAGCCAGTCTGGCTTACGTTCTATTCTCTGATTACAAGGGAGTACAGGGTAATGCAAATTGAGATTACAGCCTGACTCGTTGCTCACATTTTTAGTTGTCAAAAGAAATATTTCGCCAGTCAAACGTTATTCAAATGAGTTCCGTTCACCGACAGTTGTCCGGCGTTGATTGCACCAAACACACTCATACATACACACACACACACACACGCACAGAAGTCACTCAAAGGCACACACACACACATACACTGACATAAATCATTTAGCTCAATTGAATATGAAAAATCCCTTCCGTTCTGTTGTCATATATGCTGTTTCCGGTTTCCGCAACCGCAGCTCAAGCGCCGTCGCTGTCCTTGTCGTCCTTTGGGCTGATTTTCTTTCATTTTCTTTTTCTTCTACATATATACATTTCCTATTTTTCTGTGTGTGATTTGCTCAAAGGCAGGCAACAGCCAACAGCCAACAGCTCATTAATTTTGCGCCATGCTCCGGCATTTCTCTTTCCATCACTCAGCCCATGTTTGACTCATGCAGTCTCCCTCTCTCGCTCTCTATCTCTCTCGATTTGTCTGTTTTGCATGTGTGAGCTAGGGTCTTCGTAGACATTTTTCGCTGCACACACACACAGATACTATATGAAAATAGCTCACAAAATTTGTCGAAAATTTCGCACACAGCATGGCTGGCCAGAAAACTCATTAAAATGTCACTGAAATGTTCAAATTTTAATTAAAATACATAAACAATAACATTTATTTTTCGGGCTGTCAGCACTAGACAAGAATGCAATAAAAATGCAGGCGGGAGCCGGGCCGAAGATGGGCAAAAAATCACAGACTCTGCCTTAAGGCCAAATTGAATAGGCGTATATGCATACGAGTGTGTGAAGTTTCCAGCAATAATTTAGAAAGGCTGTGTGTGTTGGCTGATGATGCGCTCTACAACTGTAATAATATTTACGCTCAGTTGCGGCAACATTAAAATAATATAAACAACCGAGCATAATGATAATAAAATAATATATTCTCATAGTTGGGCATAAATTTGCAATATACACACGCACACCCCAGAAGAGAAGAGAGTGCTCAGAACTATTCTAGGCTCTGGCAACTGCAAATTTATGAAGCATCTTCTCGACTGGCAATTGCCACAATTGCCACAGCACCAAAAAGTATTCAACGCTCTTTAGCATGCATTATTTTCTTACAATTTGTGCATGCAATTTGTATATTGCGAATTTATGATTGCTTTGCATGCAGCATATGTATGTGGCTTGGACTGTGTGTTGCCTGTGGCTACACACACACACATACATACGCACTCACTGCTATGTAGGTGTTGAAGCACGGTGTTGGCAGCTGCCTAGGTGCCGCCTTTGTGACAACACTTTCATTAAATACTGCACAAGAGCTTGTCATATAAATTCTATATCTATGTATGTATATGTTATATATATACTCGTTTATGCTTATTTTCATTTTATAATAAATTTGCATAAATACTCCGAATGCAGCTGACATAAACACAGTGTCCACATGAAACAATGCTATACCTTTTGACACCTTCTCTCTTTAATTTTTAAATATTGCAGGTTGCTGCTGTAACTGACTGGCATTGTTAAATATCAACTTAAAGTTTTCATATTTTTTACGTGACTTAAAAGTTGACTTCAATTAATAAGCTATAATTGCTTTTAGCTAAATTGCTCAACATTTTCATTATCAAGCTTTCCATTCATGCATTTTTACTCTTGACCGCTATGAAGGAATCTGTTTTAGTTTCTTCAAGTTGTCGTCCAAGTTTTCCACGATTTCGTTAAACATTTCTCTTCCATTTGCTGTGTTGAAATTAAAGAAAACTTTGAGCTTTTTTTTTTTTTTTCTTTTTAATATTCTGCTTGCCACTGTTTTGCCCCAATTAAAATGACAAGAGCGCCCGGTTCTGACTTCTCCGGAGAGTTTCGAGCCGAGGTATAGAGAAATAAATGCACGCTCCGAGTGATAAATAAGCTGCAATTTGCGCTGACATTTTGAAGCGTGCTGCGTGCTAAGGAAAGTGATTTTAATTTTTAATGAGTTCAAGACGCCCAGCGCTGATTAAGTGCGTTTATTTTTCCAGCTAACAATTCCCAAGGTAAATAGACGCAGGCAAGGCAAGCTGCTATCTGTGCATGAGTCTCAATGTGTTTGTGTGTGTGTCGTGTTGGTCTGTTTCTGTGCAAACAAATCAATCGTCTTGAATGTTGTTGTTCATTTGACCGTAATACAGTTGGAGGATTTCATTAGCACAACATTTGACACAACACAAACACACGCAAAGAATCAACAATGGGCCCGCAGGGCGTGGCCACTTATCAGGTTCAACATGGCCAAACACATGGCATACATTATAGCCATGTTAACATAGTTTCCTTGTGGGCCCCACCAATCACAGAAGCGGAGAAATATGTACCCAAATAGCCAGCCACAAAATGCTTCATTTGTTTTTACTGCCAAACTGGGAAAACTTTCTCTTCTTCTTCTCGACCAGTAGATATTGCCCACACTCTCCTCAGCCGCAGTTACTAGCTCAGTGTGTGTGTGTGTGTATGTGTGCGTGCTTTTATTGACATGAAATTATATTAATGAAAGACTTATTGACAGCTGCGATCAATCAGGCGGCTTGACAAGCACATTACGCATACGCCACCGGGTCACAATGCATAACGGGGCGCTGCTTTAACGACTTTATTGTGTATTTTATTTAATATATAATGCGTGCTTATATTACAGTTGCATAATGCAACATCAACCTATATATATAAATAGCAATTAACTGTTAAGAAGAGCGCGCAATAAGTTGATTAATTAACTAAAAATAATGAAGGCGGAGCGTAATCATTTAATTAATTGCCTTAAAACCATATTATAAATCCTCTTGTATGCGCTACCACAATTTTTCATTTTTTAAATTGTTTCCTGCAGGAAATGGACTTTGGCACCATCATGTGCTGGGCGGACAACAATGTAGGCCAACAAAAGGAGCCCTGTGTATTCCATTTGATAGCAGCGGGAAAGCCGGAAGCGCCCACCAATTGTACCGTGGTCAATCAAACGTCCGATTCATTGGAGGTCTACTGCCTCGAAGGTGAGTCCACAGCCAGAGCTCAAAGACAGCCGGCAAATGCTAGCCAATTTGCCAGCTTTTATAATTGCTGATGAGCCAATCAATAGTCGAAAAAAGGAAATACCTATATATATATGTATATATATATATGTATATATATATATAGGTATATATATATGTATATATATAAATGTTTTTATATCTATCTGTGGTACAAATACGTTAGCCACAACTCAAGCAGTGTGCTGCATGGCCAGTTAAATGACCAGAAGAGAGTTTCAGGAACATGTGCATGGGTATGAGCAAGTTGTTGTGTTTTCTGCAGCGCTTTTTAGACTCATTTAAAATACATGAGCAACTTAAGTGCACTTTGGCAGCAGCCAATGCGAATGAGAATGCGAGTTTGTGCCTCTGGGCGTATGTGTGTGTGTGTGTGTGTGAACAACTTCCTTCGAGATAGAACAGAATAATAAAAATGCAATGAAAGCATAAAACTAGAAAAGGCAACACGCTGAGAGATAGTCCATACACAAAATGCTTTAGAATAGGAGCAGATTGCAGTAGATGCTGGAACAGAGAATGCATGGGAAATGTTGCTCAGTTCCAACAGCCAAAACGGCTGAAATATATATGTAGCCAAAGCATAAAATGATGAAGTAGTTGCTCAGTTGTACTTGCAGCGGATCCAGAAAACAGAGACTGACTTGGGGTAAGCACAAATTTGTACATACAAAATGTTTTGGCTTGTTATGCAACTTGCTGGCAGTAAAAGTAAAAGGAAAGGCAAAAGCAGCAACAGCAGCAGCGGCAGCGGCAACAGCAGCACAGTTGCAAATGCAAAAGGCGAAAACTTTAAATACAAATTCAATTCGCATATTTTATGCGCTAAGGAAATGCAAAACTGAGAGATAGATAGAGAACGAGAGAGGGAGAGATATAATAACTGCCAGCAAAGCGCAAAATAAGGAGCACAAATTGTTGCTGCCGAGTTTAAAGTTCAGTTCCATAGCGCTGCATATTACCAGACTGAAGACGACGAACAGCGA
Source organism: Drosophila hamatofila (assembly GCA_035045345.1). NCBI lineage: Eukaryota > Metazoa > Arthropoda > Insecta > Diptera > Drosophilidae > Drosophila > Drosophila hamatofila. Next base: position 22,399,329 of record JAWNPA010000020.1, read on the forward strand.
ATGGCAGAAGTCGGGCGTCGGGCGACGGACGTCGGACTTGGAAAACTGAAACCAGACAGAGGACATCAGTCGAGAAATGTTCTCACAAATTGCGACTGCAAGAGTCGAGTTTATGATGCATTTATGCGGCTCTAGAAACGCTCTCAACTGCAAAGCAAAGCGAATACCAGAAGCACCAACAGAAAACAACAACAGCAGCATCAGCCCCATCGCAAGCATACCGTGGCGGCTGCTGAAAGTGCAACAAAAAGCGCATAATAACTGCATACTTGATGGCACATTCCACGTTACTGTTAGCCATCTTTACAATCGTACTGCTTAGCCAGGCCAACTCCTTTTCTCCCGCGACAGCATTCTTGCCATAAATGTCGAATACTTCAAGCCTTAGCTCAGCTCGTCATGCGATTAAATTACGTTTGACAATAAAGCAACTCGACTACCCATTCAAATTATGTATTCAAACATTTTTTCATTTGTAATTTATTGTTTTATTATTATATTATTTATTTATTTAATTGTTAATAGAATTTATTTTAAATAACAATTTCAGGCAGAGTTTTTAACATATTTTAATATAGTATTAATTAATATTTTAATAATATATTTTTAGGTTTTAAAATATATAAATATATTTGTGTATTCTTTTCAGAAATTTCTTATTATTTTCCCCTCAGATGCTCAAAAAGAATTCGGCAAATATTATTTAATTTATTGCTCAGTAAGAGATAGTCCACATTGCGTATACGCCTCATAATAGCTTGAGGCTTTAAGCTCGCCTCTTTAAGCATTTTATGTACATTTCGCAGTCGCTCGGACCCCGCAGTCCTGCTAATTTAGTGGCTGCACATTATTATCATAGTCATCAGCATCATTAAAACTTTAACGCAACTTCGTAAGCAGCAAGAGCAACACAAGCAACAGCAGCAGCAGCAGCAACAACAAAACACGATACTTTTTATATTGCACTTTACATTAAAGCAAATGACGTGGTGCCCCAGCCCAAACAGGGGCGAACCCAGAGCCCCTACGCTAACTTGTTTTTTATTTTTTTATATTTTTTTTTATAATAACTCAACTTAAGCTGCGGTCGCTGCACGTTTCGACTTTAATAAGCCAGCACGCAAGTTGGCCAACTTGCCGCAACAGAAGGCGATGTGGACGACGAGGAAGCGAACTTGCCTCGAATTCAATTCAATGCGCGCTGTTGCGGCCCACATACAACTTGAGGGCAAGTCGCCTGCCCCAGGGCGCTTCTTAGCCAACCATTTCAGCTGGCTCTTTACTCCCCCCGTCCCTCCTTCACTCCCTCTCTCTCTTGCTCGCTCTCTTTGTCTGCTTTTTTTCATGTGCTCTCTGAGCGAAACAAAGCAACGAGGCAACTAACCAAACTCATCAAGCGTCGGTTTAATATAATAAAATTTCAGTTTATAACATTTCGCTTGCTGCCGCTGCCGCTGCTGTTGCTGTTGCTGCCGTTGCTTTATTATTTTTACTCGACTTGGGCAATTTTCATTGTAGCCTGGTCCGAGTAAATAAAATTAACCCATTACAATGAAGTTTTTTGTTGTTGTTGGTCGGCTTGGCTTGGCCTGGCCCGGCCCGGCCCGGCCCGATGCTGCGGCAAATTTCATTAGCTAAACGTTTTAAAGTGCGCACAAAATGCTTTGGATATGGCCGTGGCCAAGCAACGAGCGACCCCTGGCCACAAACAATGATGCCACACAAAGGCCTTTGAAGCAAAGGCGAAGCACATTCTTTTGACTCTATTTTCGTGCAGCCTTTGTGCGCAGAGCCACCGTCAACAGCGCCCTGCGCCACCACCACATCAACACTAACATACAACAGCAGACGGCTACAATAAGTACAACAATGCTGGCTAAATTCATAGCAACATATAAAACATTTTATACAACAATTTATCCTTGAGTTACCACGCCCCTTTCCCTCGGTTTCTCTCTCTCTCTCTCTCTCTCTCTCTCTTTCTCTCTCTCGTTCTTGGTATCCCGCACTGACCAACTCAGGTTGTAGTTGAGGAAGGAGTGGCTGCAACCTTTTCAAACGCCGCCTTTATTACCAAATATTTTAACATTTTTCGCAAGTGTTTTAAGCCGACTTTTGTGTCTAGAGTGAAGTACCATTTGAGCGGTAGCAACAGCGACAACAACAACGACAGCGACAGCAACAGCAACAACTTTAGCCGCTTATTTTCGGCAAAGGGTGGCACATTCGCAAATGGTGGGCGGGGCACACAATCTCATTCAAGTGGGCGGGCAGTTCTTTTGTGGTGTTATTAAATGGCATTCAAAATGAAGCTTTAGATTACTTTCAACATTTTTGTTAACTTCACTTGTGTCCCACGCGCAAAAGGGGACGGCCGTGAAGGCGCGACAAAATGTTTGCGCAGATAATACCCAAAATTAAATAGGTATATTTTCAAGCTTTAATCGTTTCATTAAGGTGTTTGATTGCAAATGCTATAGAATTACCTCAACAGTTAGCAAGAAATAATTATCAATAGTATCAGGGAATGCTTTCTCTGTTTTCCAACTGTTGCAGTAGTATTAGTGGAGGCTGAGAGCTTGTATAGAGTTGTAAAATTATTATCCGAGTATATGTCATTTCCGGTATATGTCCTCCCACTGCATAATGATTGTGATGATATTGATAATTTCGTGTTTCTATCTGGTTTTATATATCATTTTTATTTTGGAGTCCATTCAATGATTTCCCTTTATCTTTTTTATTTGCAGGCTTTGATGGGGGTATGCGTCAATGGTTCATGATGGAAATCTATGATCAACGCAATGGAATGATGCAGGCGAATATCAGTGCCAAGTTCGCAGTGTTTAGTGTGAGCGGCTTGGATGCGGGTCGTCTATTTCGCATCTATATCTACGCTGCCAACGGACGCGGTCGCAGTGAACCTGTGTCCGTAGATGGCTACACTCTGAAGGCTGCCGAGAAGCAAACCGGTAAGTGCAATAGGCAGGGGACCGTCTTTCGCGAGGCAGTTGTCAAAGACTTTAGAATTGTTAATGCATTTTGGCATTTATGAATTTTTTATGTTAATGTTGCTCGTACTAGCAAGTGCTCATCGACACGAAGTCCGACTGTCGGGGCAGTTGCATAATTTTGCATGAGATTTAGTTCGTATAAAAGTGGAGTATGAAGTCGGCCCGGTGACTTCGTTCAGCTTTCATTCTCAGGCCTTCCTGCAATTTAATTACGCTAAACTGCTCAATGAATTGTAAATTTCTCAGTGGTACAGAAAAACTTTTGCCTTGCATTTGCCCCACCCATAGAAAAAAAAAAATGAAGAAAAGGAAACAGAATCAAAATTATGCAGGCGGCTGAGTAGCGAAAAAAATAAAAAATATGAAGAAGAAATTATATAAAATGATTAACATTAATGAATTGTCTTTAGGAGGTTTTCGCCTGGCATGAAATGAAACGCCGCGCAAAAGCAAATTGTAATACTAATTAGCTGAAGCAAAATGCCGTAAAGCAAAGTTTAGGCGAGCTTTTTCCATTCGCTGAGCCAAACGAGCTCGGGCCGTGGGGCCGTGCTGTAGTACTTGGCAAAGACAGAACGGTTTTTTTTTTTTTTGGGTAAACAACTTGAGACGCCGTTTTAATTTTTCATAAAGTCACAACAAAAGTGTAAAAGAAAAATGAGGAAATATGATGAGGGCGTTTGAAACGGCAGTTAGCAATTAGAAACACTGAATACCCTTTCAGAAAATTAAGAATCTTATTTTCTCAGTGCTGAATAAATTTAAAACAGCAATAAAAAAAATTCGATATATATGAATGAGTAAATATATATTGGAATTTAAAATTTGGTGATTTTTTTTTTTTTTTTTTAAGATTTAGACAGTGCAACACTTTATCAAAAGTTTAAAGAATTAAAAATTTAAAGTTTTCTAAAAAAAAAAGTAAGTTAATTTATAAGCTTTCTAATTGTTTCTATTATAATTATGTTTGTCATTTGTTAAGAATTTGTATTTTCTTATAAGCGAAGGCTGTCAAGCCTTGCAATGAAGCAAAATACCCGACTGGATGTAGGGTAAAGTAAAAATTAGCATTTAGCCGTTTTATTAATGGGCTACTGTTTCGGGATGTTGCTTAGCGACGCTTTGTCTAATTGGACATTAAAACGACTCCGAATTAAACATGATTTCAATTTAATATTTTTGCTTTTTGTGTTTAAGTCTCTAACTCTCCCTCCGTCTCCGTCTCTTTCCCACTCTTTGCAGTTGCATTGACCTCGTACAAGGGCAGCGCCCAGGGCACCAGCAGCTTCGAGCTGACACCCATCCTATCCATTGGCATTTTTGTGGGCATTCTGGTGGCTCTGGTCTGCATTGGAATTGGCACCGTCGCCGCGCTGAAGCTGCGCTCGCACAAGCATCAGCAGCAACAGAAGTTCGCACACTCGAATGCGAAATTCTCACGTCCGGGCAATTTGCAAATTAAGGATAAGATCTCATTGCCATTGAGCCACTCCGAGGAGATGTACGACGAGAAGAATCCCGATGTCGTGCCCTACAGCGAGGGTAAGTGCAATTGCAATCCCGGCCAATCTTCCGTTTGCCTCAAGATAAATGCGACCGGGTGCTCCGACTCTGTAATTTATGAGCGTTAGCAAAATAAAAAGGGGCTTAAGTACAAGTCGGCTGCCAGCCAGCCACCCAGCCACCCAGCCACCCAGCTAGCCCACCAGCCCGCCAGCCTATCCAAACAAACACGCTCAAGAGCATGTGAGTGAGTGGGAGTATGCGTGTGTGAGGGGCGGGGCTGCATTTTTGTGCCAGTGTTGAAATATTTAAATGACAGCTAATTGCTGGCAGGCTGGTCTAAGCTGCCTTTTCCATGTGTTTGTTTGCTCATATGTCTGCAGTCAAGTGCCAGTCCAACTCTTTGTTCCTCAGCCTCTCTCTCTCTCTCTCTCTCTCTCTCTCTCTCTCTCTCTCGTTTGCCCCCATGGCGTGGGTTCAGCTGTGCAGTACTTTAAGTTCGCAGAGATTTCGGCCAGTGCACACGTCCTTAGCTTGATTAATGGCAATCAAGGAATCAGCGGCAGCTTTACCAGCTCAACAATTTAATCAATTTTCCTAACGTACAGCAATTTGATGGCAAATGCCGAAAAGAAAATTGAACGTTGCTTCAGCGAAAATCACCAACAGATTTCCTCAAAAAAGGGGAGGCACTCGGCAGTTGGCCAGCCCAAAAGTTTTGCCTTTTGCGCTACTTAACAACAACACCAACAAGCCGAAACTTTTTATTAAGCCAACATTCTCTCTCTTTCTCACTCTCTATGGCTGCTCTCGCTCTGTCTTCCAATTTAGTTGATGGCGAATATAAACAAAAATCAGCAACACAAACGCCATCGGGACATCTTTCAACAACCAGCGAGGTGGAAATCAGCTGCAAGCCAGGCGCCACAGCTGGCGTCAGCGCTAACGTCGTCGCCACCTGCTCGACGGACAGCGGCGCTTATCAGAGCAGCAAGGTAAGTTGGCATTAGCTGGCGCACGAAAGTTGATTGTGGTTAGATTATACATATAGAAACTGTGCTAAGTTTTCAGTTTATAAGTCCGAAAATTTCAATATTTGATAAATATTTAATCTTAAATTTACCCAAACACACGTAACGCCTTTAAAGGACGATGAGCTGCACTATGCCGAACTTACGCTGAACACCGCCAGCACCTCCAAGAAAAGCCAACCCGTTTTGCCAACTCAGCAGCAGCAGCAACAACAACCGCAGCAGCAGCAGCAGCAACAACAACAGCAGCAACAACCACAGCAATCGCAGTCGCAGTCACATTCGCAGTCGCAGTCTCAGCCGCAGTCACAACCAGTCGTGGGTGGCACCCTGCCACACGGCTCGAGTATGCGCAAGCAGCTGCCCAATATACCGGCCACGGCCACGCTGCAGCGCCATAAGCCGAATGCGGGCGGGCTGCAGCATCCGCATCAGCATGCTCCGCCGCACTCGTACGACTATTTCGAGGAGCCCACGATATATGCACAGATTGATGCATATAAGACACGGGCCGGGGCTATGGCCGTCATGCAGGTGGACACAGCGGCCGGATCGGCATTTGGGCAATGCGTCTCATCACCAGGATCGCAAGGGACGCCCTCGACCGTGTCTCCGGGCACCGTGCAAATGTATACGTTGCCCTCGCATCCCGGCAGCTATCACACCCTGCCGCAAAATCACCAGCAGAAGCAGCAGCAGCCGCCGCACAACTCCGCCTCCATGATGCAAATGATGCATCAACAGTTGCATCATCATCCAGCTGGCAATATGCCAATGCCGCCCTCCTACCAGCAACACCAGCAGCAACAGCAGCAGCAGCAACTACAACAGCAGCAGCAGCAGTTGGCACATGGCCAAATGCTCGTCTCGAGCAATAGCAGCGGACTGGCCTCAACAGCAGCCATCGCCAGTCCCAGCAGCTCCCTCTCCGGACTCTCCGGTGTGGGCAAGTCCTACTCGCGCGAAATAGTTACAGTGCGGACACCATTAATGTACTCTCAGCAGGAGAGCTGTGTCTAAGCGCAGATCCCGTACAATTGAGAGCTCCTTGAGGTTTATGTCTATGCTAAGCGTTGCCAAAGAATACGAATTGAAAGCAAAATCTTTAACTGTATAATATATCCACAAGCATTGCAGCAATTAAACACAATTGAACAAAATTGATAGGCGAACCGCCATTTGCCACTTTCACCCATATACTACATATACTACTACAACTACAAACAAGCCCATTTAATCCATGTAATTATACATATAAATAGTTAAAAGCAAGCCGTAAATTTGATTATGAAACCATATAAATACAAGCGAAAAAAAAAATCAAATAATTTAAAAAAAAAAAATATATATATATATATATATATATATATATATATAGAGTGCAGAGCTACGACCCGATACCAATGCACCTATTAATCAGATTTGCTTGCCATCATACTGAATACTAAAAAGTAAATTGAAATACATGTTAGTGTAATTAAAAAAAAAACATAAAAAAATTTTAAAAATTATACAAAATAAAAAAATATCCAAATTAATTAAATTGTTGGCGATACAAAGTATTTCCCCAACTAATACTGACTGAGCTGCACAACTATTCTATTCTATTGCTTTCTTCACTTTTGTACCGTCTTGAAAACAAACTCTGCAACAGCAGTAAACACAATGAATTCCAATTGAAAGTGCATCAAAAAAGGTTCCTTCCTTACAGTAAGTACTCACACAAGACAGCCACAGACAACAGCATAAACTACAAGAAAAAAAAAAAGCCAAAATCATTGAAATAAAACAAAATAAAATATTAACATATTGTTGTCTAAGAATTAATATTGCAAACGCAAAAATATTTCCACAATGACTTTGTAAATGTATGTAAATGTTTAACAAAATATATACAAATATCCACTTATAAAGTACGCAGAACAATTTATATAGAAACTAAGCTCAATATGCATAAACATTTTAGCAGTAATTATTATATAATCAAACTTGAAGCTCACAAAACACAACGGAAATAGCAAAAAAAAAAAAAAAAACCCTTTGGCAATTAAATAAAACTACAAAAAGTATAGATTAAATATACATATATAAGAAAATTAAAAACACGCATAGAAAAAGCACACACACATACCAAAAAATAAAAAAGACATGCACACATAAACAAGTTAGTGGCAATTAGATTAGTATAAATTATTAGCTCATAATGAATCTAAATGGCAAAAAGTTAAAAGAATCTGATTGTTTTAATCGATGTGTCATAAGTGTATGTAAAGTAGTTGCATATTCCAATTTCAAAACTCAAAAGACTAAAAACTTGAAAAACATATTGTTAAGAGCTCTAAAAAGAATGTGTAAAATGCATTTTTGAATATACATATACTAATTATTAATAAAAATAAATAATATATATATTAATAAGTATAGATATCAGTGTATTTCAAGCACCCTGTAAATTTATTGTTGCAACTCTAAATTGATGTTAAAAAAAATTAAAAATGAAAAAAAAAATCTTTAAACTTTTTAGGATAAATTCTAAACAAAAGAAGAAAAACTGTTGCAAAAAACTATATGTATGTCGCGCAAGGTAAATACGAATTAAGTATAAAAAATGCAAAAAAAAAAAAAAAATTTTAGATATATAAATGTATTTTAAACGTGATGTCTCTTAAAAAAATTGTATTATTAAATAAATTAAATAATCAGAATTGGATCGTTGGCTAAGTGTATGTATGTAAGAATTCCAGAATGAAATTAGTCTAGCTAATTGGATAATAAATTAATTTAAACTAAATGTAAAATTAAAATTATAAAAATTATAAATGTATGTTATTTTAAGCACTCAAAGAGCAAATTAAATCCAAGATAACAAGTGAAATCGATAAGATGTCCCCCATACCAAAATACAAGGAATACAATAACCAAGCGGAAAAACTAAATAAATTCAAAAATAAATTCGAAAAATTTCAAAAAATTCAGCCAACTGCAATTTTATTTAATTTCGGATTTCAGGTCTTAAGTTCTCAACAAATTTTCAATCAGGCACTAGCTCTACGTGAGGACTCCTGAGGCTGGGGCAAGTCCAGCCTTGGCTGGCACAAGTCACCAGAAATATTTTGTTGCAGCAATTTGGCCATTTAGGGCCGCTATTTGGCAACAATTTTAATGCACACACAAATTGACAGTGCAACGTTGGCAGAGTCGAGGGACCTGTCGCCTGCATCTTTGGCTGTATCTTGCAACGCGGTTGCTGAATTCGCCTCAAGGGCAACCGGAGCCAAATAGCCTTTTCAAATTGTGCACTCAAATGGACACAGCGAGGACAGCTGGCAACGACGAGGACAAACTCACTGTGTCTGCCCGTCTGTCTGTGCAAACATGCCGTACGAGCTATATGTGCGCGTATGTGTAGCGAGCTAGAAACGAGAGAGAAAGATGGATAGAGATATGTAAGGACATTTCTTACATTGAGCTTTTTAACAATTTGAGTTCCTTCTTTTTTTTTTTATTTTAGGAAAGCGAACAGACGGGGCTGGGAAAACGTTTGCATGTGCACTGAAGCGTAGATCTAAAGAAATGAAAAAGCAGCGCAGGCACAGACATCACTTAGATTTGTGGCTTGAAAAGCAACGACAATGCCAAATGGTCATGTTTGACAACTTTTCATGCCATCTCTGCCCTTCGCACTCAGTTCAGGTCTCTTTCTTTACAACTTTCTAGCTGATGCGTTACTTTGTCATGGTGCTCGAAATTAACAAGGAAAATTGACATACTCTGAGAATGGGAAGCGAGTCCAAACAAATGAGGCAGCCAGAGAAATCAGTGTTGCAATTACAACAACAACTCGCAGCTGCAGACATGGTCGCTGTTGCACTTACTGTTCATATGTCACTTTTCAAAACCCTCGACTCCTTGGCCCCCAACGTAAATGTCCCCTGCAGCAATATTTTTGCCAGCTTTGATGTTCTCTGTTCCTGCTACGGGCGACTGGCTTCAAATTAAAACTTGAAATGTTCGCTCAATTAAGTGTGTGTGTCCAGATCATTTGAAACGGCTATTTAATGTCCACATTTCTGGCTGTGTGTGAAGTTGAGTGAAAATTCGTTACTTTGTAAGAAACAGAATGATATTTTATTTATTTATTTATTTATTTTATTTTTTTTTTTTTTTGAGTATTGTGGATCTGGTATTGATATTAAATCTGCAACAAAAATATATTCTAGTAATCATAAAGAAACATATGCTGAAAGGTTTATTGACAGAGTCTTGTTGAATAGAAGTTTGCTTCCTATTTTCATAAAGCTTTAAAGGACAGCTCTTTAAAATGATAACTGTACTACGCTATATGTGGTAGGAATATTGTTTTATTAATGCTCTTAGCCGTCTTTACTCCACGATCAACACTTAAAGCCTGAGCTTGAGTAAATCTTTATTTATATATTGACAAATCAGTTGGAGCTTAACCTGAAATTTGGCGCATGTAACAATCGCTCGATTGCTGCAGCGGTCCATCACTGTCAGAGTAAAAAATAAAAAGTAAATACATACAAAATAACAAGTCCGCAATTGTTTGCTGAGTCCCGGAGTCGGTCGCTTGCCGGTTGGTGTAACTCATCCATTGATATCTGCTGGCCATTTGTAAAGCAACGCAATGCAACTCATCCTGGGAGGGCATACATCAAACTGTGAAAGCAAAATACGCTCGTATTTGTTACATTTGACGGGGCATAAACAAGAAAAACGGGAATACGCGGCGTATGCACAATATTGGCATGAGATATACGTATATGGAGCTGGCTGGGATTGGAGATTATTGCTGCAGCCATGGCAGGTAAATGACATCCCAGCTGGATGGCGCTTGTGCCTGTGCCATATCAGCGTCTGAGGCAAAACAATCTCATTACCATTATTTTTTAGCTGCTGCAAACTTTCTATCAATTTCCGTTGCAATATCCGCCAGCCGCACAAGGCGCTCGGCAAAAACAAAATCTCAAGTAGCGTCTCATGTGCAGTACAGTGCAGAGCGGTGCAGTGCCTGAAAATGCACTCAACACACTTTGCGTCAAAGCCATTGTTGTTGTCGTTAGTCTTATTGTTATTATTGCTATCGCTGTTGTTGCCGTTGTTGCTGCTTCTGCTGCTTGTGTTGTGTGTCAGCGGCGCCCAAGTGACAGCATTGTTTTGCGCCCTGACGCAGCTGATGCTACAAGAAATGCACGCTTTGAAGTAAACAAGCAATTTTGTAAAGCAGCAACAGCAGGATACCCAGTCGAACCCTCCCCTGACAACCTCTAGCAGCCCCTAGCAACCGAGCACGTATGCATGCAAAGAGTCTAGCTTGCAACATGGCCTGCGTCGGCAACAGTCGAGTCTATACTCCTACTCCCCGCTGTCAACTGTCAATGCACTCTCGACTCGTCGACTCGTCGACTCGCTGCTCCTTTTGCTGCATTTTTTATGCTGCATCGCTCTTTGACTCTGCCGCTTTTGTTCGGCTGCTGCCGCCCTATCAGCCATGAATTATTTTTGCATTTCTGTTGCACGCTGACAATGATGGGGCACATCCCAGACGCTGACAACAATGTCATCAACATAATCATCAGCCATCAAGCTAAGCAGCATCTATATATGAACATATATTTATATACTTATTATATATATCCGGTTCCTATAAAAAATGTATGTTTGAACAACTTCTCGTTCCCTTAAAGGCGACTTGGTCTCGGGTCATAATTAATATTACGCATACGACAGGAGGTGCACAGAGCAGCAGGACTGCCTGCCTGGCTTTGGCTATACAAAGCGTCAAGCTTTGCACAGGCTCCGGTGACAAATGTTTGGCCATAAATTACAGTTATGCATGCTATAAATATTCAAATAACATGACCAGCACCCAAATGCTCTCACAGCAACTGGCTAACTAATGATCTATTAGCCAAAGCTGGAAGTTCCTGTTTGGTTTCATTTCGTTTCGTCTCGTCTCGTTTCGTTTCTCTTCGCGCCACTCAACTCCGTTGCGTGTCTTATTAGCTCACAAAGGCGAGCACGTTCCAAGTTTTATGGCATCCAGAGTTTGACAACAAGCATTTGTCATAGGTCCAACTGCGTATGCAGCTTAGAGGAGAACAATTCCAACAAATGGTTCAATTTGTACAATAAATATGATTGCAACAATTTGTTGACCTATGTGACCCAAAAATTATTCAATTAATGGCAATTAAGAGAAAATGCTGAGCTCCGGAATAAGGTTTAACATTTGAGTGTGTCTTTATAGCTTTGAAAATAATATAAAATTTTATTAGTGTTATTGATTTATATAAAACTCAATTTATATAAAACTGCATTTAAAGAAATATTCATGAAATTTTCCAAAAATACTCTATTTTATACTTCTTTTTGAAAAGCAGTGAATATATAAAATTGATTTATCAAAATTTGTAGCAAATATTTACATTGACTTTTAATAAAAAAAATGGAATATAAGTGGAAAAACCCAACAACTTTATATCTATGTTAAACTATCGCAGGCCTCTATTCCCTGCAGAACAGTTAAATATAATATTTACACTCTCGGTGCCTATCATATATCTCGTTCTCCCTCTAATCTGTCATCTTAACCATCGTGTTAAATCTATATTTTGAAATTCATCGAGCAAGATATAAGCTCGGTCATTTGCCATTCAGATTTCATTTCATACTTAAGCCAAATAATCAATAGAATCATCTCATATTTTTAATTTGAAATATTTCTATTAATTTCTAAGATCAGCTTGATGTATTTCGTGTCGAAACTTAGTTGCGCTAGCTACGGAAAATCCCGGAGAAAATTCATCTGGCAGCTTGCAATCATTTATTGTGACCAGCGCTGCACGCTTCTCTAATGGGGCATGGCCGACAGTTTTGGACAATGCTCGAACTGCGAGTATCATGCCGTAGAAACGGATGCGAAACAAAAGTGCAAATCTAACTAAAAACTCGACAATAACAATGGCAAAAGTATTTCAAAAACTTTAGCGATGCCGAAGCAGCACAAAAGTTGAGCGCAAAACATTTTATTGCACTCTGCAGAAAGTGCATATTACGTATACGCCACAGACGCAACAGAGACAACAGAAACTCGGACCAGGCCTGGGTGGGGGACACAGATTACGTGGGAAGATGGTCATGCCGCCGAGTGAGTGGCTCCCAAAGCAAACGTAAAATATGAAATATATTTCAACTTCTGCACTGCAAACAAAATACAAAAATGTCTGTGGCATCGTTAGCGCATGCTGTTGCAAATATGCGGCAAGACCCACATTTGCAGCAGGCATTTTGAGCATGCAACAAGCCCACAGGAGGAGAAGCAGGGAATCTGGACTCACCAAATATGCAATGACAAAAGAACGCGCTGCAAGCCGATGAATACGGATAAAAAGAGACTCATATCAACTCTTTCAAAGAGCTTAATATGCTTTTAATGATAATTTCTGCATTTCCAAAAGCTAAATATGAGTTGAGTATGCTGTTGATATAGTTACTTTTCCTTCTTGTCATAGTACATACTCATTTTGACTGCCATTTTGAAGACATTTTTGTATTGCTAATGGCAAATGGCTTACACTCTGTTATTAGTTTGTCCAGTTTTGGTTCCAGTTTCGATTTGATGCTCAACTTCTGAGTGCTCGGCATGCGGATGACAAGTGCAAATGCCAGCACTATTGGGGCTCACGGCTTCTAAAATTGCTATGACCCTAATGCACAGGCTGCACGATGAAGCTGCTGGCATTCGGCAGGATGTTGACAGTGCTCCCAAACAACAAATGGATGTTGCCATTGCCATCGCCCATGCCATGCAACAAAGCTGGATTATGGGCGCCACTTCAAGGGCAAATGCCACTAACTTATACTCCAGAGAGCTGTGATTGAGAGTCGCATGTCACAAGTCAAAGTGCAACTATTAAGTGAATTATTAATTGAACTGACAATTGTCGCTGCAATAGTTTTCTCATTGACCGAAGTAGCCTAAATTGGCAGATTGGGCAATGAAGTTCGCGGCTGCTCAAAATACCAATAGTATATATATTTTTAATTTAAAAAATAAGTTTTCCCCCGTTTTTTTTTTCTTGGTTAAACTGCCCTTAGCTCTGTCCACATTCCACCCAATTTATCCTTGAACACTTTATTGCAATGTCTGTTTCCTCCGACAAATAGATGACAGCAAGATAAATGAGCTTGCAAGGATTTATTTAATAAATCTTTTTTATTTGTTATGACTTTACAACTTAAATACAATTTTGTATGCCACTAATAAACTATTTTTTTTTTTAGTATATTTTGTAATTAATTAAAAACATATTTTTAAAACACCAACACATATCTACCCGTAAAATCCGTATCAAATCTTTGTGGCCTTATGGCATTACTATTTGCCATTATTAGAGCACACTTCCCATTCGGCTCATACAAATAATAATTTGCTTATGTAGCAGGAGTAGTGTTGTCCTTGCGGCAATACAGTGCGTATGCGTGTTTTAATTGATGGCCAATTTCCGCAGCTGACTGTGTGCATTAAATGCACTGTTAGCCGCAACTCTTGCAGTTTTGCGCAATGTTTAATTAATTATCAATTAATGCGTTACAAACCGCAGCATTAATTTCATACGCCGCGTTGCACAGCCGCAGTTGAGGCAGCGGTATCAGCAGGAGCAGCTACAATAACAGCAACAACAACAACAACATAAACACAGCAGATTTTGATTGTATGTAAATCTGTCAGGGCATTACCGATTATCGATTATCATATTAAGACTTAACTATCAGAACGAGTTGTTGTTGCCGTTGTTGTTTTTGGGTTTGCATGCACTTGGAACGAAAGCCAAATAGACTATTTTGTTGGCATATTCATAACTGCAGCTGCATAATCGACTTTTTATGAATGCAATTGTAGAGTACAGATGCATTCCAATTAAATGAGGATGCAGACGTTGGCTTTTATATAAAATATAAAAAAAGTTTATCTAAACAAGTAAGAAAGCTCTAGTCGAGATTGCTCGACTACGAGATCCCCTGAACCCTCTTCCAGGAACCAATATTTCAATAATTTGGCGTTCCACTTCTACTTACACATGCACACACACATACACACATATGCACGCATGTATAAAAAGGCATGGGCTGCCATGTGGACTTACTTTGGGCACTTAATTGTTTAATAACTTTATTTGTAGACGGAAAATTTTGATAAAACTTTTAGACCGTGATTATAACATTTAAATGTGTATATGTGCCAAAGCACAAGCCTCTAGTATTTGAAATACGCTTTCTGCAAACTGGTTGGGAAGGGGGTGTTTTGGGGGGTGGGGGTGAAATATGACAAAAACCGAAAGTCTTATATCTTATATCTTCTGAAATCGACGCGTTCAAACATACGGACAGACGGACAGACGGACAGACAGACAGACAAACAAACAGACGGACAGGGCTAAATCGACTCAGCTCTGATCAAGAATATATATACTTTATGGGGACTGCCACGCCTCCTTCTGCCTGTTACATACTATTAACAAAACCATTATACCCTGATTTCCCATTTTCAATGGGTTCAGGGTATAAAAACTCACCATGTATAACAAAATCCGTAAAAAAAACTATTGAAAGAATAAATATTATATATGCATTAATGAATAACATTAAATATTAGAAAAAAAAACACTATTCAGACAAAATTTGTTCATGATTATTATTTAAATCCTTAAAAAGAATTAAACTACATAAATAACTGAAAATATATTTTGTTATATATTAATCTGTTTGAACGGTAAACACTTCCGCTTTATTTTCTATTACTTCCCCATCTTTGACTTATCTTGATGTAGATTTAATATGCATTTTCTTGGCTATTTTTCCGAAAGCGCAACCAGATTTCGATATTTATGACTGCCCCAAATGTCCAGAGCAACGACAGAGCTCAACTTCCTTATCCTTGCTCTAGCTGCTGCTGTTGTTGTTGTTGTTGTTTAGTTAGATACAGCTGTGTGGCAGCATTATTTCTCAATGGTTTTGTTGTTATTTTTACTCAAAGTCAACTCATTTTTTCTCATCTAATGCACGCCTGGGATCAATTTGCCATGTAAACAATTTATTGACTGTTTTGCTTAGTGCGCTTTTGGGAAACTTGCGCTAAAGTTTCTCCCGAACAAGTAAACAAGTCCAAAGTCGACTATATCGACCAAAATTGCGTTTAAGCTGCGCTCTATGAATTTTAAAGAGTGAAAATTCATTAGTATAAATTTGTCGACTTTTTTATAAAATATATTTTTTGTATCTTCGTTAATTAAGCGCTACAACATCTCAGCTTGACCGCAAGAGAAGCCTCCAATTAATTTTAATTACAGATTCGCATGGGGAGCACAGCCAGCGACAACGGCAATGGCAAACGCAAAGGCAATGGCAAAGGCAAAGGCAAAGGCGAAGGCAAAGGCATAAAACGATAAACGCCAAAGATGCAGCACCAGCAGAGAGAAACAGCTAACTGTTTGTATTTTCACACCTTTTGGCCAGCAAATGCGCTGTGAAGATGCTGCTGAGCAAGAACTACAACAAAGACAGCAACAACGAGTCATCTACTTGTCCTAACCGCAACTTTTTGCACAGTTTGAGTCTTCGGATTACTGCTGGTTGTCTATTTTTTGCTTGTCTCTTTTTTCCAAGGCACGATTTTTGTATTCTTCCTTGCCTGGGCTATCTTTGCCGGCTCTAAGATTTCTTTTCTACATTTGCTTACACTAATTATGACCCCAGGTAACTGCCGGCTGATTGTTTGCCATGGCAGCGGTGCATGTAATTAGTGATTAAATGGCCGCCCAGAGGTCAGCGCAAGCGGGGGTCGTGTCGTCCATTCTAGGTATTATTGCGACACCCTCATTATCAAGTGGTTCGGTCTGCATTTACAAGGCTGCCCCAGTGCCTCAACATAAAGCCAAGCGAGGTGACACCAATGCCCCGCAGCTTTGTCACCGATTCTCGAGCTCTTAGTGCTGTGAAATAAGCTCAACTTACATGAGTTACAAGTGTTCCAGGGATTGCTTTCAAAATTAAAATACAAGCAAAATTCTCCAGCGTAAAAAGGTTGAATGTTGAGGAGATAAGAGCAAAGGTCATCTATTTTTAACAGTTGAAATTATAACGCCATGTTCCTAAGAGAAATATGGGTATAAATTAAGCTTTCACTCAATCTGCATATAAATATACATAGTTCATAACCAGCCAAATGCAAACTTTGAAAAATAAACTGTCAACAGTATGTGACGATGGTCGACAAGTGCTAAAAACAAATAAGCTTGCTCTTATGCAAAGCGCTAACTCCATTGGATTAAGCGACCTTCGCATTTACACTGAGTTTTAGTCAGCTGACATTAAAGCACAGATCGTGCACAATAATTAGTCGGCTTTGATGTCCATCAAAGCACAATTGCAACAACAGGAAGAGCTGGAGGCATCTCAATGGGGAACAGATTGCTGATAGAAAAAAATGAGATGGTAGAAAAAATCAGCATCATAAGGCATTTTAATTCATAAGCTGACATTTGTCTCTGGCGCCGCCTGCTGCCTGCTGCCTGGCTGACTGAGTCGAAGTGAAATGAAAAAGATATTTTATGCTCATTTACATGAAATTTTCATTATGCGCCGCACACTAAAACTTATGCAGTGGGTAAAAGGAAGAGCGAACAGGGATAGATTTCGAAGCAAAAAAAAAGAGAGAAAGAGAGAGAGAGAGAGAGAGAGATGGCGAGAGTGAAAAAGCCAGCAGCGAAATCACGTTCGTTTATCATCGCGTCGGAGTTGGCATCATGCTCGACTATGATGTTGATGTTGATGAGCAGGCAGCCTGATGGAGACGAAGACAAGCATGAGATGTTGAATGAGAACGGGAACAGGACGACTGACGACGACAAAGCGTGTGACAGCATTTTGCATACGCTGATGAATCCATCATCTTTACTCAATGTCACATCATCAAATCCGCGGCGCTTAGTTTGACTTTGTGTGTGTGTGTATGTGTGTGTGTGTACGGGCACTGGTATGTGTATATATATGTGCGGCAGCGCTGCTATGTGTGTGCGTGCATAGCTACTACTTGTGCAGCTTTAAGCCGCATTGCAGCTGACGCATTGCACACTTTGAGGCTCAGGCAATGCCCGCATATATGCAAATAGAGAGCGCCATGTCGATGGCATGCCGGCCAAATCAGGCACTCAGCAGCCCCCAACTGCCTGGCTGGCAATCTGGCAAGCTGGCAATCTGGCTGGCTATCTGTCTACTCTGTGCATCCATTGGTGCAGGTCCAGTCAATGGAGGGCCCCTGGGCAGGCGGTTTTGATTTGCAGCTCACGACGCCTAACGTGTTGTTTACGCGTCGTATACGTGATGGCATTTCAAGTGCATCCCTTTAATTGTTAAACGTAGCGCTCGGTCGGAGGGTTGGCACGACCCTCCGGAACAACAGGCCGTTTCATAGCAGCTATTCGCCTTGTCTATGTTGACAAAGTGGCCGACAGAGCGCCCCACGTACACGCCTTGGCACTTAAGGGGATTTGGTTAATTGAAACGAATGCCGGTGCGAGAGCGCAAAGATGGTGCCAGAGAAAAACGACGTCGACCAATGCCAGTATGAAAATGTAAAGAAAATGTGAGGCTGGGGATTGCGAAGGATACTAAAATAACAAGTCTAACAAAAAATGCACTTGGCCAGCGAATGAGCAATGGCAACAGCCAAGCCAATTGTTTCGAATGTTGCCTAATGCTAAAAGCCGTAAGAGCTGTCTAGGCATTGTTATCAACACCTCTCAGCGCTAGCCCGCCGGCCAGCACAGCCATATAGGCAACAGATCCAACAAATTTGTTCCATTTGCTTAATTAGAAAGTGCTTATGGATTGTCAAGGTCTTATGAAGCAACGAATCTCACTCAGTCATACTTCATTACCATTGACAGCGAAAGCTGGGATGCTAGAGAAACTGGAGAAGGCACTCTACAAAAGGTTAGCAACTTACAGCGAATATAAAGCTTACCTTTTCAAGGAAAACAATAAAATGAAATGAAAAGTCTTTAAGAAGGTTCGCATATGCATGCTCTTCACTCTTTTCTCTGAAGCACTTTTTCATATTATTAAAAAATAAATAAAAATGACTTTTATATTTCTTGCCTGGTTTAATATATTATTATAATGAATTACATTGACCTTTGATATTATTGTGGGACGGAAAGCGACAAGTACTTGGCTTTCAAATTTGGGGAGCAAGTTTCAAATGTCACCTACCCAATCTTGTAAACCGCCGCCGAATTGACATTATGACTAATTCAAAGTAAATTAAAATGTCCAAAAAGTCAACCAGCCCACTTAATATGATACAAATATCATGACACAAGAAAATAAAGAGGCAAAAGCGAGAGCTACCCGGGCAAACAAACAAATAACTGAAAGACAACAGTGAAGAGTCAACTTGATGACTTCAGATTGAAATTGAGACTGTAAGGCGAGGAGAGAAAAGAGGAGAGAAAAAATCAAGCAGTCGGACAGCAGAGGAGGTAGATTAAATGTGGGTGACTCTCAAGTGGGGTTCGTCAGTCAGTTTGCTGGTTAGCCTGGCCAGCTGGCTGGCTGGCTGGCTGTGCGTGCGTGTTTATGTGGGTCTGTGTGTGAGTGGACCAAATGCAAAGGTCTTTAATTAAATTACGAGCAAACGGCAGGCAAAAGCAACTTTGATCCCTTTTAACGTATACTCTATTCGCAGTGCTCCCTCAATTACTCTCTTGCGCCGACGCTCCACGAATATTTGGCGAACTTGTGCAAGACTTGCGTTTGTAATTTTGTTGCTTTTCACTTTTCAAGAAAAGTTCTTCTCCATATTTTCGTCTTTTTTCCTCTTTGCTTCTTGGGTTTGCTCAGCCTACTGTGGCTGACTTTTCATTACTTTTGCCAGTCGCCAGTTTTGCAGTTTGTTGGTTTTCGTTTTTTGTTTTTGTGTTTGTTTTTGTTTTTCACTTGCGCTCTGGCAGGCTTTTCATTTATGACAAGCAAACTTTGCCAACTTCGACGAGTGACGTGTGGCCCAACAAAAGTGCAAAGTGTAAGTGAAAATTCATTCGCTCTCCAAGTGAAAGTCAAACGGCATAAATAAACAGCACAAATGTCATTCCACAGCCAGCTGCAAATGGTAATGGTCAATGGCAGCTGAGAAGCTGGGCAAGGAAATGGAAATCAAGAACAAAATGTAAATCAAAATGAAAATGTCCAACTTTCTGCTCATAATTGCAGCGCCAATTAATAGCCTGCAATCGTATTGTACACACAATTTTTACCAAGAGTCTTCAAATCATTTGCATTCATTTAAGTTTCGTTTTTGCCAGTGAAAAAATGTAACTTTTATAAGACTGCATCAAAAGTAGTTGAGCTCTCACAGTGTCTGTGATCCATAAGATTTCACAAGCATTGACTCCATAAAGCCAATTGATGCGCTTTTAGACTGCCTGGAATTTCGCCTGTTATTCGGCCTGGAATTTTATAGCGTGTACCAAGCTGCCACTGGTCACGAAGCATATGATTTTCAAAAAGCCAACAAAAGTAGCAGAAGACTCGAAAAGCAAAGCTGGATACAGCATTAAGAATCAGGCAGGACTGAACGGGCCCAGACACATTTTGTCGGTAACCCTCCTCCTTGTTCTATTCCCTCCCATCAGCAGAGTCCTCCTGCTTATGCTTACTTATGAACGAGCCTTAACTACAGCCCCAGCTCTCTCAATAGTCTTCTCCCTTTTTTGCTACTCCCTTTGGAGTTTATCCGCCTCGTCATATATACATAAAGTACACTCAAAGAATTTTCAGCTTACTTGCAGTAATTCCTGAAGAACAGATATCTGTAATACATCTTACAGAATTGAAATTGTTTCGAATGATATATACACTTTAAAATTTACAAAAGTTCTTAATTGACAAATTTTTTTCTTTAAACATTTATTTGTTGCATACTTGGGTAAATAATAAATAATATCGAATGTCAATGAAATAGGTAAAAAATTAATTATTTATTTAATAATATCTCATTTTTAATTATAATATTATATTCTAAAATACTTCATTTTTATGATATATATTAATATAATTTTTGATAGCCTCAACAGTTTCTGTAGCCCCATAAAATTGACTGGTTTTTTCAATTGCAACTCATTAATAATGGCTAAGGAGAACTTCGGCCACAGTGTTCTCTCATTATGTGCTACATTTAAAGGATGTCCACTTAAAGCAGGAACAGAAATGTCGTCGCTGCTGCTGCTGCTGCTGCAGCTTCTGCAAGAGACAAAAGGAAATTTAAATAAAAAATGCTCATGCCAAACATATAAAAGGCACATAAATCGAAATCTGTCACAAAGAACATGCGCAGCCAATAAATTTTCTTATCTCAATAGCAGCGACAAGCGTTAAGGAGAACGAACGCGCTGAGTGGGCCGCCGAGGGGAGGTAATTGGGGACTGGTTTGTGGTAAGGGGCGTGGCCGTTGGCTGCAGCTGAACATGTTGCATATGCAATGCAGTCGCAGCCTCTACATATGTGTCTGTATGTGTGTGTGTGTGTGTGTGCGTGTGTGTTTTATGCATTTCATCTGCAGCAGTGTTTGTTTGCTTTTGTTGTTGCTGTCACATTGGCGCGCAAATTGAAATTATTGCGCTGGCCTGCGCTGTGATTAATATTTCTTTTTATTTGCAGCATTTTTATTTCAGTTTTTGTTTCTTTTTTATTAATTTGTTTATTGTGAGCCATCCAAATGTCTGCAGTTTTAATGCCAATATTTAAACAATTTAACTAATTAGAATTGCGATAACAAATTATATGTATATTATTAGCCTTTTTACAACATGTCAGATTATTTATTAATATTTATGTTATTCTATATCGTTTAACAAACAATTACAATTCAAATTTTTCAGAAATATGTTTTAATGCTAAATTGCACAAAAAATTTTAATGATGTTTGATTACATATTTCAATTAAACATATATATTTGCTTTAAATTACTCAACTTGATACTTTAAACTTTCTATATATTCGCCAAAATCCTTTAGAGCAAAGGAACAACTTTCTAATAAATTAAGCACAGACCCTGCCTGTAGCTACACACTTTGATATCCATAAATCACACATATAATGTAATTATGTAAGTCTAAAAAAATATATGACCCGGCTAAGCTGTAGGCTTCATCATTGCCACAGACCAGCCTGGCTCGCTGCCGCTGCGCCCAGTACTCCAGTCCACTTCCCACGGATGGCAGACATAACTGCAAAACTAAAACTCAACGAAAAATTCAGGCACGTGTTTGGCTTGCCGAAATCTACATAAGCTGGCTGGCAGCCAATTTGGTTGAGGACTAACTAGCCAGTAAGTCAGACAGTTTGGCCGTCGTCCTGCCAAGAAATGTGTGGCTAAACGTTTGGCTCGCTCGCATTAAAAAAGAGCTCGAAAAAAATCCGAAAAATAGCCGGCTAAAAAATCTGTTTTGCCAGCATTTGCATGGCATGCGTTGTCGTATTCCTCGCATTTTTCGGCCATTTTGCATAACTTGCCAACACACACACGCATTTAGTTATTGGCCATAGGATATAAATATATATATATATATATATATATATATATATATAGGTACATATGTATATTTGAAGTTTTTGGTTCGTTGAGTTTCTGTGATTTTGACAGCCAGCCACAAGTGCGCGCTACCAACTAAAATGGCTTAAAAAATGGAAGATATATGCATAAATTCTGACATTTTCCTGGTGTAGATATACTCAACAAAATAAAATTCAAATGAAAAAAAAAAAAAAAAAAAAATTACGAATAGAAAAAAATCAGAAGAAAGAGCTGTATTTTTATGGCTGAAAATGCTACTTGAATACCGAAAAATATTGAAGCATTTTTCAATTGCCCTGAAAGCCTTATGTTAGCCAATGTAACACGGTAATGATGAGTGGAAATTCCTTTAGCAAGTTTCTAATTTTTTTTAGTTATTGTTACAGTTGCTGTTTGTCTTCCTCATTGCTTTGTTTATTACATTTGCATATTATTTATTATTTATTTACATTCGCATACATATTTTTATGACTTCCTCTTGCGGCCACGAAACGCGCACACTTCAGCTTGCTGATTTTTTGGTAGATGTGTGTGTGTGTGTGTGTGTGTGTGTATTTGTTTGCGTGTGTATGTGCGGGGCCACGCCTAGCGGCTGCCCAGGCACACAAACCGCCCGTCGCCTTGCAGTGCTTATTTCATTAGCTATTCCCTTGAATTTTATTTTTTAAGAAAGGACAACACAGGACTCACAGAAAAATATGTTAGGGCTGGGAAAAAAAAAAAACAGAAGCTGGCACGGCGGAGGCAACGCTTTAACTACCGGAAATTTCTTTGTACTGCTTTTCATGCTCATTTGTAGGCGCCGCCCTAGCTTCCCCTAGCCCGTTCCTCGCCTCTACCTAACAGCCCGACAACCCAACCTGGCGTACAGTCAGGCACCCGAAACACGCGCGCCCACACTCACGCCCGCTCAATTTTTCGCTGTTGACAATTTTGGCGGTTGTTGTGGCAACACGTGACTGGGATGCGTAACACCAGCAACAGCAGCAACAGCAGCAGCAACAACATCAACAACTGCTTGAACTGTGAAAAAGTTGCTCCAAGTCGAACAGTGGCTGCGACTCCGACTGCGACTGGGTTACTTTTCCTCTTGCTTTTTTCTCTTTTTGGGAGTCTCAAATTATTTGGTCTCCTCCTCGCCTCGCCTTGCTTTCAATTTCATCCTCGTTTCGTCCTGAAGCTGGTCTGTACTTTAAACTGACTGCCATGGACCGTTGATCACATTGAAATCAGTTTCGAAATAATTCGCCGCTGAAATTCAATTTGTTATTTGTACATGGAGCCATTAACGCTTCGATGGCTTTGTTTGCGATTCTGCGTCGTCTTCTTTTTGTTATTGCGCCAAAAGAAGACATTTTTATTTGGTCGTAAGCAAATTATATCATTAGAGCTTATTATGCCTATCAATACAGCCAATGCTGACGCCTCAGAGTGTTCGAAAATATGAAAATATGCATAAAATATGTAATTGTCACGAGCAGCACTTGGCTTTGTGAATGCATAGAAATTATATTCAGCTGTATTGTTGCCATTCCAAATGGCTTTCAAGTTGTTAATGGCTTACTTTTTCTAAGAAATTACTTAACACAATTATTAAAATATTCTATTCTAAGGATTCGCTCCATCTGTCTGCATTATATATCGTGAGAGAGATATACACAGAGCTTCGTGAAAATTTTGTTAATCCAAAAATCTAAATACCCATTGACGGTCTAAAAATGTTGAATTTTTTTTTTTTTTTTTTGGGTAAAGAATCAGAACAGAGTCTGCAGTGACATATTTGCCATGCTACAAACTAAATAAGTTCCTTAACTTTGAAAGATATAGTTTTTTTTCGATTTTCCAAACCCAAATGATATTTTATTATTAGTTTTTTATTTATTTTTTATTTTTTTTTTTTATTTTTTGTGTGTGCTAGTACTATATTTATAATTTTTGAGTTCAACGCTAAACAAATTAGCAACGTAATAGCAATAAATTGAATTGCAAAAAAAAAGAAAAAAAAAGAAAACTTAAAAATTGCTACATAGTTTTTAGTAATTTAATAGTTTAGTATGTGTTTGACACGGCACCAGTTGGCGAGTATATATCATTTGTGGTTGATTAAGAATAAGAAGGAGCTTACAATACTGTCAAAAGAAAACATAATCATGGAAAATGGTACTTCGACAAAGAAAGTCTACAGTACCTCAATTCAAGTTTCTAGCTCTAGGTAACGCTTTTTTCGAATCAACACGTCCAATATCTGCGCTAAAAGAGGGCGTATAAACTATATATTAAGATATTTGCTATTTCCTTCTTTGTTATGGACTTTTTGGGCACATTGGGAAAATCGGTATCAGGTGAAGGAACACACGTATATATTTTTTATTTATTTTAAAATGGTTTGTGTTCACACGGAAAGAGTGAGACGGACATTATAAAAAACCAATATGCTTTTTTATTTTCTATATAAATATATAAATAAAAATATAAATGAAATATAAAAATTAATGCGATTCTATGAAATTGTACTTCACATTCTATAGAGAAGAGAGCTAGTAAATGCGTTGCTTTGAAGATTTAATGTCAACAGCTGAATGCGAACAAAGCAGTTTTTTCTTAGTTTTAAGCCATTTTGACATACATATTTTTTATATACATATGATATACATTATATTGTGATATACATTGATATACATATTATTTATATCCATAGCTTTGTTTCGAGTTTTGTCAGTCAATTATTTTACAAAATATAAACATACTTTATTTAAAGACGCTATAACTAGGTCGCAGCTCATAAGCACCTTAACTTTGAGCCTGAACATATCTCTGTGTTTCTCGTATCAATATTTGTTCGCTTAAGCATATTGGCCATATTTATTGATGGTTGGTGAATGGCTACCACCTGCTGCGCTAGTCAATATACGATGCGTCTAGACAGGAGTTAGACTCTTTTGAGAGACTGTTCAATTTGCATTTTACCAGGCAGGTCGAAACTGTGCATTGAACCTCTAAGCGAAAGTTCATATTCAAGGCGTGTTGCCCCGAGAGATTCTACGAGCTGGTACACGAGATACGAAAGTCAACATCTTACTTAACTCTTAGCTGCAGTTGGCTACTAGTAAATTGGGCCATTCAGCTTCTTAGACAAAACAAGAAAATGGCTGCTGAGACAGCGCCAATATAGGCATAATTTATAGTTGTTGTCAATTGTCTAGTTGCTCTTGCTCCTACGCATCGCTTGCTAGTGGCTTAAGGGGTCGCTGCTCGGACCCACAGATAACGAGACACGTCAATTCCCGCTAATAAACTCAAGAAGGATTATTTTGTGATTTATGAGCAGCTGCGCAGACGTTGCTCCAGGCAAACGCCACGAATGTCCACTTGAATGTCCAGACTTTGTTCTCCACGAAAGTTGCCTAGCAACAAGAGCAAGAAGAGGAGAAGAATGCTGAATATTTTTCAACTGACACTTTAACATTAATTTGGCAGGCATATTAATTAATGTTGCCATAAATCTTTTCGAGCCACAATTTAATTGCAAATTTAACTAAGCTGAACAAAAAGTAAATCGACTTACATTTTTTCCAAGATATTAAGAAATAATTACAGCAGGATTTGGAGAAATACAACGAAATTGAACTTGAATGTTTGAATGAGCCGAGCTAGGTAAGAATAAAAATATATAACTCAAATTATATATTTTATATTTATATGATTTTCTTTACGCTTCAACTTTCACAGAAGCCATTGCAATTGCCCGGGCAGGCAAGTTGCACTGTATTTGTGCTATTTTCTATTAAATGGAAAATAGTACAGAAAACCTTATATACCCATTTCCTTTATAGATATTGTATTAGTACGAGTATGTATTATAAAGACGAGTACAAAACAAGATGTTGAAACAACTGCCAGCCGCTCAGTTCTCGGCAAGCTAACAGACTGCACTGAAAGTGAGCCGAAGGAGCCTGCAGAATACGACGTTTTCCCGCTGCCGAACTGACAGTTTCTTGCCTCGACTATAAAAATTGTTTGCTGAGGCATTAAATTGAATGAAAATTTATGATCTTTTCATATTTACTTATACACTGCGGCCGAGCCCGAGCTTGAAAGGAGCTGCGTGTGCCGCCTCTGGCAGAAGCCTGCTGCTCTATGCTCTTTAATGTGCACATGTGTGTTTGTACATACCTTCTTACATATATATATATATATATATATATATATATATATATATATATATATATATAGGACAATGTCATACTGAATTGCAATATGATGGTTCTTTAAAGTTGCTGAGCAAATCAAACAAATTTGCCAAAGTCCACACGCCATCAATCAAATATATATCCAATAACTGACCTATAGCTGGTGTCAGAGTGCAGTCTGTTATCATTTATCATAGCAATTGGCAAACAAAGTTGTCCACGCTGACAATTGGAGTCGAGCTGTCGCGTAATCTAGCTCAACTGCTAATCATGGCCATGATTGTTTTGCTCTTCATTCTATTTTATTATATCACATTGTTTTTGCAGGTGACAACATTCAAGAAATTCTAGGAATTTACTGCGAATGGAGGCGCCTAAGCAACTGTAAGTACGTGCTGGCTGCGTTTCTCCTTGACAAGTCCCGGCCAGGACTTAACCTTGGTGCTGCTGGTAAGAAAGATTAATGATCTCTAGTGTTGTGGCAAAGCGAACAGCATTAATTTTACCGCAATATGCAAAATACTACGTGTACAATATCCTTGTCCAACCACTGGGTACATAATTTGTAGTTTGTCACCGACTAAGCACAACAGAATGTCTATAGAGAGGCCTCGGAACAAAGCAGAGTGTTGATGTCTATAGAAAGTGAAGGTATTGAAAGCACTATAATCCTGCCTAATATGGAGTTAATTATGAGCATTGTTTAAACTATCATCTAGAGTCCACCCACATTTACGACTTTAATATTTTCCAGTTGATTTGCTCATTGTGCTTGACACAAGGTCAAAAGCTTACTGCAGCCTAATTGATTTTGCATTCAAGTAATACTACGCTGCTTGCTCATGGGCGAATCCTCTCAAGTAGTTGAACCAGATGAGATGCTAGCCAGACACTTACTTATCTACATGGTACACGCATAGAGCGGAAGCGAGAGAGAGAGAGAGAGAGAGAGAGAGGGAGGGAGAGAGAGAAGGAGATAGTTGCTGAGGAAGAGTGAATGGTAGATAGACAATCTCATATGGCAAGAGGGTCCATAACTCTTGGTGTTGTCATGTTGGACATGAAAGAACCTGCCTGCCCGCATATTGTTTGACTCGACCTCAAGCTGGAGCGCAGGAGCTGGAGATAGAGCTGCAGTTGCAGCTGCAGCTGCAGCTAGAGCTGGAGCTTTGGGTTCAGTTTCAGCTTGGATTTTGGCTCGGCCTGTGCATGTTCACTTGTCAAAATACGTTTGTTGCCTGTAACTCAATGTCGGTTTAGAACAGCAACCGAGCTGAGCTGCAGGCAACTGCGGCAGCTGCTTTATGCGCGCACCAACATAAATGCAATGCGACGCCCCATGCAACATGAAAGCCAAGCGCAATGTCAAGCGAAATAATAGCAAAAGACATGAGCAATGACAGTGACGACGACGACGACGACGACGACGACGATGAGGGCGACGGAGACGACGATGTCGGAAAAGACAACTAGGACGAGCCGAAGGTGGTGCAGTCAGCAGCCAGTAAACACCAACCCTCGTCAGTATCCAGCTGCAGCTAAAGAAAATGCCCCACAGTGATTTATTGTAGCACTCCAGCAGCCATGTTGGCGAGAATGCTGCCACTTCAAACGGAACGCCGCGGTCGCTTGCAACTGCATCACCATCATCAACAGCTGCCGCTGCCGCTGCCACTGCCGCTGCCACTGCGGCTGCCACTTCTAACACAACCATCATCATCAGCATAATCAGGAGCTGATGATGAGCCGCTTGCACTGCTCGAATCGATTGCTTCTTGTCAACACAAAAATAAATGTAAGAGCTAGAGACGCCTTCACATGCCTGAGGCTGCTCGCCGACACGCTCAAATGCCTTCAGCTGCCACAACAATAGGAAAATTGTCGACGTATAAAGCAAACCAACACACACATTCACATTTAATATACATTTGTGAATAGCTGTTGCACTGTGCACAATTAAGAGTTAAATGTGATTAGTCTCAGTTGGAAAAATTGTGTATAAGTAGTCATCTAAGTAAAAAAGTAAAACGAGGGTATATTTTATAATTTAAATACTAATTAAGAATTGTTCGCTTAAAGTGAGTTCAAAATAAATATTATAAATAATTAAATAAAACAAAAATAATAAGAAAATATAATTTCCTTTTCATCGACCTATTAGAGTCTATCTAATCCTTTATTCCGTCAAACAAATTTATCAACTATTACTTTGGTAAGTTTTCTTTGTGGGGTTAAATAAGTAGATATTTTTTTATATTATTATATTCGAAATTCGAAATGGGAATTTTCAAATGGTTATTGTGGCAAAAGGTAAATAAAACTTAAGGCAAGAATCCTTGGGTCTTTGTAAGCCACGAAGCAATCTCTTTTGGTCTTTTCACCACCTACATTTTAATAGTTGATTCTTTTTCTCCTAATATTCCTGCAGTACAATAGTAAAAGTTATGGCCATTTCAGTTGGCGTTTTATTGATTGGCTGCCAGAGCAACAATAAATAAAGGGCAAGTGCACTGGCTTTTTGTCAGGCAGGGCAATGGGCAAGGCTGCGTTTTTCTTTCACTTGCTTCTTCTTGGCAATCAATTCGACTTTTTTCGCCAGTTGTTGATTTGTTTCTTTTACGTTTGGCTGTTTCTATGCAGTCTTTTGTGTGCGCACGTCTTTCAAGTCTAATCAACAGCATTTCATCAGCGCAAAGTTTAATTAAAATAAATTACAAGCGCAGACCAAAAAATTCGCCCTTGCCGGCCCCTGAAAAGGGTTTTTGAGCGCCCAGGACAAGCTAAATGCCAGCTAATCATATTTTAGGACTTTCGCTCATGCTGGGTGCCAGGGCGAGGGAACTGGGCGTGGCCCCAAGAAGACAACTTTAAGCTGCAGCCCGTTGGAATACTCTGTTATTAGCAATGTCATAATTTCATTACTGTCAACGCTCGCTTGTCGTCGCGACATCCTCGCTCTCCAGCACCCGCGTGATGCTGGCTGGAGTCCCCTTTAAATTACACACGCGTGGCAGGTCTATTTATTACCGTTAGCGGTAATCCTAAGCCACGCCGCGCCAAGCTGAAACAAAAGCAATAAGCGAGCATTGAAGGGCACTCCGTGTACCAGGCCACCAAATACCCTAACAGAAGCTCATAATATGAGAACGTATGCATCAGAGTAAAGTCAATTTGGAAGAAGATAGCAAATCGAATGAATGCAACCCTCAAAAGTGTTGCAGTTTCTCAAATATCCTAGAGGCTTGTATGATTGTCTAAGCGAATCTTGCCGCGACTACCTCTGTGCGACTTTCAACAGTCTCGCACTCATATCCCGGCCATCCATCTCTAATGTCTGGTAAGCAGAGCCGCCATTAGGCGTACGGCAAAAATGGTTGCCGCTCTTCGCCTTCAGTGCTGTCGCCTGTCGCGCATTTTTTTCACAGCCAATATATCATTATAATTTGCATTTCCGGCGTGGTCGGAAAATTGAGTAAGTAGCTAACAGAAGCCAGCCGGAACGGCCGCTACAGTGACACAGCTTCGACAAAGACCAGAGAATATATATATATAAGAGAAAAATTCTCCTTTGCTGGCAGCTGTTGCCTCACAAATGTCTCAAGTGGCAATCACGGCGCTTCCATTCAAATTTACGTCTCAACAAATTACCGAGCATTTGTCAAGTTGTCACGCCCCTGCCCCCTACAACACTAGCCACCCTTCAAAAAAAAAAAAAAAAAAAAAAAAAAAAAAAACAAAAAGAAGAGGGAGCTAATCCACTAGTGTGAAAAATCTATGCTCGCTGCAAATGTGCCGCGAAATGTGTCCAGGCATGGCAGCAAAAAAGAAAAAAAGGGCACAACTCACGCACTTTGATAAATTTTTATGAAACGCTCCGGCCAAAAAGTGTTGACAGTCGACTAATGTGCTTATTTACATTTGCTAGCGATGAATAAGTTCATTTGCAGCGACAATTCCAAGAGTCTCGCCTAATTAAATGGGTCGAATAACGAGTTAGCAGTTCCCAGACCTTGTGTTAGTATATTTATTATAGGAGTAGCTTTGAGAGAAGCTAATCGATCGCTTTCTGCTGGGGAATAGTTAGCAGGTTTGGAAACCCCATCGGGTTGGTGATACTATTGAAATAATTTTCTGTAGCCATTCAGGTCAATACATCTTTTAAATACATATCAATAATTTCATAAAGATTTCATGCTGTAGTTGCTCAGTTATTTTTGTTTCTGGAAATTCACTTAGACTAAACTACGCAACTTTGTAGCTCGCTGGGTATAAGCAAATGTTAATTGCAAATATTTTTGGAAAAAGAGAGAATTGCACAGGAGCGAGGGCAGCAGAAGCTGCAACAAAGTTAACAATTCTGTGGTCGTGGCAACAACTATTCGACGAACAGCACTTGGCAGTTGGCACACTTGAGTGCTGCCCCTCTGAAGTGGCCGTCAATAGAACCGCAAGAAATTATCAAGAAGAAACAGCAGCCAAAGTGTCGGCAGCAGCAGCAGCAACATCAGCAGCTGATGTGCCAAGACGTGGGCAACAATATTGCTTGCTGGCCAAACAAACGGTAATTTCTCACCTATTTATGAGCGTCATAAACGTTTATGATGATGCCTTAAACCTCACTCTGGTGTACACCGGCCAGTGGTTACATGTCCTGCGCTGACAGCTAGGCGAAAGCGGGCTAGTGTTAGAGTACACAAGTATGCGTGTGTGTTTGTGTGTGTGCTTTTGTGTGTGCGCTAATGTGTGCCTGTGTGTATTTGTGAGGATAACAACAATGTTGGCATTCACTAAACTTTAAACATTTCAGTAGAGCAAACATTTTTCTTGGTTTCTAAGTTGATATAAGGTCAATGCTGGCAGCTCGAACTCACATGTACTTTGGCAATTTTCCACTTGAACTTTGGCCATTGGGTGTTTGCCGTAAACCAACAAATATGAGCATGAGCACAGGAAAAGCAAGAAGTTGCAAGGCAACCTACAGAGAGAAGCTAGGTTTATGCTCTGCTCTAATAATTATATCTCAAATCTTCTTATTTTTCCCACTAATGGTAATCTTTACTGTACTATTAAGTACTAGTACAAATAAACAGAATTTATTAGCATAATATATATTTTTTTAGAAGAGCTCAATTAAATTTGTCAGCTTACAAATCTATTAAATTTAAGCAAAAGTAAAAGTATATGTTCATTTCCTATTTCAGTTGATAGCAATTAATAAAATATGTGAAGCACATGCATAACGTGTACGAATTAAGCTAGTTAAACAATCGAATACTTAAACAGCAATACACCCAATATACAAATATAAATTCAATTGAATTAAAATAATTCTATTTAATTAATGAAAATCAAATTTCAATTTTATCGCATTGCAGTTCTGCATCAATAATTCTGTATATTTGCCCAGCACAATATCAGCTCTAACAAACAATTACAACAGGTTCTAGCAACACTTCAAGCGAACGACAGAAGGTAATTCATTGTGTATGGACATGCAGATGCACAAATTGATATGCATTCAGAACAATAACTAATTAGTTATATTCCATCTGTGCATGGAACCGAATTAAGACTTGTTTAACCGCTGTGTGATAAGGACTTGACTCTGTCTTGCTCATCAGCACACACAGTGGCAAGAGATAGCAAGAGGAATAATCTGAAGGGATCATATTTGTTAAAGAATATTATCTGCATAGCCACATCTAGCATTTGTGTCCAGGGACAATCGAGCTTTAATTAATTAAAATTCATTGTTTTGTAAGGGCGGGGTCGGGCATTAAGGGTAGACAAGTCAAATCACAACATTCAAATGGCATATTAACTTACTTAGATAAGCACAAGCAGAGTGGCCAGAATATATGCAGGATAACTGGCCTTCTGTTTCTATCTCTGGGTTGTGTGTGTGTATGTGTGTTTATGTGGAGGCATGTTTGGACTGCAATTGTTGGTTTATGCATTGATGGCTCTCATATTGTGCTGCTACGTCGGCTCGTCTACGGAAAACCCACAGCCGACTGGCCAACCGAGTGCCTAACTAATGTTTATGCATGCCATATTTGCCCAATGGCCGACAGGACAACAGCACTAACTGACCAAGGCAAACAGAGCTGAAGCAGGGCAACATTGAGGTCCATCACATAGTGACAGCGCCTGTAGCTACTTGATTATTTGGTTTGTATTAACCTGCAACAACTTGCAGCAATTGACCAACATCCAGCCAGACTTAGCCTAATCCAAAACAATTTTTCATCGACTGTCTTTCAATTACGCAAGTGCTACCAATATCAGAACCAGATTACATAATATCTATGTTTCAGTTACCCTTCCCATTAGATTCCTTAATCAGAGGTTAACCGAGCAATATGGGACCACAATATTATTATCAAGTGTTGATAATATTCTATATATTGTTTATATTTCTGAAAACTAATGCAAATGATTCTGCATTGGGATTTTGCTAAAATTGGTGATTGTTTAATTTTCATTTGACATTTATTTTCATTGGCATTTGCTCAACCGTGAAATGACCCAAAAACCCGATAACCAGATTACAAAAGCAAATTGGCTAAAAATAGTTTTATTTCAACACTAATTTGTGCAAAATTTTAATGATGATTTCGACCGAGCGCCCTTTTCATAGTTGTTGTTAAAAGGCTAACAAAAACGATTTGCGAGCGGGTTTGTGATTTTTAGCCAAAATTTAATTATTCTGGCAGCTGTTGCCCCATTGCCCATACCATTAATCACATTCCCAGCAAATCTTTAATACCCATGACCACAATAGTTCGGAGACTCGGAAAATACTCGTACTCAGCATCGAGTTAGCCCAACTGCAACTCTTAACTGAATTTTGTGCTGCCTTCAAACGTAAATTGTGGCAGGCGAAGGTTTTCAGTTGGGCTGCGGTTAGCCTGATTGAAGTGAAAGGTGCTGGGTCAGGGGCTGCTACATTTATGAGCCATGTGCGACAACTGTCGAAAAAGCCAACAGGCGACGTGCCTCGCACCCGAGTCAACTCAACGCTTGACATGTGATTGAAAACTTTGACTTTGCTGCATGTGGCAGCCAGCACCAAAGAAGGCCACAAAGCAAAAAAAAAAGTACAAATGTGGGTTGGTTGCCAGGAAGCTAGGAAGTCAGGCAGTTAGGCAGTTAGGCAGTCAGGTTGCCTGCTAACAAGTAAACAAAATCATGTTGCGGTTGGGAGAGAAAACTTTTCAAAGTCTCCAGTGGTGTGTGTGTGTTTGTGTGTGTGCGTATGACGTGCATGTGTGTGTAGAAAACTTTTCTTTTTTTTTTATTAAAAATGCTTGTTTAATGGCAAATTTCAGTCAAAAATATTAACTGAAAATGTATCAACCGAAAATGTCGAATTTTGCAACAGTTCTTAAAACTGTAAATTGCAACCTTTGACAACCTCAATAATGAGAATATGAGAAGGTTTCATAATTAAAAATAAGTTCAGTTAATAGAAAGAAATTTAATTGTAATTGCTAAAATCATTGCAAAAATGAAATATTATTGCCTACTCAAGTTTCAAGAATTGTAGAAATTGTTTTAATAAAATAACTCAATACTTCCATCGAAAAGGTTTTTAGGTTTTCGTACACTTTATAATTTAAAATCGCTAGTCGCTCATCTAAATATCGCTCTTTTATTATAATTTTGACTGCTTTAAATATTATTGAAAACTGTAAATTTTAATTGTAAATAAATGAGTTTTGCTATTGAATTTTAAAACTAAATGAAATTAAAAAAGGCTAAAATAATATGTATTTTAACGTTTAAGACCATAAACAATAATTGCCAATTAATATACGTCCATAAATCATTCATTGTCTGACAATTTGTCTGAATCGATGTTTGTATACACATATATGACTTTTTACACAAAGAACCTGTAACAATAATACAATAAATATTGGGTAGCATGAAAGGCGTTCACAAATTCATGTCAGCGACTTTAATCAACTTGATTAAAGCAAACAAAAGACGACACAGATGCGTGCATATTAAAAATGATTACGACAAAATTATGCAATTACAATAAATGCGACATTTAACTGCAATGTTTATCGAGGCGCAATTACAATGACAACGATGTGTCCGACAGTCACAACAATATCAACAACAACAACAACAACAACAGCAGCACTAACAACAGCAACAAAATGAGAGACGACATTGGCTGGGCAAGCGATTCGCAGTAATGCGCATAAATATGAAATCATGCGTTAAGATCAACAATTCAACAATTAAAACTTAATTGCATTAACATGAAATGTGCATCATCAACAATGGAGCCGCAGCCCAAAACGTTGACCGTTGCCATTCGCTCACATGTGTAGCATCAGGGTCCAGTCGTCGTTCGCTTCCTCGTCCTCGTCCTCGTCCTCGTCGTGCGAGAGGCAATCACTTGCAAAATATTATGCGATAAGCTCGCGGCCAGACGCTTGGAAGAGAAATTTTCAATTATGCAGCAAATGGAATAAATTGCGAGTCCATCTGTGCTGTTGGCTGAGGCTGTCATAAAGGTGGCTCATATATATGTATGTATATGTGTATGTATTTGTATATGTGTGGTTGGGCAACACTTTCGCTCTATTAGTTTAATTTATATAAAATTGTTTTGTGCGGCATTAAAGCCATAAAAAAGTTTGGCTCAAAAGGTAACACACACTCGGGTATATATTAAAAGGGATCAGGGATATAACACACTCACACACACACACACACACACACGCACACGCACACACGCACACGCACACACGCACACACACATACACACACTTGCTTCTCACATGGAGTGTGCGCTATAAAATTGTGAGGTTATACTCGTAAAACCAAACACACGCCCACATCCCGCCCTCCGGCCCCAAAGGTAAGCCAAGAAAGGCAACAGCAGCACAGCTCGTCGCAGTTGGCATCGCTGTCGCTGGCGGCATAGCCAACCTCAAAATGCTTAAATGGCTTTTTTGTTACACGTACCAAAATACTTTGTTGTCTCTATGTGTGTGTGCGTGTATGAATATACGTGTGTGAGTGAGTGTATGTGTGTGAGTGTGACTGGGTGGTTGGATGGAGCCCCACAGCGCTGCTTTTGGCATTGGCGTGCTGGTGTGAATTTATATTACAAACTATTACTGTCAAAAAACACGTTTACATAGCACAAACACACGCACACGCACTCGCACACGCTCACGCTCACGCTCTCGCTCACACATACACCCACACACAGTCTTACATGTCAGACAGTCGTGCGCGCCCTCTCATAACCCCCTGGGACAGTCTCGAACCGAAGACCTCAACTGCAGACCGATGCCATGGCAGTGTGTGCCTGGGATTTGCTGTACTTGTAGAAGGTTGTAGTATCTTTGGCGGTAGCACATACAACAACAAGTAAAAATGTGACCCCCAGCAGAAGTGATGGACTACCACATACCCTATAGTGAGATGAATCTTCAAATTAAGAGATTGAATAATTTAAAGTATTTTAATTAGATTATACTCCAATTTAAGGAAAACTGTAATTAGAATTATAGAACTATCATTCAATAATATAAATTGTTGATTTAATAAATAATATAGATTTGAGATGATCTCTCCTTATTAGTAATTTTTATTAGAGAAAAGCTTTTACCTTTTCGCACTTTCAGAAGTTCTTCTAGCAAACTCCGTGTTAATAGTTTTCGTTAGTCGTGCTTACGCTGTGACATCCATTGGCTCATTGCTGGGTATAAAAATTGCTTTGCTGACACAGTTTGTGGCAATGGCTCTGAGCTTTGGCATTAGGCAACGTGGACGTGGCTGCTACAAGGTGTTAACGGGCGGCCTTATGGACTTGTCCATAAGCTCCTGTCTAAGACTGTTTGTCACTCACACTGCCAAACTTCCGGCACACACTCTCTCTCCCATTATCTCTCTCTCTCTCTCGCTCTCGCGCTCTCTCTCTCCCTTTCTTTGTCTGTCTTTTTTTCTCTCGCGCTTTATTATTTGCCTAGCCTCATCTAGCGCTCTCTCAGACGTCGCATCAGCATTAGTTTTAATGCGTCTTCTCGCTGGGGGCAACAAACTGCGCACCAGTTGCAGGTTGAGCACACGCTGTTCCTACCCCCACCCCAGGCCAACCCACTCGCAGTGTCTCCTTTTTGAGCCAACATTTGTGCCACGCCCACGCCCCGTCCGGGGGGCTGTAATAATTTACATAAATTTCATTAGCAGAGCTGGAAATCTGCAATGCCTTCAGCCCCAGCATTCCATTCATACTCACATGTGTATATGTGCGTGTGTGTGAATATAAAATTTAATTTAATTTGCAAGTTGTTTAATTTATTGCATGTTTACAATTTGCAATTTGTACAATTCGATTTAAAACAAAGGCTAAATAAAAAACCGACGCACGACAAAGTTGCCAAATGAAATTAAATGTGAAACAGAAGCCGGCCTGGCCAAAAAACATGGCAGGCTTAACTGTATCTTGTTATTGCTTAACAGTTGTTATTATTGTTGCTGTTGCTGTTCTTGTTGTTGTTGTTGCTGTTGTTGCGACTGGTGTATTGCGTGTCAACGCTCAACGCTTTCACTTAACTGTCTGTGTCATTTGGGGTCACGCCCCCATTTCAAGCATTTCGCATTGGCTTTGCCTCTGTTTGGCACTTGACTCGCTGCTGCCTTTGGCTTTGCCATTGCCTGCGGCTGTCCCGACAAACAAACCAGCTGTCCCCTCACTTCACATTTATACACACTTTAACTAGTTTGTCTGTTTGCTTCACTTGTTTGTGCCACCACCACCACCACCACCACCACCACCCCCACCCACACCCATACCTACACCCGCTCGCTGCCCGCTGTCGTGCTGTTCTCTGTCGCATGCAATTTTTGTGCATGTCCTCTTTATGGTAGCAGGCAAATGTATTTACCTCATATTTACTTAAATTGCCAACGCAACTGAAATTTCAATGCTTTATTTGCATAGTTGAACATTTGAGTGCGCATTTCGTGCGTCCTGCACGCTACTCGAAAAAAAGACTAGAAAGGAGACATATAATATCTCGAATAGTCTGGATTAAAGTGAATATAACAGGACAATGGAAAGAAAATAAAATACAGAATAAATATTTAGCAAGGAAGCTAAATTTTAAAATATTTATTCATTAAATATTTATTAAGCTATGTTTCCAAATAGCATAAAAAGGCAAAATACTATTTTCAGAGAATTTAAGCCCATCATTGACGCACTCTTTACGGCCTCTTCTACTGCTGAGTTGTAGTCTAACAAAATGTACACATTAGTGGAAATAAATGCACACATCCTAAACAAGTCAGAGTCAAGTGTAGCTCATACACGACTTCCTTTCAGCCGAATTGTTTCACATGTTTCCTCTCAAAATATTTTGGTTTGGTTTGCTTGTTTGCTGTTGCTTAGAGTTTTGCTATGGCTGGATATTTGTTATTGTTTGGAATGGTCGTAAATTAAATATGTTGCTGGTACAATATCTAAGCGAGAATGAAACGAAAGTAATGGGCGTGGCTGAGCTGTGTACAAGCCAGAGTGACACATTGAAAAATTCGCTGCATACTTGTCGGCGCCGCCGCAAACTTGGCAAATAAGCCTAGAATTTCTATCTCATCGTAATTTGGCTAATTTAACGGCACATTCAGCACACAAATAGCTGACAATCAGAAGACCTCCGACTCAACGCTGTGCGAGTGCTCGCTCTCTTAATTTACCCCTGACCCGAATTTGTTTTTGTTGCTTCATGCAGCATGAACTTTTGGCCCAAACAACAATTTATGTGCACGTATACGTAATTTATTTATTAACCCCTTGAACACTGACTCTGGCTGAGGTCGTATTACCCAGCTAGTGGGAGAGGGTTAGGAGCTCGCCAAACATAAGAGATAGACCCGAAAAATGTTTTTGTGCCTGCCGCAGCATCTTGGCAAATTTACACGAATGAAATAAATTTAAATTAGTTTTAACACATTAAGCGTAAAAAGGCAGGCCCCGAAAGTCAGAAATCGACAGTGTTGTTTTACTGCCAGTTGTTATCTGCCTCTATCACACACACACACACACACACACACACACACACACAAACACGTACTTAGGTATATGTGAGGGCGGGTCGCTGTAAAACTGTTGAAACATACGCAAACATAAACTTTAATGAATTTTACCAAAATCCAAATTCACGCACACAGCCTACGCGAGCATGGGTGGATGTGTGTGTGTGTGCGTGTCTATTTGTATAGCTTTTGTTGCTCTCACACGGCGCGTATGAAGTTATTTCGCTAACCTTTAGCCACCATTTGGTTGCCATAGAGCCAAATATTTGCATGAGACGCGAAAGAAAAAAGTATTCGCTGTTAGCTGCTGCCACACAAAAATATTTTAGTTTGGCGAGAAAATTAAACGCACACTCACACACACAGACGCACACACTCACATGCTTAGGCTAGACAGTTATATTTTTGGGCTGTCGTTGACTGCAACTTTTTGGCACTTTGCTGCCGACGGCGTCGTCCGCGCTGCCAAGCCTCTTCAAACTTGTAAGCCACAGCCGCAACTTTCCGCAGTGGGCGTGGCCATTCAAAGGGGTGGCAGGCGGTGGCAGGCGATGGCGATGTGTAGGGTGCTTGGGTGACGCCCTCACATTACGCATAAATTTTGCACTTTACAAATTTGCCACGCACACGTTTGCGGCATTTTATGTTACATTTACACAACGGGCCAGGGCAGGGAATGTGAGGTGCGGATTGGAATAAGTTACGGGGGTGCCAGGGCACGGGGCAAGTATACATATGTAAAACGTGCGCCATTTGTCAGAATACAAACGCACAAGGTGACAGCGTGCATACTTAGCTCTTGTAAGTTAGTGTGTGAGCGGGTGTGTGTGTGTGCGTGTGTGTGTGTGAGTGTGTGTCTTAAATACTAGTTGTAAAAGCTAAACACATGACAGCAAAAATAATATTTTCAACATGACTAAGAGAATTACACCC
This sequence comes from Drosophila hamatofila, assembly GCA_035045345.1. Lineage (NCBI taxonomy): Eukaryota > Metazoa > Arthropoda > Insecta > Diptera > Drosophilidae > Drosophila > Drosophila hamatofila. Next base: position 22,438,727 of record JAWNPA010000020.1, read on the forward strand.
TGGCTGTAGAATCTTTAGCTTGCTTAAAAGTCAAGTCAAGCCTAAAATTAATAAACAGTTTTCTCTATAATAGTAACATTTTGATGAGATGACACGGTAGAAACTTATATAAGTATACAAGCCATTCGAGATCAGCTTTTTTTTTTACATAATATATATAATATGAAGTTAATCTTATATAATAAAAAGTAATATAATATAATAAAGTTGTGGGCTGTTATTGAGAAAATTGACAAATTAACTTTTAATATACTAAAAATCCACCATATATAATAATATAACCTGTATCAACAAATCAACAAAGTTTGACAATTATATTTTTTATTTCTTTTTCACTTTAAACAATTTACATTTGCCTAATGTAATTAGGAAAAATCCTTACCTAATTGTATAGGTGTTGTAGTGTTGACAGACCCACAAAAGGTATGTGTAACACATGTAAATTACCAACATCGACTAGCTGAACCTATTTTAAACAGGCAGGAGGAGTCCCTAATAAACCCTTTAAGCGTCGCTTTGCCAACGGCACTAACAGGGGTTTGAATCTATTTGAAAAGCGACTCGCACCTAAGACACGCACACACACACATACACACACACACACACAGAGCACATACACATCTCACCTCAGTTTGAGTGTTTTTTGGGAAGGGGAATGCAGTTAAAATTTTGGCCTAATGCCCGTAAACAAATTAGAATCCGGGCGCCCCAATGCGGCGTATGCGTAATGCGTGCTGTTGCTTGTTGTTGTTGTGGGCTGTTCGGCTGCTCGGCTGTTGTTGTTGTTGGTTGTTGCTGTTGATGGTGCTCGTGCTGGTGCTGGTGCTTGTAAACTTGCCGCGCTGTCAAAATGTCAAATTTCGCATGGGCTCCAAGGGCTGGCGCTGACACCAACCGGCAGGAGTAGCTAAAAAATTAAGCGAAAGTGTAATTGGGCGTCGCTGGGTTAATAGAGGTTGGAACGCGTTTTTCAACGCCCGCCACTTAGTTTTAATTAGTGGGTTAGCTGGCGAAGCCAACGGCACGCCCCCACCTCGCAAAGATATGACGAAAATTGGTAACGCGGCAAGTTAAAGCAGCGCGCACTGATTGGATTCGCTTCGATTGGGCAGTCAGTTGGGGGCCTGGAACGGGCCTAGTAGTGCCATCATCCATAAATTATAAGTGCAAGCCCGCAACGCGGCGCCAAAAGTAATCAATTGCCCAATAACCCCGAAATGCAATTGCACAATTAATTTATTATTAGCTGCGATTGTGTAAGAGAGAGAAAAAAAGAGAGAGAGAGAGAGAGCGAATCATACAAGTCCCTGACCCGCCCCTCCTGCCACCATCCCATTCCATTCCCCAGCTAGTCTGGGGCTATGTTGAATTATGGGGCTGTGGCGTTGGGCTCGTTGCATTTCAGTTCTGCGACCTAATGGGCAAAAATCCTGCACTATTCCGACGCTTACAACTGAGCAGGCGGCACTTCATCAATTTTAGGGTGCATTGTACTATTTATGGGTAGCTAAAGCGTTTCACTGTGATCATTAAGCAATATTTGTAAGCAGATTTCTAAATGCTGTGACTAGTTGTATTTACATATGGATCTGATTCGATGACTCTCACGAGCAGTGAAAGATAGGGAAAGAGTTTCTTATGAACGCTTGTAAAATGGAAACGAAAATCATTTCCCTTTCAATCAGGGCATAAAATCTTATTTTCTTGCAGAACCTTGAAAGTTACAAAGCCATTCTAAGGGTTCAAAAAGTTTTAATTTTCAGAAAATCACAGAAATATTTTATGTTCGCATTATAAGTAGAATACAATAGTTCTTTATACTATAATTTGTGACAAGAAATTCTTTCAAATAATGAAATCGCCCAGCTGTTAGTTGAGTCTGCTCATGGCAGCAACTTTTCAGAGGAAAAAAGAAGGAAACTTTGAAAATCTGTTTGGCGTCTCGTTGGGAATTGGACGCCGAGTTGCATAAATTGATTTTCACTTCAAAATTTCATTACCTTTGCTCTGAGAAGAATTGCGCAAAGAAGCTTTAGGTGTCGCCCATTGTCCCTGTTCGTATAGTTTGAATGAAAGCTGTATTTACAATTTGTTTGCTTATTTCCGTTACCTGGATACTAAGCTCCTGGCACCTGGCGGGCAATCGACGCAGGCATCTGCAGCAAACTAAGTTATATTTGTAATTACATGAATTTCGAGAAATTCTAAATACGCTGTCACATGTTCGTATGCGTGTCTGCGGCAGAAAGATGGTTTATTAAGAGAGCAAAGACGCAGGGGACTGGCGACCGCAGTCTTACAGCAAATGGCAGCTATTACTTACCACTGGCAGATCCGCCCCCGTCGAACACGCCCACGCAGACAACAGGCATTTAAATTGTCATGGCAGACAGCGTGTACAAGGATGCCGGCGCAAGGACAGCAATGCGCTAGACGGCGCCAGAGGGTGCTAAGAAAAGGACTCGCTGAAGGAGTTGTTGCGGCAGCGGCTTTTGCTGCCTCTTTTTTAATGTTTATTTGCGCTTTGGCGGGCACAAAAAATATTAAAGAACAAAACGTATTTACACCTTGTTGCTGCCACATAGACATATGCTTAATGAGCGGCCCGGAAGTGGCAAGGCAGGCGCTGCTAGTGGCATATAATTTGTTGTCGCTCCTGAATTAACACGTTGCCAACTGTTGCTAGTTGTCGGCTGTTGGCTGTTGGCTGTTGCCCGTTCTCCGCTGTCCGTTGTCTGTACGGCCTGTCGCAGGAAGTTGTCAACTCGGCGCCGTGGCATAAATTCAATTAGCAAAAGTGTCCTCAAGCTGCAGCCATACCAAAGGCAATCGGAGATGCCGGCGCTGACCCGAGACGGCGCTGGCTCCAAAGATGGCCGAGACATAGGCCATGGCTGTGTGGCCGCATGTATTGGTATTTGTATTTTGTTAGCCTTTTCGACTCACAATCAGCGCACTGAAGCGCACATCCTGTCAGCCTGAATGATTGTCAAGACCACGCAGCAGCCAACCAAAAGGATAGGCAGCAGATAGATATATATGTATAGCTAAATATATATATACAAAAAAAAAAAATATATATATATATATATACTTTCTGTTGATTTAAACAGAAACTGAAATGCACACAAATGGAATTCGAGTTTGAGCGACGAGCGCCAACCCCGTCTCTGATCCGACTGCTTCTATTATTACGCCAGCTTATTTATATGCGATGCGAACTGTGGCTGCTGGCCTGATACATATACCCTAGCACTGTCTAAGCTAACGGCATGCCTGAAATTGAGGCATGTATGGAAAGATTTACATAATAGATATATACATGAAAATGGTTTATTTTAATTTTATGAATTACATTATTCAAAATAATTGAACTGCTATAGCTCATTTACAAGGTATTTCATCGTCGCATACTCCTCCCGTATTTTGTTTATACTGCTCATATTGTGCAAGTCAATTTCGTTTTAGTTTGAAATGATTATGATTTGATGCGTGGCACTGCAACTTAATGGACTTTCACAGTGCTCCAAATTGTATTTTCTGTATATATACTTATATATATATATATATAGCTGTTGGCAATGTTGCTATTGTTGTTGCTTTTAGCGCGACAACATCTTTCGATTAGCACCTGCATTTCACTACATTCCCCCACTAAAATGTGTCTCTAAATGTTCTGCATGCTAAACGCAATCCCATAGTACCAACAATCAGGGCATATAAACACGGCACAGTTCAAAGTGTATCTTTGCTGGTTAGGCAAACGAGCATGCGGCCAAGAAGTAAGAGCTTAAAGTTATAGAATATATATTCAGTTTTATATAGATTAATCTTTGACTAGATCAATGGTCGTCATATAAATTATAGTTTTTTACGTTAAATGCACTCGTATATATTTTTATTTAATTTATTTTAATTTGTTATAAACATAATATACATGTATATTGGCTTAAATATTTAGCATATAAATAATATAATATAAAATATAATAAACTAGCTATAATTCAAGTTTAATATTAAGAACAAATTTATTCAGTTAAACTTGTATCAGCTTATATCTTAATGATTGCTTTACATACCACAAACTCTAAAATCAGCCATTGTTAGAATTAACTTCACTCATCACATATTCATATTTCTGCTTAAAAGCTAGTTGAGAGACTCTCCTAGAGTCCAGTCAACATCTCTTCCCATTCATTTCTCATTGCATATCGATTACTTCATTGAACTGCTTAAAATGCTTAAAAATTCAGTTCGATTGAAACTATCAATGCTTAGCTGGCAGAGTATTTGCACTTCGTCTATGTCCAAAGTGTGCTCCCATTCGCGAGTGTTATGCATTTGTTAAGCGCGCATAAGAAAGTGCAGCTCGAGGAGTTCTCGCAGTTATGGCATAGTCGAGTACTGGAGTACTGTCGTGGCTTGTGGTCCTGCTGATGGTGGCCTTGCCGTGGAGTGCGACGACTACTTTGCTGTAATTGCCAACATTGTTGTTGCTTGTGTTGCTTTTGCTGTCGCTGTTGCTGTTGCTGTTCCAGTTGTCGTTCAGTTGTCGCAGCCACCCGCGACCCACGGCTGAGCCACTAAAAACAACCGCAACACAAAACTATTTTGTTCACGCAATGCGAAAATGTTTCGCTATTGTTGTTGCTGTTGTTATGTGCTGTTGCTGGCTCCACTCTTGGATCTGGCATTTGGCGTTACGTATACGCAACGTATGCCGGCGAGCAATTTGCATTTGTATGCACAATGTTGTTACAAGAGCGCGGGGCTAGAAGTGGACACGGGTGGTTGTTGTTGCTTTCATTTGGTCTCGTTTAATTGCTTTAAACGTCATCATCAGTGGGTCTGGCTCTGGTTCTGGCTTTGACTCTGACTCTGGCTTTGTTGTCGTCCACTGCTAAGAGCTGTGCAAGTTTATTAAATTTTTGAATATCATCACCTACCCGGGCGTTGACTTTCAAATCAAAACTTTATTAAATTTTTGTTTCAGCTTTTACATCAATGTTCGATCCGTGGCTTGAATATGGCATCTTCCGCAAATCAAACCATCCCAAGCATCGCAAGTTGCACAAGATTAAGAAACGCATTGAACAACAGAAGAGAAAATTCACAGATTATCAACATGAAATATCCAAGCTTAAGGGCTGCATTCGCATGAAATTATTCCTGATTAAAGAACTGGAAAAAAACTCAACGATCGCCAAGCACAAGCACTTGAAGAATATTCATAAAACTCATAAGTGAGTTCAGATGTCCCGCAGCTCAATAGTTCTGTTTAAAGATGCTTGAAAGTCAATGCTTATAGGGATAATGCCATATTTGTTAGGACTTGCCTGGTATGACTTTATCTTCTTGTAAGCACAAAGGCAACTTAAAGGGAACCGAGTTAATCTGGAGTTAATAAATATAATGTTGAACTGTTATGTCCGGTTTAGGTCTGTTCCCTTTTATTGATCGGTTTTTCATTCGCATTGCCATAAAAATCTGGGCAGCTTTGCAACCATTCAGCCATCCCGCTTTCACGGCATTAATAAATATTTACAGGCACATCGCGTTCTCATTGCTGCGCTGTGGGGCGTGGCTGGCAATGAAATCAAATCAAATATGCACGCTTACGCTTTATATACGTACAGATATACATATGTATGTATATACATGTATGTATGTATAAGGCAACTGCCCGAGTGTCCCACTGTTTTGCCCATTTCCACTGTCCATTTGGCGTGCTCACAAGAATTTAAATCATGTGCTCTCTGAGCTGACTTACATGCTACTTACAAGCCAAAGCGCCTATATGTATGCCCATAAAGGAGGCGCCGCAGGAGGGGCGCGACTGGCCGAAAATGAAATGGAATGGTCTCTGGTGGGCAGTTTCGGACACAGACTAGTATGGAATAGATAGATAGCCCTTCTCTGCTGCTGCCGCTGCTGCTGTGTGCTTCTTGGGCTTCAGCTGCTGCAACAACAAAGTTATTATTCGGACTGTTCCTTGCTTTTATGCACACGGAATTTTTATGAGTTAATTTAATTTATAGTTTTATTATTATGTTCAGCACATAATACGGCCGTCGCACCGTGACTTGAGCCATGCTGAAATTGACTGTCTTTGCCGGATAGTCTTTGAACCCTGTTGCCTTTGTCCAGTGTCCGTGCATTGTGCTCTGTGTAGCCTGCATTCCCACTGTTTTAGCCGCCTTTGTGGCCCGCAGCAATTGCATTAAGTTGACTGCTGCGCTCAAGTGCTGCCAACTTGTAAACAACTTGAAATGACGCATAAATTTAATTTAAACAGTCCGCGAGCCACGGCGGGTGGGCGCACAGATGGAAATGGAGATGGCGCTGGAAAGTATGCTACGATTTTTGTACTGTTGATTTATACGCTAATAAAAGCAATTTCACTGAATACCAAACGAAAGCAACTACCCGGCGGCTGACGGCGAGCACAACATGAGAGGTTGCATGGGAAAATGGGCAAGTGGGAAAGTGGGGCGGGGCAGTGGCATTGGCAGTGGAAGGCAAGGACCAGGCAGCCAGGCCTTTGACATAGTAGACAATCGGTTCGAGTGCTGTTTTTCCTGTTGTCGGCTGTCAGGATGAGCAGACACGCAGTTGAGCAGCGGACATTTGAGCTCTGCCAAGTCGGCCACTTGAACTTTTATTTACGCAGCAAATTTAATTATTTACTTTGGGTTTTGGCCTCTGACGGGCACTTGGATTGGAGTTGAGCCTCGTGTTGGTCGAGCGGTGTTCACTCTGCTTTCTGGCTCTTTAAGCTTTCATTGTGACTGTAGTTATACTCTAAAAATAATTTAAGTGATTTACTTGATCAAACAAATTACATGCAAAATAATGCAATGAAAATTAAATAATCTAAGTATTTATCAGATTTCATGCATTAACACGCATACATCATGCAAATCGCCGACACGCTCTGCCTCTCGCTGACTCTGTCTGTTGGCACCTTCTGTCTCTTTCCATCTCACTCTTTCGCCAAATGCATAATGCAATTAACTTTACAATAAAATTGTAAATATCGCTGTCACTTTGCATAATTCAATTGCCATTTTACGCAATGCTTAGAGGCTGAAAACTATTTAAATAACATATATTTTACAATTTGTTACAATAAGCCGCGGAGCAACAACATCAATAAATAACACTATAACAATAGCAACAACACCTGCACAGACGAACTGAATCTATGTATATGTGCAATTAATATTCAATAATAGAATTTCTCTTTGGCGAGCTAATTTGGAATGTGTTTCAAATGAATTGGTGAGCGCTTTAAGCTACACACCATCAACAACAACAACAACAAATACACCAATAAAGGAAAATAATCGGCAGCAAAGCGAGCAAAACAACTATAAACGCGAGGACCAAAACAATGGGAAAAATGAGAGGCCAGCTCGTTAATATTTAACCTGATATTCAAACACAGACACACATACACACAAAAGTCACATATACATATATATATATATATATATATATATATATATATATGCACACATGCCTCTGGATATTAAGCTTTAATGAAGCAATAAATTTAAAGTACGCACTTTTTTATTTCCGCGAATACAACAAATAAACAAACGTAAGTGAGATTTTTGCGAAAAGCGCAAAGAAATGCTTAGTTATGAAATACCCTGTAAAGTGCATATCCGGTTTACTTGGCTTTAAATTTGAATACACATCTTAATTTAAATTTTGTATAATACTATCACCTATTGACCTCTTTCGGATATATTATATCAATATTGGGTTTATTATGCAAAATTTGCGGGCTTGAGGATGCCTCGTTTTAATTCATTCTTAATTAATTGACCTAAAAACATAATTAGAACGAAAGTTTTAGCAGGGGTTTTAGTTTCATGTACTTTATTATATTTATTCTTGATTTTAGGATACCAATAACAAAATTAGAATAATATAAACAAATATATATATATATATATATATATATATATATATATCTACATATGTTCTCATATATATTTACAGATAAAGATATTGGCTATTAAAAAAGGGAATTAGTTCATATGTTCGGCTTTCTAATCTATCCTGATTTAATCATATGCTTACAGGGTATTGCGAATCAGCTACTCTTCTGTGTTACTGCATTCTATGTCGCTCTGTCTACCTATCGATATCTCTGTCTGTTGATGTCGCCTCGCTCTGAGCCCATCTCGCTCTACACACACCAGCACACACATACACACACACAGGCACACACAAAACACGCACACACACACGCTGATACATGTATCGCCTGTTCGTTTGTATAAATACATAAACCTTTTTAAGCTGTCAAGTGATATGTCAAAATTGATATCCGAGTCATTTAAAATGCATGCAAATATGGCGCATTCGCAAGCAGGAAAAAAGAGAAATGAAAGTAACAACAACAACAACAGCAACGACAGAGCGACAGAGTTGTCCCAAAAAGCGGGCGTCGGCGAGTCAGTTAGTGGGCAACAATCACGACAACAACAACAACAACAACAACAACAGCAGCAACAAAAACAACAATAGCATCAGCAAAAACAACTCGTGGGAAGCAAAGTTCAGAGCGCATTTGCATAAATACGTTTATGTAATGTAAAATGTCAACGACAGCGTCAAGAACTCAATGTCGCCCCGCATACGCACACACACACACACACACACACACACACATAGAAACACAACAGGACACCAACACACTCGCACACTCGCACACATACCCGTTTGCATATTGAAGTATTTGTTGCTGTTGTTACAGTTGCTGCTGCCTTTGCAACTTTTGCTGCGACGGAAAAACGCATTCAATACGGCATCGTCAGCGCTGTTCTTTGTTTTTTATTTTCTTTTCATTTTTTGTTATTATACTTTTATTTTTGTTGTAGCCGAAATTGCATTGAAATTCATAACACATCTGATGCATGAAACGCCTGCAAGCAGACTATGCAAATTTCACGCATTTTATTGCAGCCACAGGGTGCCACGGGCAAGCACAGGGCGCACAGTTGCCAAGCAATCCAAGCACATAATACAATGGATTTATTAATTAAAATTGTACTTTCAGGCGAGCAACAGCTTCTTAGTTTAGTATAGTAGTATAGAATATAAATTCTGAAAAACAAACTCAAACATATCTCATTTGCTGGCACTCACTGTGGGGCGCATTTATTGTCATTTCTGTTTGTGGAATTCGCCTTATTAAAACTTTGATGTGAATTTCTCTTTTGAATAGAGTGAATTTAATTGCATTAAAATTAATATGAAAATGCAGCTGCATTGGATATCATGCAAATTAATTAAAATTATTTAAACAAAGCCATTCAAACAATGGTAGCTCAAGTAATCTCTGACACTTCAAATCAGGGCTCCATTGTTATAGACTAATAACTGAGGCAGGTACAGTATTCAGGCACTACAAATTTACCGAGCATATTAATTATATTGTGGATAGCTAAAAGCTGACGATTTAACGTGCAACGCTGCATATGCGTAATATATATTCTAGCCACTTTAACTACTTACTGGCAAAGAACAAAATTTGACTTCCTCTAAGTTTCTTTTCTTGCCTTTCGCGCTGCATCGCTCCATCTGTGTCAGCTTCCTTTTTATTTGCAACAGACTCTTGGAAGTTGCTTCCGAATTCTGTTGTTGTTGCTGCTGCTGCTGTTGTCTGTGCTGCTTAGCTTCGCTGGCTGGCTGCATACAATTTTGATGCATTACTTTCAGCTTAACGCGTTGATTGTGAAATTCATAATGTGCTGCACATATACAGACACACGCGCACACCCGCTGCCATTGCAGAATGTTGCTTATGAATTATTATGAGCCACGCACGCATTTTGCAACATTAAATGGCACTAAATTTGTTGTTGTCTGTTGTTCCTATTTGCAAATTGCCACCGCCAAAACTTTCTGAGCCCCACAAAGGCGAGAGGACGCGCCACAGAGTTTAGCAGCCAAATATTTTGGCCCACTGGCCATATGTTCCGCTTGCCGTTTATGAGTGATTTGCTGGCTGGTTTTGGTTATGGCTGCCGGTTTCAAGCTTCCTCTCTCCATCTCTCATTCTCCATATCGCTCTGCTTCTCTCTCTCTCTCTCTCTTTCTCTTTCTGGCAACCACGTCGCTCCAATTTCGCATCGCCAAACTTATTACCAAGTGCATAATTCATTGTTTCGCCCACATTATTTTCCCTGTCATAAGTTGAAAAGCAGCTCCCGCGGCTGCCGGATCCCTCCTGCTGCTGCTGCTTCTGCTGCTTTTAGTGCTGCTGCAAATGCAGTTAAAACAGGCTGCAAGGCATATGAAATTAGCTCTGTTTGCCGACTTTTGACGCAACTTTGCGATTTGTCGCAACAACTTGTCAACAGGAAGGCAGCTCAACTGCACCATTGCTGCATATTTAATTGAATTTGTGGCTGCAAGCGCTGAGCAAAAAAAAAAAATAACTCAAATGGAACACATTCGAACAACAAATTGTATTAGAGGGAAAAGAAGCCCCCAGTACATTGATTGCAGATTGGCAAAGATATGTTATATGTCTATGTGATGACGCATAACTGAATTATTTTTGCAGTGAATTGTTTTTAATTAGAGCTCCATATATGTCTATATGCCGAAGCATAACTGAATCATTTTTGCAGTGAATTGCTTTTAATTAGAGCTCCAGCGTATATGCTTGAGAGAGAAGTGTTAATCGTTTCTCTTGAAAATTGTGGCATGCAGAGCATTTAAGAGTTATGCCAATGAATTGACCTGACTTGAGAGAAGACAAGCAAATTTATTTTTAAGTTAGATATTAAAGCAAAAGACTTTCGCTCTCTCTCACACACTCTCTGTCTCTTCGGCAGCTTTAAGCGAATTCAAACTCGATTTGCACTCAAAACTAAATGTGTTTGCTTTTCACTTGCTGGCGAAAACTATTTACCAAACGACAGCAATGGAACCGTCTTCGGAGCCAGAGGCATTGTTAGTTATTTACATTTAGTAGGTAGCCACCTTTTGGACGGGTAGTGAATGGCAGAGCTTCGCGCTACGCTTGCCCGGCAGCAACTATGCAATCCACTCAATTATCTACAATGTGCAGCATTTTGTGCACTTTTCAGCGCTTCGGGCCTGGATACTTTACGTAGCAATACGTAGTAATAACAGAGCCAACTTCACCTGCTCCGGCATCAATCAGACACACACACACACACACAGAGAGAGAGAGAGAGAGAGAGAGAGAGAGAGAGAGAGAGAGAGAGTGAGAAAGATACAGATACAAATAACTTGCAGCTGATTGTTTCGAGTGCCTTCGAAGCCCTTCCACTTCACTGTCTGTCCTGTCTGTGAATTTCAATTGAAAAATAAACTGAAAATAAGTTTGGCCCAAAATGAAACTTTTGCCTTGACTATCGCTCTCATTGTTCAGTCTTCAATTAAATCGATTAATTTGAAAACAACAAAGTTCCCTATAAATAGCAATGGCTTCGGTTTGTTCATTAGCTGCATCAATCCACCAGCAGGTAAATTGCCAACAATGTTCGTTGTTTTAAGCATTGCATTTCCTTGTGTTTCTCGATTTGTCGTTTGTCTACTCGATTGACAGTTTCACTGCCCTCCGAGTGAGATGGACAGAGAGAAAGAGAGAGTTTAATGAAAGTAAAGTGTATACATGTCAAAGTAAACTAAATAGGTTTCTTAGTTCTCGAAACACAGCAGAGAGCCCATTAGACCATTTAAATGAAGTTCTTTTGTTATACAAACAATATATATTTCATTTCGGCAGATACATAGAGAAAACCTACATAAATTTATTTATTACTTATATTTAGGATTTGTTTTATATATTTTTGGAAATTATTGTTCCCAGAATTCAAATTGAAGTGAATAAGAAATGAATCTGAAATATTTTGCTTGTTCTTCATTTATTTTATAGCTTTGATCAATTCATTCTATCAATGTATATTAGTTTTGAATTTGCAGTCTTAATTTGATTTTATAAATCATGTCATTTGTCTCACTTTTTCAATTATCATAGTTATTTGCCTCTCGCACCTTAAGGAATGCAAATCTTTTGTGCATGCTAATAAGTCATACCATAAATACTTGATATATTGACATTTTTTGTGTACACACACATGTGTGAGCTGTTGTTGCATGCATGCAAATAAATTAAGTCCAGTTCATAATGCAATTCATCGTTACGAGCGATTTGCTGTTGCTGTTGCGTACGTCTGTTGAGTTCAGTTACAAATGAGACTTTGGCAATATGAATAAGCTCTGTAAACTGGGGACGGACAGAGTTACAGAGAAAAGGAGACGGAAAGTGTGAGAGAGAGAGAGAGAGAGAGATAGAGAGAGATAACTAAAGAATATATAATATATACCATAAATGACTGCACATGCCTTTACCTTTAGAATTAGGTGCATTAAGAGCCCACACCACATGGCCGTCCCCATGACAGCGTTCCGAAATCACAAGTAAAATGAGTACTCACAGTAAACTCACAAATTCTCTTCTTCTCTAGTTGAAATTTTTAAGATTTATAACGATTGCTACTACTTCGATAAATCAATCTGAAAATTGGCAGCGTTACAGCTATAAGATTGACAAAGCTAGCCAGCAATTTTCCTTAACCCATCGTTTGCAGCTCCCACCACTTTGATATGAGCAAACAATTTAATTAAAATCTAAAAAAATGGGGTTCTAATTAAAATGATTATAAGATAAAAAGCAAAGCTTGACCAAAATACACACACATACACACACACATTCACATGCCTACGCACGCATTTCAATTTAGTTGAATGTCCAAAAAATTTGGCAACAAAATGACCCCCAGCTGAAAAAAAATGGAAAAATAAAAATGAAAAAATAAAAATTTGAAACGTAAGTGGAGCCCAAAACTAAGAGAGCAGACAATCAAGCAAGAAGCAAGAGAAAATCATATAGACAAACATAATTTCGCAAAAGTCAAAAAAGAAGAAGAATGAGCTCGTGTTGTTGTTCTTGTTGAGCTATGCGTACCAGCAGTAATCCCATATTTAACTGACAAACGAAAATTAGATTGAATTGCTGCTTGGTATTTTCTGGTTGTTTTGCTTTAGCTTTTGAATGACGTCGGCTCGAGCCGATTTGAGAATATGCAACGAATTTTTGTAATGAATATTTTCACTAACTTCTGATTTTCTGTATTACTTTTGAGTTGATTAATATTTGATGTGTTCTGGAAGATTGACAAAGCAATTAGTATTTGGCTTCAAACTAAACGTATATGGACTGACTGTGAATTTCAAATATTGGCATTCAGATATTGACATAGCACGTCTGCTACAAATAACAGTTTACAAATTCAATAAATATTCATGTATATTTGTTACAATCGATTTTAGTGTTTCACTTAAATTACTATCCCTTAGAATTTATAAAAATGCAAATAATGTGAATTCAAAAAATATCCGAATATTTTGCCTTAAGGCCACAACAGAAACCAAAGACTTCAGAAGTTAAAAGGCCTTTGGGGCAAGTGCAAAAATATAAAGTGGGAGCTATTAAATCACCTCGGTCGAAATAACAACATCCAGCAAATACAGAAAAGTCTCTGCAAATACGCATATTTATTTATGTGCGTGTGTGTGTGTGTGTGTAAATATGCAAACGTGTATATGTGTACTTATACTTATATGCACGTATTTTTTTATGCTTTTGGGCGCCTTACGCAGGACAAACAAGCGGCTAAGTAAGGGGCGTGGCAAGCATGGAGTAAGCTGCACAAAAGTCAACAAGAAATCAGCAAAACATACATGGAAAGCATAACCCAACGCACATTACGAAGAAAAGGAGCGTAACAAAAAATCAGTTGCTACACATGTGGCCAGACGCAAAGAGCATGCGAGAGCAAAGAGCAGAGCGCTGGTCAGAGGGGGGCTGTGATGCGGGGCAGTGGAAGTAAGAGTGAAAACGAAAATCTTCCCACACACTACAAACTGGGTTGACCCAAAAACTAGAAGAACAAATAGGAGGAGCAGCAGGAGAAAAGGCAGCGGTCAGCTTGCTAAAAAGAGAAAGACTTTCAACTACGGAGAAGGCGGCGGGGGGCGGCTGGGGCGTTCATATTTTATGCGCAGAGCGGCACATGTTTAAATTAACATAAAGCGAAATTGAGCCGCTGCCGGGGCGTGCCTTACGTTGACATCAGGCAGCATAAAATTCACACTCACACAGACGCACAGATGGACTCAAAAATTCAGCACAAAAGTTGAATTTTATATGAAGCGAAGGGCAGGCAGTTGGTCGATTGGACGATTGGACGATTTGGCCAAGCCAAAAAGGATTTTTACGCGGTCTTTTTACATATTTTTGGGTCAGGCATATAACTGTGCATCGCATAATAATGATGCGTGCCCAGTTGGAAAGTGGGCGTAACCTAAAAGGCAGACAGCCGTCGCGACCACAGCACAGGCGGTCGAATAAAATAAAAATATATACGAAAAGGAAAAAAAAAAGAGAAAATCCAAATCAAGGCGTAAGTTCAAATCAAGCTGAATTACAACGAAGCAACGGCGAGTCAAAGGAAATCCGGATGGTAGCGCATAGAACGCATAAATTCTAGAGTTGACCCCGAGTTGACTTTATAAGTAGTCATCATTGGTGTTCTACGTGATATTTTTGGCTACAGGTTCTCTAATCTTAAAAGTTTTCGCAGTCAGAAATCAATAACCATTTGAACAGATATCCAATAAAACAAATTTGAGCTGAATAGCTGAAACAATTATATATGTTAATTACAGACCTTGCTAAAGCTATCAAATATCTTTCATTAATTTTAAGGTAATGGATTTGAAAAGCTTCACTCTTGTCCACTCCATGTGCAAGAGAATATTTAATATATCTACAAATTATTCTTTGATGCCTTGAGCGCTTTCATCAATGCGCCTTTAATGGTTTATTGATTTGAAAATATTTCATACTGTAACTACCCATGCTTAATCCGAGCATTAAGTATATGTCTTTGGGAATTTATCTTTTGATTAGGCGCGCTTGAGCGGAGCCCAAATTGTGTGGCCGACAATTTCCTGATGCTGGACTAAAAAAGGACAGCGCATCAAATTTATGTGCCGCCCTTTTCGGCTTCAATAATGAGCCCAAAATTTCTGTCGATAATTCGGTTTTTCAGCATTTTCTGCTGTGTCCCCCTTTTTATTCTGTGGTTGCGCATCGCCGAGCAGCCGAGCAGTTGAGCCCCACTCATCTGTAATTCACTTTAACTGTCTATTTGTGTATATCAATATATATACGATTTATCAGCAGACGCTCCAAAAAAATGAAATGCCAGCTCATTGGATTACCGACCGATGTGACTTTGATTTGCTCTAAGCAGTGAGTGGAACGACGACTAAGTCCATGGCCGACAAAAAAGAGAGAAAGCCGACGAGGAATGCCATAAATGTTAATTGCAATGGCACGCAGCACACCGACCCACAGCGGGCGACACAAAACCACAGCTTAGGCTGGTCGCCCACGGGCCGACAGCTGTGCAGAATGAGTTTGACAATTATGTGTGCTCTCGCACACACGCACACACATATGACACACATGACAATAACTGCCCCGAAGCCAGGGCTAAAGAATTTTTGGGCATCAAATTCATTAAAGCCCGCTTCAAAGTGCCAAAGTACAGAATGTTTTGGCATGGAGCAGAAACAGCTTCTCGATGGCTGCTCCTCTCACCGACTGCTGACTGCTAACTGCTGACTGCTGACTGCTGTTCCTGCATGCAAAACGATGTTTTAATATGAAATTAGTTAAGTCCTTTGGTTTTTCGGCAACGGTGCGTGTCGAGTCTCGATTCTCGGCTTTCGACTTTCTACTTTCGACTTTCGACGCTCCACTGTGTGTCGGCTTTGCAGAACTAAAACAAATACAAATTGCTGGCCATGTACTTATTTGGTCAACAAATGACAGGACATTTGCACACACACACACACACACAAACACTTGCGCACACACTCACCCATTTGTATACTCATCCATGTGGCCTGGAGATAGAGCCACAGGACAGTCGCAGGAACAAACTGAGAAAACATATAGCCAACATTAACACAACATTGCGACTGTTGACTTACGCAACAAGAAACAGTTACGACTGCCAGCAAAATTCCGTCATTCACACCACACCCGCACTCGTCTCGCTAACGAGAGACTAGTTCAATATGACCCGGGCAGTCAATGAGTCCCCACTCCTCAGCTCCTCGTCGCATCTTTATTCTATTTCTCTGTTCAGCACAATTAAGAGAAAGTGCAAAAAAGGCATATTTCATTGACTTTTTTACGTCACTCTGCTTTACGAGAGTTCATGTGGTTGGATATTCGAATAAATATATTTTTATCTGCTAGATGAGCTTTTCAAGATAGAAATTCATGATAGGCCTGTCCTTCTTCAGGCAGCCTACGGCATCCATGGCTAAAGCACTTTAATCTATTTTAAAATAACTTATTTGAATAATTATTATTAGTGTGCATTGAGTGACACATCCATGGAAATGTTGCCCTACATTTGATGTCATAAATATTTGCGATTGCAAGTCAGCTAGATGAACTAAAGAGAAGCAGTTTTCCTTTTATTATACCCTAAACCCATTGAAAGTGGGAAAGCAGGGTATAATGGTTTTGTTAAATGTATGTAACAGGCAGAAGGAGGGTGGCAGACCCTATAAAGTATATATATTCTTGACCAGAGCCACGTACTGGATGGATTTAGCCCTGTCCGTATGTCTGTCTGTCCGTCTGTCCATCCGTCTATCCTTATGTATTAACTCCTCGATCTCAGAAGATATAAGTGCTAGAGACTTGAATTTTTTTCGAAGGTCCGTATATTGCGCGCGAATATCGAGTTTGTTATTAAAAATCGACACCTACTCCCGTTTTTTTTTTGTTATCGATTAAAACCCCTATCGAACGCAAAAAGCGTATTTCAAATACTAGAGCTTTCTTATTTGTTTACCTTTGATTAGATTTTATTTGCTAACTGTATTCCTTTTTTTCTAATTGTATTGTTTGTTAATGTTTCTTTTTGTTATTTGTATGCGTGAGCATATAAGAATTTTCTATAAATAAATAAATTTTTGTGTTTCGCATCTATATTTTTTATTGAATTTTACGTTAAGCTATTTCGATGATCTAGTAAAAATCTGGTATTATTGCATGCATTAGTTTTCCATCAAGATCAAATATATAAAATCTTGTAGAATATTCAACAAATTTTTTTTTACGTTTAATTCACTTCCTGTGCAATACAAGAAATCCTCATGAATAGTGAGAGCTGCAAATAAACAAAAAAATATATAAAAATGAAAAAAAAAGGATTGCAGGTCAAAATATACCAAGAGGCCAACGACAAGTGTTGCATGTTTAATTTTTGAGTAAACACTTTTGAAGTAATCATAAAGGATGTTCTATAATTACCTTTTTCATTGAAGCTTCGTATACATTTACAGGATTCCGGAAAAATTGCAATATTGCTAGCATAGATTAGAAAAATATCATATAATTATTATATATTTAATATGTTTTACCATAGGATTTCAGGCTAACTCAAACGACAATGCACACACACACACATACACACCCCCACATAGGGCAAATGTCGAATGGCAGCGTGACTGAAGTTTTTCAACTGTCAATTAAAAGCGAAACTAATTAAACTTTGCAAAAGAGCAAAGACGTGTAATTAATCGGCACATGAGAGACCGACAGAGACAGACAGACAGAGAGAGAGAAAGAGAGAGAGAAAGACAGAGAGAGAGAGAGAGAGAGAGAGAGAGGATGAGAGACAAATAGAGAAAGAGGGAGGGAGAGGGACTGAGGCTGGCTATATTACGTAACTCTCGCGCATAAAGTTTAATTAAAAATTATATATAAGCAGAAACTGTTTTCATCCAATGACGATGCTGTTGACAATTGTTTATCAAATTCTGATGAAGAAAAAGAGAATTTAAGAACTTGAAGCTGAAATATTCAATCAAAGAGTATCGCTTATTACATAAATATTGTGACCAAATGTGCCCGTCTCTTCTTCTCTTGTTGCCTGGGCCGAAGCGCATTGTCATAGCAGCAGTGCTACTAAATGACAAAAGCTCTAAAAACAATATGGCGTCACTTCCGGCTCGCATTAGCGCGTAAGCCATTGTTACGGCCCGCCCAAACCTATGTATTGCAATCTCATGCTGTTTTGGGAGGGGGCAGCTTAACGTGTCATTGTCATTGTCAGCGTTGTTCATTGTTGTTGCTGTGCTTTGCGTTTGCCAGTGGTCAGTTAGTAGGCATCATCATCATTAACAGGCGGCGTGTGCAAAATAATTTGATCGATGTACTTACACCTTGCAGTCAGGCATCCATTTTAAATTTCGCCGCCTGTTAGCCGGTCGCTCCCAGTAGCTGTTAGCTGCTTGCTGGTATCTGGTATCTGGGGTGCCCACAAATTAGATTAATGACCTGGGTGTTACCCGGGAATCGAACCAGGCCCACACAAAAACCCGAACGCTCATTATGCGCCGCACGAGTTCGATTTGATGCTCATTTAGTTGTTTGTCTGCCACGGATTCTTTCATGCTCATTCCATTTTACTTTGCTTTACTTCTTTCTCTCGCTTTTTTTTTTTTTTTTGCTTTCTTTTGGTCACTTTTCTCTCCAGGCTCACCGCAATAATTGGAAAAGTTTTCATTTGAACGCCCATCAACGACACCAACAAGAACAATGGGGCGTGTGGCTACTACAGCAACAACGACAAGCGCTATCGTCCTGTTCGTCGTCGCTGTTGGCGGCGGCGTCGGCGAAAAGTCATCAAAAGGCTACTAAAGGTTGACGCAGCTCGTCCTGGCCATTCTGTCCGAGGACAAGTTTTTGCGGCCATTGCACGCTCATGGATTTGGCACGCAACGGACCACGTAAATGAAACGAAACGAAAACACTTTGCAGCTCCCACAGAGACAGCCAGCGAGCCAGTGAGAGAACAGGAGTAGGTGGCACAGGCAAGTCTGAGTAGCTGGCTCAATTGCATTTTCCATGCACTACCTCCAAGATGGGTATTATGTATATTATGACAGCTGGTGCAGCCACCCAATGAACTCGTTCCGTCATCAGATGCTTGCAAACTGAAAGAGCTTAAGATCGAACAAAATGCGAAATGCATCCAGGCACTCCATTTGAAAGAAGACTTATCGCTATCGGCTGAGGTAAATAACATATCATGGCTTACGTCTGGCATGATGATATTGATGAGCAATATGGCTTCCTTTTTGGTATTTATTTTAAGTATCTGTAAAATACTTGGCAACTCGCTTTATAGCCAGTTAATAAGTTAAAGTTTCGCTTCTCTTTATTTTTTGGTATGTTTCCCATATACAGCTCAAGAAATAATTTGCTTTGCTATATGTATATATAATATGATAGGGCTCTCTTGGAGCAACAACACATTTTGATTCGACTAAAATAAGAGTTTTTGAATAGAATGAAAAGACAATTACACATGGTTACTAACCTAAAATATATTATTATTATTTTTAATATTACCATTATAATATTAATATTACCATTATATTTTAAAATATAATCTATATTTATTTAATTTATAATTTTACTCACTTCTATTATATTCTCTTTAACTCTCTCTTGTTACTATGTTCTTATTCGACAGCTGATCTTCTTCGATAGCTTTTTAGTTATTTGTATTAATCGATATGTGGCTCCATTTGGCAAACATCTGATCAATAGCGTCACATACTATAATTTAAAAAAATAGTAAAATCTAATAATTAGTATTTTTTTTTTATGTTAAAGAACAAAAATATATATTTTTTCCCATATGAAAACACTTTCGTCTCGAACTGTATGCATGTATGCAAAGCTCACAAGCATATTTCACTGATCAAATATGCATGTACACAAAGCTTACATATGTATATATGTATTATATATTAAAGGGAAATATAAATCGATTCCAGCCCATTTATATCAATATATAGTTTCTACAGCTCAGAGTATAGCTTAGTCTGTACCTCATGACAGCTGAGACCAACAGTTTGCCTACCATGATTTAAGTTTTCATTATCGGACCTGAGTCGGGACAGCAACGTTCACATATCCTCCCGCTGCATATCCTTTCGCTGTGCGTCGGCGTCGTCGTCCGCATATGTGCAGTTAAATGTGGAAAGTTCCATTTCAATTGGATTACATCGTTTATCCAAGCAAACAGGCCGAGGCACGGATACTCCCACACACTCACTCAGTCCCACTCCCATGCACATATAGACACAGGTAATGAAATAGCCTTCGAAACGCTGCAATCGCTGACGACGCCGTCAACCGCGATGTAAATGCATTTTCGACGCGCTCCAAATGCGACGCCAACAACCAAGCGACGCTCGACCAAGAAAACCAATGAAAATGTTTTTCGGAGCCCCACTTCGGACAGGTTGCACTGGCCGCTTTTCCCTTGTAGCCTTATGGGCGGGGCGTGTAGCGGGAGGCCCCGTGCCTCCTATGGTGGGCACATTTGTTAGAGCCAATGCTAATGAAAAGTTGCCCCGTTGCCAGTTGTTGCCAGGCTGTGACTGCTCGTTGTCAGAGAGAGAAAAAATGAAAGAAAAAGAACAAAAGTTTGGCTTTTCAAATTGTGTCTCTGGCGGCACATGCAGTGTGCTATGTGCTGACCCGCACCGCAGCTGGTCCATAGCTAATTTGTGCAGCAGTCGTGCCCAAATGGCTCCATGCCATTCAGCAGCTGCTGATTAGCAAGTTGACTAACTGGCCGGGGTGTGAGTGCTCATAGCAACGAGCTTTTGTGCGTGTACGCGCTGAGCGCAAATCGTAACGAGGTGCTGGAATTTGACAGGCCAAAATTCTATGGCCTCTAAATTAAGGGCCTTTCCCTAAAACAACAAACTACCTAAAAATGCTTTAAGAATATGGTATAGATAGGATATTATAGACTATGTATCAGTATGAGAATGGTAAAAGTTGGGTGGTTCAGAGTTAGGCTATAAAGAGTCTTTGAGTTTTTCATATCCGTTTTGCTCAACAATAAATAAATTTAGGAAAGTGGTTTTGTAAATGAAGTGTGAAAATCTCTAGTAAGTTTTCTCAAGTGAGACTTACTCTCATCGTACAGTATTATTGAATATTATATCACTTCGAAGTAATACGCTTTTATTTCCTCTGGCTCGGTCAGGTCAGTAAGGCAGTTATCCAACCAGCTAGCCAGCCACCTAGGTGGTTAGCTAGCCATCTTTTGAGCTGCTGAGCTGTTGTTTACCTTTGAGCACCTACAATAGCCGAACACGAGAACAAATGTCGAATGCGGCCCTTTGGCTCGCCGTTACAAGCAGCCTTACACCATATTCATGGTGAGCATTTTGTGGCAATAAAATAGCTCAACTCCTGAACTCCAGGGAACTGAAGCGCATTTGCTTATGCACTGCAACTGCAACTGCAGCAGCAACGGCTACATACAACAACTATTGCAGCAGCAGCATGCAATTTAGTTGAATTACCAAGTGAAACAATGGCGTCTGTTAATTGGTTTCCTTTGTCCTCAGAACGGTACCGGATCCTTAGCTGCTGATGTTACTGTTACTGTTACTATTGTAGTTACAGCAGCAGCTGGCAATTGCTGGTCAGGGGCCTCGAGCAATGGCTGAAGCTGCTACTGCTGCTGTTTGCCAATTGCTGGAAGAATTTGAAATTGTCTTTGCCCGGGCAAAATTTATTAAACAAACAAAGCCAAAGCCAAGACTTAAGCTGAGCCAAGATTGTGTGACCCCGAGCCTTCAGCCAGTGAAGTGCAGCTCCTGCTCCAGCTTCAGTTAAGGCAACAGCAATTTGCATACTGCACTAACTAAGCGAAGGACATCTCAGTGCAAAACCCAGGCAACAGGAGAGCTGACAGCTAAACGCTTGCCCACTGCTAATGAATGACGCACCACACCAGTCAAGAGCAGAGCAGACCACAAGCCCAAAACCACCACAGCCAGTTGCTTATCTTTATGACGTTGCATAACTAAATGGCCAATCAGTGCTTCTGCAGCTGGCAAATGAATTGCTTGTCTTTTCGCCATGCCAGACTTGTTCCATGCAGGTGAAACCACACAAATTATATTCGAGCGGGATATTTGGTTAGCTGCATACATGTCCATCAAACTTACCAATCAATGTCAAAAGCTTAATTTCGTGCTCATTTCCAAGTAATCAAATGAGATTTCTGATTTTTCCTAATCCTTCCTCTTCTCTATAAATTTGCTTAGTTTGTAGCTTCATTTCTAATACTGAATGCAATTGCTTCTATTCGCGAGTGAAAACTTTTGAAAATCAGGATTTGTTGCTTGTTACTTATTGCTTATCTCCCGGACGTCGCATAACTAAAAGGCCAATCAGTGCATCTGCAACTGGTAATTGAATTGCTTGTCTTCTCGCCACACCAGACTTGTTCCCATACGAAAGCAACCACACCAATTATATTCGAGCTGCAAATTTGGTTTGTGGCATTCATGTCCATCAAACTTAGCAATCAATATCAAGAGTGGCTTTTTTGTGTTCCTTTTTGGAGTAGTCAAATGAGATTTCTGACTTTTCCTAATTTTCTCTTCTTTGCAATAAAGTTAGTTTGCTTGTAATTTTCTTCTTACTGAATTCAATATATATATTAACGAATGGAAAATGTGGAAGTCAGGATATGATTGCTTCACTACAATCTATTTAACAGGCTGAAAGGGATGTGACTGGCTCAATATGCAAATATTGTTCTTGATCAGAAACAATAGCTCTGTTTTGTCCTTTCGTCTGTTTGTCTGTCTATCTGTCAGTATGTATGTATAAAAAAAAATTTGGCCGAGCGTGGGAAATCAAATAAAAGGATATTTCTGTAAATAATTACATCCTCATCCCAATATCCTCTTTAACAGACAAATCCAAAAAGTACTTGATTTAAAGTCTTTAAAATTATTGCAATTCAAGCTCTATGCAAATGGTTTTGACGAATGACGGCCACCTCCTGACTATTTCAAGTGAACTGCGGGAAAGCATTGAAGAATTTCCGAACATCTTTAACGTAAGAACAATAAAGTTTGGGACAAACGAAAGATGTTGTGCCCTATGCTGGAATTTCAAAAGAATTAAAAATTAAAGGAATCGTTCGTCGGAGCGACAGATATGTGTGCTCAGCATAAAATATTGTGTTCCAATCTCACTTAACTTAGTGGTACGCACTAACTTAGTTGTACGTAAGCCATCTGGTCTCAGCAGAAAAATATTCAGGGGAAGAGAGCAGGCAGCTCAAACAAAACAATTACAACTGACCTCAGCATAGACTCACCCATCTGAGTGAGGTATAAAATTTATATTTTTATACCCTGAACCCATTGAAAATGGGAAATCAGGGTATAATGGTTTTGTTAAAAGTATGTAACAGGCAGAAGGAGGCGTGGTAGACCCCATAAAGTATATATATTCTTGATCAGGGCTACGAGCTGAGTCGATTTAGCCCTGTCCGTCTGTCTGTCCGTCTGTCCGTATGTTTGAACGCGTCGATTTCAGAAGATATAAGAGCTAGAGACTTGAAATTTGAAGCTGTAGGTCCGTATACGATCAAGTTATTTCTAAAAATCGATATCTGCTTCTGGTTTTTTGTTATCGATAAAAAACCTTATCGAAAATCAGTTATAAAATTTTATAATATATCTTCTACACCTTTGAAGATAGAGTCTCCAAATTTAAAATATAGAATCATGTGTATTTTTAAGATTTTCGATTTTTGTCATTTTTACCCCCCACCCCCCAAAACAGCCCCTTCCCTACAAGTTTGCAGAAAGCGTATTTGAAGTACTAGAGACTTGTGATTTGGCACATATACACATTTTATACAGTTTTATTAAAAAAGTTATTAAACAATTAAGTGCCTAAAGTAAGCCCACATGGCAGCTCATGCCTGTTTATACGTGCGTGCGTATGTGTGTATGTGTGTATGTGTGTGTGCATGTGTAAGTAGAAGTGGAACGACGAATTATTGAAATATTCGTTCCTGGAAGGGTTCAGGGGATCTCGTAGTCGAGATCCCCTCGACTAGAGCTTTCTTACTTGTTATATTTATTTATACTATAAATCGCTGTTCTCACTCGTTCACAATATTTGATTTTATTTGATTTTATTTTATTATATTATTTATTGATTGACTTTTTTTCTTATTTTTTATCATAACATTTGTTTACCCTTTAATATTGGTTAACTATATAATGATTAAGTATGTGTATGTGCGTGTGAGTCAAAATAAATCAGCTGGGTATCCTCTAGTCAGCAACTTCTAATAACAATCCGCTTACTTTTTGCTTTTGATAACTCTTTGTATCTGCTTGTTTTTCTTTATTTTTTTCTGTTTCCTTTTTTTCTAATTCAATTCGCAATTCTACTCTGATTGCTGGTAAAGTTGTGAGAATTTCTTCTTTGTTTTTATTTTACTTTATTTTATAATTTACATTTGACATACATTTTTGTTCTTCGTTCATGCTACACGTTTCATCACTCGTCTCTCTTTTTTATTTCAGTATGATTTTATTATAAAGCTCGAATTGATATTCCTCTTTGCAGTTTTGTTTTAACTTTAATTCTTTCCATATTTAATTCCCTACTCTTCGTCGTTTGAAGCTGTTTTAGCATATCTGTTAGTTTATTTCTTCTCGATAGTTTTCCACGCAAATAAACTTTATTTTGTTGACTTTACTTATTGCGATTGCCTCTTCAATCTTACTTTCCTTCTCGATTCGTAGTCGGCTTATGGCGCCCACTCGCCAAATGTCATTTTCTTAGACCTTAGCTTATGCATGGGCAAATCCAGGCAAGTTCATCTAGGACATATCAATAATGCAATTGATTTTAAACTGTTGTTAAGCGCAGAGGACGACAAGTGGCAACAGACTCGAATAAGTTGCAATTGTTAAAAGTTTTTGGGCTGTTGAAAATATTTGCATATTCCCGCATTACTCGTGGCCTACTCTGCACGCTGGGTTTGCCGGGAAAAAAGGAAACTTTTGGGTTTTGTGCGAAAGCCATTTGTTCTTCACTGACTGCCAGCCACGGCTATAAGTCAATAACCGAGTGTTGAGTTGCAAAGCGGCACAAGTTTTGCATCCCATTCACTTGGTTTCTCTTTTTCCTCACTTCTTTTTTTTTTTTTTTTTTTTTTTTTGATTTTTCGCATCGTTTATTTTCGGGTAGAGCTTGTGAGAAAGAGGGGAAGGTAGTTTTTGAAAAATGAACTCCGCCGTCAAGGCTGAGCGCGATGGCATAATTTGTCTGGCGAAACTTTATTGCAGCGCATAAATCGGGTTTGCGGTTTAAGTGATGGATATTGGTCTTGGAATTGGAAGCTCCGATCCGCTCTGAATAGCACTGATGACAGACCGCCAACACCCAGCGTCCTTCGATTCAGCGATGCAGGCAGAACAGTAAATCAATTATGATTAAAACTCATTACTGTTGCAGTGCACGCACCCAATACTCGTACTAAATACAAACTTATTGCCAGCCAGGCCACAAACATGTGCGGAAATTGCTTTAGTCTTGCCCCCGTTTCATCGCTATCCACAGCTCCCTAACTGTGCCCCTGTGTGTGTACATATGTGTGGGTGCGTAGGTCTGTGTGTGTGTGTATTTATTGGGTGTGCGTGCGGTTACGCCCACGTAATGACAATGATTTGCTCTGCCATCGATTGTAAGCGCTTACAGTTCAGTTTGTAATGATGCTGCCTGCTGCCTGCTGCCTGTTTGCAATTCCAATGCGTATCTACACACTAAGGCATACGGACATACGCACACTCACACACAGACTCACGCACACATACTCACATACTTACATACAAAAACAATACTTGAAACGCTTAGCAACCGAATGATGGACAGAGGGTGCAGATGAGAGGATTTATAATTGAGAGAATAATTAGATGAGTGTTGCGTCTTCTCTATGTCTGTGTCTGTATGTATGTCCGTGTGTGTGTGTGTGCGTAACTTAAGCTTTATTTGTATGCGCTTGCAGAACGTAATTGGGTTGTACTTAATGAAGAACTAAAGTCTTTAGAGTGCCATATAAATTGTCTTAATGCTTCAGAGCAACAGCTGCAGCTGTGCTTCAAATTATTTTGGAAGTCTATGTAAAGTTTTTAAAGGTTTGAAGAGCACTTGAAGGAAATTGACTAAATATAACAGGAATTGGATCAATTGAGCGGCATAGCTTTTTCTTCAGTAAAAAACATCTGTTTACCTAATTCGTGGTTAATCAATTGCTATAAAAATGTTAATATTCCAAATGTTACTTAGAGACCGTGAGTTTTTATACTGTCAACTTATTGATCTCATAGTATTTTAAATGAGTTAAGCATAGGGCACATTTTTACTGTTCATTTTATTAATTAGTCAACTTTCTCTTCATGACAAACTGTAATAGAGCTATTAAATCAGAAAAATTCCAATGAAAAAGTTTATTGAACAGCCTCGTATTTTTTGCTCATCTTTTTCTTTTTTATTTTCTTTTGCGTTATTTGGCTTGCGTTTTATTTCTTTTTCAATATTTGTTTTGTGTGGCAAAAGACAAACTTGGGGCACAAACAAAACGCGATTCAGACTGTGACTGAGACCCTGGGCATAAGCCAGAGCCCTACTTGGAGGCTGTCGACAAGCGACTGGGTAAATGAATGTGTGCCACATACGCAGTTATATAGCTGTATATATAGGACTGAATGTGTGTGTATGGGCAATGCCTTGCGCTGTATATAAATGCCTACTTATAACGACATTTAATTTCAAGGCACGCGCACCTAGGACGAACTGAGGCCCATGCTGTTGTGTCTGCAATATTGAATATTGTTCATCCACACACATGCGAGCACAGACAGACACAGAGAGACACAGACATGTACATGCGTACGTTCCCACATGCCGTGGCACATTTGCACCTACACATTGTTAGTCTGGTTATTTAGTGTCAGGCTGTGAGGCCGCATTGTTTGCTCTGCGCCCGCCGTCACAGACAGTCAATTAGTTTGCAGCACATGCAGCAAAGTCAGTGCCACCATGCGAAAAGTCCTGTCTTTTCGCCATAATCCTGGCTGGCATTCAGACGGCAGCACACGCGGACCAACCGCCGCTTATAAATCACGCACGCACCACATAATTATCCAGTCAACAAACGCTAAATAGCCATCGAATGGATGGCATTGGGCACTGGCATTAGCCAGTGGCCAAGTGCTTAGTGGTCCAGGCCATGTGTGAAGTGTGGCCACGCCTACTCCTGCAGGCGTTAACTTGGCCAGGACTTATAAAGAAAAGTCTGTCGACAGTTTGTTTCTGTACACGAGCCTCAAATGCCCAAGGCAAAACAACTCTGCTACTTGTTTTTCTATAATTATGATTATTATTTTGTATATTCATATATATAAATTTTGACTGGGCATACCCTGCCGAAGCACCTCTAGTTGAATTTACTAGAGCGTAAAATTACATAAACGCAAATGAAGTAAGTTTCATGCTTGCCAAATGCTTAAAAGCCTGCAAAAAGCAGCCAAACAACGACTGTGGAAAATGCTGCAGCAACAACAAAAGCAACAAGCAATAGCAGCAAAAAAAAAAAAAAAAAAAAAAAAACAATAACAAAAATAAAACAATGAAACTGTGGACTCTAAGCTAAAAAGAAAAAAAAACTAGATTTGTTGTAAAAATAATCAAAACTTTGCGATGCTCTCCAATTTCTGCATCTCTATCATAATTCCAATATATATATATATATATATATATATATATATATATATATATATATTTATATATATATATATATATATATATAATAAATATTGGAATTATGATAGAGAATTAAAAATAAATAAACATATATTCATAATATTATATATAAATCATTTACAAAATAAATAAATGAATCAATAAAATAAGTAAAAACAATAAGTGAATGAATAAATGAAGTACTAAACAAATGAAAAGAAACTGTGTTAATAGTAAATACTTTAATTATAATTTATATAAATCAAAATACAAAATAATTCTTGAAGTAAATCAAATTGAATCCACAAATTTATTTATTGATCAGTTGCTTAAATACAAGAATAATTTTATATACCCCATTCATACTCTTGTTACAGAGTATTTAAATACAACAAAAAACACAAAATACACTGAGCGCAAGGTGAAGGCGGCAGAGTTTTTGCCATTGCCAAAGCAAATATGCAAATTGTTGATTACAAACTTTTGTTGCAGTTGCTGCTGTTGCCGCTGCTTCTGTTGCTGCTGCTGCTGCTGCTGCTGTTCTTCATATAAATATTTAAGTATCTGCGCATTGTAGCTGCTAGTTTTTGTAACAAAATGGCAGCTGAGAGCCAAAGCGATTCGCCCAAATGGGTGGCTGTCTAAATTAGACTTTGAGTATTTTGCATATTTAATTGAAATTGCATTTCTTAAATAACTCACTGTCATTTGCACATACAGAGACAGAGAGAAAGAGAGAAAGAGAGGGAGAGAGAGAAAAAGAGAGAGAGATAAAGATAAATGGAGACACGCCTTGCCGTTGGCATTTGCTTTTTATTTGTGCGTTTAACTACAGTTCTCTACTTTTGTATGCGTGTTTATTTATTTAGTTTTATAAGAGTTTATTCAAGTGCATGTCTTACCCAAAGCATTGTATATTTATTTAGACCAACAGCAACTACAAAAACGACAACAAAAAAAGGCCCAAACTCATTTGCAATTTGTTTAATCAACACTCAACTCAGAGGCACACACACACACACAGCACATCACACATACGCACAGAAATTACACATACGTCCTGTGCGCCTCGGGTTACTGCGCCTCTGAGTGGCGCAAACTTTGCGCTCTCTCACTCGTATAGTCAAAGTCAAATAAACATGCTAATTAAAAGGCAGGCGGCCTCAACAACAACACAAAAAAAAAAAACAAAAAAAAGAGCTAAAGCCCAAAAATTTGACCCAATTTATAGACGCAGCACAATAGGCGTGGCTCAATGCAGGAAATATACGAATTCTTTTACAATTCTTTTGAAATTCATTCAACAGCTCAACATTTGACAGTGCATACACATATAATGCAATTGATTTATTGATCTTGGTCATTGAGTGTTAAAGTTGAGCTATCAAACGTGTGGTTGGCGGGCAGCAGAATAACAAACCAAATGTCCGAGGCGAGACGACCTAAAGAGACAGTTTTCTGTTGCACTTAGAGCTGTCTGTTGAACAAAAGAGACAGCCTAGTCTGTATCTCCTAGTGCTGTGATTGTAATTCTCATTGAGCCTTAGATATATCTTTAGACAATACCTATTTCTATTTCCATTTGAGATAGATATCGCAGTAATAAGGGTAAAGCTACTCACTTAAGGATATACAAAATATGCACCCAAATTTCAAGAGAGAAAATCATGTGATGAAATTGATGACTTGATAGTACCCTATATGTAAATATTCCCTTAAAATGTTGCTTAAAACAATTGGAGTTATAAGGCTTACAAACGAAATGCCATAGCAAATACTTTTTGCCATAGCTTGCAAAAGAATGGGTTGCTTTCATTTTCATTTTCATTTTCAGTTACACTGATGGCAATCTAAATGTGGCTAATGAATGTCATTAATTCGACGGGAAATGCAACGTTACACCTGGGACTTGCAAGTCGATTGAAATCGGATTAATAAATGGGCGAGGCGCTGAAAAATTCAATTAGGCCCTGGCCGTCGGGGCTGGCCGTTTAACTACCTGCAATTATTCCGGCTTAAATGCAATTACTTATTTTGGCCCATCTGGGCCCTGCTGCTTGCTGCTGGCTGCTGACAAAACGGACACTTGGCCCAATGGGCAGCACAGGCAGCTGAAGCTGTAGCTGCGGCTACAGCTGCAGCTCATTTTTAAGGCTGACATGTCGTGGTTTCAGCAATTGGCATTGCCGTAAGAGAGCGATTGATTTATGTCTGCAGCAGTTCAATTGACATGTGTGCAGGGCTTCAATTCCAGAAACGACCAAAGTGGCCCAATGTAGTCCTTGAACGAGCCTGGCCAAGTGCAAAACGAGTGCACAGCTCTCCGCTTTAAGCGAAGTACATCGTTTGTAAGTTCTTGAAATGAATTCGCAATTTGTGATTTCAATGCCAGAGACAGTCAACCGCCTATAGCACTGTAGCTGCCTGAGAAATACATTAAATGGAGAAGGAAGTCTTCAGCATTGAAGTGCAAGTCAAGGAGTAGTGAGAGCGCTTTTACAAATATGAGTTAAAAATAATTTATTATTAAATATGAGTTTGTATGTGTATTGAGTTCAGGCATGAGCATGAAATTGACAGCCATCACAATCACAAGATGTGGGAAAAGCTTGTGACCTAAGCTTCAATTACTGGCTGAAGGAGATCAGAGCAAGCGAGATAAGTTATTTTTAAATAAAAAAGAAGAGTTATAAGAAGAAGGTTCCTCGTTGACATTTAAAAAGAATGCAGTACAGTCAGATCTATGTAGCTCAAACATATAGAAAACAAATTCAAAGCAAATGAAATGGAAAAACTGAGCTTCAACTTATGCTTCTCACTTGCATAGCTTTACAGCAACTTTTCAAATTAAGCGCACATAAATATAGGTAATCCAAACTAAAATTTCTGTGAGTTAGGTTTAAGAACACAGCATCGCTTATTACTTGAGTCAGAGAGAGAGTTAAGTACAAAACTTTTCAAATCATATGCAATTGCTGCTATCAATTCGAAATCAGTTAGCTAATGAATCTGCTGCTTTTGAGCTTCGAGCTTCGAAGGTGGTCGGCATTATGCGACTCCTGCCACAAGCTGGCTGTGCAATCAACGGAGTTCGGTATTAAGAAATTATCAGGCCAAAAAGTTGCATGCCAGGCAAAAAGGTAATTAGAGGCCATGCAAAACTAGGGCTGGTGGCAAAAATATGAAACCAAATTGCTCACAGAGGCAGACTGTGCAAATATATAGAGCTGGCCACGCCTGCAACCATTTTTCCACTTGACTGGGGCTGTGCGTGCAACAATTGTGGCTGCAACTTGGCCATGCTGCCAGCTGCCACACGCAATGCAGCCGCAGGCAAAGCCACAGGCACAGCCACAGCAACGGCAACGGCAACAGCAACAGCAATGGCAGCAACAAGGGAATGAGTTCAAGGCTTTAATGTAGCATTTTTTGTTGTTGCTGTTCGCCTTTAATTATGAAACACTCAACGCCAGTCAAGTGTGCGGCAATTGTTGTGCCAATGCTGAGGATGTTGCTACTGTTGCTGCCACAGCCAATCAAAAGCGAGCGGAAAAAGTTTTTGGCCAAAGTCAAGACATTGCTTTATTGCCCAGGCATTTGAGTTAATGCGCCACGTGGCCGAGCTGAAAGGTAAGCCATGGAGCCAAAGCACAAATTCTATGCCAGACAGGCCCATTATGCAGCAAATGCGTGTTAATAGCCAAGTTAAAACTTTTCTAGCTAATTATCGACAGTTGCCAGAAGACGAGTTTTGGTTTTGGCTTAGTTTTCGCTCTGTATGTCTGCAGTGCTCGGGTTGCCATTCGTGTTGGCCACTCAAAAAGTTAAGCGTCGATTTTCGAGTTCAGTAAAATTAAAGGTAAGCCATACACACATACCCTATGTATATATACGTGTGCATGAGTGGGTAAGCGTAAAGTTTAAAGTAATTAAGCCATTTGGCTGCAGCGTATGCTGCAAAAAGAATTACGAGTATTTTTCTGTGCACTACGCGGCGTATGCTTAATTTGGTTTGTGTGTGTACTTAGCTGCTAAAAGATAAATTTAATTAGTGCGTGCCAAGCTGAAAATGGCTATGTTACATTGCATTGAAAATATGTTTTCAGTTTTAGCACACGAAAAGAAATTATTTGTACTCAGCATTATTCCAAATAAACGAGAAATTTAGCTGTATTCTATTCTTAAAAATTACTAATTAGCTGAATAAATAACAAATAACAATAAAATAATTGCTATTTATGTGACTTTATTAAGATAATATCTTTTAATTGATTCTAAATGTGCCCACAGCTAAATCTATTAACCTTTCCACAGCATTAACCATTCTCCACTAATCGATTTATTTTTTTCCTTTTAATTCAATTCCAGTCAGCTACACTTTGATTACCTTTTTAAAGGCAGTGGGGTAATGCAGTAATGTCTCTGCAAATGCCCATCATGTTAGTTCTTATACCGAGGCAGCTTCGTGGGCTGCCTCAATGAGACCACTAAATTTTTATGCAAAACGCTAAAGTGCTGAGCAAATAGCCGAGCAACCATTTTAATTGAAAAATATTTGACCCACTCTAAGAAGTTTGCTTCGTGTTTGGCAATTTGACGCGATTTTTGCCATTACACTGTGAGAAATTTGGTGTACTGCACAGCCGCAGCGAACTCAAATTAATTAGAGGCACAGCAGCCGTCTTTTGTCGCTGTGTAAACTTCAATTAATATGCGAATGAAATCCGCTTAAACAAAAAGCGGACGCATCTGAGAAAATCGGTGCCAGAGCAAGAGCAAGACTGCCAATCAAGCGTGAAGTAGACGGCAGCCAACCCACTCCCCAAACACTTCTTACAGGGCAGGCCCCTTGGTGATTTGCGACATTTTCTTATTTTCGCTGATGCTGACGTTGCTGCTGTTGTTGATGCTGATGCTGATGTTGATGTAAAGCCGACACTCGATTGAATGAGCTAACACACAAGTACACTAATTAAGATCAAACGTTTCGCAGCCAAATGAGATTTTATCGACTAATAGCATTGTTACATACATACATACACACAATTATAAATTTATATATATTCATATTAAAATCGCATAATGAAGTGTCAGCAAAACTGACACCGCCCGCGCTTTCTCCCTCCCTCTCTCTCTCCCTCTTTCTCTCTCTTATCAGAGATTAACGTCAAAACTTAAGAGGCGAGTGTTCAATCAAAACCCTCTGCTCTTAGCTGTGTACATAGAGTACCTACCCGCCCAGCCACCAGCGCCTCTTCCCTGGACCCATTCCATTACCATTTGCAGGCTTTATTATTGCCAGTTTTCGGAGGGGGGCATCAAAAGGTAAGCAGTGTCTTAAAGTGGCCGCTGGTTGCCCTGACAGCTCTGTAATTAATGAAATGTAGACACGTTCTTCTTTTCGTTCCTGAGCAGCTCTATATAAACTAATTAAAGGTTCTTAATAAACTTAATGGCTTTCACCTAGCCGACTGTCTCCTCTTCTCTGGCGAGCACTCCAATGCTCAGGTCCAATGAACCGTAGATTATGCACTACAATTGTCATATA
Organism: Drosophila hamatofila; assembly: GCA_035045345.1. Taxonomy (NCBI): domain Eukaryota; kingdom Metazoa; phylum Arthropoda; class Insecta; order Diptera; family Drosophilidae; genus Drosophila; species Drosophila hamatofila. The sequence continues at coordinate 22,472,083 of JAWNPA010000020.1, forward strand.
ACATTCAGGTATCTCACACAATCAAACGCATTTTCGGGATTGTTTCATTAAATTAGATGATTTTTTTATTTGAAAGCTCGCTTTGATGACGCGCTTAAAAGCAAGTAACGTGTTTTCATTTCAGTCATTTGATGCTTGTTCACCTGTGCTGTAATTAATTTGGTCTATTCTCAGCTTTTAGTTTGTTTTGGATTTTTGTATATTTAATTAACGAGAAGTCATTGGGGCAAGCCAAGTAGAATCAGAGATAATATATATATATACATATAGTCTTTATTTATATATACAGTTTGAATATTAAAAAAAATATATATATATATTTGCAATTTATTTACAATCAGTATCCTAGGAAAAACATTTGAAAAGACCAGACACCCATAATTTGCTCGTGAAGAAACGAGATAATACAATTTGATAAGAAGGCTCTAAACTAGTGAATTTTGTGATTACCATAAATGGTATTTGTCCTTAATTAATGACCTTAACGCCCGTGTATTTTCACGACTCTAATCTTCACACCAACACCCCTTCTGCTCCGGCTTAACAGGTTCGTTATGTTCGGCGCACTCGTCTTCTACATCGGGAGCATTACAGTGGGTATCTTCTTCTATCACTGGACTCTCAGGCTCCTTCGCGTTGAGAACTGGCTTAGGCTCATTGTGAAGAGGCCGAACAGTGATTAGCGCCAAGCATGCTGCCAGAAGCAGAGACATTACTATGGCCACATAGCCGGTGGTATATATCTCTGGCTTGGTGAGGAACATATTCAGATACCAAATCAAATGGCGTGTGCCAGCTATCACATGATAGCTGAAGGGCAATATCAAAATGAACTTGAGCGCCGTGAACGTTACCCCACCGAGATCGAGCGACTCAACCTTCTCTGCCCAGGCATTGATGTCCATTTTACACAGTAGGGCAGTCAAACCAACTATCCAAACTGCAAGGCCCAGAGTAGCTCCACTTGCCCGTAGAAATATGGATAACACCGAAGTCAATTGTTTTCTATAAATAGTCAAATGGGGAGAGAGCGCACGCCCCAGCTTCATATTTTTCTCATCGTAGTTCAACTTATTTTGAACAATCGGTACAATTCGCATCCCAATTTTACCTGACGGTGCAGAGGGAGGACTCTTGTTGCCATCGCCGCCTTTCGACTTCGAGTAGTGCGCAAATTGTAATATTGACAGTCTGCCGAGGCTGTGCGCGTGTCCAAATATACTAGTATTAGCTATATAGGCGCATCGTTTTATTGGTGAGAAGGATTTAAAATGTCTGAAAGATTCATCTGATTAATTGGCTCTCGATATGCTTTTGTATAGCTACTTACTTGAAGTACATTCTGAAAAACTTATGAAAAAAGTGTGTAAAATCTTAATTTTTGTTATTTTCATGAACTTTACATGAATTGTGTAATGGGGTGTTTAAACAAAAGTCAAGCCAGCACGCTTCGATCCCAGGAAACATTTCAACTGGAAAATTGTATAGGCCCCGCAAAAAACTCTCCAGTAATAATGATTCTTGAGATTAAAGCGTGCTGGTAAAGGCAGAAAATAAAGAGATAAATCGAACTTGTCGGGTATAGCTGTCTACATAATATTCTGAGCCATGCGCACAGCTGCCGTTTCTGCACTCTAAATCTTACATACATGCAAATACACTGACACGCAGGTAAAGACTGGGAGATTGAATTAGTTACTTAAATGAAATTATCAGAGCGTAAATGTAGCATATTCGACCTATCTCGTTCCTTCACATTATTTATATACATATATTCATTAAGACATCTGTTACCCATTCTTTAGTCCGTAAAAAGGTTAAGCTTTGTTGATAGATAAATGCTCAAATGAATATGTATTTAGAATTTGCAAAGCTCTTTAGAAATATCCACTCTAAAATATGGATATAATACTAAAGTCCCAGTTGATGCCATCATATAGATTTAGTTCTATTTAAAATTTATGGCACAAATTTAGTTAAGCGTTTCAAAAATGCATGAGGGACAGCACAAAAAAAAAAAAAAAGCACTAGCAAACTGAAAAATTTGGTGAAAACACAATGTTGACTTTTCGCAACGCACAAATGTCAGCTTAAGTTTAGTTCTGCCATACATATTTTTGGCACTAAAAGCCTGCAACCATATGCTAAAATATGTGTGTGTTTGGTTCACGTATTGCTCTCCATTTTTTGTTTTTTTTTTTTTTTCTTTTTTATTTGGCATGCCCTGTAATCCTGGAATATTTGTTGGGAATTGCAGAATATGTGAAACAAAGCGATGCTTAAAGCTTTTCTTATAAATGTATTTCTGATACGCTTGAAAAAATACCCTATACATTTAAGATATTTTTCTTAACCTCAACTGCTATATATCTGTAGAGTTTTAATTAAGTCAGTCAGTCAGCTAACTCTTTTTTTTCATTCTTACGCCTTGTAAATGCCTGACTATCACAAATTCATTGCAGCTCAGATTTGGCCGTCTGTTTGCAGGGTATGACCTTGCTGGCTCTTTCATTTCAAGAATTCTGCTTTATTTATTTGATGTTGTGGTTATTTTGTTCCAGTTGAAACGTTTATGACACATTCATTCAGGCTATACCAGAAAAAATAACAGCGTGAAGAACATGCAGGGATGCCAGCACTACTTTCCGCACGCATACTCGTACACAAAGTAAAGTACATATGTACATATATAAGGCCATGTATGCAAGCATGTGTGAACGTATTTGTGTATGATGATGTGTTGCTGCTAACTGACAAAAAGGTTGAGCTCAAATTTAAACATACATAAATATATGAAAAGTTAATTTGAAAAAATCTCTTTTGACAGCGCTCGGAGGGCGGGGCAAGGGTTGTGCCAAAAGGCGCGGATGTGTGTGTTGCTGGTGTTCTTCTTGCTGTTGCTGTTGCTCTTGCTGCTGTTGCTGTTTCAGTTACTCCACTTGCTGGTGGTGTTGTCGCTGCCAAGTCGCAGTCAGTCACTTGCACGATGCTGTCGAGCTGCAGCTACAGCAGAGCCGTCCACAGTAAACGATGAAAAATGTGAAAAAATTGCACACACACACACACACACACACACTAACATGCTCTGGGACTGGGTGTGTAAGCAGCGAATAGGGGGCTACTGCTACCTGCTGTTTATATAGCCTGGCTACGTGTATAAATAACGGTAACATTTTAAATCAGTCGAGTGACTGCAGGAAACGCCAAAACTGGTGCCAACGCAGCGAAGCTCCTGACAACCCCTATTCCCAGTTACCACCGACCAGCTACTAGCTACCCGTCACACGTTACCATTTTCCATTTCCCGGCGTTCAGTTACCCACCTCCCAATTCCCATGCTCAACCAGCGTCTGCCTGCCTTGTTATTCGCCCTGACATTGATGTCCCTGTGCGTGCATGTGTGTGGGTCTGTGTGTGTATTTGTGCCGTGGCCACAAAATGTTCATTCCTCATGCATTTCAGTGTAAAACGTTGCCTTGTCTCTTGCCACGCATCCAACAGATTCGAGTCGTGTTTCGTTATTTTTTTTCTCTGCTGGTTTTCTTTTGCTTGGCCAACACCGATTCATATTTTGTACAACATTTTAACTTATTTTGTGGCCCAGTCGCTGATTGTGGCTATTAAACCTTGCCTTTCCGTCGATTGCTTTATCATATTTAATTTAAAATCAAGTGCCTGATGCAATCTGTTTCAAGCAGGCGATTCTAAAGAAATAAACAAAATATAAGAGGATATTTCAAAAGATAACATGCAAGCTAACTCATACCTTCAAATAAGTCAGTCTATTAATTAAGGCTAACAACATGTAAATTTAAAGTGCAGAATGAAAATTCGGCACAAAAATTATAAATTTGTTTAGAAAAATATATCCTAATTATTTGTCTGAAAGCCTTAAACTTTTTAAGATTGAAGTGCGAGCAGTTTCTTAAAATCTTATCTTATCTTAGAAAAAAAAAAAATATTTTATATACTTATACATACATTATATAATATTACATACCAGATAGAAAGCTAATGCAGTTGCACATGCTTTGCATCTAAGGGGACTTTGTCGAAAGATTTCAAGCTTGAATTTAAAGCACCAGCTAGTTGATTGGCTTAAATTGTGCTGCAAGGTGGAAAATTAGTTTCAGTTTTTCCTTCTTCCAAGCGCTGCCAACTGAAACTGGACAGGGCCTTTGCATATACTTCACATGCCATAAAATGTTCAGCTCTTGTCGTTGTTACCGTTGTCGTTGTTGTTGTTTGTGTTGTTGTTTGTATTGTTGTTGTTGTTGTTGTTTTTGTTGTACTGGCCACATTTGAAATGCGATTGCTCCATAATGGAATTACCTGACTGCGACGAAGACAGGAGAGAACAGAACACGATAGCAGTGGCCAGTCCAGCAAAGGACAGAACAGGACTCGACTCGAGCCATCGAGACATTTGGTCTTTGCATATGTCATAAATTTATGCGACGATTGGCTGAGCTTATTTGATTTGATAGCCAGCATTACTGTGGTCTCATTATTAGATTTCCACTTATGATTTCTTTTCGCCTCACAGCAGCTAATTTAAATATGCATCACTAAAAGCATATCACGATGTCTGTCCCATTCGCCAGCAGCATTGTATGTAGCTGAAATTTGATTTGTGGCTGCGTCTCTGCGTTCATTTGCCTAAATAAATACGCACAGTGCGACAGACCAGCAAAATCATATAGCAAAACGGAGAGAGAGAGAGAGAGAGAGAGAGAGAGAGAGAGAGAGAGTAAAAGACATCGCTTTCATTTCCATTTAATAAAATTCATTTCAGTTGAGCTTCTGCGGTTTTTTATTTAAATAAAATTTGACTGAAGCCTGTCAACCTCTCACACTGAGCCATGCATTGCTTTTGCTATTTCTGAAAATGCGTAGTACTTATATATATATACATATATATATATATATATATTTTTTTTTTAATTTGATAGCATAATTGAAACCACTTTTGACTTTTTTGGCTGCATTCCTTATGCTCAATTAAGAACTGAATCGTCAGACACATCAAAGACAAACAATTAATCAAGCAATCAATATCTAAACAGTTCATAAATCATTCGCACTTCAAAAATAAAATAAATAAATATATTTAGACGAATTATTTTGGGATCAAATATGTCTCTTCTTAAGGTTTTGAATTTTATTACTTATTTATTATTATTATTTATAACGCAAGAGTTTTATAAATATGAATTATAAAATATTTGATAGAAAGTAATTGTAAATGTAAGCATAAAGGTCGTTCATAGTATATGTATATAAAAAATTGTAAAAAAAGCTTTGTCAAATAATAGATAGATAGAGCGACTAATCCAGAGACAGAAAGAGAGAGAGAGAGAGAGAGAGAGAGAGAAAGAGAGAGAGAGTTTATAGCACCGAACAACAGTATGACCCTTATATGCACCCACCACAGCTTCATAAAATGTAAGAACTTTAATACATGACCACCCACTCGACCCGCCCCATCAATTACATTGTGAGTCATAGTCAAACGATTGCTTCTTCCATTCACGGAGCTCAATATGCGTGCCTGTGTTTAATTAAGATTGAGTTGATGAGTGTGTGTAAGAAGGCGAAAGGCATTGTGACTGAGTGTGTGTGTGTGTGTGGGAGTCTATTGAGATCTGCGCGCTGTCACTCACACACACGCCGACGCACAAAGATAGCGATGGTGAGAGATAGACAGAGAGAAAGAAAGAGCAGGATACGCAGTGAAAAAGCGAGACTAGTATGAATAAATGTATGAGCGTATGCATTTAATTTAATTTTCATTTCAATTGATTCGATGACTTTACATTTCATTTCATGTCTCGATGCGATTTCAATTACAATACACACACACACGTCGAAGGACAAATACGCACCTAGCTGCTATTGAGGTTGTTTGTCAGTGGGCCAAGTTGATTCGCAACTCGATTCACGGATTTGCTTGCGTATTTCTCAGAGGCGCCAGTCGCAAAGGCGGAAAATAAGACGGATGCAAACCGAATCAAGTGATAAATGAACTGATTAAATGGTTATCAACTCGTTGGAGGAAGATGTTGGCCGCCAAATGAAGCCACCACCCGTATAAGTGTTAAGTGGATATGTATGTAATAGTAAATAAAAAGTTGTTGGCCTTATAAGCTATTATGCAGTATAAATCAGTCTCAAATTAATTTTTGATTTAATTAAATACGAAAGGAATAAAGTTTATTGCTGAATAGCTATCCCCACAATTGCTTGATTCCAACTCTTCATAAATGTATGCATATTTTTGACATTATCCTTTATACTTTCAAATACTTTTTTTTAATCAAATATAGTGCATCCAAAAAAATGTTTCTTGATAAAATCCTTCATCTTAGCTAGCTGCAGTTTGCCACACTGTGGTACATTATCCCTCAGTTCCACCTTTTAGGCTTACATGTTTTTTTGTTTCTTTTTTTGATCACGCTTCTACCTAGTGCCAGGCTTAAAAGTTTAACCACAACATTCTGTGGTAGGGTCGAAGCCACAAAAAAGTCAACCACACCGAACACACATTCGAATCCGTATCCTTCCCGCTTTGCGTGATAGAAAATGCATTTTGGCATTGCATACTTTTATGCTCGCCCTTTGGCTTGCCACCATTGTTACGCACCTTTGTCCTAAAGCTGCTTACTACGTGATTTGGCAGGACTTCTTTAGCACCTAGACTTTGGCTGTATTTCTATTTTTTCTCCATATTTGGATTCTTCCATTAGCAAATGGCCGTTGCCTACTCCGACCTCGGCTTGTAGTTTTTTTTTTTTTTTTTCAATGTAACAAATGCAACGGAAAACCCATTTCCTTTGTTGGATATGAGTAGGAAAGTGCTTGTTAGCGCCAAACGACTATTTGCCACAGACTCGTGTGTGCATAGCTGCACATATGTCAGTGTGCGTGTGTGTGTGAGTATGTGTGTAGGTGTTTGCAAAATGCCATTTGCATGGCAATATTTGCACAACCTTGAACTTGCCGCAGCTGGCCTAACGGCCGAGGGTTAGCTGCGGCGTATAATTCCAGCTCGTTGTCACGTTAAGCTAACATGGCTAATTTCGGCTACAGATGCAGCTGACACAAATGAGTACAGGGCCACACAGTTTACACATTTCACATTCTACAGCTGCTGTCAAATGACAATTACATGGAAAAGTGGACAAAACTTTTAATTGCGCATACGACAGGTTGTGCACATCAAAACAACTTGAACAAATTAAAAACGAAAGCTGTAGAAAGGAGAAAAGTAACCACAAGCAATTGTCGCCTTTGCAATTAGTGCGCCCAAACATATTGCCAACAAGTCAAAGAGCTGCGAAAGAAAATTAAACAAAAGCGCTTGTGCAATTGACAAGCTCAAAAATACGCTGTTAATTATAAATATTTTAGTATTCCCAAGCAGCATAAGTGTGATGAAGGCTGTGGCCAGTGCTTCGCCTATGCTGTCAGTAGTAAAATTGAATTTAAGCTCGTTCTGTTTGGCTTTTGAAAGATTTATAACATGGCTCACATGGCATTGGCCCCATATCGATAAGCACAATGCCTGTTGGCCTTCCACTTTAGTGCTGCGGGTGTCACTGACAGTTATCGATACATACAAACACTCTCATACACACACACACACACACACACACACACACCTAACGAGCCACATTGAGTAGTGTGTCTATATACACACAGAAGGCTGGCGACAAACTTTTTAATCAAATTTTTTTCAACGCAATTTCTTTTTCATGCTTTTTGCTAGCTAGCTAGCTTGCATACTGAGACACGCTGCTGTTGCATATGCATGCTCAATTGTGTTTGTATTGGCAAAGGACATGCTTTGTGATTTATACACGCATCACACACAACCCACCCACACACACACACACCCACACACACACACCCGTACACTTCAAACATAGAGTGGCGCGCCCACTAAACAGCAAACAAGAGCGTTTTTGATTTATGAGCGCTTTGGGTGCCGCCGCCGCCGACGACGACAACAACAGCAATAACAACTTCAAGGCGAATAAAAATAAAAGAAATACCAAAGAATCGAGTCGACAGCAAAATATATTGAACTCTCAAGTTTTAAGCAAGTTCAAACGTGAAAATTATTAGCAAAAAGAACAAAAATAAATATAGATGACAGATCACAAAAAGTTAAAGTCACACAAAATATGCTGGCTATTAAATAGAATAAAAATGAATAAAAAACTGAATAATATATCGAAAACAATTAATATTACTAAGGATTTAAGACTCGACATATACTGACTGAGAAATTAAGAAGGCATATTTAAATATTAATTGAATATATGTGACAGAATTGGTTTAAAAGCTATTAATTGAACAAATATCGATAAAGCACTTTACACACTAGACCCATTAATAATGATAAATAATACAGATGAAGGGGTGCAGACTAGTGCTGCAAAAAAATCGATATTTGTCAGTATCGATATTTGCGATATTTTCAGAGAAAAATATCGGTAATATCGATATATCGACCACTTTTTTTAAAATATTTATTTTCTTGTAAATGATCTATTTTAATGCTTATATTAGTTATAACTTCTTAATGGATAAAAAGGCAACCATTTCAATATTTAAATAAAAGCAACAGCTCAAACAAAAACAAATTTATTAAAACAAACAAGCCAAAAACTTTATAGTCGTATAACTGGATTTTTTTTTTTCATTAACCTAAATCCAACAAATAAAAATAATTCATTTAAACTAAAAATTTAAATCCATTATGCGTTCCTTAAAATTAAATAATAATAATAATAAAAACCAGTGCCTCCATGGCAATTTGAGCGAGATCATATACTATACATTATACATATATATATACTACTACTATACATTACTATAAAAGCTAAGAGAAAACTATATTATCAAATCCCCATGCTTGAAATTAATTAATAATTAATAATAACAAAATCAATTGCCTCCATGGCGATTTTAGCGAGATCTTTCGCTGTATTTAGAAATCTAAGACAAAACCCATCGGTTCTTATTCAGAAAAGATAGCTTTTTAACTGTAACTGGTTTTAACGATGCTCGTCTAGAATTAGCAATTATTCCAGCTTTACTGAACATTCGCTCACTTTCGGCAGATGTTGCCGGAATGCATAAATGTTTTTTTTGCCAGCGTTTGAAGAGCTACGTCGTTGTTGGCGCTCTGAAAAATTATATATTCATGAATATAGCAATATTAATTTGTGCATTAGTGCAATAATTACCTTCCAATACATTAAAGGATCCTGATTCTCATCCAAATTTTTATTTTTTAAAGCAATAAAATTAAAACAATCCAATTTTTATTGAAAAATTTAGCATAATTTGATAAATGTGCTACATACCCATTTAAAAAAAACGCAAAGATTGACCTTTTTTCGATACATCGATACTAAGAAAACCATATCGATGTTTTTCCCAATTTCGAAAATATCGATTATATCGATACTGATGCGATATTTTTGCAGCACTAGTGCAGACCCCTTAAGACATATATATATATATACTACATCAGTATGACGAGCTGAGTGGATCTATCCCTGAACGTCTGTCCCTTTGTTACTTCGATCCCGACACTATCTTTTCCGACTCAATGTAGTCCAAAAGACTTTGTCGAGCTTCAATTATAAATAAATATGTCATTCGTATTTTGCGCACTGTGAATTATGCTTTTATTCTCATGTACTATATTTTATATATCTAGTTCATTTGCTTCAAATTTCATTGTGATCCTTTAGGTAAAACAGGTGTTCAAGAAAAATTGTGATCAACTTGCAACTGATCAACCTGCAACTGGTTAGCATAAATATTTTCCGTTTCCAAATTCATTCATTAAATAAAATTATTTTTAATAAATACCAAGCTAAGCATGAAATATGCATTATCATAATATGAGCTATTCACACATGACAAATATTCCTTATGCAAAGCGCAATGGATAAAGAAAACTTCTACCTTTGATGTGATATGAATTTAATTTTGTTTTAGTCTCAGCTGGATGTCCACAGATACTGGCCTCGACCCTCGACCTTTCCCTGTCAATTTTATTAATACCCCGCTGGCAGTGGCAAAAATTGTACTTATAAATACCGAGCGCATGAATTTTAATTAAACAAGCCCGCAATTGATGGCCCAGCTTACGGCTGCAACGGGGAATCGAGAATGGGGACTGGGCAATGGGGAGTGGGGCTCTGGCATGCCATTGGACATATGAAATTTGGATTGATGGCTCCCCAGCCAGCGAGTGCACTATGGCTTTATCTGACTATCGATTGTCGCTGTCATAAAAACGCTAAAAAAGAGGGAATCCAGAGCCGGGCTTATGCAAATCAAGACATGCCGCACACATCTCTTTGTTTCCCTGCCCGTCCAGCCATCTGAACTTGTCAAAACGTGTTGTGCGCGGGTCTATATATTGCTTGTTGTTGTTTTTCCTATATTTTCGTTCGTTGTTGAAGAAGCTTGTAGGAAAAAAGAATTGACAGTGCATTTTGCTTTCCGTTTGGCAGCCCAGCACTTGCGGCAGTTGCCACACTTGCTAAACTTGCTACACTTGCAACAGCCGAGTTGATTTTTGCATATTTGTGATAGCGCCGGCATTAGTCTCCAGTGAGCTGGCACATAAAAGCGCAGTTATGGACTGATTGTTAGCGCGCCATACACACACACACGGACATATACAGTCACACTCCCTCTCTCTCTCTCTCTCTCTCTCTCTCTCTCTCTTTCTCTTACACTCTAGCGCACAAATTTGCCCAATTTCTGCATGTGTGCGACGGAAAGTGTTAGTATTTCAAACTTTTGCTCAATAAGATTTATATGACTGACAGTTTGGGGGATTCGAAACAACAAGCAGCAATGTTTGATTTCTGCTTCTTTTTTATTCGCTTTCGGTTGTTGAGCTGGCTCTATCTCTATTGTTTTTCACTATTTTTTGGGCTTATTCAAAGCCCGCCATCGCAGATGGTTGCATTTATAGAAAATGTTCAAAGTATAATTCGCAAAACCATTTTAAATTTTTTTTTTTTTTTTTTTTGTTTGTTTGGTTGGACGGTTTTTTAGAGATAATTGTTATTAACTAAAAAAAATCTGAAAATTAACTAAATACACAAAAGCTCTAACATTCCTTCCACTAAATCAAAATAATTTCCATTTTTTTATTTTGCCTCATTTACTTTGTAGAGGGGCTCAGGTATTTATCGAAGATGATATTAGTTTGGAAGATCGTATTTGGTATGCAGCTGGCGCTCCTCTACTCAACAGCTCAGAAGTTCGCCAACAATGGCCGATGCCCGCATTGTGTTGCTGGGTGGTTATTGAAACTAGTGGAGCGGCAGATTCAAGTGTCGAGAGCTGAACAGAGCGCATATTGTTCTACCTGTGTATTGGTGTAGCTGTAGCTGCATCAATAGGTATAGGTCTAAAATAATTGCCTGCACTTTAAGTGTGCCATTAGTACTAAATTACAGACAACCAAGCAGCTAACCAGCTAACCAGCCAACCAGCAACAGCCAACAGCGTGGTCTAATTACGCGCCAATGCTGCAGAGCGGGTAGCTTCGAATTCACCTGCCACCCACTAGATACTTCACACTTGCCGCCCAGTGGGCGTGCCCGGTGGCAGCTGGGAGAAAGTAAAGTGCGCTAATGGCAATTAGAAGTTTACCGAGTGCAGTCAAAAATTGTAACGGCTGCCTGGCATAGCTATGCTGCATTATTGAACATTTTGCTAATTGCCGTATAATTATTGCAGTTAAAAAATTTAGCACAATTGTCGGCTGAGAGTTGGCGGCAGACAGCGGCGATGGCAGCTGTGCCTACAAACACAATCCTGGACCGTGCAAGTCGTTATTGCGCACTATTTGCAAAAGCAAAACACAGCAATACACAGACAGATAGACAACAGATAGACATACATATAGATAGATGGGCGGACAGACATGTGGACTATGTGTAGAGCACGTTACGTATACGCATCGTATGAGCAATGCCACAAATATTTGCATTGAAGAAGCATTAGGCCAAATGGCTTCAGCCAGAGCCATAGCCTTCGCTCAGCTCCATGAAAGCATTATGCACTCTCACTGACTCCAACTAATGTAAATATTATGGCAAAATCTTATAATTAAGATAAGCAGTTCGGTTGAGTGGTTTTAATGAAAATCAAACATTTGCCAAGCGAAACACAAACCAAACTCCCACAGAATCACAAACTCAAATGTCTGCCAGTACATTGATATTCCATTTTGTCCATATTCCCAACCAATGGCCGTTTTGAGATCCAGTGTCTGTGTCTGTCGCACAGACACAACGAACTATTATAATATTTAATTAATACTTGACCCAATGATTCTCATCCAGCACAGTGCTGTGTGGGCAACGCATTGAGCAGTCCCATGAAACAGTTGCCATGCAGGCGATTACAATGATGCGAATATTGTGGCGGTATCAATTAAAATATCGAAATTTCACTGGTTTCATTTGAATGACTGCCTATAATTATTATGCTTGCATTCATACGTAAACAGGAGTCTGTATATACACCAACAAATGTAGCTTTATATATGCTTATTGTATTTCAAGGTGGCAAATGCGTTGCAATATTTTATATATATATTAATTAATAATTCGGTGATGTAAATTTATGCTTCAATCCCAGACAAATATAAATTTAAATTGTTTGAAATCAGCATTAAGACAGTTTTGAATGGAATGCCAGATGAATAAATAGCTAAAGTTCTCAGCCCAGTAAGTCACTAACCGAAATATTTAGATATTGTAGGTTTGGCAATAATAATAACTAAAGCTACCACAATTGCAACTGAGGTAATGCAGGTGATTCTAACCGTAATTTTAACCCTTCTTCAAATAGTTACCAAATATTAGTTGCAGTTAAATTCTTAGTCGTAGTCACCCAAGAAATGTTAACAGTTTAATGTCGGCAATTGAGGTCGTTTTCGAAATATTATGCGTAACATGAACGTGTCGCAAGAGTCGCTCAACTTGTGGCTGTGTCGCAATAATTGAGTAACTGCATCCTCCTCTCGTGCCCTCCTGGGAAACTGTGTCACGGCAGAAAGTACGCGACGCGGTTGACTCTCGGCTTCTTATAATTAAGCCTTAATTGAACGTTGCCTTCGTCCTTGCAGTCCTCGTCCTCGTCGCAGCTCACGTAAGCAAGTTAATGATGCAATCGTTTACAAGCCTTTGACACGGCATACTGCGGCCATGTGCCACCACAGAACTCAGTTTGCAATCAGTTTAAGTTTTGGGCTGATTTTTCTGCGCGCTTAGACCTAGACTTGGCTGGTGGCTAACAGCATGCGCATAATCCGGCACAAGTTCATTAAAATATTTGCCGGATAGGCAATTCAGCATCTATCCAGGCCAACGCCCACAAATTGTATTACAAACGAAATACATATATTCTATAACAACAGTCGAAAAGTTGAACATGCAATTTAGTGTGCATATTAACCCGATGCTCCATGCCAGCTGCCAGCTGCCCGCTGCCCGTTGCCCGTTGCCCGTTGGCAAAGTTACCTTTTCGCCAACTATTTAGCATAACGACGGGCGCTCATTACGGGGGCCAACTCGTATAGATGGTGGCTCCACGGCCCATGGCCGTGACAGCCGGCAACTTTATTTGTGCCGTGTATTTGGCCCGTCCGCTGCTGGAAGCCTGCCCAGAAACTGGACCCAAGTGGCGAGCTAGCTACCAGTCGCCAGGCACGTAAAATATGCGCAGCAGTACACGCTCGGTATATGCCAGAGATCACTTGACTATAAACGAGATTAAAAATTCAATTACGTTGGAGTTGGAAGCTGAACCTGAAGCTGCAACGGGGAGAAAAAAAGGAATAAAAAAAAAAGGCAGAAAAAACCAAAAGTTGACTGAACAAAAAGACAAACCTGGCCAGGCAAGCGGCACTCAAGTCAAAGCGCGCGATGCGAGCATAGGGTGCAGGATGCTTGGACACAGGAGGACATCAGGTTAAGGGGCGGAGGATCCGGTAGCAGCACTAGAAGTGGTCAGTGCCGGCGACGTTGTCGCAGCCAACGGAAGTTGACAACAATTTATGTGCCTGAAACGGATACAATTTACAAGCCAGGCGCGGCGTACGTGTAGCTAGAAACTCAAATCAGAGGAGGTGGACAGGGAGGGTGTTCCCTACATACATACATATACATACATACGAACGTCTATATGTATCTGTACGTGTGTGTGTGTGTGCTGGCTATGCAGGTGTGGCCAGTGCAAAACTTCAAACGGAATTCGGTGTGAGTACTTAGTGCAAAGTGGCCACTGCGAGCTTTTTGGGACACCCAGTTGTTAAGGCCAGCACACACACGCATAGAGAGAAATTGTGGTTGGGGAGCTAAAAAAAAAAGAAAAATACGAGCGCAACATTTGAATTTCATTTCAAGTTGAAGTTGATAAAATGCCAGAGATTTAGGGCGTGTCCAGGCAGCAGCCACGGACATCTGTAGCCACGGATATCCCGAGCTCAAATAATGTTTCACAATAAAAGAAAAAAGAAAAGCTTCACTTTTCTTCAATTAAACCTTAGTGTTGATTCCGTCATTTTGATTTTCTTACGCTTTTTTATCTATGGAGCTGCAATAGCAATAGCAATCAACGTAATAGTAATAATATAGTTGTAGTAGTATATTTTATATACGTAATATTGCCATTCTCGAATGGAAAAGTATTTTGTCGCTTATCTGAAGTTGGAAATATATACAAGAGTCAGTTCTTTTGGGGTAAATCGATAAAGAAGACTTCATCCCCCATTGCTATATCTTTGCTCTAAGCCAGTTAGCTGCAGATACAAGAATGATTTTTAATCGGAAGTGGAAAGTATCAATATTTGATTATATTCAGCTGTTTGCGACAGAGAACGAGATTCGTCCATTTCCAACTATAAAAGTTCTAGCTTGTTAATTAACGTGAATATGACACGATTTTACATTTAATTTTAAGTGCATATCTCTCTCATTGCGGCAGTCTGAACCTATATGGTCTGGCCTTGTGTTCAATTAGTATTACGTATAATATTTCTGTTATATAAGTCATGTGGAGCGCACTGAATGGGCTATTGATATCTTTGCAGTATTTTGCCCGATCTCTTTGTTTTAATTGGAAATAATAAAAAAATATTTTTATATATTTTTAGAATCAATTAAAATATGTAGACTTACATGGTGAAGTTGCATCAAAAAAAATTATTTACAAATTTTATTAATTAATTTATTTTAATATTTACAGTCTTTACTTAAATAATAAGACAATTCAGCCACACAGTGCAAACCTGTTAGCTTGACACAAAATCAGAATAATCTTTTAGTTCTAATGCTTTTTTACTTTATCTTTCTGCTTTCGCTTATTGCCAAAGACCACACTCAGTAACCGGCGAGTCAACTTAAACAGCACATACAATCCAATCAGAGGCAACCCCAAAATAACCGACATGGTGTCCAAGCTGTGGAGCTGGATGAAGCTCATATCCCGCGAGAGGGCACGCAAGTGAGAGAGATCCTTGTGCCTAGTCAGGTATTCTGTCCACCAAATGGCCCGATCTATGGCCGATTCTGGCTGATCAAGATAGCGCTTGGAGAGCAGTGAAGCAGCTTTCGCATAGCTGGGCGAAGTTAAAAGTGTATTGATCGCTTGCTCCAGCTCCGAATGCTGTAGATTCATCAAATCCAAGCCCAGTCCAAAGCCCATTTTAGTGGCCTGCTTGACGTTCATGAACTGATCGTAGAAGACGGGCAAGCCCAGCACAGGCTTGCCAAAGTAGATGCTCTCCATGGTGCTCAGCAGGCCGCCGTGTGTAATGAAAAGCTTTACATTGGGATGCGCCAAGATGTCGGGTTGGAGAAACCATTTGCTGATGAACACATTGTCCGGCTTGCCGGGCAGCTGATCGTCCTCAAACTTCCAGAGCACTCGTTGTTTGAGGTTGCCAAACACTTGGAGCAAAGCAGCCCGAGTTGTCTCAGGTAAATCTTTGCTCTTTACATTGGAGCCCAATGAAAAGTAGATGACGCCATGAGCGGAAGTTTCAATAAACTGTTTGATGTCTCCGGGCAACGCTTTCGGCTTGTGCGAGATGTGAAGACCGCCCACTTCAATCATGTTGGGCATGTAGGATCTCGGGTAGCTCACCGAGAAATGTTGACCCAGCAACATTAGAGAAAAGCTGTCCAGAACCTCGGGCAGAGTTTTTGTTGCATTGGGAAAGTATTTCAAGTACTCTCCATCTTAGGGTAGTGGTAAAACACATGCACCAATTTGTCCACCCAAATTTCCCAATTATTCTCCAGACGCTCGAAGAAGTTCATGGGGTTGGAGCGTGGTGAGCTGATGAGCGGATTGTAGGCCATTGGCGATATGTTGCCCATTAGCTCGTCAATATTATAATCGTTGCCATAGGTAGAGAAGCCCATGAGTGTCGCATTGAAATGCTGTGCAAAGCCATACAGTACTTCCGTGTGGAGCACTTCGGCAATGACCAGGTCGAACGTTTCGCCGGACTTCATCAGCTTTTGCACAGACTCGTTCTCCAGCAAGCACTCGCAAACAATTTCAAGCAGCCAACTGAAGTTTTTCTGCGTTTGCAAAAACGATGTCTCAGCCTGCATTACCTGCATAGTTTCTGTAATTGAGAGAGTATTTCAGAGAGACTATAAGTAAACGAAATTTGCTTAAGCTAAACGATCTCTTACTTTCGTAATATTCGTGTATTTTGGGTGCTGTTATAAATCGCATATTTGGCACTGGCTTGTTTTCGAAGGTATTGATCACGGTGACCTCATGGCCACGCGTTGCCAACGCCTTCAAGTACGCCTCGGCGAATATATACTGAGAGCGGCCAGGAAATGCAAATGTGGCCAAGATCTTTGCGCCCTCAGCCTGTGGAGCTCGTCCGACAAGCGTTATCAGCGTCGCCAAGAGCAGCGTTGGACATTTCATTTTGCGCTATTAGTTACTAGCTATTAGATTTCTCACTATAGACTGAACTTGAGTTTTCGATGGGGTTCGTTTTTAAAGCTCTTTTTCAGCGCTCTCCCATTCTGCGATTGTAAAGTGCGTGCTTATCAGCACCAAGCTTTTGTGTGAAAAAGCGCCTCATCAGCATGATAAGCTTCGGCCCAATAGAAACCTGAAGATCAGGTTTGCTATTGTAAGCATAAAGTCAGCTGTTTTTCTTGCTAGGTACAACAAATTGCTTAATTTATTTCTTTAATCAATTGCTTGCTCTAGCGCTTCCCATGTAATGCAATAAAAATCTGTAAGGGCTTGTCTACTATTGGCTTCAAAATATTATGTTGTTTTTATAAAAGAAAATAAATATTATTCAAATGTGCTGCAGACATCATTGTTTGTATACCAAAAAAAAATATTCCAAAACTGATTATATTCAATTTTCTTATCTGTACAAATATTTCTTATCTGTACAGAGCCTACCTAAACACATGTCTCATTGTCGCTCTACCTTATCATTGTTCGAGCTGCCCGTAATTTAGTCAGATGGCTAATCTTATCAGCTGGTACATTTATAGAAACCCTATCGTCAAGCAGAAGCCCCTCGAAGAATGACTTATGGGAATGACTGGCATTTATCTACCGATCAAAAAAGATCTCTCTGACAAGATCACACCAATTCCGAAATGAAAATATGAGCTTGCACTACTACAATATCCTGCAGAAGTGCTTTAAGTGCGCCTTGGTCTTTAAAATGTGGACGAATAGCTGAGACAGAGTGCTCGGCACATTCCCAAAAGTGACCGCGTGAGAAGTGCAGGCCAAACAAGCGAAGGCGGCCAACTAAAAACAAAACGAACAACAGGAAACGGAACGAAACGAAGACAAGCAGATTGAGATATGGAGAGTCAAAAAGAGAGAGAGAGAGGGAGAGAGAGAGAAAGACAGGGTGTGAAGTAGGGAGGGAGAGAGAGTCTGACTGGCCAAAGAACAGTAAAGTGGGCGGTGTCCATTGGGCGTGAAGCAGAGCAAGCATAAAAGCTATGGCGCCCCGCCGTTGCCTAAGAAAAGAAATTATTTGCTTAAGCGACGGTAAAAGACCTTGTCCGGGTTTCCTTTTGCCGCCAACGCAACCAGGAAAGAAAATACAAACACAAACAAAAAAGACAAATATATATATATATATATATATATATGTATATATATATATATATATATATATATATATATATATATATATATATATATATATATATATATATATATACATATATAGGTATGTATATATTTCTATTTACCATATACTATATTAATCTTTTATGGTTGCAAAATTTTTAAGTGTATGTCCGGCGGGAAAAATTGTAACTGTTAATTTATAAATAAGGTCGAGCTGCCTTGGGTCGCTGCTGGGACCAGCCGGAACCCAATCTTGCCGCCCCGCCTCTGGCTGCTCCTCTCCATGAAGATGCTATATTTGTCCATTTGTTTGCACTTTACATTTTTTGTAGCCTTCTTGCGCGCATTTTCACTCCTTTTTAACAAATTTTTGCTTGCGCCTTGTTGTTGGCCATGTTGGCTCAAATTGTGTCCTCTTCTGGTGTCGCTTTTATGACCGGCCTCTCCTTCTTGCTGCGCCATGTCCTCAACTTGATTTAATTAAGTTGCCTGATTATTTTCACCACTGAAAAGTATCAGTACACACATAAATAAATACAGAAAAAGTGGACTCTGTGTTGTTTGTATTTGTTTGTTGCCTCTGTTCGGCTAACAATTTGTTTAGCCGTTATTTCGTCTGTCCAGAGAAAGTGATAAAAATATTGCAGTCAAATTTGCTTTTGTCCACAGCTGTCGTATTGGTAAGATAGTCCTTGCTTGGCAAAGCATAATTAAACACTAAACTTTTTGCAAGCATACGTAATTTGTTAGCTGATCCGTAAAAAAAAATGTGTATGATCAATAAAAAAAAGTATTATCTAATATTGAGTTCAGTTTATTATATTTACCAAAAGATTTTTACTTTCTCGATCAATATTTCTTTGTAACATTATTTATTTTATTTTATAAATTATAACAATATATTACCTTATTCTTTTACCTTAACAATTTTATTATTCTTTCGTCAAAGACATCAATAAAACTTAAATAGTCATGGTTAAATTATTTAAATGTATTATATAGTAATAAGTAAATATAAGCAATAAGAGCGACATTTTGAGATGGATTAATGTGAAAAAGAATGTCGATCACTCTGTGCTCGTTGTCTCTATGCTCGCTCATCCTGTGTGCTTGCTGCAGCTGCAATTATATATTTATATTTACATTTTAGCAGTCTTTCTGAACATATAATTTTTACTCTCTTCTATTCTCTACACCAAAATGGATCACCTGCTCAGAGTCAGCAGCTGATTCTAAGATATCCGCTTGATTTATCACATGTTTCTCAACAACTCTTGCTCAATAGCAGGGCTTCAGGCCCTGTTGTCTGTTGTTGTCTACTTGTTTTTTGCATGCGACATGCAGCTGAAGGCGTGGCAAGAACAGCTGGCACGCTGACAACGTATTAAGCGCAAATGCAAAATGTCCAGTAAACAACAACAACAATAAGCATTGCTGTTGCAAAATTGGTCCTGGCTGTGGAGACTGGAACAATTTGCGCATAAGTAAAAATCATTTTTCATTTGTTTTCATTTCCGTTTTATGATGCATTTTGATTTTTGCAGAGAATAGCTACCACACTATTGCCATCTATCCCACACTGCCTGAGCCGAGTGTGTGCGTGTGTGTCGGCGAGTGCTGATGAGAGTGAGCTCAGTTGAAGCTTGACAACATGTTAAGTGACAGCTGGATGTTGCATGGTCCGCAGCTGCAGCTGCAGCTGCTGGTCCAGGTGAAGAGCTGCATGCCAGCAAATCGTTCAGGCAAGGCAAGGCGGACGCAGCCAGCTGCAGATGCAATGCTGAAAATGTCTGCTAGCTCGAAAAAGTAACAACAACAACAATAACTTCAGCAATAACAACAAATAAAACGAACGAAAAGGAATGTCAGACAACGCCGACAATTGACTTTTATTGCTGTTGACAGGGCGGGCGTAAAAGGAATTCGGACGACAAGTTCAGATCCAGATTCAAATTCAGATGCCCAGATTCCCAGATTCCCAGAAGCGACTTTGTCAATTCCCAGCTATTACGCTTTACTTAACATCTCAGCAAATCACGCACCATTGTCTAAAGTCAGAGCACAGAACTTGCTCATCTCAGTAGGAATTTTTTGACATTTCAATCCTGTTTTTTTTTTTTTTGGCTGGCACTCACATTTTTTGAAGATGCAGTGCTGCATTGCCCGCCCACTTGCGCCAATGGCAATTGCATGGGAACAATTTCCGGTTTTCACAAAATTATGAAGGACCAGCAATTGGCATTTGCCATTGACAGCCAGAAGGTCTAATTCTAGGCTTTCGATAGGAGAGCAATCATATATTTATTGGAAAGTAAGCCATCCTTGAAATCCCTAAAATTAATAGCATACATAATTCATTATATATTTAATATATGTATAATACAAGCAACTATTCTGGATTCAAATTGCTCTAGATCCAACTCAATTTTAAATTAAGTTGTAAGACTCGTTTCGTTTACCCTCTTCCACAGCCTTTTAATATCCAGAATAAAATACCAACACTTCGAGGTGTCTAAGAATATTTTTGCAATATGCATCTCAGCTAACACAGGAAATTAATGTTTGCAGCAAAGTTCATGTCGATGTCTCGGTGTGTAATGAGCCCATTGCCACGCAGGCAATACACTAACGCGAGCACCTAATAGAATGCGGAAAGAAGGTGCAAATGAAACGAGAGCTGAGTAGCCGTAGCAATAACAAACATTTGCTTGGCTTTAACACGACTCGAGTAGCCGTAGCAATAACAGGCAGTTACTTGGCTTTGAGCAAGTATTTGATAGGGCTCCATTTCCAAGCTTCAGCTTCTTATTCATTGTTTCATGTCCATTTTGTTGCGCTCGAGTGCGTTCTCGTCCTGCTTCTGGTCTGCTATTGGCCTCAACTGGGGGAGTTCAACGGCACAGCTCGAGCAATTTTTACGCTCGTTCGTTTTGTGTAGCATTTCCACTGCGCCAAGTTCACGGTATAATCCATCCGGGGAATAATTATTGTGTACATATTATGATAGTGGCATAAAAACCAAGAGTTTATCGTTGCCCCGATGGACAGAAGCCGTCACTCCATCAGCATCCCGGCTGAGTCCTCCTCCTCATCCTCAACCCATTCCGTGTCTCGAGACGAAGGCAAATGAAAGATGAGCGATAAATTTGCGTATTTTTAAGTGCTGCTCGCTGAAAGGTTATTTACGTTGGAAAGTAAGTAACGAAATGGAAGAGCATTCGACTTGGGTAGCTGCAGCTCAATAAACAGAAGTAAATCGCTAACTGAAGTGCCCAAAGAACTCTCTACTCCCCACTTTGCAGCCTGCTTTAATGCCCATAGATCAACACGAAATGGCTCATAATTTCCATGCAGCTGCAGTGCCACTAAATGGAGCCATTTTACAACAAAG
Organism: Drosophila hamatofila; assembly: GCA_035045345.1. Lineage (NCBI taxonomy): Eukaryota > Metazoa > Arthropoda > Insecta > Diptera > Drosophilidae > Drosophila > Drosophila hamatofila. Next base: position 22,493,666 of record JAWNPA010000020.1, read on the forward strand.
TTCATTTCGTGCATTAAACGTGCATGGCCAGCGTCCGTGGCCCAAATGGGGCTGGTGGTAATATGGAAAACTGCAAATTAAATCTAATTATGTGCGGCCAACAGCTTCCAGTCATAACAACAACAACTGCAACAGGAGCAACAGCAGCTACATCAGGTAATTCCCGTGTGCGAGGCAGAGGCCCAGGTCAAGCCTCCCAGTTGGCCCGGAGCTGGTCCACTCTCTGCTTTCTTTGTGCCCAGCTGACCCGCACAAATGCGTCTATTGACGGAAACAATGCGCTCAAAAGGGAAGCTTTATGCAGCTGCATTACAGCCCAGCAGCCCAACAGCACAGCAGCCCAGTAGCCCAGCTTCCCATCGGGTAGATATGGTCCAGGTGCTCCAGGTCCACGTTGGCCACCAACTGGCCTTAATGCAACGTCATCAGAGCGCAGCGAGGGCAGTAAGTGAGAATAAAAAGAGCTTAGTGAATACAAAACAAAGGCAAAAACGAGCAAGAAAATGTAAAATAAAAATAAATGTACGCTGAATTGAGTGGGGAGCCTAGCTTCAAGCTATGTCCGAGTTATGGCCTCTAGTTAGACGCACTAACTACAAAAAAAATCCATATTTATACACACACACACACACACACACACACAGGCTCACATTAAAACGGCTGGGGGCGGCTCAGTTTCATTATGGTGATGCAGCTGACTGGGCGTGGCCGGCGGCTGAGTTACTTACGCCTCAATGAAGCTAGAACTGATGTGCCGCAATTGCGGTAAAATATGTTTGCACAAAAGGAAATCACCAAAGCCACGTGTGCGGGAAATGCTGAATTTGTCTGCCGGGCGCACTAAAACAAAGCTCCATTCGTGGGTGGGTATGGCCACGTCCACTATGCGCCGCCAGATCCTCCTCTTGGCCAATTTCATAAATTCCACAATGCAGAATCTGCGCTATTTTGTTAGCCAGATGCAAAGTTTTGATAAGAAATATAAAAAAAACTGAATAAAAAATGTTGTTTAAAATATAATAATTAGTCTAACATTTTATAAACTACAATACAATCTAATTAATTTAAAAAGTCAAGGATTGTTTTGCCCAAACCTAAACATTTATTATTTTTCATATTAAAAGTTTTTTGAATTACTTACATTTACAAACAAAAATAAGTTCTTTGTTTTGTACACCACAAAAATATGTAACATTTCAAATGAGAGTTCATATCTCTATTCAGCATTTCCATTGAAAACTCGAGTTGAGGAACATCAAAATTTATATTCAGAGAAAACAACTGAAAGATAACTATATCAGTTACTAGCCAATGCTTTAATTGGCAGAGTAACTGTTTTTTACTATTGTTTCCTGCAAAGAAAGTTCTCTAGCATATTACAGAAGCTCGGCCAGAAATAACGGGAAGCATGTTTACCTGCACACACCGAAAACTTTTTACTCGTTTTATCCTCTTAAAATATCTTGCCGCTCTTCGGAGCTTAATGCGTTTATGCATTGGCTGCTTGCTGTTAATTCTATTGAGTTTCAAAAAGAATTTAATTAGCTGGGAATCGGGCGAGAAATCGGCTTTCGGAATACATATAAGTGTGCATTCGTTCCGCTCTGGCTGGGTACTGTTGCAATATGGTTGCCCGAGCGCCAAAAACTATGCTATGTGTCCAACTATGGCGGCACTTCCGTTGCCGTTCGCTGTCTCTTTTCGCTTTCGTCGTCGACGACGTTGTCGTCGTTGTCGTCGTTGTCAACGTCTGGGCTGGACTTTTGGGAATATTATTGAAAAGTTTTACCGCAAGCTGTGCTGAGCTTGGATGCAGGCATAGCCATGGTGGTGCACTGACAGCAAAAACAAACGTATTGTTCGCTGCCTGCTGCAAAAACGAGGATTAACAAAATTTCTTTTTTTTTTCATTTTATTTTATTTTTTTTTATATTCTCGTTTTTCTGTTCAGTTCAAAGTTTCAGTTTTGTTGCAACTTTGGCCACAGACACCGACACCACACGGCCACTATGCCACACCCGGCTCAATACAGCTGCCCACACTTAACCGAGGGGCAGTACATAAATTTTCTCAGCAGTTTTCAGGCATTTTGATACTGCAGCAACATTTACTTTGCCCCTGATCAGACAAGAACTGGACTAGCTAGAAACCAGAAATGACCAAGCTTCTACGAAGCGCTAATGCGCCTAACAGAAAAATAAACTACATTGACGGCCCAAATTTGTGTGTCTATAATAAAATTTTATAATTAATCTATAAAACACATCCACCCATGTTTTCACATATTAGAATCATAGCTCATTCGATATATGGTAATACGCCCGGTTTATTTTCTGTACCGCACTTTCCAAGTAATATTCACGGATAGGTGCTTCTAACTTTTGCCTTTCTCTTTTATTTTGGGTAAGTTCAATTGCAGGCAATAAGTTTTCCATTATTTATTGCAAAAGTTCCTAAGCGCAATAATTTAAGCGTATGAGAAGCGCAGAGAAGAGTTCGCCAAACTGACTGTTATCGATGACACAAAAAATCTAGCAAATATATTTAATTTTAGAGACGTTTATTTTAAGAGCAAACAACCAGCAATTCGCAATGAAGATGATTGATATATCAATTTCGCTTAAAATAATACAAAAAAAGAGATATATGGGAAAAGTGCATTGACAGAGAAGAGAATCTTAATTTACTCAAAATAGAGTATTTTCCACTTCATCAAACGGAAATAGAAGACAATTGTGTTTTTGAGGGTGCAGAATCGAGAAACAGGATTTCTCCATGTTCGGCTCTGCAATTGCCAATGCTCAGGTTTTGGGCACAAAATGAAATCCATCAATTATAGAAAATCATAGTCAACGTTGTGCCAAGCTGACAGCTTAGTAGTCTATATGGAAGAGCTTTGCGGGTGAGCTTGTGTCAAGTAGTTGCCAATCAATTTTTGGCATTGTTACGGCCTCTGCCTACTTATGTCCCGCCCCAGCGTCGACCAGTCGCCCAGTGACCGACCGAGCCATCATCAACGGTTTTGTGGCAAACAGGCACGTCGATTTCAATTGAATGTGGTGCAGCCAACTACCGGTCTGGCCACTGGCCACTGTTTTGGCTGACCATTGTCCAGCTCATCCAGTTCGTCCCGTTCGTTCCGATTGTCCAGTTTGTCCAGTTTGTCCAGTGTTGCCAGTGTCTGCGTTGTCGCAGTATGTCCCGCTGCCTTCCACTGTGACACTCGGCACACTGTGGCAAACACAATCACAGGATGCAGCCACGTCGCCCGTCGCCCGCCGCCCATCGCCCGTCGCCCATGTCTCACCTCACTTGCAGCTGACACTTTGGTCTCTGTCACTGCCACCCTCCGCGCTCGTCTGCCGCACTCAAGTAAATGACGTGTTGTCCATCTGTTTGCCATTTGCATTGTTGTTGCTATTCAGATAGCCTATGGCAGCAATGACTCTCGTCAGCTCAGCTTTCGAGTCGCCTGAGTGCCGCATAGTTTTATATGCATCGCCTCACTCACTTTATTGCGACATCAGGCCCGTTGACATGTGTGTGCCACACTCCATGCCCATTGTACTTTGCACCTTATTCCACATCAAATATGCACAGCTGGCTAGCAAAAGTTACCTACTTAAATGTTGCTGAATTGAAATTAGACTTCGATTTTTGTAACATGACCCCGAATTGCTATTCCGATTATCCAATTTTCAATTGTAATTTGTCAGGGAATGAATTAGTAATACCTACAATTAATAATTGATATTAGTGTGCATTCGAATAATGGCATGATTGGCATGGCACGGCATTTTCTAGTTACTGTTTCTGACCTGTCAAAAAAATAAGCAACAAAAAATATATCAGAGCCAATTTGTAAAAAAAAAACAGTTGAACTATTTTATTATTGCGACAAAATTATAGAAAGTTTTAGTTGTATATATCTGCATATATATTTTTCTATATACCATAACATTGCTAAAGCACCGATCATGACTAAGCGTATGCTTGCACAAACAGCAGAGAGGCTGCGCAAGCTGTGCAGAAGGGCGGTAAAGCCTTTGACGAATCAATGGAACGTCTCCATGAGCTCAAAGTCCTCCATTGTCGCCATGTCCAAGTTTGAGCCGAAAACGCCCTTGCCCTATAAGCTGCTAAGCGACAGGCTGGACTGCGTTATAAGTCGCCTCAAGCGTCCATTGACTCTGTCGGAGAAGGTGCTCTACTCCCACTTGGACAGCGCAGGCGACCAAGATATCAAGCGCGGTGAGTCCTACCTGTTGCTTCGTCCGGATCGTGTGGCCATGCAGGATGCCACCGCCCAAATGGCACTGCTGCAGTTCATTTCATCCGGCCTGAGCAAGGTGGCGGTGCCGTCGACCGTGCACTGCGACCATTTGATCGAGGCACAGGTGTGCGGCGAGCAGGACTTGAAGCGCGCGAAAGACTTGAACAAGGAGGTGTATGACTTCTTGGCCTCTACCAGCGCCAAGTACGGCCTGGGCTTCTGGAAGCCAGGCAGCGGCATCATTCACCAAATCATACTCGAGAACTACGCCTTTCCAGGCCTGCTCATGATAGGCACCGACTCACACACGCCCAACGGCGGCGGCCTGGGCGGCCTTTGCATTGGCGTGGGCGGGGCGGATGCGGTCGATGTTATGGCTGGCATGCCCTGGGAGCTGAAGTGTCCCAATGTGATCGGCGTCGAATTGACTGGCAAAATCAACGGCTGGACCTCGGCGAAAGACGTTATCCTCAAAGTGGCCGACATCCTGACCGTCAAGGGTGGCACTGGCGCCATCATTGAGTATCATGGGCCGGGTGTGGAGTCCATTTCCTGCACGGGCCAGGCGACCATTTGCAACATGGGAGCAGAGATCGGGGCAACTACTTCGCTCTTTCCCCTTAATGAACGCATGATCGCCTATCTGTGCGCCACGCAACGAGCGAACATCGCTGAAGAGGCCACGAAGTACAAGGAGAAGCTTTTGACGCCAGACAAAGACTGCAAGTACGACAAGCTGATTAAGATCAACCTGGACGAGCTGGAGCCGCTGGTGAACGGACCGTACACCCCCGACTTGGCGCACCCCATAAGCAAGCTGGGTGAGAACTCCAAGAAGAACGGCTATCCCATGGAAATCAAGGTGGGTCTAATTGGATCCTGCACCAACTCCTCGTACGAGGACATGGGCCGCTGTGTCAGTATCGCAAAGGACGCCCTCAGTCATGGACTCACATCCAAGGTACCCTTTAATGTCACGCCCGGATCTGAGCAAATCCGAGCGACCATTGACCGTGACGGTATGATCGAGACATTCAACAAATTCGGCGCCACGGTGCTGGCCAATGCTTGCGGGCCATGCATCGGCCAGTGGGATCGCAAGGATGTAAAGAAGGGCGAGAAGAACACCATTGTCACCTCGTACAATCGCAACTTCACGGGACGCAACGATGCCAATCCAGCGACTCATTGCTTTGTGACCAGCCCTGAGATGGTAACAGCGCTATCCATTGCAGGTCGCCTGGACTTTAATCCATTGAAAGACGAGCTGAAGGACTCCAAGGGAAAGGGATTCAAGCTGAAAGCACCTGAGGGCGAGGAGCTGCCCTCGAAGGGCTTCGATCCCGGGCAAGACACCTACGCCGCTCCTCCGGCTGACGGCAGTAAGGTGAAGGTTGCTGTGGACCCCAAGTCCAAGCGTCTGCAGATCCTGGAGCCCTTTGCAAAGTGGGATGGAAAAGATTATATAGATCTAACAGTGCTTATCAAAGTCAAGGGCAAGTGCACCACGGATCATATTTCCGCTGCAGGGCCCTGGCTCAAGTATCGCGGCCATTTGGACAACATTTCCAACAACATGTTCATTGGGGCCGTCAACGCCGAGAATAACGAGATGAACAAAATTAAGAACCAGCGCTCCAATGAATTTGCCGGTGTTCCAGATGTGGCCCGCGACTACAAGGCCAACAAGGTCAAATGGGTGGCCGTTGGCGAGGATAATTACGGCGAGGGCTCCTCTCGCGAGCATGCCGCCCTCGAGCCACGCCATCTGGGTGGAGTGGCCATCATAGTCAAATCGTTTGCCCGTATCCACGAGACGAATCTAAAGAAGCAGGGCCTGCTGGCGCTTACCTTCGCCAATCCCAGCGACTACGACAAGGTTCAGCCCACCAGCAAAATATCGCTACTCAATCTGAAAGACATGGCTCCCGGCAAACCCATCGAGTGCGAGATCAAGAACGGCGGCAGCGGTGACAAGATCCAGCTCAATCACACCTTCAATGCCGAGCAAATTGAATGGTTTAAGGCTGGTAGTGCTCTAAACCGAATGAAAGAGAAATTGAAATAGATAACTTTGAAGTATGATTTAAGTATTTGTTTGTTTGTTTTAAAACCAAAGGAATAAATTGAGCGATAATTGTGTATTTAATAATATAAACATATTTACATTCCATTTAAAGATATTCTCAATTCCGAGTAACCCTGTTTAGTTCAAAAGTTGAGCCTTTTTAACAGCTAATTAAAACACTGCAATGCAGAGACATAATAATAATAAAACATATTAAGCTCAATCCAGCTAAAGCGTGTGACCAGTTGAGCCGTACGGAGTACGATTCCGCCTGGAAACCCATCCTGGTAAATAGACAATAAGCAACGCTTATCAGTAACGCAGGCAACCAGAACTGTGAAACTCGCATGCATAGAGATGGCGAAAAAGAGAAAGCGAGACAGAGAGAGAGAAAGAGGGAGAGAGCTTGTCAGAGTGCAGGAAATTTGCATTTGCGACACTGTATATGAAATAGCATAGAAAATTATTTGCTGCTTTTAATTAGTGCCAAAAAGTCATTCAGGAAATCCAGAGAGCCAACAAAAGGCCATGGCCAGGGAGCAGCAACAACACAGCACAAGTTCAGCCAGCTTGCCAATGGCATGGAGATATATATGTATATATTTGTATCAACCGAAATGTTGCAGTTGTGCCCCTGTTGCTGCTGCTGCTTTTTATTGGAATATTTGCACAAAGCCAAACGTCCAGCCGACATTCAACTCATGGTGGCCGTGGCCTGTGCTAAATCATTGCAATTTGTGCCGCCTATACCGAAAATGTTCAATTATTAACTCATGATAGGCTGTTGGGCACGTGAGGACAGCAACAGCAGATGCTCGGTAACCAACAGAGATGAACGAGAAAGAGTTTGAGCATGAGCTAGAAATAGTACATACAAATATTTAATGTCATATAATGATATTAATACAATATTCCGAAGGTCGAAGGGCGAAGGTCACAACTAAATTTATTGATAACAACTCTGTGCACTTTCCTTTTTTTCTGTTTTCATATAATAATAAACTAATAGTTTTCCAAGATTTTTGTGCTATAAAACTATAAACTTGTACTGTCTAGCAGGAAATTTAGTCACGCGCATCTCTGATAAACAGTCTTGTTAAGCTTGTCGGTCCGTATTGCTGTCAAAGCTATCAAGCAGAGTTTTTCACAAATTGCTTTCAGCTCAGTTACAGACGAGAGTCACACTCACACACACACACACACTCATACACACATACGCACGCACACACACACACACACTCATACACACACTCATCGTGCTATGCAGCAAATGTCACACATGAATTTCAATTTGACTAAACCATATTTACGAATATTTCACAGCAGAAGCCAACTGAATTGAGGACGAAAATTGTAAATTCCTCACTGCACTTAACCGAATTTCTTTTCAATGCTCCTTCGTTTATGGATCTAAGAATGCAATGAGTGCGTATGTTTGTTTAGCTTTGATTTTTAGATTGCAATCTGCACAGCTCTTTTAAAAATGTAACATGCTGGCTATTATTGCATTGTACTACAATGCCAATTGCTTTTCAATTCAACATATTTTAAATTGCCAAAAAGTTTAATTGTTATTTGCTTGAAATTTTCTTAAAATGCATATAGCTTTTTCTGTTATAATAATTTACTGCGACTGCTATTCCAAATCACATAAAACGAAGTTTTTTTTTAAATTGACAAGAGAGTAAAATGCATTTCCCAATAAGCAATGCATCAACTTTAAATAAACATTTCTAACTCACAAAAGATTTTGTGATCAACAGATACTCGATCAGGATAAACTCTTTTATGTAAATATCTATATCTGTATTTGCCAAGAGCCCTGTGTGAAGCAGCTGTTATATAAGGGCCATGTCATCCAGTATCAACAATAATATTGCTAAGCTGACAAGCAACGCAAATTACACACTTGGTTCCTCCGATAAGCGTAAATCACGCAAATGACAAGTGGCAATAATATCGAAGCACCATAAAATAAAATCCGTACACAAGTATAAAAAAACGAAATCAGAACAAAAAACAAAAAACAAAAATCCAAACGCTCAACACTTGGCCAACGCACATAAATTGCATTTTGGCCGCTGGCGAGGTAAACAGCCGCAAATGCCACAAAATGAGAGAAGAATCTCGTTGAGGGGAGAGAAAATAAGCCAAAACTCAACAATAATCGAAAAATTTTATCCACATTCACATAAACACTTTGTGTGGTTGTGAGCAAGTGTGTGTGTGTGTGTGTGTGTGTGTGTGTTTGTGTTTGTGTGTGGGTAAATCAAAGAAACAAATAAAATGGGCAAATACAAGCAGAAAATCCATAGCACACACACAAACACACACACACATGCAGCAGAGGAGGAGCATGGGGTGAAATGAGAGGACGTTTTGAACAGCTCGAATTAAGTTAAGCACTTTTATTTATTATTAAAAAAGTTTCAAGCTGGCAGCGTGCAAAACTCTGTGTGGGTAGAGAAATCAGCAAAATCTGCGCATAATGCTAAGAAAATCCCAAATTTATCGTATCACTTAGATGGAGTGTCATATGGGGGAGATGGGGTGCAATGAAGAGCCCCTCGCCCATAACCGAAAGGGGTTAAAATGCGCATTATGAACACATCGCATCTGTGCGACTTTGTCTGTGGCTGTGTCTGTGTCTGTATGAACGTATGTGTGTGTGTGTGTGTGAGTGTGTGCATTCATAATATAACTGTTGATTATTGCGCCAACACGCACTCAGTGTAAGAGAAGCAGCAGCAACGGCATCATCCAAAGAGCTTCTGTGCTCGGCGCACAGCGCGTATGCGCAATATTATTAGATATTGTGAGCAGCCATCGATGGGAACGAGGACGATGCTCGCTGCCAAGAGCAATTGAAAGCAGCAGCAATACCAACATATGAATTTTTTCTTTCAAGAGCATCTCCGCTACAGCTTCAGTAAGCAGCACAGACATCTATAAAATGAATGCTTGAAGAGAGAATGACTTGGGTAATCAATACCCTGCAGATCTATAGCCAGTCTATAAGAATCTTATAATCTAAATGGTTAACAGAACATTTTAGCAAGCTAATTTTGTGCTACAAACTCATGATTTATATTTCCTAACTGAAGCAGCATTATCAGTTTTCTTTTGCATTTCGTGATTACAGGGTATTACGAGCATATGAAACCGTGGCTTAGCTTGCCTGGAAAGCTGTGTGTTGGCCCTAAGTGGGCGCATCTTTTGCCCCGATGCAGGCATCCGCAAATGCTGTGGCGCTGAATGAAATCGATGCGTGCTAAATTATGGCGTATTATTTATAAGTGTAATATCTTTAAATTGCAATTGGTAGAAATTGTTCAAATATTGATGAAATGTGTTCTTAAATATGGTTTAAGGGTTTAGATGTGTAAAGAGGTAGGTAGCTAGGTAAAACCAACATAATTTAGCAAAGTGGCAATTAGTTTATCTTGGAACATGTAACACCAACATCTGATGAACTAATCGGGGCTTAAAAAGGATTTCCAGACCGTTTTCAAAACTCTGCATCCTAAATTTAAGAGCTTTTTAGCTTGACATGTTAAAGTTTGGCATGTAAACTAAAGATACGTAGTTAGATAAATTCCGAGGCTCGTCATGATATCTCATGCACTCCATCTGTTGGAGCAGCACTCCTTTTTATTACCCCGCTGCAGCTTAGCATCTCATGTCTCTGTGTCTTTTGCAACCATTCACTTATCGTCCAGCCAATTTCAAAATCAAATCTCACAAATTCACAACCAACATGATGAAAAAAGAAATGGAAAAGAATTTAACAAAAAAGCAGAAGAAAAAGACGAAAACGCAACGAAATTGCCAGAGCCAACCAAAAATCTAATAAAAGAATAGCTCAAAATCGGTGTGTAAAAATCAAATAAACGCTGCAACTGCAATGCCAACTGGCTCTTTCTTCTGAAAAGTTAGTTTTTCGCTTCGTTTTTCTTTTTTCTTTTTTTTTTTGTGCTTTCCTGACGCCAACTTTTGTGCGTTTTTAAATGGCAGAGCCGTTGGCGCAAAAACCATTGGAAACACATGTCCAGCAAACACAGAGTGAGCATTGAGCCAAAGAAGGAGCAGGGACAGGACTAGGCGACGGGAGCGGAATGGACGGCGAGAAGCAGCACAAATGTTTGTGCGCGTTGGTTTGTTGGTTCTTGGTATTTTTGGCCATTACATTAAGTTGGCTATCTCTAAGTCCCTCTGTGTGTGTGCGTGTGGGAATTTGCCTCTTCCCTTCTTTCCATCATCCCTTTTTTGTTGTTGCCTCTCACTTGCCACATTCATACATATCAGCATTAAGTGGTGGCTCTCCCTTGATTCTGTATGTGTGTGTGTGTGTGTGTGCATCTGTATCTGTATCTGTTTGCGTTAGTGCTTGTTCTTGCTAGCTGGCAGCTTGCAGCGCCTGGGCAACGGCTGCCTCTAATGGCCAGCGATTCGTAATATTTTTAATATTTGCTCAATAAAATGTCTGACAATTTTTGTCGTTGGCACTTAAACTCATTACATTTATTTGTTTGTTCGCCTCTGCGGCTTGACCAGATAATCCGATTTGTTCTGAGAGCGATACCAAGTGAAACAAATAAGTTCGCTTTGCATACAACAGTATCAAGCCAGCAAGATACTCTGTAAGCTGCTCCAATCAGTTAAATATTTATTAAATTGAATTATTTTAAAACTTAAATTTTTAATAATACATTTTTTATATTTTCTGTCGATATTATAAATAAATAAATAATTAATGTTTTAAAAACAATAAAAAAAATATTTTAAATGCTGTTATATTTTTTCGAAAAATAAATAAATAAATAATGTTCGAATAAAATATTTTAAACAGTTGAATATTTTGTATTTTTTGTATACATATATATATTATATATATCTTTAAAATATATAAATTTATATAAAATATATAACTTAAATTTGCATAGAAACATAGGATATGTACTGCTTATAAGATATTCGCAAATCACAGCTCGCCCTAGACCTTATATACTCGGCTGTGAGTGGTGCGCGGTGTAACAAAGTAGTTGGGTATAACAATAACGTGAATCCTCGCATTATTCTTCATATGGCATGTGGTAATCCTTTTTGTAGTTGCCGCAAATCCTGTTGCTCTGGCTGTTTGGCTCTGTGGCAAGTCATAAAGTTTAATTTAGTTTTAAGCTTTTGAACTGGAAAATTGCATGACCGAGCTGAGATCTGCGGAGAGTAGGAGCTCACTTACTTTTTAGCACACACACACACAAACACACATACATATGCATACTTGAGGCAAACGCGACAACAACAGCAACAGCAATAGCAATGATGACCACAAATGTCAGTCAGGGCTGTCTCAGAATGACGTTTCATGCGCCATTTGAACGGGACGCGTTGGACACCAGTCCATGCAATGAAAATTGACAGCGCCTTTGTGAGGACGCACAGCAATAGCCGCAGAATGCCGGCGGAATGAAGAGTGAGACAGTGAGCGAGTGAGTGAGACGGTAGCATAGCTGCTGGCTGCTCTAAAATTAACACACGTTTAATATGCAAGTCGTGCATAAATTTTCGTGCTGCCATTTTGAGCGCACTGCATGCAGTTTGCTTGTCCGAGAGCTTTATGCTTTTTAATTTACCGTCAGACGTCAGGCCAACAAGGACGACAAGGACCACGACATTGCGGGCGACATGTCAGCGCCACAGAAGCGCCCGCGTAGTCGCAGTCAGCTCCAGAGTCCGAGGCAATCATGGACATTGGCTGCCCCTCTCTCTCTCTCTCTCTCTCTCGTTCTCTGACTCTGCCTCTCTCTCTATCACACAGTCTCCCTTCTTTATTTTCCAACGGATTTTTTCTGCTGAGGCTATCTGCCCTGTCCCTACAGTCTGTGTCTGCGGTTTTGTTGTTGCTGGCATACGTGCAATAGCTGGCGGCGGCTCGTTATCGTCATTATCATGGCCAGCATTAATGTTGATGCGCTTTAATTGGCAATTCAGTTGATGCAAGTCGCCGACCCAGGCACAAGTCAAAGCATCCAGCTGCACAGACCCACACCCTGCGCAGCCAATAGCCTGACAAGTGCACGCTCCCATAGCCAACGACCGTAAATTTTATAATTTCATTATAAATGCCCGTTGCGCCCAACAGGCAATCAGTGCATGCATTTATTAAAGCTAGCCACACTGTAGTTGCCGCCTTTACTAAAGCACGTTGACTGATGTCCAAATGTCCCACGTCTAACGAATCAATCCACATTAAGAAGGGACTAAATAAATGCCAGAGAGGAGCTGGACACTAAGAAGTTATTAATAAGTTCATTTCTTAAATAACCCTCTCAGATTTATAATTAGAATTTAACTTAAAATAGTATACGTTAGGTCTACGGCGCTTCGCTTCGTTTTAAACTCAGCCATGAAACTGAATAGGCAGTCGGAAGTATATATATGTATACTCTAATTTAGATCAACGAGCTGAGTCGATTTACACATGTCCGTCTTAATGTCTTTCCGTCTGACTGTCTGTCTGTCTCTGAAGCAGAGAAAGATTTGCCAATCGGCCACTCACGCTTCGTGCATTCCTGATTTCCGATTTTCAATCGGTTCAGGGTATAATGGTTTTGTTAAATGTATGTAACAGGCAGAAGAAGGCACGGATGACCGTATCAAGTATATATGTGTATTCTTGATCAGGGCGACAGCTGTATGCGTGATCGCGTCGATATCAGAAACTATAAGAGCTAATAATGGAATAAAATGGAATATCAACTTTGCAGGGTAATCTCTCATTTGGTTTTATCATAAGTATATTTCAAAGCTTTTTATAGCCCAAAATTGACTGACACAAAGAATATCTTATTGTGGTTTATTTATTTTTTATTTTGTATTTTTTTTTTTTTTTTTTCAAATAGGAAACTATTAGAAGTCAATGACAAAAATACTAATGCATGTCTGGGTGAACACATTATAAGATTTATAGACAATTTGCTTCTAGTAATATTGTATATATAGTAAATCTTTTATTTTCTATTTCATACAATTATTTTCCAATATATATATGATTATGTTTAAGTAGATAAGAACTAGGGTGTCCTATACTCTATACACTAAAAAATGTAAAACACAACACTTTTGTATACCTAATTTTTATTAAAAATAATGTGTCCCATAAATATAAAAATAAAACATTCATTTTAATACCTAACACACAAAATATCTCTAAGTTTTTTTTAACAAGCAAAAGCAGAAGCAGAAGCTTGTCTATGATTTATGACAAGAGCCGACGAAACTATATAGCATGTGTATGTATAAGTATGGCTGTTTGTCTATCTGTCTGTCTATATAATTGTCCGATTTCTGTGTGAGTGGATTCCTAATTTTGATAGTGCATGAACAATACAATTCCTATAGGGAGGATAAAAGAAGACAAGTTTAAGACCTTTATATGTCTGTAGCAATATTTATATTTAAATAAAACCTATTTAGAATGCTTAATACAGAAAGAAAGACTAAATATTTTTGAACCCTTCTTCTCTGTTTGTTTGCCTATTAATCTGACCGTATGTCTGTCTGTGTATCTGCAAATGTGTCTGTCTCTCTCTCTCTTTATCTCTAAGTCTGTCTGTCTGCCTAACCAAAGCAAGCAACGAAAATGAGCTGCAGAAGATCATTTCTATTGTTTTTATGTTTTCAGCAATATTTGCTTACATTTACAATTAAATTAAACTCATTTAGAATGATTGAAGCAGCAGAGAGTGTTCTCATTGGTCACTTCACGATCCACTGCTGCGACCGCAACTCGACGCAGGCTCAACATTTGAGCTCGCCTTAGAATTTGAGTGAAAGTGGCCCTATATAAAGAGCAGCAGCTGCAGCATTTCTTTAGTCGTCCAGGCCCGGTGGGGGTCAATTGTGCAGTGCAGTAAAGTGAAGTGAAGTGAAGTGAAGTGTGGTGAGGTAAGGTAAATATTTTATTTGTTAATAATGCTAAGTACTTTAAGCAGAATTGTAATAGTTAAAGATAATTCTTAAGAATTGTTTAAATATTAGATATAAGAAATACTGTACACATAAAATAATGTTAATGATCGTTGAGCTAAGCAGTAAAGACTAAGGCTTAGAGGACTTAGAAAATGTTGAAGACCTTAAAAACTTCGAAAAAAAATTATCAAGACTTTGAAATTTGAAAGACTTAGAAAACTTGAAAGACTTAGAAAATTAGGCAGACTCTTAGAACCTGAAAGACTTAGAAATATTGAAAGACTTAGAAATATTGAAAGACTTAGAAAATTAGAAAGACTTTTAGAAAACTTGACAGACTTAGTAAACTTGAAAGACTTAGAAAACTAAAAGGCTTAGAAAACTTAGAAGACTTTAACTGTCTGAAAAATTAATTTCACAAAATATGTACACTAACATAAGTTAGTGTATAATAATTATTATCTAAGGGTTCATGAGGACCCGTAGTCGAGCAGTCTCGACAAGAGCTTTCTTATTTGTTTCATTCTGTAATTTTATGATTTATTTGTAATGCTTAATTGCAAAACTCTTTGACCTTTAACATTTTAATTTAAATTGTGCTTTGATAACATTGACAGATTCATTTGTAATTCTTTTTTCGATACGCATCACTTGTCGGCCCAAAAATAGATGCTAATTTAAATGGGAGCTGCTATTATGTGGCCCTATTTGCCAACGTCGGCTGCTGATGCCCGCAAATATTGTTATTGGCATTGTTATGGCCGAAAGCTATCAGCCCCAAGCAGAACACGTGCCCGCTGATTGATTTCGAAATAGAATGTCAATAAAAAAAACAAACAGCAGAATTTAAATGTGGACGAGGGAAAGAATTTAAATAAGCAGCCAAGCATCAAATTAAACAGAATCACGGTCCCATTGAAATATGCACACATGCTCAATGCTGCGAGGTGCAAAAAACCGAAATGAAGGAAATGAAATGCCAAACAGACAAAGTTTCCGTTTCCTCATACCTAGCGGTGTACTTCGTGTGCGTTTGTGAGTCTGAGTGTGTGTGTGTGTGTGTGTGTGTGTGTGTGTGTGTGTGTGTGTGTGTGTGTGTGTGTGTGTGTGTGTGTGTCAGTCTGTATGTGTGCATTGACATTGAAAAACAGTTGGGTAAAGAAAAAAATATATATGAAAATATACATTATGCGAGCAAAAAGTTAGCTATGCACAAAACTTTTCTGATGCTGGGCTCTGAAAGTGAAAAGTAAATTTACGCAAAAGTGTCTAAAATGCACAGTGAAAAATGTTGAGATATTCCTGAGGGCGACTCTGAGAAGGAGGGGTTAACTGGCAAAAGAATATGAAATGACAAAAAATGCGAAATGAAACGGAAGTTCAAGCTGATTTGTTTGCAAGCAAAGTCAGCAGCAGCAGCAGCAGCAGCAGCAGCAGCAGCGACAGCGACAGCCATTTTGGAGCGGAAGCGGAAGCTGCGTTTCAATCGTGCGCCTGATGAAGTTACCAGCAGCAACAAAATTTACAACCACACACATGTCACACGGCGAGCTTATGAGTGAGCACAAATAAATTTAGCATAACAATACTTGGCAATTTGTACATAAGAAGGCGTCAACAGTGCGTACGCGTATTCCGCTTACGATTTCAATGTGATGCCCATAAATTTGGCCAACTTTTAAAAATTGTGCGGAGTCAACAGAGCGCGTTGATTTCCCTCATCGCATTTGAAACGTTTGCCGCAAATCTTAAGCGCATTTCATATTCATTGTGTTGATTCATGGCCAGACACTGCGGTCCTTAATGGCGCAGTAACGTAATTAAAAAAGGCATTGCGGCGACAACACTTTTTATTTTGCTTTTCACTGATATATCACACACGCACACACACACACACATGCATATGTCCTTTAAAATGACATTTGCAGCTGCACTATGACAATACCCTCGAACGGGGCGGAGCTTGAGCCGCAGGGCTCGTTGCCTGCAGCAGTAGTGTGCGAATTGATTGCGATTGTTGAGTTGATTGGCAGGCGAAATATGCACAAGCTTCCACACATATACTCTCTCGCACACCCATATACCTACATACATACACACATATTTACATACACATACATATGTATGGCATCCCTGCATGCGACACTCACAAACAAAACCGGCGCTGTGTGGTTTTCATTGTTATCCATTTTTTGCTCTGGCTGCTGCTGCCGTTGTTAAATTTTTTCACCCATTTATTTTAGCTTGTCGTTGAAATTAAGTTCGTTTTATCTCTCGCCATTTTTTGTTTTTATTTATTTTGGTACTTGTTGAATTTATCTACTATTTTTTTTGCAGTTGGTTTCACCACGCACCAATTACAACAGAATATAATAAGTTTTCGTTAGAGATAAATTTGCCTGTGATGTGCAAAACAGAATTAGTCCCTTATTTTAAATGATTCACGGCAGAAAAATAATTAATATAGCTAAACACTTTATGACCTTTAAGTATTTGCAACTATATTGCAATAGTTGCGAATATCACTGTACTGCATTAATTACCATGTGGAGCTCCCAATCTTTTTTACATTTTTTTTTTAACATAATTAAGAGCAATATTTATTTTGGATTAAAAACGTATTATATAAAGAAAGGAGTATTTATAATTGGTAATAAAAAGTATAAATATAAATTTCAGAGTGAAATCAACTGTGTAAAAATTCTTAGCGAAAAAATAATAATAATTTTATATCAAATTTAATTATTCATATACGTTCACAAAGTGAAAGAAGTGCATTGGTTTTTTTTACTATACATTTGCAGCATGAATTACAGCATGAAGCTGGTACATTGTGGACGAGTATTAAGTAGTTTTGCATATGTTTTTATAGTCAATGTTTTTATATAAATTATTTTATTACAGAATACCAAAAGGCTTCAAATGAATTTAAAAAATATTGTCGGTAAAATTAATTAATTAAATTAACAAGGAGTTCCGTTGTGGTTGCATGAGTTTGAATCCTTGCAGAATGCAGGATGCAGAACATATATCTTCTCAAAAATATTTAATGTGGCCCATTTGAAAATGTGGATTCAGTTTACAAGGGCTTGGGTTAAATAAATTGTGTATTCATATGCTCGTAGTCGTACATCCCTGACTACAGGTCTCTTGCTTGTTTTTTTTTTTTTTTTGTTTTTTTTTTTTTTTTGCCTTGTTCATATTTTTTAGCGCACTTTAAAATATTAAAATTAATAATAAATGTGGACAAATGAAGTCCGTTTTAGTGTCCGTTTTTGTTGCTATTATACAAATTTGTTGTGTTCATTAGAAGCCAAGCAGCTCCAACCGAAAGAACCTCTTGGGAGCAGCCCTAATGCACTTACACACTTTCCACTCCCGGTTGCTGTCTCTGTCTTCAGCTCGGTTGTTTCGATCTCTTTTCGTAACTGGGATTTTTATATTGTTCGGTCATTTGTGCATTTAGCGTTTGCTTTTCTCGCATTCTGTTTGGCATTTTAGCTCTCAGTCAGTTCGCTTTTCTGCCAAATTAAATTTTATTTAACTGTTATGCATGAAATTGGTTGCGATTTTCATAGCACTTTTATGTTTCAGTGTCTGTCCCATGCACCGACAGACACATGGATGAGAATTGCCGCTAATTTATTTTTAAATTATTTAACAATTTTGAACTGGCAGCCACGGCTGGCGCCAACTCGGCAAGCGCAATATTTGTACGGCTGCCAGAACAATCTAATTAGATGCTGCCACGAACTGAATCTGATGCTGGAGCTGGAGTCGGACAAAGGCAGACGCTGATGCTGGTGCTGGTGCTGACGATGATGCCAATGCCGATTTGCTTTATGCCACTTGCCTTGGCAACAGTTGTCGTTTATGGATGCCAAAAAGAGAATTTTGGCAGGCCAGCCAAGCAACAGCCAGAGAAAGGGGAGACAAATGGCTTAGCAGGGCACATAAAGTGGGCGTAAACTCTCCGGCTTCCCCCGAAAATTGACTTGAACAAAATGCGACTCTAGGCTAATAGTTTTTGCCTAAATGCATAATTGTCCAAAACACATAAATTTAGTTGTTTACGATGATTGTACAAAAGTAAAGCAGATTAATAATTAAATAAAAAGTTTTGAGCTAGCTAGATATGAAAAAGACTTGAGAGTAAATTGGCTCCGTAAATATATTCAAGTAGTTGAAATAATTATAAGTAAAACAACTAAAAAAGCCTTATTTGTCTTACTACCAGATACACCAAATCGACTTCTACCCACTACATACAAACACAATGCATTACACCTTGAATACCAACTGTAATGGGCTCAGAATGCAAAAAGAGAGAGAAAAGAGAACCTTTTGCATGTGGCGGCTCTCTCAGTTTGTCAAATTATATTTCTACTCAAATGTTTTTGATAACAATATTATCAGATATTAAAAAGGGCAGTCATAACAATTGTATAATAAAACGTCGCACAGGCCGGAACTTGTTTAGTGCTCGGTTGAAACTCAAGAGCTAACATACATATCAAATATAATTAAAAATGCGACTGATTCATCTGTTTCTGCTGCTCTTGGCAAGCTTAAGTCAGGTGTGGGCCTACTCCTATCTACTGATATCAAACACGGCGGCCAAGTCGCACTTCTATGTGGGTCAGGCGTTGGCCAAGGGTCTGGCTGCCGCAGGACATGAAGTGACGATGGTCTCTCCGTTTCCCCAAAAGAAGCCCCTCAAGAATTTGGTTGATGTGACAACGCCGAGCATAATACCAGCCATGGAAGGTAGCTATCAATGGATTACGCTTCTTTTATCAGTTGTTAGCAACGCGATAATTGTGAGCCCGCAAAACGGGCAGTTGTGAAATTTTATAAATTATAGACAATTCATTTTTTGCTTTACTTTCAGTAAACAAAGCAAGAATATTTGAAATTGCCAAAATACCCATTGTGTTCCGTGTCCCTTTTATGCACTCAATGGGCCTCAATCTAACACGAGCCTTACTGACAGAGCCTTCGGTTCAGACGCTAATCGCAGAGAATCGCACCTTCGACGCGGTCATCTGTGAAATCTTCATGAACGACGCGCACTACGGCTTTGCGGAGCACTTCAAGGCGCCACTGATAACATTTAGCTCGTTCGGCGCCTCCTCTTGGAGCAATCCGCTGGTTGGCACTCCATCGCCGCCCTCCTATGTGCCGCACTTCCTACTCCCGTTTAGCGATCACATGAACTTTTTCGAGCGTGCTCACAATTTCATCTTCACGGCCTTCGAGTACATTTTCCATAAGTTTTTCTATTTGCCGCAGCAGGAGCAGATCTATAAGGAGTACTTTCCCCATAACAAACAGAGCTTCGATGAAATGCGCAGAAACACGGCGCTGGTGCTTCTCAACAACCACATTTCCCTCGGATTTCCCCGGCCGTATGCACCCAACATGATCGAAGTTGGGGGTATGCACATCAATCACAAGAAACAACCACTGCCCCAGGGTATTGAGGATTTCATCAAGGGCGCCAAGCATGGAGTCATCTACTTCTCGATGGGCTCAAACTTAAAGAGCAAAGACTTACCACTAGAAAAACGTCAGGCTATAATTGAAACCTTTGGCAAGCTGAAGCAGCGCGTGCTGTGGAAATTTGAGGATCCTAATCTTTCCGGAAAGTCAGAAAATGTCTATATCTCCGACTGGTTCCCGCAGGACGACATATTGGCGCACGAGAATGTCATCCTGTTCATCACACATGGCGGTCTGCTCAGCACCACGGAATCCATTTATCACGGCAAACCTATTGTAGGCATTCCCGTCTTCGGCGATCAATTTGTTAACATGGCTCGAGCTGAGCAGTTGGGCTATGGAATTACAGTCTCATTTGAGAAGCTGACAGCTGAGACGTTCCATCAAGCCATTAACAAGATACTCACAAATCCGCACTACGCGCACCAGATGCGTGAGATGTCCGCCCGATTCCGGGATCAGCATGAGACGCCACTGGAACGGGCTGTCTACTGGGTGGAGCATGTGACGAGGCAGAAGGGCGCAAAGTACCTTAGAAGCGCTGCACAGGACTTGAACTTCATACAATACCATAATTTGGATGTCTTCGCTATGATTGTTGGTGGACTCAGCTTTATAACGTTTGCTGTTCTTTACTCATTGGCAGCATTCATCAGACTTATTCGTAGAACAATTCAAGGTAAATCTGGAAAAGTGAAACAAAATTAATTTCAACAAATAATTGCGTAACGGAACTTTTAAAATGTGATGCAAGATGTATTGGTTTTATTTTATAATAAGTATATATAAATATTCTTAATACATAATTTTGTTGTTGTATATTAGTCATAGTGGTAGAAACCCTCTTATAATCAAAAATGTAAAACGATATTAATTCTTTGTTTAGCTACTGAAAGCAATTTAAGTATTGTAAAATATGTTTATCTATTCATGATTAAATTGCTCATAAATCATTATTAATGTATATAAATGTATATGTATATATATGTATGTATGTATGTATATGCATGCATGCATTGATAATGATAAACTGTAAATATGCCAAACACTTGTGCATGCAAAATGTGTTCACATTACGCTCTTAGAAGCTTAAAGAGCAAATTCAAAAGCGATAGCAACAGAGAGCGAGAGCGAAGAGAGCTTGTAACTTTTTGGACTTAGCTGTGCGTATATGCATACATACATACATACATATATACATACGAGTATGTAAATTGCAATCAGAAAATATGTTATTTCATAGCAACAAAGAATTTCGTTTAACTGAATACACAATTAAACATATACACTTACATGTTTCTTTGTTAATATCAATTAAAATGATCAAGTGAATAAAAAATGATTTGTGATTGGAGTCGATTTGTTTGGTCTCTCTGAAAGCTCAATCGACCGGCGAGGCGACGCTTCGAGTTGCGAATAACAGAGCAAGTAAAACTGAGAAAGAGCAAAGCAACTTGCACAGCATGTCAAGCAGGCAGGCGAATACGCTACAGTCATGCTTGAGCGTACACAATGCCATACCATATCTGTGGCTGTCCAAGCATTGTGATTAGACTTTAAAGTGCTCGATAGCAGTTGGGCTCCGTTCGAGTCATGCTGACCAGTCAAGCTGCTCGCACCATGTAATTTGCAGAGTGTAGCGTATGCTGGCTGTCGCCGTGGCTTGACTCTGGAACTCGACAGCACGCCAGACGCTTTATTTACCGAAATAGTGTGAGAATCGCATTAGTTTGAATCCAGTTAGCAACGCGTGTGGATCGCGCATGGAATCGATCGTATATAAAGCCGGTGCTCAATGTGAATTTCACAATAAAATCATTAGTTGCTACTACTATTATTTTGTAATACATTGTGATTAAGAATAGTAAATATCAGAATGTCCCCCTCGGACCACAAAACCAGTTTCACTGCCCTCGCTCTGATCTGCCTGCTGAGCAGTGTGTCGGCCTACAATTACCTCCTGGTACTGCCCACTATTGCTCGTTCCCACTACAATGTGGGCTCCGCTCTGGCTAAGGGCTTGGCGGCCGCTGGTCATCAGGTGACCCTCGTCTCGCCCTTTCCCCTGAAGAAGCCCATCCAGAACATTAACGATTTGCCAGTTCCGAACATTCTAAAAGCGATGAGCGGTAAGTAAGTCTCCAGCGGACACTCGTAATATTGTCTATAAACCGATATAAATGCACTCTAACATGTTGTTAATTAAATACCAAGTGTTATAAGCAGTTGCGTAAGCAACTTGTAAAAACAAGTAAGCTTGACATTTTCTATATATTTACATACATTCAAGTGTCTTCATAGACAAATATACATAAACTACTTATTTGCAACATTCAATTATAAGAAATTATATAGATTATAAAAATATTATTATATAAATATAGAAAATTAGATATAATTGGGAGAGGTATTATATAGCACAAATAAGAAGGGTTATGGTATGCCTATGCCAGTTGTCAAGATTATGGCTATCATACATTTAAGTGCTTATAGGCAGATTACATCCCATGATTAAACTAATTTTGTCAAAATATACTTGTTAATGTATAAAGGAACATCAATTTTATAAGCAACAAAAACTAATTTCACTACTCTTCTTATTCCAGGTGATTTGGGCAACCTTCTTAAAAAGTCGGAGAAGCCAATAATACAACAAATTATTGGATTCTATTCCATGGGTAAGATACCAATAAATAGTTACTGAGCCTTATTCAGCTTTTAAACATATATATTTATGTATATGCATATACAGGCCTACGCATAACAGAAGCATTGCTAAAGGAACCGAAAATCCAGCAGTTACGCAAATCCAATCAGACCTTCGATGCTGTCATCAACGAGGTGTTCCTCAATGAGGCTCATTTTGGGTTGGCAGAACATTTTAATGCGCCGCTCATTGGCCTCGGCACCTTTGGTGCCATTAGCTGGAACACTGATCTGGTAAGTATTCAAGCATTTGTGTACCTGAATAAAGCCAGCTCACAGTTAATCTGCCCAATCAGGTTGGCTCGCCATCGCCGCCCTCCTATGTGCCGCACGCGCTGCTTAAGTTCTCGGATCATATGTCGCTGGTCGAGCGCGTCATCAACTTTGCCTTCCTCAACTACGAATATCTGTTCATGAACCTGTACTATTTGCCACAGCAAGAGGTGCTCTACGCCAAGTACTTCCCCGATAACAAGCAGAACTTCTACGACATGCGAAAGAACACGGCGCTGGTGTTGCTCAACCAACACGTCTCACTAAGCTTTCCCCGTCCCTACTCGCCCAACATGATCGAAGTGGGCGGCATGCACATCAACCGGAAACGTCAGCCACTGCCCCAGGACATTGAGGACTTCATCAAGGGCGCCAAGCATGGTGTCATCTACTTCTCAATGGGCTCAAACCTCAGGAGTAAGGACTTGCCGCTGGAAAAGCGTCAAGCTCTAATTGAAACCTTTGGCAAGCTGAAGCAGCGCGTGCTGTGGAAATTCGAGGAGCCCAATTTGGTCGGAAAGCCAGCGAATGTCTTTATCTCCGACTGGTTCCCGCAGGACGACATATTGGCGCACGAGAATGTCATCCTGTTCATCACACATGGCGGTTTGCTGAGCACCACGGAATCCATTTATCACGGCAAACCTTTTGTGGGCATTCCCATCTTCGGCGATCAGTTCCTAAATATGGCGCGGGCCGAACAGAATGGCTATGGCAGGACTGTCAACTATGAGGAGTTGAATGCCGAGCGGCTGTTAACAGCCATCCAACAGCTTCTGCAAGATCCTCACGCCAAGGAACTGGTCAATGACATGTCCGCTCGCTACAAGGATCAGCCGCAACTGCCACTGGAGCGTGCCGTCTTCTGGGTGGAGCATGTCAGCAGGCATAAGGGCGCCAGATATCTGCGCAGTGCCTCGCAGGATCTTGACTTCGTGCAGTATCACAATCTGGATGCCATGCTGATACTCTATGGTGGCATTTTGTTTGTGCTTTACTGCCTGATGCTCTTCATTCGTCTTGTGTGGCGTGCTTTGCAGCAGTTGTTCATGGGTCGCCAGGCGGCACAGCCTAAGCAGAAGCGTCACTAAGCTAAGCTCATAATTAAGTCTGAATTTATACATTGTTAAATTTAATTTGTATCTGTATTGGTTTGGGTTAGGGCCTTACGCTGCTATTTTGACTGCAGCTCATGAAAATTGCAGTCCGAGCTGCGGTTTTGTTTGGTAGTCGGCATCGAAAATGTAAAATAAAATAAAAAACATGTTTTAGCTATCGATCTTTTTTTCTTTTTTTGCCGTCTCCAATACTTTTTACACTTTAAGCCCAGTGAACATGAGATTGCTGGGTATAAAGGTTTTGTAAAAATGTCAGCAACAGGCAAATGGAAGCGTGGCAGACTGCTCAAAGCATATACATATATTGATCACAATGTCGAGCTGTCCGGTCGTTTTTATGTAAGCTACAAAAGGCTTAAAATTTTAAAAATATATTCTCATACACTAACTCAGTATGATTTTATCGAACACTCATTCCATTTATTTATTATTAATAAACATAAATGATTACAATTTATTTATTATTTACAATGACTGGAATTTGAAAATTTTGTGTAGGCTTCTGTGATGAATATTTCGTATTTTTGTTGCCTCCAACACAAATACTAGGCCTTGTGATTTTGCAAGCAAACACATATGGATGTCACTTTTACACTTATTCCAAATCAGAAGCTTTTCATGAATTGGTAGCTATATGTGGCATATAAAAATGATATCTGCTAGTCGGTCACACCCCATCTAGAGCTCTTTTTCTGGTTCGCTTTTTGGGCTGTGCGTTTTTGCCTCAATTTTCTTTGTTTCTTTCTTTGGCTAGTTGCACATAGTTAACGCTTCAGTTGTAAAAATGCCCATCAGCGCGTTCAAATTTTTAACAGTGAACCAAGCAGATGTAGTGCAACGGCCACGGCCACGCCCAGACCAGCGCCTGCGACCCCTCTGATAAAAATGTCCCGTTCCGCGCTCAGCTCGTTTCATTGCTGCGCGTCTTTTTTCGACAGTTGTTTGCCGGTCGGGCATGGGCGCCGCTGCAGGCTTGGCCGAAGGGGCGCTGTGGTGCTTGGGTTTGTGGGAGCGGTGCGCAAAAGGCGTGTAAAAGTTTTAGCGCAACTTATTGAAACTGTTTTGGGCCATGGCCGTGCTGGAAAATCAACGTCCGCGCCGGAAATGTTGGCGGCTGTAATGGCGACGGCCGCATTAAAACTACAAGGCAAGAAAAACAACAAAAAATATGGCCAAAAAATAAAAGAGAAAGAAGGAAACAAAAGACTAAAAACGGCTGCGAAAACTATGGAAAGCGGCAGCCGAAAAGAGGCAACTGTTGTTGTTGTTCTTTTATTTTACTTTTATTTTTTCTTTCTGTGGTAGCTGTTGTTACTCGGCTTCCTGTTGATGCGCTTAAGAGTTGAGCTCTCAAAATTATAATATCTAAAATATTCATTAACTGTTCAGACAAGTGCCTGAATAGGCTACTCTGGACTGTAGCTATAGAGAGATAGTATTATAATAAAAGAGGCACTAGATGTTCGAGGCTTTAGCTCATTAGAAGTCTTTCTTAAGCCAGTATTCATCTTAAGAGTGTTTGAAAAATTCTTTTAATTTATTGTATTCTATGCATATAGAAAGTGCTATCGATGCAGTCCTCAGAATCTATGCTATTGAAATGATTACAAAGAAATAATAAAAGTCCCTAATTTTATTATCATTCACGAGTGAAGTTGTTTCAGTAAAATGGCCGAGACTTGTCGGGTTATCTAGGGTATTTCTCAGTGTGCCACTCCTAGGGAACACTCTCCAACTTGTTTGCAGCTCAGTGCTCACTGATATAAATATGAAATGAATTTAGAGCGTTATACTTTCTTTATTTCCGTCATGACCTCATTATATTCATTCACGAAGTGATATGAATATATTGGTTTTGTGCAATGTCCGTCTTGCTGTCCGTCCGTCTGTCCGTCTGTCCGTCTGTCCGTCTGTCCGTATGAATGCAATATTTTTCGCGGCTATTGAAGCTAGAGACTTGAAACTTGGAACATATACTCGTATATGTCTCCGATTTATAAAGTGTAAAAATTTTCCATATACGCCCACTAGGGGCGTGGCAAATCGGAAAATGCATTTTCCTGTATGCCAGAAATCATATTAGTTGAAGAGCTAGAGAGCTGAAATTTAAAATGTAGATTCGTGTTGATCACCCAAGATCAAAAAGATATGGCGGATATATCTACGCCCATTGGGGGCGTGGCAAATCGAGTAAAACTGTATCTTCTAAAGTTGTAAAGCTAGAATGCTGAAATTTGGCACGTAAGTTAATGTTACGATTCTATAAAGACAGAAGAAAAAACTATATATCCCCGCCCACTGGGGGCGTGGCAAATCGGATCTAAATATATATTGATTTTCCAAATTCTTCTATATTTTGAGCACTATTGATGTTAGCGACTTGAAATTTGGTATGTATACTCGGGTTGACGACCCAAGATCAATAAGCTATGGCGGATATATCTACGCCCATAGGGGGCGTGGCAAACCGCAAAAGTTTATATCTCCTACAGTTTTAGAGCTAGAAGCTTAAAATTTGGATAGTTAAGTTACTGATAATCTCCTCTATCGATGACCCAAAAATAATTGTTACGCCTCTTTGGGGGCGTGGCATATCAAAAAATACCCTGTAATTTTTACATTTTTTGAGTCTAAGCGTCCAAACTTTACAGTTACGTAGCCTTCAGCTCATTCTAAGAACTGGCCAAAAATTATGGGTCTACGACCACTGGGGGCGTGGCAAAACGGATTTTAGACGCCCAATAGCGAAATTCATATGCGTATGCCACCTATATATATAAATATACTTAATAGGTATTGATAATAAGGAAAGAAACATTTTTAAGAAAATTAAAAAATATAAATTAAATTAAAACGAAAAAGTTTTCCGCGGGGTTCGAACCTGCACCTGCACCTCAATCTACGCCCACTAGGGGCGTGCCAAATCGACATTTGCAGCGGCCAAATGCAAAATTCATATGCGTGTGTCACTCACATATATATGTATATAAGCTTAATAGGCATTAATAAGACAAAACGAAATATTTTTAAGAAATTTAAAAAATATAAAATATATTATAACAATATAAATTTCGATTTAAAAAAAATTCTTTGTCAAAAAATAAAAGAGAGATTCGAACCGCGGACTTCTGACACAACGCGCAGAGTCTCTGCTAACAGCGCCGCTGCACCGATCTTACGCAATATAACTAACACAAAACTTTACAGCTACAGCACCTAAGTAAACAAAAACCGAAGTAGCGGCTGAAAATTCAAAGACAATTCAAAGACAATTGAGATTCTTAGAATTGCTCGAATACGCATTTGAATATACATACATACATACACATTTGCACACGCGTAAAAAACGCTGGCATACTGAAATTGTGTGTGCAGACGAATACATACATTTGTAAATATGTATGTAAGTATGTACGTATAAGCATTTGTGGGTTATTTTAGCAAAAATAAAATATAACTTATAAAAACTTATACAAATATTTCACTAATAACAAAAATGTTATGTGTTTGTCATATAAGCTATCATTTTCCCAATAAAATAACTAATTTATAAAAAGACATTTAAAAAACTTGGCTTTTGCGAGATTAGAACCCGCGCTAATTCAGCGCAACTTGCATAGCATTTACCATCAACGCCACTGCAATACACGATCAGGCGGTAGCTAAAACGAAATAGCTTCACTTCGAGAGCGTCATCTGATAAAAGTAAGCTAAAGTAACGGCTGGAATTTCATGAATCAATTCTTAGAATATGCTAGAAGACACGCTTTTATATGTATGTATATACATACATACATATGCATATGACTGTATGCATAGAATAAACGATCAATATGTATGTGCACACGTATAGGAAAAACGCTCTGCTCTGCGTTTGCTAATTGGCCAAATATTTTGTTTATTAAATATGATCTACATTTCCATTGAATTTTTGTCATTTCTTAAGAAATACCAGCTCATTCACATTGCTACATTTGCAACTAAAATTAACAGGAGAATTCGGTAAATTTTTGAGTCGATATTCAAAATATAACAAAAATCAAAATTATATAAAATACCCATGTATCTATATGCAAAATTTGGAGAGTCTAGCTCTAAAGATGTACGAGATATAAACGGGAATAGTTCTCTATGATCCCCAATTTTAATGGGTTCAGGCCCTGCTTTATATTGATTACTATTAGCGCTAGAGACTTGAAATTTAAAATATACTCGGGTTGACCACCCAAAATCAATTAGATATGTATGGCAGCGTTGGGACTGTGAATGAATATTCCGCAGTCGGTAACGCCCGACTGCAACGTTCTTACTTGTTTTTATTCATTTTCTCCAATGAACTATGAATAGTCTGTTTTAAATATAGATTCAATTTTCAATTTCTCAGGAAACAACTTTTGTTAAACATTCTTATTAATCGATTTTATATAATCGAAAACAATTTAATTTGATTCTGTAATGTGTACAGTTTGTATCAGGCCAAGAAATAATCGAAACATTTTAAAGAGGCACATTGTACAAAATAAAAAACTATTGTACTGAACATCTTTTAAGACGTCGTACGTATACAACTGAGGCATAGTGTAAATAAGTTTGCGCAAATCGCTGATTCTTTTTAGCTTATTTTGGATCACTTATTGAGTGACAGATGGGAAAAAACCAAACGGGCAGCTTCTATATAAATATATATATATAATTGTCTTATAAAGCCCAGCGCTTTATTCCCATCAGTATCAGTCGACAATAAGCCGCAAGATGTTAAGCTTCGTGGTGTTCGTTTGGCTGCTTTCCTGTGTTGCTGTTCTGGGCGTAGAGGTTGACTTGGAGCTGGGCCGAGTACGTGGAGTTAATCTGACATCCAGACTGGGCGTGCAGTTCCATGCTTTTCGCGGCATACGCTATGCTCAGCCTCCGCTGGCTGAGCTGCGCTTCAAAAATCCAGAGCCAGTGAAGCCCTGGGCACCAGCCACCTTTGATGCCACTCAGGACGGACCCATGTGCCCACAGCCATGGAACAACATGACGGACGTGTCCGAGGACTGTCTGCGCTTGAATGTATATTCAAAAAATCTGAGTCCCACTGCTCGTCTGCCAGTCATTGTGTTCTTGCATCCCGGCGGCTTCTATGTCTTCTCCGGGCAGAGCAAGTACTTGGCCGGTCCGGCGAATTTCATGGATCGCGATTGTGTGCTGGTCACACTGAACTACCGTCTGGGCAGCTTGGGATTCCTGGCCACAGGCAGCGCAGATGCCCCCGGCAATGCTGGACTCAAGGATCAGGTGCTGGCCCTTCGCTGGATTCAGAAGTACATCCATCTGTTCGGCGGCGACCCTCAATCTGTGACGCTGCTGGGCTACAGTGCAGGCAGCCTGAGCATAGGCCTGCACATGTTGTCTCCGATGTCGCGGGGTCTGTTCCATCGGGGAATCTGCATGAGTGCCTCGCCATATGGTCAGTGGGAATATCATACATCAGATCTGATGCTTGCGCAGCGCCAGGCACGTCTGCTTAAATGCCCGGAGCTTCCAGTTGAAGATTTGGTCGCCTGTCTGCGTGGCAGGCCCATGCTGGACTTTGTGAGCTCCTACAACGGCATGTTCGAAATAGGCTGGCACCCTGTGCTAAACTGGCTTCCGGTAATCGAGCAGGACTTCGGTCAGGAGCGTTTTCTGCTCGAGCATCCGTACAAAACGGCTCAGAGTGGACAATTCTACAAAGTGCCTCTCATCACAGGCATCACAGAGTTTGAGTTTCTGTCGGCCGCCTTCTGTGAGTAAACATGTTAGAGAACTTAACCATTGTAATGGCTTTCGCTTACAGATGACGTACGCAATGACAGTATAAGGCAGAAGCTAAATGATAACTGGGAACATTTCGCGCCCATTGTGTTGCTCTATGAGCAGAACACGACCCATTCCCGGGAGGCCAGCGCTGTGCTACGAAGGGAATATTTGGGAAATGGGAATATCCAGAATCCAGCATCTCTTCAAGGCCTGGGCAGGATCTATAGCGATGCTCTCATTGGTGTCGAGTACAATCGCTTTATGCGTCTAATGGCGCCTCACACGCCAATCTTTAGGTACTTTTTCCGCTACAAAGGGCGCTACAGTTTCCTGATGCACCCGGATACCAACCAAACCTTTGGTATATATATTGACTGCATGACTGACTAACATGTTCGGCTAAGTCTAACTCGGTATTTTCACAGGCGCTGTGCATCACGATGAGCTCTTGTATCTGTTCCAGGTGCCACTTATAGCTCCATTGTTTAAAGAGAGCGACCCAGAGAACTTGTTAATCGAGCGGCTTACGCGCATGTGGATAGAGTTTGCTAAAAAGGGGTAAGTACATAGACGACATCAGATGAATTACGAGATACTAAATTTCTGTTTTTTTTTTTCAGCGATCCCAATAGTGCGACGGATGAATACTTACGCCACCTTCAGTGGCCTCAATACAATGGCCATAATCAGGCGTATTTGGAAATCGATACGAATCTAATTCCAAAGACTGGCAATGTTTATGAAGAGCGTTACAGAATTTGGGATCAGCTCTTTCCCTATCCCAGCTTCTAAACGAGTTACTGTTTATTACATAAATATATAATCATAAATATATATTTTGAAATTTTATGACTATATAACAAAAAGTATATTAAATACATTTTCAAGCATCTAAATATATGTAAATATCATAACGATATATTTTTAAGAGAGAGCTAGATAAATGCATCAGAGCTGACAAAACTCAAGCAAAACATGTGCAAATTTCTTGCAATTTACTATGCCAGCAAATCGGGAAACCATTTCCGGTCCCGCCCTCACGTCTCACCTTTCCTGACACATTTCGAAAACTGTTGTGAAAACAAACAAACCTGCCTCGTCGTGCAAATGGATATGCAAATGGGGCTCTCAATCGCCAGGCAAATAACGAGTTGACTGCGAGAAAAGTCATGGATTCGACCGATTTGCTGCTGACACATATTTTACAGAGCTAATAAACGGATGCTCTATATTTTTGTTGACACTTTTGCCAGTTGGAAAGTAGAGGATGATAAAAATTTATAGCTATCCCACTTATAGTTTATTAAATTTTCTTCTTTAAACTTAAGTAATCATGAGCAATTGTAAGACACAAATCTACTTTCAGATATTTCCAAATATTTTCTCCAAACAGTTTATAATTATCATATACATAACATTTTGTAGATTTACTTGAAAACAGATTGTTATTAATCATGGATGCTTAAGCAATTGCAATTTAAAATCAATTGAAGAATGAATTTAAAATCAGTTGAATCAGTGTTTTAAAATTTCTTTTCTTATTTTCTAGTTATATTATAACATTAAATGAAAAGTGATTTTAACGCACGTCTAGCCACTGCACAATTGATGATAATCATGGTCCCATTAAAGGCTTCGCAACCACAAAGCAGGACGTCAACAAATTTAAACCGAATGCGTCTCACGGGATTTTTAAAGGCATTCAACGGCAGCTTTAATTCGATGAAATCATTTACATTTGCATGCCAACAATGGCAGCTGCAGCTTTTTATGCAAAATGTCAGTGCTAATAACAACTACAACTACATACATCAACAGCAACAACAACAGCAACAACAGCAACAACAATCAGCACAACAACAACAACAACAGAAATCAATTGCATATACAGCTCATGAATTTTTGATTACACATTTGGCGCTGCGGCTAAAAATAAGCGACGCACATACAACGGAAGCTACGCTGCAATTTAATATTACGCATACGCCGCGTATGCAGCTGATTGGACAGCGGTTAATGCATATTCCTGGGTTACCCACACCATAATGAACTGCATAGTAATGAGCGATATTTATATGCGACCGCGCATTGCAGTTGACCAATGCCAGCCCCATACATATATTATATACCCATATAATCCAATTATTTTTTGGTAGCGTCCAATAAAGATTGATTCGAGCAGACAGAAATTATATGAAATAGAGTCTATGGCGCGTTCTTATAGTTACAAATGATCTGGAGCATTTACA
The DNA here is from genome assembly GCA_035045345.1 of Drosophila hamatofila. Classification (NCBI taxonomy): domain Eukaryota; kingdom Metazoa; phylum Arthropoda; class Insecta; order Diptera; family Drosophilidae; genus Drosophila; species Drosophila hamatofila. The sequence continues at coordinate 22,525,607 of JAWNPA010000020.1, forward strand.
AAGCTACTACTGATTTTTCACTTTCTGCTTTCCGGCACTCCCTTGACTGCAAAGCAGTTTCCACATGAGGTAAGATATCATAGCCAATATCAACGCGCCTACGCCTAAGAAGAGGCCAAATACATCCAGACTGTGATAGGCCACAAAGCTCAAGTCTTGAGCAGCGATCCGCATGTGTGGTGCGCCTTTGTGCCGCAGCACGTACTCCGTCCACCAGATAGCCGTCTCCTGTGGACTCATGGGCTGATCGCGGTAACGAGCCGATATTAGCTTTGCTGTTTCACCAAATTGCGGTTCATAGATCAAGCGCTTAATGGTTTGAACAAACTCTGCGCCTGTCATCGCCTTGTGATCGAGAGCCAGCCCAAAGCCAGCTTGTTTGGCTCGCTCTACGTTCAGAAACTGATCGTAGAAGAAGGGCAGCCCCAGCACAGGTTTGCCATGGTGAATGCTCTCTATGGTGCTCAGCAAGCCGCCGTGTGTGATGAAGAGTTTCACATTGGGATGCGCTAAGATGTCCGGCTGGGGAAACCATTTGCTGATAAATACATTCTGTGGCTTATTTGGCAGCTGCTCATCCTCAAACTTCCAGAGCACACGCTGCGGCAGACTTGCGAAGGCCTGCAGGAACATCTGCTTGCGCTCCTCTGGCAGATCCTTGCTCTTGATATTCGAGCCCAGTGAAAAGTAGATAACACCTGCAGAGCCGGCGCCTTGAATAAACTCATCCATCTCCTTGGGCAAAGGCGCTGGCTTGTGGGCAATATGCAGTCCACCAACCTCGATCATGTTGGGCACATAGGGCCTGGGGAAGCTCAGCGAGAAATGTTGATTGAGCAGCACCAACGAGAAGTTCTTGCTCAACTCCACCAGAGGCTGTTTATGGGCAACATGTGGAAAGTATTGCTCATAGAGTTTCACCTGCAACGGCACATAGACCAGCTTCCAGTTAAGCCAGGCTATGGCAGTCTCGACAAAGTTGTGCACTCGCTCCCAGTAGGTCATGTGATCGGTCAGTCCAACCGTAACGAGTGGTATATAGGAAATGGGGGATGTATTGCCCACCAGCTCATCGATGTTCCAGTCGGTGCCGAATGTGGAGATGCCAATGATCGGCGCATTGAAGTGCGCCGCAAAGCCATACAGCGCATCGGTGCGCAAAGCTTCCACAATGATTAAGTCGAACTGAGCCTTGCCGGGCTGCAGCAACTCCTGTTGCACCTTCGCATTCTGCAACACGGTTTTGGTGATGCTCAGAAAGAAGTCGTTAATGAAACTGTTCTCCTGCCACGAATTCTTGTGGATATCAAGATCAGCAATGATTTCTGTAATAATCAGAAAAGAGAGTGATTCAAAATTTCGTTCGATCTGCATGGACATCAGACGCACCGTCGTAGGATTGAAACACTTCAGGCACTACAATGTCGCGAAAGTTTTCAACAGGCTTCTTTTGGGGAAAGGCGTTCACCGATGTTACCTGATGACCGCGAGCCGCGAGGCCCTTCAAATAGGGCTGCACATTTATGTATTGCGAGGGTCCCGGAAAGGGAAATATGGCCAGTATCCGCGCACCCTCATGGAGATTTGGCAGCGCGGAAAATAACATGTAAAGGAACAGTCTGAGAAATAGCATTTTGTTGACCGTGCGACTGGGCACAATTCTGATGTGCAACTGAACTGAACTGAAAATAGGCTGTTCATAATAGACATTGTTCGCCTCAGACTAGAGTGATGGACGTGCATGCGATAACAGCTTTTACAGAGGCGATTACAATCATTTATATGAGCACCACAGCACGCCACCACACCCAACCCCACCTAGATCACCGTGAATACTAGCATTTTAGTATTAGATTACTAAATTAGCCTCTGCCTCTGTTGATGTATATGCTCACATAGCTGCTGTTGCTCGGCTCCCTGGAAATCTCGTAAGCGTGCGTGAATGTCGAAATGTGCCAGTCATGATCATTAGCAAAAATTTTTAAAGCCCGTTGCGAAATGACTGCAAATATTGTGTAAGACACATCTAAACGAAATAGGGTACTATCGTCTCTCTAAAGTGTAGCTGATTGTGTGGACGCAGCTAGCAGAGAATATTAAAAAATGTATATATGTTTTCTATTCAAGACGAATGACAATACTTGAAGTACTCGGATAGATAAAGCTTTTATACTCTATGAGAAACGAGTTGAATTAATGCCTCTAGCTCTTATCACTATTATAAAATGCTTATAGAGCCAGTTAACTCTACCCAGTGTAGTCGTGTTTAAAGGGCCTTGTTATAGACAACAGAATGTCTTATAAACAATATGCGTGTATTGTAGACTTGGAAATCAGGAAAATATTTAGGTATTCGTTAGGTAGGTATTTAGGTAATAGATAGGTTTTATTTGAAGCATAAGCTATCGATATTGATTGCTCTTCCAAAATGATGCACGTTGCATCAACAGTGCTGCCATTTCAACCAAATATTATCCGAACTGGACATATATACGCTACATCAGCGATTATAGGTCAGTGCTTGCTCTCATATAACAACGTCTTGTATTTAAGATATTTAGTCGGATTGGAACAATAAGCTGATAAAATCGTAATGGAGTGTGTTCGCTTGACTTCGTGACATCGCACAAGTAGGTATAAAACCATAAAAATATTGTCTTATATCTAAACATTAAACAATTTTCTTTATTAACGGAACAACATTTTGTACTGTTTAATAAATTTTAATTGTAATGTAATAATTTTACAAAAAAAAAAAAAATTAAAATGAATCTCAATAGCAAATAATTAAGTCATGGATAAAATTTTACCTCTTGTGTAACTTATGTAAAAGCTTTAACAATTCTGCTATAAAAAGTAGCTTTAGATATGAAGAAGAAAAGTTAAATGAATACGTCTTAGCATTAGTTTATTAGTCAACCATGAAGTTTGCAATAACTAGATAATGATTAAGCCACAATTTTAAACTATACTTTCCGTGTAATTGCAGGAGGCATTACTGACTCTTCTTTTCAGACTCTGTCTTAATGCAACGCTTACCACATATATTGCGTACAATTCTGAACAGGGTCGAGAGGAGAACCAACAACAGCAAAACAATAAGTGATGCAAGGCCACATAGCAAGCCCCAGGTGTCCAAGCCATGTAGCTGGGCCATGTTTAGGTCTCGGGATGCTGATCGCAGATGCGGTGCGCCCTTATGGCGTAGTACATACTCCGTCCACCAGATGGCGCGTTCCAGCGGCGTATCCTTCTGATCGCCATATAGCTTCGACTTAAGCTGCGCTGCCAGTGTGTAGTTCTCATTGCTGAGCAGCTCTACAATCTCAGCGTGCAGCTGAGTGCCCGTCATGGTCCACAAATTCAGGGTCAATCCGAAGCCAGCCTGCTTGGCGCGCTGCACATTCAAGTGCTGGTCGTAGAATACGGGCAATCCCAGTATAGGTTTGCCGAAGTAGATGCTCTCAATGGTGCTCAGCAGGCCGCCATGTGTGATGAAGAGCTTCACATTGGGATGCGCTAGAATATCCGGCTGTGGAAACCATTTGCTAATAAGTACATTGGCGGGCTGATCCGTTAACTGCTCCTCTTCAAATTTCCACAGAACGCGCTGCTTGAGCTTGCCAAAAGCCTGCAGCAGCACTTCTCGCCTTGCCACAGGCAAATCGGCGCTCTTGATGTTCGAACCCATTGAGAAATAAATAACACCATGCTCTGCCTCTGCCACAAACTTGGCCACTGCGTCGGGCAGCGGCTGGGGCTCTCTCGAGTGCTGTAAGTGCAGTCCGCCCACCTCAATCATGTTCGGTAGATAGGGACGCGGATAGCTGAGCGTAAAGTGTTGGCCCAGCAGCATCAGCGAGAAGCTGTCCAACACTTGTTCCAGTGTCTTGCTGGCCTTGGGAAAGTATTTCGCGTACAGCAGCTCTTGGCTGGGTAAATGAACCACTCGTCTGTGCACCCAGCTAAGACTGGCATCCCACACGTTCCACAGCCGCTGCTCGTAGCTCATGCGCTCGGTGCGTGAGGAGAGGAGCATGGGGTTGAAGGACAGTGGCGATATATTGCCCATCAGCTCGTCAATGTGGCGATCTGTGCCGTACGAGGAGATGCCCATGGTCAGTGCCCGGAAGTGTTGCGCCAGGCCAAACAATGCCTCGTTCTGCACAGTCTCAAGCAATACCAAATCGAAAGTCTCGTCGCTTTTCATCAGCTGCTGCACTTTGTCATCCTCTAGCACGCAGGTCGTCAGCATATTCAGGAACTCCGTGGTCATGGTCAGCACCGTCCACTGACTGGCCTGCTGATTGTAGTCCGCACTGCCGAAAGCTAGTCAGCATTATCTTATCTTGTGCACTCAGATAAAGAACATCGAATCTTACCAGCCATTATTTCGTGTATTTTAGTGGCGCCAATTACTCTAAAATTCGCCGACATTTCGCTGCTACCGAAAGTATTTATGACCGTAACATTGTGATCTCTTCCAGCCAGCTCTTTGAGGTACTGCTCGGCGAATATGTACTGCGATTTGCCGGGGAAAGGAAAGACAGCCAAAATCTTGGCGCCCTGCGCGCCAACTGCCAGCTGATAGAGCAGCCCTACCAAAACTCCCAAGCCGAGCAGCTGCATGCTGGACTAAAATGAAACAAACCGAATGGGTTTGCGGTTCGTTCACCACTGAAAAATGAACAAACGAAAGTATTTTTAATTATCGCTGTTGTTTGCGATTACGATTTGTCGGAATTGAAGGTCATTAGTTAGAAAATGACTAAATTGGTGAAGCGTAACTTAGCTTTATTCCCGTTTTATATATATAGATAATATATATATATATCTATTTTTTATTTTTATTATTTTTATTTTTAGCACAGCTTAAGTATATGTATGGTCATCGGCACGCGTCTGACAACAAATTTGTTTGTTTACTAATTCTCAGTCGTTATGCAAGAGGCGAGTCGTTTCTCTCACGCTCCCTCACTATATACCTCTCTCCCTGTCCCTCTCCCTGTTGCTTTTATTTGTGTGTCGCGCTCATGCTCTCTTTCTATATCGCTATCTCGCCCAACTTAAACGATTTCGTCGCGTATTTATTATAGTATAACATAGACCGGTCTGCCTAACTATAGAGCGTAGAAAACGACTCTCTCCAGTTTAAATTGAATTTTGTCTCTCTGAGAATTGAATTTGTTGATGCCGTACAATACACATTTTGTTGACTAGGGGCTGTATGATTTATGAAATTAATTATACTATTATGATAAGTTTAAAAATAAGAATAAATTATTCTTACAAAATAATAATTTATTCCTGTTATTTTAGTTTTTCTGCTTCATTATAATGATAAAAATTTTATAATATATTATTAAATACATTTGAATATGCCATATACTTTACACAAATAAACACTTACACAATAAACACCTATCCATATAAACATTTCCATTGATTAAAAAGCGTAATTGCCGTTCACAGATAAGATAATGGAATATGTGACCGACACTGAGCCGGCAGCAAAACATAGTTGTTTTCTATGCCTGCTTAATTGGCACTACTGCGTCTTCTTAATTATCTTGTATAGCACATATATCAAGAGGCAAACGGGCAGGCCAATGCGTCCAACGATTACGAGCAGATTGTCCAGGCAATAGTAGTCCAGTATCTTGATATTGGAGCTGGAAATGCGCATAAAAGGTGCTCCCTTATGCCGCAGCACGTACTCCGTCCAGTAGACAGCCAGGTCCAGCGGATGCAGGGGCTGATCCCGTATGCGTTCCGAGAGCTTTATCGCATTTTGTTTATATTGGGGCTGTTCCAGCATTTGCTGGATTGTTCTCACAAAGTCCTGCCTGCTCATTGTATTGACGTCCAGCAGCTCTCCCACGCCCTTCTCGCGCATGCACTCCATGTTTCGGAACTGGTCGAAGAAAACAGGCAGGCCCAGCACGGGTTTGCCGAAGTGGGCGGCCTCCAAGACGCTTAGCATGCCGCCATGGTTGATCAGCAGGTGTACGTTGGGGTGCGCAAGGAGGGCTTGGAGTGGCAGCCATTTGCTGAAGTGAATACTGCTGTTTACCTCAGGATGGGCATCGTCCTCGTATTTCCATATGACACGCTGTGGCAGAGTCTGGAAGGCTTCAGCTATCAATGCCTGGGTCGTCGGCGACAGATGCCTGCTCTGTACCTCCAAGCCCAGGCACATGATAATTACACCATACGGCGCCTCTTCAACAAACTCTATCAGCTCCGGCGGCAGCTCTTCCGGCTTCTTTGGCACATGCATGCCGCCCACCTCAACCAAGCTGGGCACATTGGAGCGGGCAGAGAAGAGGCTGAAGTGCTGATTCAGCAATATGATCGAGAAGCTCTGACGTATCTCCATGAATCCCTGGCTAAGGTGCCCAAAGAAATGCTCGTGTATTGCTCGCATTGACGGCAAAAAGATTAACTTATGTATTAGCCACTCCTCCGCAATGAGGATCCAGTTGTTGATACGATCCAACAGTGTCACGGCGCGCTTAAAGCCACTGGACATAAGAGGCTCAATTGAGGAAGACGGAATGTAACCCACTAAGGTGTCCACCTTCCAATCCGACCCACACGTGGACAAACCAATTAGACTGGCATTGAAATGGGGCGCCAGTCCAAAGAGGGCATCCGTGTATGAGGGCTCTATGAGCACCAGATCGTAAGTTGCATTGGATCTGAGGAGCGCCTGCACCTCGGGAGTGGAGAGCACATTTACATTGATCTTGATTAAGTATTTTTTAATGTAATCGATCTCTAACCATCTGGACGCTACCGTAAATACTTCGGGACTATAATCTATTTAAGAATAGGCAAGTAAATAATTTAATAAATCATTTTTTAATTAACAAAGTTTAATTTCAAAATCTTCACTCACCAAACGTTGTATCATAGTAATCGTTGATGCGTATCGAATTCAAATGTTCGACAACTTCGCAATTCTTAAAGTCGTGTATCAATGTCAGCTGATGACCCCGCTCCAACAGCGCCAGCAGATAAGGCGTCAATAGCATGCACTGTGAGTGGATATCATAGGGGAACACGGCCAATATCCTGGTAGCCCATGTATGGCACCCCGACAGCAGTAATGCAATGAGGGCTGGGCCCCCAATCCGCAGCTGCTGCAGCCGCATTGTACAAGCCGCCCGTTCACAGTTCCAGCGAATTGCACATGCGGAATCCAACTGAAGTAAAGAGCTGCTCGCCATTCTCCCCTCAACCAACTATCCACAGCATTCCACTGATAAGATTAGCAGTTCTCCCCGGAACTCAGTCCACAGCCCACCCAGGCCCGACGATAATTTCAATAATGCCCAGTACGAGGTAGCGCATTGAAATGCACGGACGTGGAGCCGGAGCATGATAGCTCACGTGGACGGTGGCTTGACAGTATTTGCTTTGCGCTTTCACCTGCTACTTTCTGCCAGCATTTCAGCACTTTTTGCACCACTGCTGTGTGTGATTCCGTATAAAACACTTGCCGTGAAAGATCATAAAATAAAAGTAATTACAGCTGGCAATCACTTGACGCATTGGGACTTGATGTCCGATTCAAATATCTTCGAATTGGTGGGCATGCACTTTGAGCACCAGCTCGCCAAGCGAGAGCATGGCTGTCTCTTTATATTATTGGGTGCAAAAATCAGCAAAGTTTTATATGCAAATATCAGCACACGCAGCCCACAATGTCTGACAACATCTACATCAGGCAAACGTTGTTCCAAAAAGTGTTTTCACGACGTTCTTCACACAATGCTATAGTCAGGATTTAAGGTCTATTATTCCTTATATAATTTTTTTTAATAACTGTAAAGTTCACTTGCAGTTTGGGCATTTTCTCTTAGCTATTCGCACAAGTTCGCTTCTCCAATCATTGAGTTTTATTTTCAACGGTTATCAGTTGATAACGACACGACGATTAAATTTTATTATTTCTGTAGATACCACTTTGATAAGCACAAAAAATATGTAAAATTTTGCAGCTCAACCTTTCGTAACTTTGTTTTCTAATGAATAGTTATATAAAATCGAATTAAAGAATACACTAAAAGGTTAATCATTTTTTATTTTCAGTAATTAGTCCCATCAAAAATATGGTAGTTGTTAATGTTGATCATGCTTGCATACATACAGAGAGTCGATAGGTTGTCCTGTTCCTGGCAATATCGAAATGCGACTGACAGCGAATTGGCGTTCGCCCCACTCACTGTCGGGAGTCACTATCAATGCCAGTGTCAGTGATAAGATTAGTTGCACTCTCCACATCTGAGTCCTCAGACGATCCCAGTCCGTCGATAGCTTCAGCAATGCCCAGTACGAGCGAGAGCATTGAAATGTTCAGTCGTGGTGCCGCATTATGGTAGGACACGTGAGTGGCACTTTGCTGGTAATCGGTGTTTGCTTTCAGCATGCACTTGCCGCCAACATATTAGGCGTATTTTCATATTGTTCTTCGTCGTCATTCCTACTCCTGACGCCCTACATGACGGCGCTTGTCCACAAGGGCCATCAAGTAACTATCATTTCAGCTGGAAATAATTATTTCGCGGACATCGACGGTGTTCGCCATATACGGGTCAAAGCGCTAGATAACTTAATGGAGGGTAAGCAATAGTTGAGCCACTCACCGTGCACCATAGTTAATTTTTTTTAAATTCACATTGTATCGAAATTATTATATTGTAAAAGCAAATATTTTCTATAAGTGGTTGGGCAAATTAAATAAAGTATTTAATATTAAAGCTGCTTATTGATTATAATATTTAAATTTTGATTTAAAATTATACTTAAGAGATCATAAAAATTGTATTCATTGTTAGCGGAAATTCTGGCTTATCTACATATACAACATGCAATTTATTTTTATGCAGAAGGAAGTATATATATTCTTGATCAGAGCGACGAACTGAGTTGATCTAGCCATGTCCATTTCCGTTTATCCGTATGAATGCCGAGAACTCCTACACTACAATTGTTAGAGACTTGAAATTTAACATGTATACTCGTGTACACGCAGTACAAGTTTATCATACTTTTGCGATAACTCATCCCAATTCTTTTTTATCGATAATAATCGAAAATTTGACTTTGTTTTTTTTTTTTAAGTCTAATTTGAATACTTTTAAGCCTAGAGACTTCAGTTTTACTGTGTAGATTTATGTAATAAATACAAAGATTTTGTAGCTTATAGATAACGTATATCAAGTACTAGAGACTTGTGCTTTGTTCTGAAAGTTTGATGGATACAGTCCCGCTACAAAAATATTTATTCAACAAATAAGGTCTCATAATATGGCCCACACGGCAGCTCAAGCGCAGTCGCGTATGCGTGTTGATGCAAGTGAATCTATGTAGGGTTCGGGGTATTTCCTAGTCGAGCAGTCTCGACTAGACCACTCTTACTTGTTATTTATAAATTTTACTTTTTTAATTTTTAAAATTTATTTTAGAATTCAAAGAATATAGCGATGATATGAAGTTTCCCTTGAGCAAGTGGGAAGAGGCCTCGTTCGTAGCAAAGTTTTTCTACAAGTCATCGAACTGTGTGCTAAGTGACCCTGGTGTTCAGGCGCTGCTACAGGATAAGAGTGCCCAGTTCGACATGGTTATAGTCGAGGCAACCTTTACAGATGCTTTATATGGCTTTGCCCACCACTTCAAGGCCCCGCTGGTGGGACTGTCGCTGTGTGGAACATCTTGGAGCATTAATTATCTGGCAGGCAATAGGGCTATCAGTGTATACGAGCCAATAGTATCAAATGGGTATTCCAATGGCTTCAGTGTGCTTAATAAGGTCAAAAATTGGATATACATTACAGAAGAGTGGCTGCTGGAGCAAATGGTGTACCTGCCCAAGCAGTTGACACTGTATAAGCGCTACTTCCATGAAAGTGCCGAAAGCCTATATAATATTCGGCAAAACTTTGCTCTGGTGCTGATCAATCAGCACTTCAGTCTGGGACGTGCCCGGTCCAATGTTCCGAATGTCATCGAGGTTGCGGGAATGCACTTGGAACAGCCAACCGCTGAGATCGATGAGGAGCTGAAACAATTTGTGGATGGGGCCGAACATGGAGTCGTCATCTTCTCGATGGGAATGGAAATAACTGGCAGGTGGGTACCCGACATGCTGATCGAAATGGTGCAGCAAAGCTTTGATCACCTGCAGCAGCGTGTGATCTTCAAATTTGATCAACCGCTGGTTAAGAAATCGGATAATGTATATATTAGACAAATACTGCCGCAGCGAGCTTTGTTGGCCCATCCGAATGTCAAATTGTTTATCACCCACGGCGGAATTTTGAGCATTATTGAGGGGGCCTATTATGGTGTGCCCATGCTATGTGTGCCGCTGTATTACGATCAGTTTGCCAACTCCGAGCTTATGAAGCAATCCGGGTTGGCTCAAATTCTGGATCCGTCAACGATGACTGTGGAATCCATAACGGAGTCTATCAAGGAGATTATCGAAAATCCTTTGTATTCGGAAAATGCCCGTCAAACCTCCGAAAGGCTGCGAGACCTGCCCATGACCCCGCTGGAGAACGCCGTCTGGTGGACTGAATATGTGCTGCGTCACAAAGGTGCACCACATATGCGCATATGGAAGGAAGACATGTCCATCGTACAGTACTATAATCTGGGCTTCATATCAGTACTGATTCTCCGGTCTGGAATTGCCATACTTCTAATTGTCTGTGTGGGTTTCAAGTTGGTCTGTTGTCTGTTACGACGTTCACATTTTCGTCTGACTGTTCCGCTGCTCTATTGAAGACTGCTTATCAATGACAAATAATAATAATGTCAATAAAGCTGGAAAGAGAGGGAGTGAAAGAGAGAGAGAGAGAGAGAGAGAGAGAGAGAGAGATAGGGAGATATAAGGAAATAGAGTAAAATTAATGCAGAGAGAAACATTAAAATAGTTGAGAGCTTTTGAGTGCTTTGCTGTAATGTCAATATAATTGGTAAATCGCAAAGCGACAGCAGATAAAACACAATTTCTTTGATAAGAACACCTTCATTATTTAGATACAGGTATTTTGAACTCTTTACTTTCAATTTTTATTTCAATGCTTAAAGGAAAATATTTATTATAGCATAAAATTTTATAATTATTAAGAGTTATTTTTTTCATACATTAATTTAAATTTATTAAAAAATAAATCGTAAATATAAGTTTATTAAAATAGCGATGAAAGTTCTACACACAGAGCATATTTGTCAAAACATGTCAATTAACTACTCTGCAATCAGCTGTAATTTAATTGCTTGATGATTGCTTTCAATACAAAAAGTGTCAGCTAGTGATAAGATAATTTGTACAGCTAGTATTACCTCTTGAATATTGAAATATAGATGTTTAAAAAATACAGTACCATAACCATTATTATTATTAAAATAAAAGCTATTTTTCAAAAATTTTAATACAATTTTTACACAGGAATATAATGAGTATGATTGCTTTTAATTGGCTCATTGCAGAGTGGCCAGAGAAAAGGGTCAAATATTGCAAGTATACTTGGCAACTGCTACGTATATTCTAATTAGAAAACTTTTTATCACAGCGCGGTCATTATCTATCTATACCTTTGATCCCCACCTCTCAGGGTCTGTCACAGGTGTAACCGCGCTCATTACGCATTTTACATCAATCAGCACGTGCCCAGCATGCCTGAAACTCTTTCTTAAAATCTACTTTTTTTCATTTTTTCATTTTATGTTCTTGGCTTTTTTTTTTTTTTTTTTTTTTGCCAAAGGAAAAAATTTAAATAAAAGGGAAAACTGGAGAAAACATTAAAATGCGCAGTCAAAGCCGGGAAAAAAAAGTGCGCACAATTGCGCTCATAATTATGGGGTAAAATACCCAGAAACGTGCTTGGTGCAGAAGGGGGCTCGACAAAGGTACGTATTTGGTCATTGAAGCGTTAGCCAACTGTCCCTGGCCTGTCAAAACAACGCGACTAACAAGGAAACCAAATAGAGTAGAAGCTGCTTAACAGCGACGGCAGCACAACAAAAATATTGAGTGGACAAAGCTGAAGGAAAGCTGAATGAAAAAGATTTGAACTGTATTCGAATTTATTCCTTTATTATTCTTTAGCAAATTTCCCTGTAGTTTCCCAAACATGAATAAAAAATGATTTCGCTTTGAAGTTTTGCAGTAATTGCAAAAAATTGTTCATATTTGGAGCACAAATTTAAGAGAAAAACAATTTTCTTTAATTCGGAAATAGGCAAGCTAACATGCAAATAAGTTGGCTCTGAGATCAACCCACGCCAATGGCCGGAATTGTGCTCAACGTGTTGTCAATTTGATGTTTATTGCAGATTTTTATTTGATTTTATGTTGGACCATTTGAATTTATGTGCTGGCCATAAACTCGCGAGTGTCTAATCCGAAAAATTCTTGTGAAATTGCCAACTCCCTGTTGGCCGCTGTATCGAGCTAAGCCATTTTTATTGGCCATTTGGCAGGCCAGCGAAAAGTTTTTGGTCAATGCTCAAGTGGGCGGCTTTCATTGGCGCTTAACTAACTGAAATTAAGTAAACTTTCTTTTGACTTTCATAAGCCTTTTAATAAGCCATAATCCCGCAGGCCTGATCCGGATTGTGCGCGCTCGCTCACACAAAGGACACTTGCTCTCGCAAGCACACACACACACACACATGCACATCATAAAAACTAATTAACATTCTAAGGGGGGAGGCCATGAAAAACGCATGCAATAAATATCATCAATGGTAGCAAAGGAACTTTATTAAAAGTACTTTTAATCAAATTCCAATGCGGCTGCTGCTCCAGCTGCGTCTGATGCTGGCGCAGCTTTAGCTTTTCACTGGGGATAACATTTGAGGCCTGATTAACTTTATAACTCGCATGAAAAGTGTGTTGGCAGTCAGTCCCTTTGTAACTATTATAGCAGCTGATATTTGCAACCTTTGGATGTGCTCCATGGGCATGATGACTGAGCTAAGAAGTTTGTTAACTATACAAAAAGCATATTTATGCATAGTTATAAATATATAAAACAAAAATTGAATAATCTATTAAGCAAGCTACAAATATTTGTAATAAAAAAATGTTGATCAATTTTTGATGTACTTGCATTTCATTAACTGCATTAAAACACGATCTCTATTAGCATAAATTCCTAAAATTACATATACAAATCTGTGATCCGCAAGAGTATTTCACCTTCGGTTTCTTTGCTACCAATTTTCATATCTTGTTTGTTAGAAAAGTTGTGCTGCAGGCTTTTAATTAGCGTCTGCCGCCAAAGTCCCAGCGCGCATTACGCATACGAGCCGTTGGCTGACGCACCCACAGCGGCTGCTGCTGCTGCTGTTGCTGTTGCTGTTGCTGTTGCCGTTGGGGGTGGTCGTCGCGTTGTCGGTGATGCCTCTGGGCGACTCGGGCACGATTTTAATTAATTAGACTTTTATGAGGCGTGCATCCAGCTAGGCGACGGGTTAAAGCCCAGTTATTGTTTTTGGCTTTATACGCGACTTTGTCGTGGCCGCGTTTTCAGGCTTAGCACCAGTCATACATACATATATGTACCACACACTCTCACACACACACGCACACACACACAGACGCTTTAATGTAAAAATTTAGCATTATTTGCTGTTGTTGGAGTGACATTCGGCTGGACATATCCAAACAGCCCCTGTTCGCTGTGTGTGGTAATGAAAATAGTGGTCGCATTATGCTCAGCATTCGGCATAATTGCAGCCAGGCTATACGTTTATGCTCAGAGATTACTTTTTGTGGCCGGCCGTTGACCAAAGGAAACACCAATCGCAACAACAACAACAACAGCAGCGTCAACAATGGCCAGGCACTAAATGTAATGCCAGTGAGCGGCATACCCATAATAAAAGCCAGACGATGTCGCATTTGTATGAAGAAATAAAAGTAATACCCCACTTCTTTATGTAACTGTGCGTGTGTGTACTGCTGTTGTTACTCTCTGTTCCTTTTGTTGTCAGGCAAATTAATTTCCACTCCTTTCATGCCGTTTGTCCCTCTGCGTACAGCAAATTTGGAGTTGTTCACTTTTTAAGAAGTCGCAAATCCAAGAGGGGGGCTCTGGTGGCTTTGTAAGCCACATCTACTGTGGTTGCACCAGCAATTTGCCAGCTCTGCTCACTTAACTGAGGAATTGCGGTGAAATAGTTGCAGCACAGTATTCTACACCAGAAAATACGAATCACACGCATTGGACATAAACAAATAAAAAGTAATGAATCAAAGAAAGAAAGTCTAGATCGATTTAAGCTCTTAATCGTTTTACATTTTAATGTTAAAAGAGTTTAAGCTTTATATTTATCAATATTTAACTTCACTAGTAACGGCTTAGTATGTTTATTTGCATGTATTAAGATATACATATGTAGCGCTGAAGGTGATAAACTGTCAAGCGTATTTACGGATGATGCGTGTTTCAAAGCTCCTGTGCGTATTTTCTGCAAGGCTTATAAGCCGTGGAAAGAAATTCAAAGATATTTTATATAATGTATATATAGAATTAAATGCAAATGCGTAAAAATGCTTTTCAAATAATAATTAAAATGCACACAAGAATTATGCGTCGAAGAAATAAAAAACTTTGGTCAACATATACAAAATAAAAAAGAAAATGAATAAAAATAAAAGAAATTATTGTTATGATTATTATGCATTATGCTGGCAGCAACAAAAGAAATGAAAGCCCGACCCAAGCTCCGGCTCAGAGCTATTGCATAGAGACAGAGTTATAAAAGCAACAACAGCAACAGCAGCAACAATAACGTGGCAAAAGCGTAATCCGCTTGTTAAAAATGAACGAAAATAAAACGTAGCACAACAAGGAGTCGACAGGCGAGCCAGGGAATTGAGAAGAGGTGCGAGACAGAGAGAGAGAGAGAGAGAGAGATATGATGAGAGGAGGGGGACCTGGACAGAGGAAAGTGCGGGTGCTGGCGCGCAAAACATAATCATCATAAACCGGAAATATCCCGACGGCGAAACATCCGCACATAAATTTCTTAAATAGTCTACAATTTTTCGTTGCCGTTCGGCATTTGCCGTTTGCTGTTTTGTTGCTTATTGTTGTTACTTATTGCTGGTGTTGCTGGTGTTGCTGTTGTTGTTCCTGCTGTTGCTGTATCGCTGGTAAATACATTTAAGTATCTGCCGCCCACCCACGGTGACCAAATACAAACACAAACGCAAACTTGTCCAACTGCAATAAACACACAAATTAACCCCTAATACCAACAGACCCACCAAATTCACCTCTCGTCTCCCGTCTCCCGTCGCCGTCTCTATGGAAGCGCCTTCCGCATCGAATGACAATGTGGCTGGACGAATGTCCTGCCTCAGCAGTTATTGTGGCACAACAACAAAAACAACAACAACAACGGCAACAGCAATAATAACAACAACAATACACAACATAAATAAAATATTACAATTTTAATTTGTCTCTAATCCCAAAGGGCACGGAGTTGAGGTCGTAGTTCATGGCCCTTGCTTCTTAGGGGCATTTTGTGGCTTGGTTCACTCCAATCCCTCTGTTGCGCCCACCCTCCCACGGCGCCTAGGCGACGTCCTTCATAAATTGCCCAAATATATAAGAAACTGTGTGTTTATATCCAACATATATAGAATGCGAGCCAGGCATAAATCAAAAAAGATATAAACAATTTCCGAGTTCGCTGTCAGCGCACGACACTAGAGGTAAATAAGGTCCAGGTCGTGGCTTAAGCTTCTGATTGAAGACCTGCTCAATCAGGCTGTATTGTGTGTGCCTCCCATATGTGGGCCACACAGAAGAAAAAAAGAATACTTGAGCAAGTCTTAAAGAAGCTAACAAGTTTTAGTTTGTTAACTATTCTGGACTACTTAGCCGAAGTACGTAAAAGCTGAGCGAAGAAACTTGCAAAATTTTGCAAATTTTCTCTCTTTGAGTGTAAAACTTGATTTACAAATTTGAATAAAATTTCTTCTAGAAACAGATTTGGATGCAAGCTAGGAAATTTTTAAGTCAAATTTCTTTAAAAATAAAAAAGTTACCATATGTTAAACTGGAATTGAGAAGGTAAAATTTTAAAGGTAAAATTATTATTAAAATATAAATAAATTTTATAAAAGAAACCGCATAGGCATTGAATTACCTTTTCGGCTACTTTAAATTTTAAATAAATATCTAAAGTGGATATAATTACCTATAAAGCAACTAATAAATTAGAAGATTGGTTAATAATAGATATACATTTTAATAAATTTCTTTAGTTTGATTAACAATTTAATATGCAATTTTAATAAACAAATCATACTTATTATTTTTAGTTGAATTTTTTGCAGGCATTGAATTTTGGTGTTTTGCTTATTTGATAAAATTAAAAAAAAAAAAAAAAAAAAAAATATATATATATATATATATATATATATATATATATATATATATGTCAGAAACACTCTGCGTACAGGCTTAATGCGCGACTTTGAGAGTGAATAAATATGATAAATAGTAGTATTATGATCAGTATTATATTTTTAAACGAAAAACTATTAATTACACATATTTATCAGCAACTTTTTTTATAATATTAAACAATTTTTTTTTATATTTAAAAGAAGACAAAACAGCGAAAATTCAATTAGAAAAAGTATATCGTGTGTAAATATATAAAATTTTATTCAATTTTTTCTCCAACTATTTACTGCTGCTATGAGTAAATAAATTAAAGTCATCTGATTCCCTTGCCTTGCCTACTTCCCAGTTTTCATTCGCGTTATACACTGCGTATACGCAATCGAAGCAGTCACTTAATGCACTATGCAAAATTGAATGGGAGGCAGCACTAAAAATCGCGATTGCGCCTAGCACCAACTGGACTCGGCTCGACCGTGCGATTTAGCCTGCAGCTGGACTATCGCAACACCAAATGCCAGGCACAACAACCATCCAAGGGCAACAACAGCAGCAATATCTGCTTGAAAACTAAACGGCCTTTGGGCTCTGCTGCCGTAGCTGTTGCTGTAGCTGTTGCTTTTGGTGTTGCTTTTGGTGTTGCTGTTGCCTTTACTGTTGGTATTGCGATTGCGATTGCCTGGTCGCTATTGCTTTCACGTCGCTTTTATTATTTCACGCCATTTCAACAGCCGTGAGGCAGCAAGATTATTTATGCGCTTCTCACAGCAGACGATGCGATGCGCCAGTCCCAGGCACGCTTTAAAATGCCCCGGACGCGCTCCCACACCCGCACCCGCACCCGGATCCGGATTGTAGCGGGTCGCGAGTGTGGCCAACGCATTTTGTAGACGCGCGTGTTTGGACACAAGTTAGCGTATTGCCAGTATTCATGGCTGGTGGGGGAAATTGGTAGCTGCCACTTTATGTTGCCTACTTCGCGGACGCTGTTACAATGAGCAAAGCGTGCCACGCCCCCGGCCCCGCTCCCACCACCGTCCGCGCTCACGTCGCGTCGTCCCGCTTTGCAGCGCAGTTATTGTGATTTTTGGCAATGAATACGAAATACGAAGTGCTCCGCGCCGGTTTCGCTCTTTGGGCTGTTGCTGCTTTTGACAAATGGCTTCGATGATGTTTTTTATTGCGCAGAGCTATCTGCTCAACTTGCTATATATATGTGTGTGTGTGTGTGTTTATATGTGAGTGTCTTTAGCTGGTGACACTTGCATATACACTCTGAGAAAGTATCAAATAAAGATTTATTTTGACAGGTGAGCTTCAACTTTCTCAATTTGATTTGTACATATTATATATATATATATATATATATATATATATATATATATATATATATATATATTATAATTAACATATTTTACGATCTTTTACTAATATTTTATTTAGGTTTTTAAAGATTGGTTTAACTATTATTTTTGTTATGTTAAATGAATTTAGGAATTCAAACTACATATTATTATTGAGGTAACAAAAATCTGGACCATGTCGGTATGGTATGGATATACTTCAGACATATTTTGCTCAGTGTACACATACGTTTACGCACACATACATGCCTCTGTGTATGTGTTTTATATAGAATTCTTATATAGATACATGTATATGTAGGACGCGTTGCGCATACATAAATTGTTGGGCTGTTCATCATTTGCGTCTTGTCTGACCAAATATTTGCACTTTGTTTTGCAGTCTGTTTGTCTGTCTGTTGCTTTGTCTTTTCTGTTTTTTTTTTTTTTTTTTTTTTTTGCTTTTCCATTTTGTGTTCTCTGTTTGTTTTTATTGTTGTCATGTTGCTTTGGCCCGTAATGGCAGCTCGTAAAAATGTTTCATTTATGCTAAATTCATTTTTGTGCCAGCGAAATCTGTTGCCGCGCCAAAGTAATAAAATGATTCCCTCTTTTCTTGCCTTTCTCTCATATATATATACATATATATATATGTATATATATAAATGTATATGTTTTTTGCTTCTCTCTTCTGATTCTATTTTGGTCGCGCATTTCTTTTTATCTAGCTGTGAGTTTTTCACCCCTGTTTTGCGGCTTCCGCTCTCTTGGGCTGTGCCTATTTGTTAAGGCCATATTAGAGAGGCGGCGGGTTGGCGGCTATAGAGCCATACGACTGAATATACCAAATTTATTGGGCAACAAATTATATTTGCTTTGTTCGCAGTTAATGAGTCTGTTAATGTTATGTGTTTGCATTTTGAGTGTTCATAAAAACTGACAGGATGAGGACCGGAAATGGCGATGGCAACGGCGATGGCGACGGCGACGGCGACGCTGTTCATGGCCAACTAGACAACCGTAATAATAAGTTGAAGCTGGCTGATGAATGGCTTACCTTCTGATGCCGCATAATTACTCAATAATGTGCTGCAAAATCGTAAAAGCTGCCAAGTGAAAAGGTAGAAATACGGACTGCGACTGCGACTGCGACTTGCACTCCGGCAGGCAGTTAAATTAAAATCAGGTGTCCTTTATGAGCGAGCGGGTTAAGCACTGAAAGCTGCTTACAACGACTTAGCTAACAATCAAACGAGAACTGAGAGCAGTAAACCATAGAAAGACTATAGCAACTGAAAGAAAAGGGAATAAAGCATTTGGTAACTGAGTGTATATATATTTACATTATATATAAACATATACAAGTCTACTAAATAATATATAATAAACATTCTATTTACACACATATAAAGCTAACTTATTAGATGCCAAAAATCTAAATTTAATTAACAATACCAATTATATTTGAAGTTTCATCTACTTTGTGGACTGTGCAAATGGACTTTCAATTATTTACAAGAGATTAAAAAATTATTGTGATAGATGAGGGGGAATGGATGATAATGGACCTTGAAATGTATGACACAACAACTTTTAATACTGCTAAGTTCAATGGAAATATTCCATTATTCCGTTTCCGTTTTGCTTTTCACCTCGTTTCGCATTTGGATTAATTCCGAAAATCTGAATGTAAAAAATGTCATTAGCTTTTGGAAGCATTAACTGAACTGACTTTTAGCGGTAATTAGCTGATGCTATTGAAAGCCAGCCAAACTCAAATCGAACGCGAATGCCAAGCAAAATATTAATCGTGCGCTTTTATGCATAGATTTTCAGATTTTACAATCTCAGCTTTGCTTTTGGTCTCACCTACCCCCACCTACCCCCCACCTACTCTGCCATAGTGAAGTGTGCAATTCGCACACAAATCACAAACCCAACAAGCTGTGCAGCAATTTGCACCTCCCCCATTACCAGAGCCAGAGCCAGAGCCATAGCCAAGGAATGGGGCTGGGTAATCTTCAGCGAAGCGTTGAATGGGACTGAGTGGTACTGAGTGGGAGCGAAGCATTAAAACAGAGCACCAAAGAGGACATTGGAGCAGGAGCAAGGAGCAGCAGCAACAGAAGCAAGAGCAAGAGCTGGGGCTGTAGTGGCAGCCGTCATTAAATGCGAGAATCCATTAAAAGCCGAAAATCAAACCAACTTTATTGAATATCAAATTAACATGTTCATAAAAATGCGTACATTAAATTAAAAGCCAGCAGCCAAGCCAAGGAGAGTCTGCAAGAGACTGGACATTGTCAATTTCATTGGCTGTGGCGCGAAGAGGAAATAATAAAAATTAACTATCTGGCCAAGGCGCACAGCCAGCGTAAGTAAAAGCCACGTTTATGCGAAAAGTTATATCGTGAAAAGTGTTTTCGTTTCAGGCATCATTGATAAGCGTGAAACGGCGATTGTTCGAACTGAGACATAAAATACGATTTCAAAGACAAGATATCGAGGCTTCATAAAAATAACGAAATATAAACATAATAACATTTATCTTGCAAATAAATAAAAATTGTATAAGATTAATTGGTATACATTATATATAATAATAAAAATTATATATAAATATTAAATAATTATTCAAAATGTAAGCAGTTATTATTGTTGTAAAATTAAACTAATTTTATTTTATTTTTTTTTAATTATTGATCAAATAATTTCCCACAATTTACTAAAGCTTATCAATTTTTAATATATATTTTTTATATACACATACTCATCTAAAAAGCTAATTTGCAATTTTATATGTCTTTATATATATATATATATATATATATATATATATATATATATATATATATTAAAATCTTCTACTCTATAATTAAACTTACTGCATTAATTAAGTTATTTTAGCAATAGATAAATCTTACTTCTATTGCTACTTTTATAATTATTTATATTTAATAGAAATTTAATTACCTAACTAAAAAAAAAAAGTGAACTCTGTAGCAATCGTTTGGGTATTTCACAATCAATCATCAATCACATATTCAGCGCACGTATGAGTTAAGCTTTCACGGAATCCATTTAAAATGAATCGTTGTTTATTTAAAGACTTTGTTTTCAATAAGTGCTGGGCACGCATCTCATCAAATAATTTACGCATAAACGAGGTCAGGAACTGTGTGTCTGCAACTGTAGACGTCTTTCCGTTGACATTTTATTTATTTATTTCACGAAGGTGACAAGGACGCTAAGGATATTGCCACTTTTTCACAGTTGCATGGCGACAAAGATCAAATTTACCGAATGATGTGTGTGTGTGTCTGTGTGCGTGTGTGTGTGTGTGTGTCTGTGTGGGTGGGTGTGCGTTAGTGCTGTTGGTGTGTAATTAAGTGAGGCATAAATAAAATGCCTTTTTAGTATTCATCACAATTTATGCTAAGCTCTCAAAGCGTCAAGTCATACAGTCCTGGGTGTTGCGGCTGTTTCTTGTTACTGTTGCATAACTAAGTGCGAGACAACAACAACAGCTCCAAGAACACCAGCAGGAGGAACAGAAGCAGGAACAGCATCTACAGCCTCAGAGAGGATTACAATAACGCCAAGGACCTCGGTGTTGCGCCTAGCCATTCATTTGGCCGCTGCCTCGCAGCTCATCAAATATGCAATTAAATCAGTTTCCGTTTAATTAAACCGGAAGTGCGTTGGTTTGAGCGCACACGCACACGCGGCCATATTGGCAATGCATTGGTGGTAGAGACACATACACACACACACATTCACACTCATAGCACGTTACGCATTGTGGTTCGGATTTTAAGTGCTGCGTCGGGCGCAAAATTTTTACATTTTTATGAGCTACTTCACAGCTTTCCTTTTCTCGTTTTGCCTCTGTTATTTCTTCTTTTTTTGCTTTCAATATTTTTGCATTTTATTGAATTGAAAATGGCGCGATTTGTGATTGTTTCTGTATGTGTGTGTGTGAGTGTGTGTGTGTTTATATTGGTTGGTTAATGGAAACGCAAATGACTCGGCGACAGATGAGTGGGCAAACAAATGCTGTCTAACAAACTGGCAATTAGGCAGCCAGGGCCATTACCGTTAAGCCGGCAAGCAGCTGCTTTAAGCCAAGCTAATTAAACCACGCGAATTGAGCGCCCAAAGAAATGCCACACTCAAAAGAAGCAGCAGCAGCAGTCACAACTACTACAATAAAGCATTCGTCGTTGCTGCCGGTTGTCATGCTTATTTCTTAATTATTAATTAAGAATGAAAACAAGCAAAAGTAAGTTGCATACGCGCACTTTCGCTGCACAAAAGTCTAGAGAAATTGCCACAATTTCCTGAGACGCCTTTAGGCGTGCAACGAATTTATACTCTGCACTCACCAGGGTAAGGCTCAAAAAGCAAACTGTTTGTGACAATGCATATAGCAGAAGGTCAAAATGGTGAGATGTTATCTATTACACTATAGTTAGTAGACAATAATAATAGATATCTCAGCTGAACAAGAATTCTAATATATTGTATCAATAGCCGAACTCTTACTTCAGTTGGACAATCAATAGTAACAGTAGAGCCAAAATGCTACTTCACTTACATTCATGACAAACAAAAACTTGAATGTTTAAATAAATAAATAAATAAATGCTACGATAATTAATTAAATTATTGAAATTAAAATTAAAGTTACTTCAATTGAAATCTTTACTGAAAATTGCCTGTGATAGTGTGAGAAATAGGAAAATCTTCTAAGTTGGAATTCATAATTTATTTCATATAATTGCTTTTTGTTGTATACATCTGCTATCGAATAATAGTCCGATATTTATATCTAATATCTATTATGACTGCTTTGATTGCATTTCATTAGTCAATGTGCAGAAGCTGAGCCAATTGGCGAGCTTGACATTTCCATAAATCTTCGCATTCAACGTTTTGAAAGAGCATTTGAATATTGTTAATTTGGAAGTTTCTTCCTTATTGTTAGCAATTGTATAAGTTGGCTGCGCCGTCAAGGCATTTGGGGAATAACTGTGTCACTCGTATATATACCTACATACACATCATATAGCCTGCACATATACATATAGGCGTATGCACACACGCATATACACATATACTCATTGTAGATACCTAGCTATTATCCAGCGTCGTCAACGACAACCAACGACAACAATGAAGACGACGTAGATGATGAGGACGATGAAGTTGCTGATGATGTGGGCGACGCCTGAGAGTCGCATTGTTGCCATAAGTTAATTTGCGTCTCATATATGCATATGTGTCAGCACATACGAGTGTGTGTCTCTGTGTGTGTGAGTGTGTGTGGTTTTTGCATTAAAACTTGAAAATTTAAATGCCCCAAGCGAAACATCTTCAACCGGCAAACAAGTACGCGTAACTGCTTGTCTCTAGATGTTGTAATTAGCATCAAAATGGTTTTAAACATTTTTACACACGCACACACACAATCGCACGTCTGTAAGGTAATTGAATCAAATGCATATTTAATGGATTGCCATAACTATTAATATGCCACATGTCAATAGTAGAAAGGCCGCATGGCAAAATAATTGATTTTATGCATTTATCACACAAATTAACGTTAATTGTCAACTAATATGCAATGGCATTAATCAAACTTAGATCCACACAATAACGGTACTTTAAGGCCTAAGTGCGCCCGAAAAGTGCTTCATTCTTAGCGTTAGCAGTCCTAGTGAGCTCTGTCCTGGAAAATTGGCCGAGCAATTATGCTGCACATGATAACTGGCTATAATTAGAAACGCCAATTGTTGAATGAAGAGCTGCCATTATCAGCATGCATGCCCATGTCGGACATGCCACAGCCAACAGCAACAACAGCCACAGCCAGTTCGCATCTGACACATGTTATAAGAAGTGCTACCCATGGCAATCGCTGCTATTATTAGCAAATGACGTTCAACAGCTTCAATCATGCGCCAATGGTCAGCAGGGAGTGAGTGCTGTTTTAAACGTTCCAAATATACATTCCAACCAGAAAACGTTTACTTTATCTAAACTCAAGTTCTTTATTTTTACAATTATTAAATTTGATTGATAGTCTATTCTAACATATTTAAATTTAACTCGAAACTTCTATAACAAATGGATTTACTTTTATTCTTTAATTGACGGCAATTGAATTGGAGGAATTTATATGTAGGAACTTGGATGTAAACTGACATAGACTGGACCTTCCCAAATGTGGACATGAATTCAGATAAGTATAGGTGGGTCTACTACATTTCCAAAGAATATTTGATTGCAGATACCATGCAAATTTTCTTTAAGGCTCATACGGGCAGTTTTAATTCACACACATGTTTATTAATGGAAAATTAGAATGCTCCTAGAGAATACTTCCAGTATTTAAAAATTCCCTTTATACATATATGCAACTATTTCAATCAAGCACTTCACTTGTGTAACGATAACAAACAAAAACTCCGATAAAACCCAACTTTCATTATCCAAAGACTTGGCCAACATAGCTTATCGATTTATTAAGCTTTTTAAACAAACTTAATTCAAATTAAATCTCATCAATTATGCACAATTGGACAGCAGGTAGGAAAATGTTCCAGAAAACCGATTCAACAATATAGGAACAAATTTGATTCTAGTTTGCGGCCGCAGAAAATGTTGTTAAATGTTAAATAAATTTGATTTTTTCGGAACACCCGGCGATTATCTGCGCACACAGTGAGTGCGAGAAAACATGCTCCACTCATTCTCTTTTTCCAATTTTAATTATAAAACTTTTCATTTTGCCACGTTGCGCATCAGTTCGGTTTGCTGGATGGGTTCGGCTGGGGTCCTTGCCAGGGGTCTATGCTTGATTACAGGGCGTGCTTATGCGCTGATTGCTTGGCTATGAGTTCCACTTGTGCTTGTCTCTCTCTCTCTCTCTCTCTCTCTCTCTCACACTCACTCTGTTTCTACACTATTTCGCTCTGTCTGCTGCTGACTTTGGCATCATTATTGAGGAATGGCTCTTTACTTTTGGTTTGATTTCGCATTGTTTTTGCTTTGTTTTATATTTGTGTGCTCGCATAGTTGTCTTTTTTGTTGTTATTAATTTCCTTTCGGCCAGAAGTTTTTGCGCTCGAACCTTTATCATTTGAGCTGAAAACATTTTTGGAAATGTTTTTATTACTTTTTAAATACTTGGCAATGGGTTGGCCACGATTATTCGTGCAATGCCACAAATACTTTTTAGCAATCATCATAATGGATTTTATGACTGATTGCGCTTAAGGGTAGCATTTACCTTTTTACCTTTTCGACCTGAACCTATGCCAGATCTCTTATTTCTGCCCAAGAGATGACTGGCATTCCGTCTGTTTATTGATGCGTATGCCCCCTCTCTCTCTCTCTCTCTCTCTCTCTCTCTCTCTCTCTCTCGCTGCCTCTTTGTCTGTGTATTCTTAACTTTCTATCTCTATCTAGAGTTCAATTTGGCAAATTAATTTGACATAAGTAATGAGTGCCTCTCGCTCGCACTCGCACTCGCACTCGCACTCGACTCGTTTTCAGTTTGTCTCTAGCTGCGCCTAAAACGTGCTTTTATATATCAAAATTTAAAATTCCTAAAATAAAGGATGCCAGCTGAAATTTGCATATGTTATGGGAAAATATGCTAAATTTTGTAGTTCGCATGTTTTTTGTTGCGACAGACAAACACACAGACAGCTCGGCCCGCTGTGAGCGGGACAGCTGCCTGTGTGCGAGCGAGAGTGCTGCAGCAGCCGACTACGAATTACAATTATGATGACACAAATTGGTTATGTTTTTTGCGTATGTGTTTTTGTTTCTGGGGCTTACTGGATATGTCCCCATACCGTCAAGTCATATGCCGCCCTTTTTTCCGGCTGGAGTTTTTCTTTATTGTTGTTTCTTTTGCTTTTAGCAAGCAACAACCGAAAATGTCAGGCTATCTAGAGGCAGGATACAGGACACATGGCATGTCAGGCTTGTCGTCATTCTCGTTACTTTTTGCCCATGTTATTTTATTTGGCTTGCTTCAAAGTATGTTATGCAGCCAGACTCTGCATCTGTTTGTCTATATACCTCGTATGCGGGTATATTAGTTGCCCATCTGTACAGTGGGCATAATATATGCCGGATAGCTATACTTGAATTCGATAGACCGTAGTCTTATTCTTCTTTAAACATTATGTCAATCGTATACTTAACTCATTTTCGGTTTACTGTCGTCAAAGAGTCAAAGAGTATCTGCCTAGTGTGCATATTTGGCTTGCGAAGCTTTTGGCTTCTTGTTTCTTGGGGATGGTCAAAAATGGTAAATAAAAAAATAAGAGAAATCATAAAGTATAATGCTAAAATATTTATGCAAAATTGCTAGCTAACCAGGTTAGCTGACTGGGCTGGCCCACTGGCTGGATGACTAGCCGGCCCAGTTACAGCTAAGCCTTCAAACTGTGCCCGAAAAGCATAAAACATCAAATTACATACGATATATGTAATAAAAAACAATCCCGAGTCATAAAGTCCTTGCCATTACATGGCGCAATTGTGTCTGAGGTTGGTAGTTTGGTGGGACGGGGAGGGAGGCAGGGCTCATCTCATTCCCATCCAACTAGTCTTTAGGAAAGCAATAGCAGTCTTGACATTAACAAGAAAAACTAAAATGTTTACCTATATATATTAAGTTTATCAGTTACTTAGCCTGATTCCTAGTAGTAGCTAATAGCCAGAGGTTATGGCAACAATCCAGCAGCTGTTTAGAAGCTCCTCCGTTGGGGAAAACAATTTAAGCAACAGCAGGCGTACAAACGTCTTTTGTCAGCTCCCCTAGACCCCAGTTGCTAAAGCTCTGCTCGGCTCTGCAACAGCCACCGCAAACTTTGCACCTGCTGGCCGCAAAAACAACAACAACAACAACAACAACAACAGCAGAAGCAGAAGCAGCAGCAGCAATAGCAACAATAGAAACAACAACAACAACAAGCTGTATACATAAATAACATTGTTGCCATTGCGAGAAAATTGCTGGTTGCCCTTTACACACGTAGTTGCGACGGAGGTGGGCAAGGCAGGTGGGCGAAGGGGGCGTGGCAGCAAATGAAAATTGTTTACGCTGCCAACATTCAGCTTTTGCCTTCGGCAACGCAAAATAAAATACAAAGAGCGGACGCCAGCAAGACAGTAGAAAAAGAAGACATTAACTTATTAAATTATTGTTTCGACCATAATTTCAACGACACTAAAATTAAAAAACCATTACCCAGCCAAGAGCATAATACGAGAAGTATTTGCTAAAAGCACCAAATGGAGCGAGGCGAGGGCAACAACAACAACAACAACAACAACAATGACCTCCGGCAATGGCTGGGAAAATATATTTCCGCTTAATTTATTAACGATTTTTGTTAGCTATAAACTTTGCATGTGTGCGTGTGTGTGGGTGTCGGTGTCGGTGTGCTGTATGTGTGTGTGTGCCGCACACTAAGTGATTTTTATCTAAGGCGCACAAGGTGCCGTCCCTTTCTCTCTGCCTTTTTTTTACGATTTGCACATAATTATAATTGAAATTGCGCCGCGTCGAAGCAACCGCCCACCCCAAATGCCATGCCTCGATGGCGGCCCTCTATTCGAGTGCCAATAAATAATAGAATCAAGTCATAAACTGATAAATGATGTGCCAGGACGGGGCGCGTCCTTGCGCCATCAGCGCAGCTTCCTGCAGCTGTGTAATAAACAAAGTTAATCATTTAGGATAATTGAAATTTTTACGAGACACTCGACTGTTGTGCATAAAAAGGAAAAGCGCTTTCCTTTTCTTGTATGCCTTTTCGCGGCAGGTAGCTGTGGGCCCTCATTAGCGGGCAGGTCGCGTGGCCTGTCAAGGGGGGTGAAGGCGGAGGCGAAGGCGGGGCGCTGCTGTTGGCCAGCCTCCTGCTGCCGTTATTTATTGATACAAACTGTTGATTGGAATTATGTTAAACATAACAAAAAGAACAAATGCTAAACCTATACTGCCAGACAGGGCCATAAACGGGACGTGCACACGTGCCACTTCAAAGACGTACAGAAGTCTGCAACAAAATGCGCGTCAGCTGAAATGGGCCAAGGCACAAGCCACATATGTGAGAGTTGGGTATACCAACTGCGCGGAATATTCTGAGAAAGGAATTCTCATTTTGAATTTAAAATATTCTGCAAAATAATAGAGAAAAAAGAAAACGAAATTTTGTTGTTTTTTGTACTCTGAAAAATACATTTAAATCAAGAGATAAGTAAATTAAAAACTTAGTTGAAGTTAGGAGAGATTAATAAATGAGAATTACGCTCATTTTAAATGCCTTTTTGCAAGCGCCAAGCTCAAAATTTTAGCTTTGCTCCAAAGCTGAAACAACAAACATAATTTCGAATGCATTTTAGCAGGAGCCATTAAGTGAAATCCTAAAACTATTTAGAACACACAAAGCACAACTTTAATTCGCAAATTTATAATGCATACCTGAATATATCACACATCAGCTGCGTAGTGTATCTGAATATTCAGCCGAAGCTGCACATAAGCTGGGCTCGGCTTTTGTTTATGCCCGGGGAGCATGTGGAAACTTTGTTGCTGCATTTGCTGTCAAAATACATTAAAATTAAATATTAAATTTAAGTGCATCATAAACAGAAAACAATGAACCCAACGTCCAGGCAGGCAGACATTCAGACAGGCAGACAGCCAGACGGAACAGGCATCCCTGCAAGGTTACCTTGAAAACGTGTTGACGCCTTGATAAAGTAATATAAAATAAAAACAAAAGGCAAAAGCCAACCGGCAATATATGTAAAATAAAAGGAAAAACGAAAAACTGCACCGCGATACCAAAAGGAAAAACTGAGGCTGAGGCTGAGGCTGAGGCTGAAGCAGAGACTGAGGTGCGACGCTTATGGCATATGGCAATGGAGCTGACTGCATTGGCACTCACTCGACTCGCACTTGTCAGCCTAAAAGATGACGGTGATGGCAATGTGTTACACAGTTGGGCTTGAGGTAGTTAACACCCATATTACAGCCCTTAGGTATTGGTGTCGATCAAACCAATTTGTATTTGCAATTGAGGTCATGTCCATGCGGCATTCACTGTCGCTGGCATTGGTGACGTCGTTGTGTCGCCAGCGATGCCAGCCGAAGCATTAACTCGACATTTGTTTCAAGCTGCTGCGGTTCAGCTCAAGAGCTGGAAGGAATTGGGGCCCAGATAACCCTGCCCCGGAAGATAGCGCAAGTTGGGATGGAGAGTTGCGACATATTGAAAATCATTGGCAGCGCACTTGCACACAAACACGCCGAAATGTGAAGAGACGAGGCGGAGGCAGCTGAATGGGGGCACGGCCTGAACAGCGAAGAGCAATGTATTGAAAGACAAACGGCATTGGCATCAACTTTTATTTCCCCACATGTATGTGTGTGTGTGTGTGTGTGTGGACATGAAGAAATTTTTATTACATTGAAAATTTGCATAAAATATTTAAGCCAAATGGTCGGTCGATTGTGTGGGTTGCCATGTGAAAAAAGTAGCGCCTGAATGGCTTTCTTATAAGGGCCCGAACATAGCCATTGGCTGTGCACGCTGTGATCGACTTGGCAGAGCTGACAGCCAAAGGCTATGCGAAAACGACAGATCCTACTTCGCCAATGACATATGCGGT
Source organism: Drosophila hamatofila (assembly GCA_035045345.1). NCBI lineage: Eukaryota > Metazoa > Arthropoda > Insecta > Diptera > Drosophilidae > Drosophila > Drosophila hamatofila. The sequence goes on from JAWNPA010000020.1 coordinate 22,555,095, forward strand.
ATGGATTTGTTGTCAAGCCCGAGAAATAAAATGAAATAGGGCAACACTTTTCGAAGTGTGTCTTTGTTACTACTTTTCAACTGGTATTTACATATTTGGGGCAAGAAAGTAAAATAAATAAACTTTGCTCACACTAAAAGAGGGACATAAGTTGCATTGTTTGGTAAATTTGAAGAAGGTAGCAATTGATAAAATATGTTTGGATAAAGTATTTAACTGCTAAGCTCATATAAATGAAAAACTATATATTTAAGCAATAATTGAATTAATTTATAAGAGTAACATTATTTCTTGCTGATATGTCATTCTGTTACTGAAGAGTGGAATGAATATAATTAAATGAAGATTTGAATCTTTGTGTGACAGCTTAACTTGAAACACTTCGCTTTAAACACAGGCAACTGCAGCAGAGGGCTCACGAGCTGCTGTGCCACGAGCTGAGGCACGACATGTTTCAGTCAAGTGGAGCATGGGGCAGCTGCCTGCTTTGATATCCTTGCCGCATTAAGCAGCAACTGGCGGCCTACTTTGGCGAGCGCTGCGAACACACAGTCAGCGAGATAAATGTACGCCCAATGCTGATGTGCATGCAAATGTACATTTTTGGGCGATTTTCAGGCGGAGGCTTTGGGGCGGGGTAGACAGATGTCAAGACAGCAGCAGACGACTTCTTGTGTACTCGTTTATGTATGCCTACAACTATGTGTGTGTGTGTGTTTAGTGTGTGTGTGTGTGTGTGTGATTGTATAGTTGTTTGTGGCCATGGCATATGTGGCTACCCATTACAATGCGAGCAACAACATGGGCACTACAGCAACAAAGATGTGGCTCAAGACGAGCGAAAATAAATGAAAGTTTATGTTATAAAATGCCAAACTGTGGCACACAATCTATTGGCAAAAAGTCAAGCAAAACAGCAGCCGCAGCAACAACTACAACATCGCCACCAAAACTGTTGACAGAGATAAGTGTCAGAGTATCGAGCACTAAATGCTCTTGCAAGAAGTCATACCTAGTTACTAGGGATTTTTGAACAAATATTAAATATTCAGCATATTTATATTATATTTAAGCTCTGTTTGGCAAAGTCTCCTTTGAGTGTATCAAATAAAGCCTTTAAAACTATATTATATAATAGCAATAATAAATTATATAATAGCAATAAATAAATATCATAGATTAATTAATACAAATTCGTAGAAAATTACTCATAAAACTGTAGTGTAAACTCTTAAGCTCTGTAAGTTTTATGATTATATTTTCCACTTCAAATAAAATATTAAAAACATAATATCTAAAATAAAAATATAAGTGTCGAATATGTAAAATTATAAATGAAAATCTAGGAAATAACTTACATTATATCTATATAACTATTATAGAATATAAAATATTTAAAAAAATTGCATTTTTCATTCATTTACAGACTAATCGAAGATCAACTAACTGAGTTTATTTCTATAAAGTATATATTTCTATAAAGTATATATGGAAAGCGCTTTCCGGTTGTATTCAAGAGATAGACAGTATAGTTAGTATAGTAAAGAGCGTTCAGGCTGTCTCCCAAGTGCGCTACAAACTAGTTTACCAAATTATGCGACCCCAAGTAAGGGCATATGGAGTGAAAGAAAGTGTAGGCCAGTGGCTGGCGTTTTTGTTGTTGCTATAGTTGTTGCCCACAGGCATAAAATAGCGCATATAAGATAAAGGATATGTGCCAGCCCCTTCCTCATTTCCTCCCACTCTGTCTCTCTCTCTTTCTTTCTATCTCCCTCTGTGTTGTTGCAAAAATGTAGCAAAAGTCAACATATGGCGTTAAAGATGCGAACGTGCAGCGAATCCTTGAAGTTTTCCCTACATACATTTTTTCAGCTCTATTTTTTTTCACACCCTCTCTTGGCTGTTGGTCTAATTTAGCAGCTGGTCCGGCCTTTAAGTTGTTCACATCGACATTAGTATTGGCAACAGGCTGGCTTATTTAATTTTGCTGGCAACTGTTACCTTAATCTGAGCCTAGCTACTCCCTCAAAAACTTTATTTGCAATTGCCTCAAATATTTGACTTGCATTGCAAACAGAGCAGTGTCTCAAATACAAACAGAGCTGAGGTCGACTAATAAAAAATTGATTGATATATGCAATAGTCGATTCAAAAATATTTTTGCACTTTATTGCATAAGAGTAAATAGCAATATTTGGCATACACATCTGAAAAGGATTTACGGAGCTAACAGCAAAGGACAGCAAAACAAATTAATAATAAATTGAAACCAAATATAAATATGACGATTAGGCTTCAGAGGTTTCGATAGTCAAACAAATCTAACGCAGACCAAATGTCATATTTCGCATAGAAATTTTATTGAAAACTTAATAAATTTGATTGCAGTCAAGAAAAAAGCCATGGCCCGTAATAAATGGAAGGAGGCTAAGTAAATAGCTCTGAAATTTAGTTTTATTACATTTTAGTTGACTATCAAAGCAACAGCCATTGAGGTCAAAGTTGTATACCCTGTTCAGATAGGTGTAAGTGTAGGTAAGTATGAGTCTGTGAAATATACTTGAAACGAGCCTTTTGATAACATTATGGAATAAAACCAAAGATTGCCTAAGATTGAGTGTGGGACAAATCCAAATCTCTAATTTTCTTTTTAAAAATCTCTTCTTATTTTTGACTGTTTATAAATTATTATTGATATAGGTAACAGTTTCCCTATAAATAAAACCAACCCTAATTTCTATTTTCAGGTAGATTCCAATTAAAAATAGTTATTTAAAATAATAAAATATAAACATTCAACTAAAGGATTGCCAAGGAACTATATTTCAGCTCATTTCTAAATGACTGATAGTTTGGAGAGAATTATTTATTTAAATATAATAAGAGTTCCCATTTAATCAGAAATTCTGACTCTATTGTTAAAACACATGCTACTGCAAGTCAAAGAAGCCATGCAACGCTTTAGGTAAAGCTCAGTCTTTTTGCAGGATATTTATAAGCCACACTCACTTATGCAGCTCTTTCGATCTAGCTTACAAAAGATTTTTCTCTCCGTTATTGCTATTTGGTATTTAAATGGAATTTTAAATGCATGCTTTGCAGCAATAGATAGCTTTCTCACTCGTTGTTCCTCCTTCTCGCTCGCACTCTCTCTTTCTTATGTAAAAGTCTGTGTGGCTTGTAAATTTTGTGGAAAGTCACCAACCTGGCCTTAGCCAGCTTTGTACCGCATTGACCAGGTACCAAGCACCAGGTACCAGCCAATCTTCTCAACCTGCTGTCATCTGCATATTATCAATAAACGTAGCTAGAGGCCAACAGATTTCATCTGACGGCAAAGACATTCAATTGTCTTGCAGAAGATACGAGTGGTTGCATTGAGCACCAACTGAAGCAAATGATTTTGTTTAGTTGAGAGCATTGATGTGCGCCTCTCTATGCGAATCTCAATTAGAGCAGTTAAAGTTGAAATGAAAACGAAATATATTATTTATTAAATTACACAAGATTCGTTTATAAATAATTGAATAAAGTTTAATGATTTACGTTAGGTCTTTGGATCAATTCTGAATTGCTTCTAGTGCTATCAATTAAAGCTGTTCTATTCGATTCTCAATTATGCTGCTAATTAAGGCAGGCGAGAGGCCTGCGGCCAAAATGTGTACATTTTGAAGACAAATTCGAATCCGTGCCAACAATATGGCAATAAACGAATTTTCGTTTATAACAATGCCAGCTGGCCAGAAACCCAGTCACATTGGGTCACTGTCCGGTTGCCAGTGTAGGCAAACTGCGTGCAACCACATGCAATTTTGTTTGGATATCTGCTGCAGGCAAGAGTCGGGGTGCCATGTAGTTGAAGCTGGAGACCGATTGTCGCAGCTGGGGAGGGCGGCATGGCAGGCAGAGGTGTTCGCCACATGGGCGCCGGGCATGGCCCTGCTATTTGTATTTTGTTGCAGGACATGTTTTCATTGGGCATATCCTCTGAGTGCACAGAAAGCACAGCGAGAGCGACCAGCCTGCAGGCTAGAAAATTTTATTGAAAATTGTCTATGCGAAAAATTCATAACTGCACATTTGGGTCTCGATTTTCAGGCCGAAAATCAGCAAACGGAAGCGATATAAAGAACATTCAGTCACCTTACTTCTGGACAGTCATATATGTATGTAAACTCAGCCAGCAGAGTGTATCTGTTAGGACTTATTGGATTCTTGGAATTTTGGTAAAACTGAAAATACACGACCTTTCAAATCAGTAGTCAGAGAATATTGGGCCAGTTAATTAAAAATTGATATGGCACAAGAGCCGCCTCATAATCGGAGAGCATATTAGCTTCACGTCTAAACGTAGCGATTGAATTCAATTTGTATTGTGTGTGTGTGCTAACCCTCCCGGAGAGCTCAGCAAATCTTATCAGCCCCAAGCAAGTGGCCAACTGTCTTGCCCGTTTTTTTTCAGTCTTTGTCTGCACACAGGCAGCTCAACATGTCCGCCTGGGCCGTCTCCAATACGAACATCTATGACGCCACAACAAATGCGAATGGCGCCACAGGATCCAAGCACAGGCGGCTATTTCGTCTGGCCTGGCAGACGCTGGCTGCCAAATGCCAGCAGCTGACTGACTTCATGAGGCGAGAAACGAATAAGCCACTGCCCAAAGAATTGCGTCGATCGTTGCGTCTGAATAAATCGGCCAGGCGGAAGGGCTATCAGCACTATGAGACTGAGGCAGATAAACAGTAAGTGGAACTTATAGATAAGCCAGCTATTATTGTTTACCTCAGCCTGTATTTGATTTCCGTGAATAAAATATATATTATATATCTTAGATATCTGAAATATTTGCTTATTTTCCAGACGCATCAAGGACTATTTGAATCAGCCCATTAATCTATCTGTTCGCATGGGACCTGCCTACGACTACAGACCTTCCAATTGTTAGCCAAAAGAAGTATAACCCTAAGATAAAGATAAATTAGTTAAGTGTATGAGCTTTAAGCATATATTTTGTTCCCAAACTAGTGAAATTTTTTATAAAGCTTGATTACTTTAATAAGAAACTTGAACAGCATTCGGAAGATTATCTTTTCAAACTTTTCAAATTTTATAGCAACAGAAGCTTTAAAGCTTTAGTTTCCATGACACCTGACAGTTTTAAGCTTTTATAGCAACTAAAGCTTTACTGCTTTTTCTTGTGGAACACTTGGCTAGACTTTTAAAACTTACAGCGCGCGTGCAGCTTTGAAAAGCTTTTGTATTATGCCGGCTGTACTCTTGGCTTCGCTCAGCAAAACTTTTATGTTTGCTCTTCATTCAGCGTCTCTTAAATGCGCCCACACAAAAGTTTATTGCCCCGCTCCGAACAAGTGAACGTGTCTGCGTACGCTACTCTAGCAGGGCATATTTGAGATATTTGGAAGCATAGTCATCAGGTTTAAAAGATATTTAACTGTATTACTACTGCAAATTGATTAACTTTAATGATAATATGAATATAATAATGAATGTAACTAAGATAATATATATATTATATTTTCAAAGTAATCTAAGCAAATATAATTTGTAATGTCAAACAAATAAATGAAGTTAAAAAAATATTTAAATAGTAATAAATAATAAATATTAAGTAATTAATACATACTTTAATATGTATACATGAATATTGCTACTTTGCAGAGCATTCATGAGCTCATATAACTCACTCTAATGTGTCAACTTTTGGCGAAAGCATTGGCTGAGTTTTCCTTGCCGGAGCTCCAGCACTTGTTATTTACGCGCTCTCCCCCTTTCACAGTCGTTCTCTCTCTTCTTTTTGACTCTCTATACAGTTGCGCTTTGTCTGTAACCATGGCACCTCTCACACACACACACACACATACGCCACAGAAAGCGTTGTCTCCTCTTTTTATGTCAGCTTAGTGTGAAAAACGTGTTCAACGCGGAAATGACATTGAGAGTGAAATTTCATCTAGGTGCATAAGTTCAAAGACAAAAAATACGAAAATTGTTTTAATATATAGCAAATAAATTCAAGGCACGACAATTAAAGCAAAACTAACAATTATTACAAAACAATATCATTCATATTATGTAAAGTTGAGCCAAATGCTTTGTATGAAGTCAACTCAGCTGCTTGTGCAATTTGTTATTTAATAAACAATCAAAATCAAATTTAAAGAAATTAAATTAAAATAAAAAGCAAACAATATGAAGCTAATTTCAACGCTTGTGTATATGCTGGTGGCATTCTATAAGTTCTTCAAGAAATTTCTGTGAGTTAAATTAGATAAAGGGCAAGTCCCGGCATTCAAATTAATTATTGATAAAACAACAAATCGCATGACAAAGAGACTATGCCGCAACACAACAAATACAAGTACAACAACTACAACTACAACTACATTTGCCTACAGCGACGACAATAGCAATCAAAGAAATTCCATTTGCATGCCATTGGATTTTTCCGCATTCACCAAGTCGCAGCATATTGTATATTTTCTTTGTGCATTTATTAAGCCATTTAACGGTTACCTTCTTTAATTTCCTTTATTTATCATTTCCCTGTGTGTGTGCCGCAAATCCAGTTTATTAAACATTTCCATATGGGTGTGTATGTGTGCATGTTTGTGTAATATTTTACAATAAATATTTTTGACTTTTATTTCAATGCATCTGAAAGAGCAACTCGAACTGTCAAAGAGTGAGAGGGAGAGCGCTAGCTGAGAGCAATTCGGCTATGCATCTCTATCTGGCTCTCCCTCACTCGCACTCTCACTCTCAATCTAAATTGCGGATTGGGTTTGTTTGGGTTTGAGGCCTGTAGCGAATCGGCTGCCACTCACCGCCGTATGTGTGTGAGTGTGTGTGTGTGTGTGTGAGCGCGTGTGTGGACAGTACAAATGAGCTTTTAATTAATATAACGGCACTCTGTGTATCCATGTGCGTGTGTAACAAAAACAAGCACATTACTGTGCTTTGTTGAGGGCGTGGCCTACACAATTCAATCAGCTTTTGTTCTCCAAATGGTATCCTTTTGTTGCGCTGCGTTTCGGGGCTGAGTGAACTCAACTCGAGTCCAGTCGGCAACTACGTTTGTATATATTCAGCGCAGCGAAGGTGGTGTGGCTCAGAAGGTAGAGTAGCTTGTTAGTTACCCAGGGCCGAGCTAGTTTGAGTATATTTATAACAAATAAAAGTCTGTAACACGCAATATACTAATAATAATTGAAATTTGTTGACGCTGCAAAAGATTTACATTATAAATTAGAAATACACCAAGTTGTGCTCTTCAGCTTTCCACACGAGTTATCAACTAGAGTTATTGTTTTGGGGCTCACGATCCGGACATCCAGGCACGAAGTTGAATCCCATCGCTGGGTGAATCACTGGCAGCTTTCTTTGCTTTTGGGTTTGTTTAGAGTAAATACTCTTTTGCTATTAACAAAACAGGTCTCAGCTTAAATAGCAGCTTATACATATGTAAATACGTATCACGGACGTGAGCTTGATTTCTATTTTGAATTTATATTCTTAGGTTATGTTATCGAACTCATATTTACTTTCTTTTGATGCATCCAAAGACTCTCTTTCCACATTGATTACCTGCCCTTGCACTCGTCTACCGCTGCGAAGTCGAAAAACCGCATGCCTTACCTACCTCAAACCCATTAAAATTTTAATTAAAATTTCCCATTGTATACAAAACAATTCATCATCAACAAAATCTGTTCACGCCGGCACAACAGAGATGTAATCCCCAGCAGTAAGCAGTCCTCACTCGGCACGGCACTCGGCATTAGTCGAAGTGCCACTAGAAATCACTTTAAGTGATAAGTGCATACGGATCAAATTCCAAAATACAAACATATGTATGAAAATACATACATACATACAGACAAACGAACAAACGTACATATATTTATGGCACGCTTACGTTGCCCAAATTGATAAGCCGGACGGCTGTGCGGCGTAAACAAAAAACAAATCACTGCAGCACAACAAATATGTTTATGTATATATATAGAGATTGTTACGGAGCATTCGAGCTAAATGTGGTCGTGTGCCGCATGCCACGTAGGATAAATGGAGTTTTGGCTATGGCCGTCCAGCAAGGCCGTCAGCTAGGTTGGAGCTTATCTAATCGCCTCCGGCTAGACCACTAACTGTGAGCAATAAAGCAATGAAATAATAGTATTGCCAGCAACTCTAATCAGCTGAACAATAGTGCTCTAGACCTAATACCCTTGATAGACTCGCTATAAGCCCCAAGAGATCGATCGGCCATTCCCATATATACATATTATATAGTTTGCTGATCTGCGGCGCATTTACAGCTGGTTTTAACTAATTCATACCAATTCATACTGGACTTCTAGTTCCATACGTCACTCTTGCCATTCGTCTAGCCTCTGGCCAGTCGTGTGCCTTATCTCGTGGATCGTTCGCTGGCTTCGTAAATATTAATGTTAGGCCACTTTATGGCAATGTTCCGATAAGGTCGATGACAAATTCCGTTTGCAAATTTCAAGTAGCGCACAGCGCAAAATTAGTCGCTCATGTGGTCTTTGATAAGATACGGCCGCTGCCATGCCAGACTAGAGAGCCTCAGGTGCAGACGCCACAATTTCAGACCTATATCAAATCTTATCGATGGCAATTTCATGGTTGGTCTGGGTGTGGCTCGACCCACAGCGACTTTTTATAGTTTCTTACTACTATTTCAAAAGGAATAATTTGCGTAATATGAATGCGTACATATTATGAGAATTATATTATATATACAATATATGCGCAATAAAAATGTAAAAGATTTGTTTTTTTTTTTAATATATAGAAAAAGTAATTATATTATTAGTATTTAAAATGCATACATCTAAAAAATAAATTTGTAATATTAAGGTTTTCAATAATTAAAATACAGAAAAAAGAAAAAATAATTTTAAAAATTAAAATTTAAAGTTTTGTTATAATGGAATATTGCTTAGAGAATATTAAATGTCTTATGATTTCTTAAAAAATGTAATTATTAATAGTATAGTATATGATTGGCAATATATTTTTAATTATTCTAGGTTTTATTTCTAATATATAATGAAATATATTGAAATCTATTAACAACACCTTCAACACCCACAATAAACTTATGAAAGCCTTGGCTCTTACAACACCTGATTGCTTTACAAGTTCTGCGAGAATCAGCCATTGAACTTAAATCACCTCAAATGTTAGATAGTCACACTACAAGAGAGAGCATCAGAGAGGAGAGGCAGAGAGATAGTCACTCCACAAGAGAGAATCAGTCGACTAAGAGCATTTTGTAAGTATTTTGCTCACTGTTGCCATAAATTGTGCAATACACTCAGCATATCAGAGTAATTGCTTCGCTCGCCTCTGTATCCTTATCAGCTAGAGAATGTATGGCGAGCGCAGAGCGACATCGAACGCTCTATAAATGGTGCAAAGCACCAATTGTTGCTTTTAGTTCTTTGCGGTTTGACTGAGCGTTTGAATCGCTGACAGATCGTTCAAAAAGGCCCTGAAGGAGCCAATTTGCCTGGCATTAAACGCGTCTGTTCGAAAATCTTGTGAATCTCGCGCTCGCTTGATCTAAGAACGAAAACGTCTAAATTCACTCGATTCCAATTTGGATAATGTGTTGTGGTGTGGCTCTGGCATAAAAATGGTGAGTTGAATGCTTGCAAACTCAAAGAGACCACATAGACCAGCTGCCCCCAGCCCGAACCACTTGCAAATGCGTAACGATTCCTGATGCCTCGCAAATGCTATGCAGTCAATGCAATCGTATTAGTATTACAGCATAGCTAATATAGTTGCGGACTTCGTCAACTGCAGGCGGAGAATTTCAGTCTACGCCGGTACAGAACCAGTTATTTCCAAATCGCGATATGCACGTCTGACCATGTGCCCCAATGCTGCTGTTGTGTAACGAAATCTCTCTGTTAATCGTTTCGTTTCACTCGCAAAACAAAGGGTACTTATACATATAATATGTGTAAGCATGTAGTACAGCTGGCGATGTTCTACATATGCTTGGCAACAACAAAAAGGGCACTAGCTTCTGTTACAATCTGAGAAATCTAGCTGAATATGCAACAGAAATGCGATAAGACTTTCGTAATTTATGGGAGTCCGAGGGACTTTTTTAATTATATTCTGAGACGAGTGCAAATCGCTAAGCAAGCGTTATTCTGCCATTGTTTGTATTACTCAATGACTAGTTCCTAGGGTATCTATTTATTTAGTTACTTATTACGAAACTGTTGATAAGGTTATCAATGAGCTAGACAATGATACGTATTATGAGATTTTTATTGTGCCTCCTAGAAAATGTGTGTAGGGTCCGGTAATGTGAAGGACGATTGATCACCTTTTGCTTGGCAGGCGACGCCCAGATGTCCAGCTGCCCCGAGAGTTGATTGCTCACTGCCAAGTTCAAGAGACATTCTCAACATGTTGACGATTCGCTAGACGTGCTTTATATATACATATGCATATACATATATATTTAGCCACATGTGAACCGTATATATTTGCTCTTGACTGTGAGATATAAAAATAAAATTCAATGACGGTCGCTGTGCTTGTTAAGTTTGCTCCGCTTTCCGTGCCACATTGCCAAAAAGCAAAGAAAAAGAAAAATAAATAAAATCGGAGAATTATATCAAAATTAGTGTGTTATCTTCAATTAGCATCCGGGCTCTAAATGATTTAGGGCAGTCTAATACTAAAAAGTAGGAAGTTGAGGTTTAAAGTCCAGGTACATATCTAATCATCGAAAAACCACCTTGGGGTATGTATTGTTAGCAGCAACGTTATTTTGATTACCTACCTCTCGCTTATCAGCTGAACAAACATTATAAATAACCAGCCAAAATATATGGAATCAAATTTATGTTGATCTAGAGCAAGAAAATTGAATTTTAAGGGCAGCCACAAAGTATGCAACATTTTATTTTTCTTGTAAAACACTTGAGCTTAGCATTCAAATATGATTTCTATAGAATATATTTATAGTTTAATGAATTAAAAATATACTCATGTAATATATGCATTATATTGACATTAGTAAACAAGTTAAGCTTCAGTGAAATAAGTTTATCTTTGATATTGCATTATTTTTAATAATTTGATCGTTCTACAATCAACGAGGGTTTACTGTGACTAGAGAATACAATATGATATCTATTTATTAGCAAATGCTTTCATAGAAATTTCACATTTGCATATTACGGAAATAAAGGTTTTCTATTATTAGATCAATTAAATAAAATGAAACAGTATGAAATGCAATTGATTCGTACTTGAATGAATGCAAATCGTGACGGACAAATAAAAAATGTCATGAAAATTTATTAGCAACAATTTGCTGAGGAGGTGAGAGAGAAAGAAAGAGAGAGAGAGAGTGAGAGAGAGAGAGAGAGAGAGAGAGAGAGAGAGAGAAAGCGCATCAATGAAGGTGATAATTATTGGTATATACTATAAAATAAATATACTAAAAATAAAATATTAAAAATAAGTATAAACTTTAAATATAGATTAATTTATATTCATCTATTATAATACAATCTAAAATTATGATATACTAATTTCTTGTAGGTGCGATACTCTAAGTAGAGATTAGATTAGATTCTATGATTAAAGTTGAATTTTGATTCATCACGCTTTGCCAATCAGCCAGCTTGTTTTAACTGTTAACATATTTCATGTTAATTTATTATCGAATAAAGCAGCTAAATCCTAAAGATTTATGACTGGACAAATTGAAAAATGGGAAAAGTGATCATATTTTGACTTACAAGTGCACTCTACAAAACATACATTGAGTTAATTAATTGCAACATTTATCACTAGCCGAGTGCAACAAAGTTTAACAACTGCCAATCAGCTGAAATGGCTTGCAGTAGTTCCACGTGCAATGCACATACGAATTATATAGATAGATTAGTAATCAGATTAGAACTGATTAGTAATTCTCTAAAACCTAATCAACGGCCACGTCAAACGAAAGCCTATAAAATAATAGTAACCTATAATATTAATTGTATGTAAAACATTTTCTGTTTCATTTGGATATTATTTCACTATATTTTTTGTTGCTAAATGCGTGTTTTGACATTTTGGAAAGTGTGCGAACAAAATCTCGTTTGCCTTAACTAGAGGAGCGCACAGCCAGAGAGCAACAAAGTCATGTACTTATGACTGTACAGCAGCAGCAGCCGCAACAACAGCAACAGCAGCAACAGCAACAGCAACAACAGCAGCGACAACAATGGCAAAACATAAGCAACAATTAATGAGCAGCGGGTAGCGGGCAGCGCCTTTTAGCGAGACAGCGAGGCAGCGTCCACTTGATTGCCTCGATCTGGCTAGAGCCGACCAAAGATATATAAATAAGGAAAAGCAACGCACGCGCGTATTAATACATTGGATGTTCGGTTCGATGTTCTAAACGCGCAACGGTCGTACGAATATCGCGCATACGCCGCGTGGCCAATGATTAAAGCTGAATATTGTGTGTATGTGACAGAGTGTATTAGCAACGAACTATGGACAGCAACATTGACAAGCACGAGCAACGACTGGGCCATCGCCGCCAGCCAGCGCTGGGCAAGGCCATGCCCGTCACTGCCCTGCTGCTCAATCTGAATCTTGAGCAGAGCAATCGGCCGAGTCATGCACGCAGCGCAGCAGCTGGCTCGCTGGACGAGGATGAGCCGCCGCCGCGTTACTTTGACATAGCCGAGGAGCTGCAGCAGCCGCCGTCGCCCAGTGACAACGAGGCTGCTGAGCCAGCGCTACTCGGCGCTGGCAGGCCGGAGATGCCCTGCCTAAACTGTTGCCAGCGAGCGCCTTTGGACTTGAGTGGACCCGGTCTGGCCATCAACGAGATGTGCCAGCGCTTGTGCAGCGACGAGTGTCGTCGCGGCCTCAGCTTGACTGGCTGCCTGGCCACACAGGATGCACAACAGCTGCGGCAGGATTTCCTGAAGCAATACGAAATTGCGGAAGCGCTGGCCAAGACCTCGGCAATGACCTCGACAACGCAAATGAAACAGCGTCTCGCCGCACGTAAACTGGAAATGAATACCGAGACACAGGCGGCAGCGGCGTCCACTGAGCCAGCCTGGCTAACCACACCCAGCGACAAGGCAGCAGCAACAGCTGCTGGCGCTGTTGTTGCTGCTGCTACGACTGCTGCTGCTGCTGCTGGAGACACATTGCCGCCAATCGCTGATTACGAGCAGCCGCCGCCGCGAGATTTGCTGTTGTATCTTGTGAGGTGAGAGATAAATGCGAGCAGGCGTGCTCCACACAAAACTTGTTGCTGCTGCTTGTGGCCAGCGGCTATTGCGTTTATAAATCAAGTTCATGGCCAATACTGACAGAGTGTCAAGTGTTCTTAGCCACTGTGGGGCCCCGATCGACTTGGCTTCAATCAAAAATAACATAACTAACCTTGCACAATTCGTGCCAAAAGCGAAAAAGTATCTATAAGCTACAATTACAAGAGCTCTATCGCTCTTATCGATAAGTGAGCGAACAGAAGCAAACAGCGTTTGATAATGAGCTATTGTGTCTGTATACAGCTATGAATAATTATATCAAAGGGCTGCAAACGAAGCACTTGTCATTTCATAAATACCTTCCGATGTATTAAGTGATAATTGCTGACTTGAGGCCAATTTCTTTTAGAACTTGAAAAATGAGTTTTAGTTTTTGTTTATCAGTCGAAACTGTAAACAAGACGAAAAATAACATATTTTCATTATAAATTATTCAAATTATTATCGTGTTAACTTGGTTGACTTTGCAGTTATCTAGCTGCACAGAATATAATTTTAGCAAGCGATTAGATAAAGCAAAGATGAGCGTAAAGACGCTGCTTTGATATACATTTGTATAGCAACCAACCTATTTGAGAAAATGTATGAAGTAGGCGTGGCAGACACCATAATTTATATACATATGTGGATTTGAAATTTACTGAGTAGGTTCCAGTGATAAATAGTTTAGATTTTGGATATCTTTCTCTCTGGCTGTCATTATTAAACTTGTTTCGTAGATGCATCTAGAGCAAAGTTATTCAATATTTACTTTCTCATAGTTTAGCTAATAAGAGCAGACCAACTGAGCTGTGCATGAATGTGTGCAGGTGTTGTTTGCTATTCATACTATAAAGAATGCGGAGAATGATTAAAATAGCAATGTGTCTGAGTATTTTTAGATTAGAGCTTATTTCATGTTTTTTTTTTTTTTTAATTTTCCTTATAAAATACGAAAATACGAAAGCTGCAATTTTATTTTACCATTATTAAAATGCCTAAGCAGCTAGTATTAAAATCCTTATGAAGGACAAAGGTTTTTTTATGGAAAAAGTTGAGTAAACTATAACCATATTAATTACCATATTAAATATTTCCATTTATTTTATTTATTTTTTTAAATTAATTAAAAAAATTATCTTATATTTAAGAGGTCAGACTTCATAGTGTTTTCTGGCTCAGCGCATTTGATGAAAAGTGCTTTTGTATTCAAAAATTATTCGTTTAATAAAAGTAAAAAATTGTTATTCGTATATATGATCTGTTTTTTTTTTATTTTTTTTTTTTTAAGCTGTAAATGAGCTTCAAATTTGATTTTATTACACCAAAATTTAGTAATTTATTTTTAAAAATATCTTAATCTAACTTTTTTATTCATACATTGAAATATATTTAAACATCTCTATTTAGGCGAATCTTAAGCGTATTATTTTGTTTATTCCCTAATTTGCTAAAGATGTTCTGTTACCAATTTTATTCCAAATAGATTTCGACAGGTAGAATTTGTAATCTGAAACTGGTTTTAGTTATTTAAGTGTTCGATTTCGACAAACTATATATGATAATATACTATCTCAACTTAAAATGCAGCCGCAGCTGCGTGTCAACATAGAAATTGGCGATGTTGAGAGCTGGTCACGTGGTCGACGATAGCAATGGGTATCGGGTGTTTTAGTATCTGCTATTCGGTATCTCTTATGCATTGCAAGTGGTTCGACATGTACAAGTCCCTCCGTCCCCTTTCCGAAACTAATCGACTAATGCTTATACTTATCCCATAATTCTACTCTATTCTTTTTAGGAAATACAGCTTGAACCGCGTCTCTTTGACATTGCCATATTGACACTTAATATAAAACATTTCAAGTTAACCTAGTACCAAAAGCTGAAGCAGCTGAAGCCTAAATCGAAACTAAATCTAAATCTTAAACAAATCAAACCGATTTACAGTTAAACGACGCTTACGTAACAGCTAAACCAAGAATAAGGCGTACAAAGTCCAAGCAAAATGGAGTTCTTAATGAAAACATCGCGTTTGATTGTCACAGCGAAGACTTTTGCGCGTCGTGTGGCGGTGCCCATACCCAGGTAACATAACAAAGGAAAGATACAGTATCTTTAAGTAGCTGATACTTGGGTCGGCTTCATTACGCATGTAACTGCGTTGCTGTATAAATTGCGCCCGTCTATCCCACATTCGAATATCTTGATATGTATCTGTATCTGTATCAGTATTCGTATATCTTTTGCCTGCAATATATGCGCAAAATGCGCATTTCTGTCTGCCTGCCTCTCGACCTATCTGTCGGTCTGTCCGGCTGTCTGCGATTTGCATGCGAGCACAAATTTGTTTAGGCATAAATCAGTTTGGCCATTAGAGTCAGGCCCAGCGTCCGTCCAGTCGTATGCGCAAAAGATACTTTTGTTTTCATTACAATACGAAACGAAAGTGAGACAATGGCGTGCAGCTCCATGTGAATGTATCTACATAAAGAATGCTACGCATAAATATTTACCAAACTGCCAGCTAGCGATGTAGCTCACTCGATTGTTGCTGTTCTTGTTCTTGTTCTTATTCTTATTGTTGTTGTTGTTGTAGCTGCTGCTCATTTTTTGCGCAACTGAGCAACGCACGTGAGTAGAACGTATTGATCTTGTTCTGTATCTTGCAGATACATCTCACTTTATGTGCGCTCGACTCGATCCCACTCTGCGAGTGTGTGTGTGTGAGTGTGTGTGTGTGTGTGTGTGTGTGTACGTTGAAATACTCGTTTATGCGTGCCTGCTCTCTTTCTCTATCTCTCGATCCCTCTCTATCTCTCTCTCCCTCTCACTCCCTCTCTCTCCCTCTCTCTCTCACACACACTCTCTTTGTCGCCCTGCCTCGCTCACGCTCTTCAGTGTACTCTGCCTGGCTGATCTCTAATAAAACGCCGCACTTCAGTTGCCATTCAGTTTCGCAAATGTCGCTTACAAGCGCACTTCGCACAATTTTCGGCATAACCCACAATCCAAACAAAATTCACCCAATTCCCAACCACCGATACCAAAACCACCACCAACTACAGCCACATTTCGCTACCGAATCTGCTAGCCACATGGAGCAAGCGCTGCAATTGAATCACGCCAACAAGGCGCCCTGCAAGAACGACCGCAAGGCCTTCCTGCAGAGGGTGATGCTGACCAGGTGAGACTGAGAGTCACCAATCTATTGATTGATTGCGTTGCCAAAACGATCCCAACTGGTTTATAGCCGCTGGCCCGAAAACCAGCTAAACAGCTGTAAAGCTATTGACCGAGCGACATTTTTTCTTCGGTTTATTTTTTTTTCATTATACTCTTGCTGTTGTATTTATTTATTTTTTAAGCCGCATGCGTCGTTTTGATTTGTCCGAATCACTTTGTGTGGGTGGGCATGAATCGAGTGCTCTAGCTTGTGAAAGCTGCGCTCTCGTTCATTTAGTTAAATACTCTGGTTTCTCACAGATAACATTTAAAGGCATTTGATGATTCTTTAAGCCCGCAAATTATGATGCTCATAACTACGATCCTCGTAACAACAACAGAATAAGGAAGCACAACTTTCTGGATAAGAGAAACACAAATAAAAATAAATAAATATACGAAACCTCAGTAACAAATCATTTTGACTGTAACTAATATCTAAATTTCATTCTATTCCAAAACTTTCAATTTTAGTAAAAATTCTAAATACAGTTTAAAATTAATCTAGAAGACAGAAAAGAAAAAGACAGAAGTAAATATTACTATCTGTTCTTTTATTGTGAATATCAATTTCAATTTCAATATTTGGTATAGAAATTAAAAAACTAAAATAAAAATTTGTTTATATAGTTTGTTTCTAAAATCCTAAAATCGAAATTCATTCATCACTCCATAAATTTTGAAGCTTTCGGCATATTCTTCTCAAGTTTAAATTCAATGTTTTCTTTCCGCAGAGTTGAAAGTCCTATGGCACAGTTCAACGTTAGCCAAAGGCATAGTCATAGCTTAATCATTTTCAGCATAATTCTACGAAAGATTCTGTATAGAAAACCGAAAGAGCTGTGAGTATCGTTGATCAAATTGTTTACGAGCTGCAAATGCTGTAAAGATGCCAATTGTTGCTGTTATTATTGTGCTCCTTCCTTTTTTTTCTTTCTTTTTTTATCTTTATTTATTTATTTTAATTTTTTTTTTTTTTTTTTTGCTGTGATGGGTATTGTTATTATTATTATTATTATTATTATTATTGTTACTGTTGTTGTTGCTATGATAGGCATTGATTTTGTCATGAATCAGTTTTTGAAGCTCCAATTGAGCTTAAGTTTCCAAGTAATTTAGAATATTTACTTTGAATGTTCTGCTTCAGCAAAGAATTTCTTAAATCTGACATTGTTAAAAATTTAAGTTGAAGTAAACAAAAATGTCTTATTTTGTTTATATTTGCAATATTTTCGTTCTCAATCATAGGATGGGCTCCTTCAACTCGGCGCCCAAGATAAACAATGTGGACTCACAAGACGATGGCCTGGAGCTGCCCAAGGGCCTCAGCACTGCCGCACTGCTCGACCATGTGCAGCAGCTCCATGGCGCTGGCACGGCGAAGCCATCGCTGCTGAGCCGCTGCTTCCTGAAGCCCTCGCTGAACAGTGAAGATGTGACCGACGGTCTGCGTTGCCTCAAGCTCAACTCCGTCTCACGTGGTAAGTCCACAGCACTCGCCTCTTCAGCTGTTACTCACATTTCCCTTCCCTTCCCACACCCACACACAGTTTGCAGTGCTCCCAATGAAGGCGCGCAGAACATACGATTGCTGCAGTGGAACATTCTCTCGCAAAGTAAGTGCTAAAATACCAATTTTATATAATATATTGTATATAATATCTAAATACTAAATTGAAAGAATAAATAATGGGAAATAATCCTAAGCAATTGAAAAAGAAGATGTCTAAATTCAAATTTAAAACAAATTCTAATCTATATTTTTTTATATTGTTTTGTTTTTTTTTTTTTAGTAATATTATTTTAGAAAAAATATATAAAAAATAAAACATATAAATTTAATTTTAAAATTTTTTTTAATAATATACATATATTTATTTATTTAATTTAAATTTAGAATAATTTTTTATTATTATTTATTATTTTTTTTATTTATTTTATGATTTTGAGCAACTTGTTTAATTATTTTTATTTTTGTTTTTAAATATTTCTTAAAACACAATCAATTTAATTTATTTATCGAAAATATACTGAAATCGAATGAAAAAATACAAAATACAAAATATATATATATATATTTATTGTATAAATACTTGAATTATTACTTCATTTATATATCTATAAATATATAAAATCGTCATAGCTTATATATAAATATTTTAAAGACTTCTCGCAATTTAATTTTTAAATTAATATCCGTAAATCTCTTGCATCTGGTTACTTCAGCTCTCGGCCAGCACAACGATGGCTTTGTGCGTTGCCCCGATGAGGCTCTGACTTGGCAGCATCGCAAGTTTCTGATCGTGCAGGAGATTCTGCAAAACCGGCCGGATGTTGTTTGTCTGCAAGTATTTATTTATGCCCAGAGTTAAGTGGAGCGCAGTCGCGCTTTAACATCTCGTTTTTTCGTACTGTGCAGGAAGTGGATCATTTCAAATTTCTGCAGACTGTGCTGGGCAGCCAGAACTATGCGGGCATCTTCTTTCCCAAGCCGGACTCGCCTTGCTTGTACATAGAGGAGAACAATGGCCCCGATGGCTGCGCCATCTTCTACAAGCGCGACAAGCTCCAGCTCATTGGCTATGACACACGCATCCTTGAGGTGTGGCGCGTGCAGAGCAACCAGGTGGCCATTGCTGCGCGGCTGCAGCTGAAGGCCAGCGGCAAGGAGTTCTGTGTCTGCACCACACACCTGAAGGCACGCCATGGCGCTCTGTTGGCCAAGCTGCGCAACGAGCAGGGCCGCGATCTGATACGCTTTGTCAAGCAGTTCGCCGGCGAGAGTCCGCTGCTGCTGTGCGGCGACTTCAATGCGGAGCCCATTGAGCCCATCTATGCGACGATTCTCGGCTGCGATCTCTTCAAGCTGGGCAGCGCGTATGCGGACATAAAGCTGGAGCGGGAACGAGATAGGGAAGATCAGGAGCAGTACACGGCCAGCTGCGAGGATCCCAATGAACTCATTGCGCAGTCCATCAAGCGCGAGCCTCCCTACACCACCTGGAAGATTCGCGAAGATGGCGAGGAGTGCCATACCATTGACTATGTGTTCTACACGCGAAAGCAGCTAAAGGTGAGTGGGCGTGGCATCAATTTAAATGAAATACCTTAATCTTCGATGATATTTTGCAGATCAAGAACTGCCTGGAGTTTCCGGCCGGAGAACAGATCGGCAAGAATCGTACGCCCAGCTTTGAATATCCGTCGGATCATTTTTCGCTCGTCTGCGACTTCGAGCTGCTGGATGACCCCCTTTCGGAGGACAACAACAAACCGCATGGCAACATACAGTAGAGCTTGTCAGTACACGCACACGGCTACACATAGACACACAAACACACACACAAGCACACACACACAACAATTACATAATAAATTGTGATATTAGCTCTTAGATACATTTTTAGCCATCTATACATATGTATGTATTATCTGTACTATATATGAGTGTAGCACGGCAAAGCTTGCTAAAACGAGATTTCATTAATAAACGAGTGTAACTTTGTAGGATTCATCATCGGTGTTTACATATGTATGTTAAACTATAAAATTAAAAAAAAAAATTAGATTTCATTTTTATTAACAAGGAAAAAAGGAAGATTCTCAGATTTAGTTATGCAAGGATTCTCGCTGGAATTTGATATGAGTGTTTATATTAAATAATAAGCTTTACGTAAAAAAGCTATTTTTTAACTATAAGCTTCAATATGTATTTACTTTGTAAATAATAATTATTAGCGACGGTGTGGAGTCATCGAATCTGAAATTATTTAGTAGGGGACTATCCAGATAACATTTTTCTCTCTATAGACTAAGCGAATTTTTTTTCTTCTATAGCTACATAGGAGATAAGTCAGTTAAATGATTTATATATATATATATATATATATATATATATATATATATATATATATATATATATATATATATATATATATATATATATATATATATATATATATAGACTAATTTGATACGCATATGTTCTGCTACCTCTGCTAATGCAGCTCTGAATATGATTTTTGGTTGACTAAATCAAACCACTTTATAAAATGGAAACCCCTATATCATAATATCGACTTCTTCATAAGCAAATCAATTTGTATTATTATATTTTGTGACCCACAAATGAATGCCAGATTCTCTATAAACGAGGGTTATGGAATAACAAGCTCTGTCCAATAGATATTACTGCGCAGACACATGAAGGGTCCACAGGCTTCATCTGAGTGAGGAGAGCAGTAATCGTTTGCCGATATATTACTGACAGCAATACCAAATTTATTAGATTTGTCATTTATAGACGGTTCATCCTCATTACTTCCAGGAATGTCTTAGCGGTTAATCAAAGCCCATTATATTTTAGTTTTGCAAGATCAGGTCTTAAATTTGCACTCATAGTTGTGGTCCAATGATATTGGTATAGATTAACTGTTAGAACTTATGCTAAGGCATTATTAGTATGACAAGTAGTTCGATATTTGTTATAGAATTATTTTCTGGATATTAAAGTTCTGTAAGCTTTGATAAGACTGAAATATTCTTACTTATTATAACATCATATACCAGTGTTATATAAATCATATATATGTTATTCAACACGATCAAGTGATTAGAAATCTAATATGGAAAGACTAATCATAGTCCTATCTCCGAGTACTACAAATTTCTATAGCATCACAGATTTAAGTTGTTTCGTATTTATTGTGACGTCATTCTCGCACAGCGTTTCATTTCCACTAGCGTAGTCAAGGGAGCCCACGTCAAAGGTAGAGTGCTTGAAGGTATTCGACACAAATTTAGTAAGCTATTAGCACAAAACGCGATATCTGGCAAATTGCGCTGGCGAAAACGAACTGCTGATGGTTGTTGCATAACAGAGCAAAATGCAGATACAGATATTATAAATAAGCTGTACATGTATTATGCATTTAACAAATAGTAGACATGTTCGCACTAAAATTTAATTGGGCTCGGGCTGCGTCTAGAGAAGGGCCAAGATGGCGGTCAGCACGAAGGAGGTGGCAACCATTACATAACCGGTGGAGTAGACCTCTTTGATCTTGAGGAAGCGACCAGTGTCCCAGAGCAGATGGCGCACACCGTTGGCGGCGTGGTAGCCAAACGGATAGGCGAGAATGAACTTGATGGCGGTCAGGGAGGCGCCGCTCAGCTGGAGACCCTCCACCATGGTGACGTAGTGGCTGATGTCTTGAGAGGCGACCAGAGCGCCAATGCCCAAGCCCCAAACGCCGACGCCAAGAGCCAGGCCGGTGCCGCGGTGCATGACGGACAGTATGGAGGTGAGCTGCGGCTTGTAGATGGTCAAGTGGGGTGACATCTCGCGACCCAGACGTTGATTCTTCTCAAAGAAGCTCTCATCCTTGATGGTTGAGCCGACAGAGACAACTTTCAGTGAGACCTGACGGTTAGCCGCGGCCATTTGTAGGCCTTGGCGGAGCGCAGCTGAGCGCACAAGAGAGCTGCTTAGAGCATACCTAGTAGATTTACAATTAAATATTTTCCAAATATGCGTGTGATGGATTAAATACGTACATTATGTTTCTATTTGCTTAAAACTTGCACACAGTGTGACAGCACTTGACACACTGAAAAATACCAAAATAATTGATATGGCTACACAATACAAATCTATCGATGGCTAGGTGTTTCGATATTTAAGTGCTAAAAAACAAAAGGCTTCTTATTTGCTTGATATTTCGAATAAATTCAAATTATTTATACTAAATATGAATGAAAAATTTTATGTAGCATTTAATAAGACGCCAGTTAGTAAAGTCAATTTTCAAGTACATAATAAGGTATTGTGCTAATCAGCTGCTCTTGCGTCAGTGACTCAATTTTGCGTTTCTCATATTCTGCTGCGTGTTGCAGCCTCACTGCTACGAAACTACGTTTTCGCACAAACGGCTGCAATGAGCGCAGCTCCACGGCCTGAGCCATCTTCAGAAAGAACCAGCTCAAATCTAACTGTGCCGTTCAACAGCAAGTTCATATTTTGCATTAATAGCCTGTGATAATGCGGATGAAACCGATAGACACTACCATCAATACCCACTGACAAGTCCTTCACATTCATTTTCCTGATCAAACAGACCAGTCCGCAGGCTGCCAATTTAGCGGAACGAGTAGATATAGTTTCGCATATGTAGCGCAGGCACAGTAAATCCTTCACGTTTGTCGTTCTAATGCCCAGATTATCCATTACCATTGCAGCATTACGATACTTTCCAGGCTCGTCCGACTCAATCTCTGTTATAAACCGAGTCTCAAATCTACCCCTATCATGAAGGGACTGTGACTTTACGCCCTTGAAAAGGACATCCTTGTCCATCAACTCCACCACAATGTGACGCACTAGCTCGCCCATATACATGCCAGAGATGCACTTCTCGAAAATCTGTTTCTTGGGATTCATGGAATGATGGTCTACCTCAATATCGTAGCGAGTGCGCACAAAATCGAGCACGCCGTTGTCCCCAAAGGCACCCCATTCGCAGTTGATAATCATATAGGGCTTTGCACTGTTTTGATATCCCGGAAGCATTTCCACATTCGATGTCTTCTCCACGTAGCAGGCGTTACTGCCCGTGCCCACAATCATTCCGATTTTGCAATTCGGCCTAGAAAAGGCACAGGACATCAAAGTTCCCGTCGTATCGTTGAGTATGGCGACGACATTGACCTTAAGGTCACCACGACGGTTGATAGCATCTCGAAGCATCTCTACAACGTTCTTGTTAACCACTCCTTCAGCCTTGAAGCCCTTCGTCCAGGCGACTAGAGTGCCGTTATCAATGCCAACCTGCTTGCACGGAAAAGAAAATGTGAAGCCAAGAGGCAAATTGGCGTTTTCCAGTTGATGCTCCCTGCAAAAGTCAGATAAACACTGCGCTATAAAGTCGAATAGTTTGACGCCTGGGCCCTCCATTACAGACTTGGCAATGCCGTAGGTCTTGCCATCAATATGAACGCTGCTCTCAGACTCCAAGGTGACCAAGAGGACCCGAAAGTTGGTCCCGCCAAGATCGAGCGCCAGGTATTTGCCCCTCTCCCTGCCTGAGGGCAAGTCCTGCACATAGGTTATAAAACACTTTATTGTAGCTCTTGGATGCGTGTCCTTGGCAAGACCCATAGTGATTTCCCTGGTCATCCGAAGAATTATCTCCTCCATTTTGCTTTGGTCTATCTCGAACTGCTGACAGATTTTGAAAGCGTCGGGGTAAAGTGTCCGTACTTCTTCCATGACCAAGGGATATTCAAGGAAGAGATGTCAGCTACTTCAATTTAGAATTTTTTTTTTTGTGATTTTTAACTAAAAATTAGCATAAAAGTTTTTTTTATAGAAGTGACATTTTAAATGTATTTACGTTGAGTCCGAAATCTGGCACAGTCGAATAGTTTCAAAATAACTTGATTTGCAAATACTGCAGTTCAAAATGGGATTTGTAGTTCCATGTGATATTATATTTTTTACAAAATTCCATCAGAAGTCGACAACTGCCATATTTTGTGGTTCTGGCTCTGAAAACATTGACCAACAGTAGCCATTTCCAAAACTTGGTGATATCAACTAGATTTGGACAAGCTATACTCTTACTATGGAGTGTTCCTCAATTTGCCACGCCTCAGTAGGCTAGGACATAATCAGTCTGTAAGGGAGGTCAACTGTTAACTTAGTTAAGTTTCCAGAACTAATGTTGAAAAAGTGTAGAAGGCAATGTAACGCAAATTGCCACATCCCAATGCCCATAGCTACAATATATACATACATTTATTAAGCTGCGGTCGTATACAATCTGAGTTCCAAGTTCCAAACCTCTATTTTTCCAACTCTCTGAAGTGTTCATGATGAACATACGTCCAGAAGCTATCTGCTATATGGATGAGTATGCTACTTGGCTGCTATGATACGTTAAGTGCCGCGGATTTGGAATAAGTTGAAGCGTTGTAGTCAGATGTAGTTTTTCAGCTACATAATTCTTAAACAGAATAAAAACCGAAATTAAATTTTATAGCCTCCATGTATTACAAAACATCTGACTAATGCAATGGCTCTATTATAAAAGTATATCTGTTTATGTATCACAGCATTATCAAAGGTGTCTGAATGTCCAACAAACGGACAGAATAAAGCGACGCATTGTTGCTGTTGCCGGCGCTTTTGGATGTGTCTGTGAACACAGACTTGATTGTCTTTCCGGCTGCACAGGTGCCAGCAAGGTACTCGGTGGAGTCGACGAAGTGGGCGGACGCCGAGTGTAGACAGCAGCTGCTAAAGCCGCGCCGCGACCCGAACCGTCTTTAGAACGCTTCAGCTGAAATTTTGCAGAGCCCTTCAACAGTAATTTCATATTTTCCTTCAGTAGCCCATGATAATGCGGATGAAAGCAATAGACACTGCCATCAATGCCCACTGTTATGTCCTTGACGTTCGTTTTCTTGATCAAAGAGACCAGTCCACACGCTGCCAGCTTAGCGGATCGTGTGGATATCGTTTTGCATATGTGGCGCAGACACAGTAAATCCTCCTCGTTGGATCCGCTGATGCCCAGCTTATCCATTACTTTGCAGGCGTTGCGTAATTCGCCCGGCTTGTCGGACTCGATTTCACTTATGAAGCGAGTAACAAATTTACCCCTTTCACGAAGAGTCTGAGATGTTGCATCCTTGAAAAGGACGCCCTTGTCCACCAACTCCACCAGAATGTGGCGCACCAACTCGCCCATATACTTGCCAGAGATGCACTTCTCGAAAACCTGTTTGGTCGGATATAAGGACTCCCTGTCGACTGCCTTATCGTAGCAAGTACGCACAAAGTCTATCTCCCCATTCTCCCCAAAGGCACCCCACTCGCAGTTGATGATCATATGGGGCTTTGAGCTGGTTTGATATCCCGGAAGCATTTCCACATTCGATGTCTTCTCCACGTAGCAGGCGTTTGTGCCCGTGCCTAAAATCATACCGATTTTGCAATTCCGCTTCTGAAAGGCGCAGGACATCAAAGTTCCTGTCGTATCGTTGATAATGGCGACGATATCTACTTTAAAGTCTCCTCGACGGTTGATAGCTTCTCGAAGCAACTCAACAACGTTCTTGTTGACCACTCCCTCAGACTTGAAGCCTTTCGTCCATGCAACCAGAACTCCATGGTCAATACTAATATGCTTGCATGGAAAGGAAAATGTGAAACCAAGTGGCAAATTGTCATTTTCTATTTTATGCGCTTTGCAAAACTCTGCTATGCTCTTGGCAATAAAATCAAATAGCATTATTCCCGGGCCTTTCCTAACAGCCTTGCTAATTGCATATTTCTTGCTAATTACATCAATCTCCGTATCGCTAATTAAGTTAACCAGCAAGACACGAAAGTTCGTACCACCAAGATCCAGTGCAAGATACTTTCCCCTTTCGCTGCCAGTTGGAAAGTCTTGAACGCAGGTCTCAAAACACTTTATCGAAGCACTCGAATGTGTCTCCTTTGCAAGACCCATGTAGATTTCGTTGGTCATAGCTTGAACAATCTTACCCATTGCCCCTTCGTCTAGTTCAAATTGCTGACAGATTTTGTAAGCTTCTGGGAACATCTGCTCTAATTTACCCATTGCCCAGATGCCTTCAATATGAAGCCACTTTATATGCTTGTTCAGACGTAAAATTTGTTGAGCTTTTTCAAAAAAATAAATAAATCATTCTTTATCGAGTGCTTAGATTGGCACATAAAAAAATACAAACATAATTATATCCCCACGTGAAAGAGAACCATATCATGAGAGTCCTGCACAGAAGCAGAGTAGCTTTAAAATTAATTGCAAGAAATAAATAAAAATATACAGTTTTATAAAAAATTGATTATTTACATGTATCTAAATAGTTAGATGATTTTATCAGCGTCATAAAAAAAACATAAGCTACGTGATGAATATATTTTTTTTTGGTTTTAGTGTTGATGTTAGACCAGCTACAATAGCAGCACCCACTCCTGGACTATCATCTGCGTTGACGAGCTCAAACTTATTCTCGGGATTGGTCAGCATTAAGGTATACTTATTTAGGTTCTCCTGGTAATTGGCATACAGGCGATATACACCACCATCAACAGCAATCGTAATCTTCGAGTAACCCATCTGATTGACCAGGCAGGCTACACCGACAGCTACCAGCTTGGCGGAACGGGCCCCGACTATCTTGCAAATGAAGCGCAACGTGGCCAAGTCACGTTCATTGCAGTTATGGATGCCGAATTTGTCCATGACTTCCTGAGCTTTCGTATAAACATTTGGTGGATCTGCCTCGATATCCATAATCGCCTTCATTTCCATTTTCCACTCGATGCCTATATACGCCATGCTCGCACCCTTAAAAATGACTCCCATATTTATTAGACGCACAACTATGAGGCGCACCAGTTCACCCAGATTCAGTGTGCTGATGCATTTCTCAAAATATTTCAAACCCGGATTGTTGGAGTTCGCATCGATAATCTTGTCGAACTCGTTGCGCACAAAGTCCAAATGGCCGTTGGAGCCAAAATTGCCCCAATCAGTGTTGATGATCATCAATGGGTGTTTCGTCTCCTCTTCAAACCTTTCGCAAGCCTCAACCTGCTCCACATAGGCAGCATTTGTGACTAATCCAACAATAAGACCCATTTTACAATTGGGATGAGACCAGGCGAGTGCCATCAGGGAACCGGTGGAAATATTGACAATTGAATTCAGGTTAATTTGTACATCCTTGAATTCATCCAAAGCATTTCGCAGCAACTGCAACACATTTTTGCCGATGGCGCTTTGAGCACCATATCCCTGAGTCCATCTGAGCAGAATGCCAACATCCAGGGATAACTGGTTGAGGTCAAAAGCGAATGCAATTCCCATGGGCAAATTATCCTTCTCAACCTTTTTAGCTCTGACAAATACTGCAATATTTTGGGCCAAAAAATTGAAAAGCGTAGTGCCCCGCGATGCGGCTATCGTATGTGGTATGATGACGCACTTGGAGCTCATGTAGACGTCATTCTCGCTGCTGAATTTGACCAGCATAATACGGCAGTTGGAGGGCCACATCTCTAAGGCAAGGAAACGACCTCGTTCGTCTCCTGTCGGCAGCTGCTGTACATAACTCAGCCAACAGGGTATAGAGGATCGACTATGTGTATCCTTGCCCAGACCGTTTAGTAATTCGCGCGACATTGAGTTCCGAATGGTTATCATAGCCTCCTCACTGAGCATAAATGGCTTTAGTACTTTCCATGCTTCTGGAAAGTCAGTTTCGGGATCATAATTCTGCATCTTCGAGAAAAACGTGAATTTTGGAAATATATTTATATTTAGTAAAAATTGTTTTCTATTTATCTATTCTTTTTCGTTTTTTTCAATTGAATACAATATTTTGATCTGAATAATGTTTCGTAATTTATTTACAGTTTGAAAATGATTGTTAAGTAAAAAGTTCTCAATAATTCTTTAAATAATTTCTCAATTTACTAATTTATAAGCAAACCCGAGTAGGAGATGTCCTGATCTGCGCTTCGCCATTGTCAACACCCTTACTTCACTACTCTGACACCAAGTAGCAAACTTAACTAAAGTTGCAGCTGACAATTTAAGTTCGCCATCCTGATCAAGAATATGTATCATTTATATGGTCTGCAGCGCCTCCTTCTGCTTGTTACATACATTTTGAAAAAACCATGAAAAATTCTTTTCGCTCTACACATTGGGACAGTATGTACCCCATTTCCCACAGAACTGATGTGGGTTAAATTTAAATAAAACTTGTATTAAATATAGAGTATATTTGTGCATGCTAAAAACATTTCATAATTTAATCAGACCTATCAATCAATTTTTTCGGGTTTCATTGTCGATGCTAGACCAGCTACGATAGCAGCACCCACTCCTGGGCTGTCTTCTGAAATGACAAACTTAAATTTGTTGTGGGGGTTGGTCAGCATTAAAGTATACATATTAAGATTCTCCTGGTATGCGGGATACAAACGATATATACCACCATCAACAGCAATCGAAATGTTCGAGTGGTTCATCCGATTGATCAGGCAGGCTACACCGGCAGCTACCAACTGGGCGGACCGGCGGCTAACTATCTGGCATATGAAGCGTAGCATGGCCAAGTCACGGTCACTGCAATTTCGGATACGAAACTTTTCCATGACTTCCTGGGCGCTTGTATAAACATTAGGTGGATCCGATTCAATAGCCATAATCGACTTCATTTCCATTTTCCATTGAATGTCGAAGTAGTCCATGCTCGCACCTTTAAAAATTACTCCCATTTTCACGAGACGCACAACTATGAGGCGCACTAGCTCCCCCAAATATAAAGTGCTGATACACTTCTCATAATACTTCTTGCCCGGTTCGCTGGAGACACCATCAACTATCAGGTCGAACTCATTGCGTATGAAGTCCAAATGGCCATTGGCACCAAAGTTTCTCCACTCTGTATTGATGATCATCGAGGGGTGTCTCACCTCTCCATCATGATTTCCGCACGCTTCAGTCTGCTCCACATAGGCGGCGTTTGTGGATGTGCCCACGATCAACCCCATTTTACAATTGGGAGAAGAGCAGGCGAGTGCCATCAGCGTGCCGGCCGAAATGTTGACAATTGAATTCAAGTTTATGCGTATGTCCTTGTACTCATCCAAAGCATTCTGCAGCAGCTTCACAATGTTTTTACCCACCGCGCCTTGAGCGCCATAACCCTTGGTCCAGCTAAGCAAAATGCCTACATCCAGGGACGGCTTGTGAAGTTCAAAAGCGAATGCAATTCCCATGGGCAAATTATCCTTCTCAACTTTTTTAGCTCTGACAAATACTGCAATATTTTGGGCCAAAAAATTGAAAAGCGTAGTGCCCCGCGCTGCGGCTACCGTATGGGGGACAAGGACGCACTTGGAGCTCATGTAGATGTCTTTCTCGTTACTAAACTTGACCAGCATAATGCGGCAGTTGGTAGGCCACATCTCTAAGGCAAGGAAACGACCTCGCTCGTGCCCTGTTGGCAGGTGCTGTACATAACTTAGCAAACAGGGTATAGAGGATCGTGTGTGCGAGTCCTTGTGTAGACCTTGAAGTACTTCGCGTGACATTGAGTCTCGGATGGTTATCAGAGATTCGTGGCTGAGCATAAATGGCTTCAGTAATTTCCACGCCTCTGGAAAGTCTTCCTCGGGATCAAACACTTGCATCGTATTAAAAAATATATTTACGGGAAATTTTGACTCTGATTTTGGAGAGTTATGTTTTGTTGTCTGCTTTTTATAGTGTTGATTGAAACAAACAATTTAGATTGAACCCTATTTTGAAATTTATTTAAATTGAAAACTCCATATAAGTAATTTAAGAAAATATATATCGCCGCCATAATTGTCGTTCATTGTCCAAAAGCAGCTAAGTATTTTTTTTTTTTTTTGCAAATCTCAAAACACACTTTGCAGTAACATAACTGCAGTAAATTTGACCCCTAATCTTTGAAAGATATGGGTTTTATTTCGGACTGCACATAGATTTAGTGGACGGTGGGCAATTAGGATCTTATAAGCTACGGTGCAGTAAGCTTATTTAAATATATGCTTTCTTATCGTATTTCCACTTTGATATAAATATAAAAAGTTACTATCTTTTAGAAATTACCGAGTGCTTTGAGTTTCACACAAATCAAACACAAGTGCTCTAGTCAAGAGCACAAAACTAAATGGATAGAACCTAAATCAACAAGACAGTAAGAATTTTAGTAAATGTACGATAGTCCCATGAACCCGTAGAGCATGAAAATTCTGGGTATAATGGTTTTGTGAAAATGTAATTATCTTGGTATCCATAAACTATCTTTATATGCAACCTATCCGTCTGTCCTTCCATTTAAACGTGACCATCTCATTAACCACAGAAGCTAGAAACTTAATATACTTCATGCATATTGTTATATACCACTTCCTTATGGATATAAATAGAAAATTTTATTTTTTAGTTTTTATATCAATTTATCTCTACAGATCTATATTATTACACGATATGGAAATAAACAAAAAGTTTACCTGACGGAAGAGCTAATGGTTAGGGGGCTAGTTCTTTTAATAACCTAGATCACTTGAATCCTTAAAGTCAAAACGCAGAATATGTATAGAATAGGTAATATGTGGATGTATTAAAGTAGTTCAATAATTGAATCAAGATCTATTAACGGCTTTAATTTTACATGTTGTAAATATCTTATTTGTATTCTAATGTCGATGCTAGACCAGCTACAATAGCAGCACCCACTCCTGGGCTGTCTTCTGCGGCGATATATTCGAATTTATTGTTGGGATCGGTCAGCATTAAAGTATATTTATGAAGGTACTCCTGGTAACTAGCATACAGGCGATATACACCACCATCAACAGCAATTGTAATCTTCGAGTAGCCCATCCGATTAACCAGGCAGGCTACACCGGCAGCTACTAACTTGGCGGAGCGCATCCCGACTATCTTGCAAATGAAGCGCAACGTGGCCAAGTCACGTTCATTGCAGTTATGGATGCCGAATTTGTCCATGACTTCCTGAGCTTTCGTATACACATTTGGTGGATCTGACTCAATATCTATTATAGCCTTCATTTCCATTCTCCATCGTATTCTTAAGATATCCATGCTCGCACCCTTAAAAATGACTCCCATATTTATTAGACGTACAACTATGAGGCGCACCAGTTCACCCAGATTCAGTATACTTATGCATTTCTCGAAATGCTTCATGCCCGGATTAATGGAATCTTCATCTATAATCTTGTCGAACTCGTTGCGCACAAAGTCCAAATGGCCGTTGCAACCAAAATTGCCCCAATCAGTGTTGATGATCATCAATGGGTGTTTCGTCTCCTCTTCAAACCTTTCGCATGCCTCAACCTGCTCCACATAGGCAGCATTTGTGACTAATCCAACAATAAGACCCATTTTACAAATGGGAGAAGACCAGGCGAGTGCCATCAGGGAACCGGTGGAAATATTGACAATTGAATTCAGGTTAATTTGTACATCCTTGAATTCATCCAAAGCATTTCGCAGCAACTGCAACACATTTTTGCCGATGGCGCTTTGAGCACCATATCCCTGAGTCCATCTGAGCAGAATGCCAACATCCAGGGATAACTGGTTGAGGTCAAAAGCGAATGCAATTCCCATGGGCAAATTATCCTTCTCAACCTTTTTAGCTCTGACAAATACTGCAATATTTTGGGCCAAAAAATTGAAAAGCGTAGTGCCCCGCGATGCGGCTATCGTATGTGGTATGATGACGCACTTGGAGCTCATGTAGACGTCATTCTCGCTGCTGAATTTGACCAGCATAATACGGCAGTTGGAGGGCCACATCTCTAAGGCAAGGAAACGACCTCGTTCGTCTCCTGTCGGCAGCTGCTGTACATAACTCAGCCAACAGGGTATAGAGGATCGACTATGTGTATCCTTGCCCAGACCGTTTAGTAATTCGCGCGACATTGAGTTCCGAATGGTTATCAGAGCCTCCTCACTGAGCATAAATGGCTTTAGTACTTTCCATGCTTCTGGAAAGTCTGTTTCGGGAGAATACCTCGTCATCTTACAACAAAAACCAGTGTGTTAAGTAAACGCGAAATTTGCACACAGTGTTGTTGGAGTTGTGGACTTTGTTGTATTTGTGTACTGTAGTCGATTGTTCGGTATACATGTGTTGAATGAAATATAATATTTTGAGAGAACAACATGTGATTTATTTACAGTATTCAAATTGCGTATAAGTAGAGTGTAAAAAAATGCTTTAGAGAAATGCTTAATTGGCTAATTTGGTTATCAGAGAAACATATGGACAAGGGCTGTCTGCTATGAGCATGAATGTGCAGTTAGCTGCCTGCTATGACACGATGAATTCCGCGGTTATTGCTTGAATGAGGTTAGGTTAACGCGCTGTTTTAGAACTAGGTTAAACTTAAACGCAGCAAGTAACAAAGTACAGATGTATGCTTTTGTGTATAATTAATTAAATAATAATCTAAATAGCGGTCTGCTGCGCTCGTCACGTCAGAAATATATCGGAGAACTCGCCGTGCAGCAGATCCGCGAATGGATGGAAGCTGTCCAGGGCTGCCAGCGGGCTGATGCATGCAGATGGCTGCTGATCGCTGGCAAAGTCAAAAGAGTCTGTTGAGTGGTCCAGCAATCGCAAGCTCAGCTCCACATCTGGCTTGTCCAGAGTCAAGTTCATCGATATGGGCAAGTCGCCGCGCGATGGCAGCGCAGAGCTGCCAGATACCAGCAGCTCAGGATGATAGCTGTTGAGGCAGTGCAGCGAGTCGCTGTCCGACTCCAGCAGCAGTGTGTTAAGCTCGTCTAGCGCTTGCATGCCCAGCAGGCTGTCCGTATCCAGCGCTGCACTGCCGTGCACACTTCCGCTGCTGCTGCTACTGCTGCTGTTAGAGGCGGCTGAGGAGAGCGATGCATAGGCTGAGCTGGGCGAGGAGGCGGCTGCGCAAAAGGCGGGCGAGCCCACGGAAGAGGATGCATAACAGGATTCCGGCGAGCTAATGGCCACACTTGTGGCACTTGTCATTATGGGCGTGGCTGTTGCTACAGTTGCCTTGGATTGTTTGGACTGTCGCTTGGCAGGCGTCTTTTTGCTGCACTTCACTGGCTTTTTGGGCTTGGCTGGTGGCGTTGGCTCCAACTCAATGTCCAAGTCCATATCTGGCTCGGTGTCCACGCTGACGTGCGCCTCTCGGCTGGCACTCTCGCGCAGGCACTCGACTAGGAACTCGCTTTCGTAGCTGGGATCATGCAGGGACTTATCCAGCATGCCAATGTACTTCATGGCCAGCCGCAGCGTCGTTATCTTGGTCAGCTTCTCGTTGGTGTTGGCCGCATCCTCCCCCGTAATGGACTGCGGCACACAGTGCCGCAGGTGCTCGAATGCCATATTGATCTCCCGCATGCGCGAGCGCTCCCTTGCGTTGGCTGTCTTCCGGCGATACTTGCTTAGCGGAGGCGCTTTCGTCTTCGCCGAGCTCTTGCCCTTGGCCTTGCTGCAGATGGTCGCTGCAGGCTGCAGCTCTGCGGCTGGCGCGGCTATCGGTGCGGGCAGCTCACCAGGCAGTCGCTTCTGTCTCTTCTGGCGCAGCGAGTACTTCTCGCCCCGACGGCTGCCCGCCGCTGTGGCTGCCTTACGCTTACGTGAATCCTTCCCGTTCAGTGGCTCAGCTTGGTCTTTGTCCAGCTCCATGTCCGAATCGGCGTAGTTGTGCAGCTCGTATGCGTTTGATTTCATCTGCAATGAGGTTCAAGAGTGAAAGTTCGCGTCAGCTATATTATTTCATTGAGTGGTTAGGTTTTTGGGCCTGCTTCTTGAACTTAGGCGTGGGCTGTGCCGCCCCAGCAATCAAAAGCAATTAACAATTTGTTAGAATTGCCCAAAAATGCTGTTCCATCGCAATCGACTGCTGAACGGGGCAAACCAATGGACCGTAACTTGTCTAACCCACCCGCTAAATTTCCGTGAACGCTTCAAAAAAAAAACTGAAGTCGCAGTGGTGCTGTGTGATGGCGTGTGGTGTGGTGTTGTGTGGGCGCTTCCTTCATGCCGCCGTCGTTAAAACCCAGTGAAGCCGAAAAACGCATAGACCAAAAAGTCATAAACAAATTTATTCTTAGGCAGGGCTCAGCTTTTCCAATTTGGACTTCATTAAAACAAACTATTTTCCAATTCCACAATCAGACGCATTGCGCATTGCGCAATCGCAAATGCTGCGAATCGAAAAACTACTACGCCTGAGTATGTCTGATTGAGTGGCTCATACATTTAACGCCTGACTCATGCCCGGGCTCCCAGAAACGGACAATGCCCACAATTCGATTCGTCAGCGGATCGCGTTGCTAATCCCAAAAAGGTTGCCTCAAGGCGGCAGCTGTGGCACTTGCAACCGACAACTGCAAACATCTCAGGCTATGTGATTTTAATCGTTGCGCAATTGACGTTTGCCTATCAAATTTAAAGTTATACTCGATCTCTGGCCAACACACATATATGTATATGTATAGGCGTGGCCAATGAAGGACTGAGATTAAAAATATATTTAAGTTAAGTTAAGCCTAAAAATTGATTCAAACTGCCTAAGTGCAGATTGCCTGATATACATAAATACTTGACTTTTTCACATACTTATATATTTTTGAGAAAAATGTGAAATTTAACTTTAAGATTTTTAGCTTTTCAAATGGAATATTGAGACTGATGAAATATTTAACTAACTAACTAATTTAAATGTGGATAGCTACCTGATATGTATATGTATAAACATTTGACTCTATCTTATATGATTTGCTGCAAATAAAACGAATGTAAAATTTAACTTTAACATTTTAAGTTCACTTAATGGAGTTCAGTTAGAAAAAATATTTAGGTACATTAGCTAAATCTATGATTCAAGATATAAACATTTGACTTTTTCGTATATCTTTGCAACGAATGTAAAATTTCACTTAATATTTGTAATTTGTTATTAAGATTGTAAAAATATTAGTGTAACTTAAAAAAAATTTAAAAATTGATTCAAAATACTAGCATTAGACTTTTTCATATATTTGCAGAGAAGGTAAAATTTTACTAATTCTTTGAGCTCACTATAATGATTTAAATTATGCGCTTACAATATGTATTGAATTTAATTCAATTTATTCAAGTTATTTGCTATAGATTTTTTTTTAGACATCAGACAGCAAAGTACCTAAAATTGCTTTTGATTAATTTGAAATTCATATTTCAAATAATTTCGTTTTGCATCGCAGACAGAATCAATTAATCTTACGTTATTAATTGCACGGATGACTGTGGCCGTTGTCTCAGCTGTAAAGTTCAGTAGTCTCTATGACTAGGTCACTTAAGCAGCAACAAATTAAAGATGACTTCATAAAGTATTTATTAAAATGAAATAAAATCAAACTAAAAGTTTTTACTATTTATAGCTATAGTATATATAGTATATTCATTTAATTTGTTCAATTTAATCAAAATGTCTAAAAAGTTGCAGTTTGTATTTGCAAAAGTTGTCTTTAAATGGTTGTTCCACAAGCCACTTGCACAACAATGTTGCTGGGAAAGTTTTTCCCTGTTTTGCGGTAGGTCAACTGTACTAAATATTTTCCATGACTTTTTCCACAAGCTTTTCATTTTCTATATATTTGTTTACTTAATTTTGTTTTGCTTTTGCGGTCGCGGCTAAAGTAAAAACAGCAACAAAAAACAACGAGAGGTAAGCAAATGGCAGCTATTAATGAATGCAGTTTAATGCAAGACTTAAGTTACATGAAATGTAACTTGAGGTACGTCACAGCGTCATCAGCAGCAGCAACTAAAACAACAACAACAACAGCAGCAGCAGCAGCAACAATATGTTGTTACCGCCTAAACAATATGTCGAATGTTTCTGCACTGATGCTAACGCCCTTGCTTGTTGCTTGGATTGCGCCTTGGCCTCATAAGCAGTCAGATTAGAGTCGACTGTGCAGAGGTGTAAATCTGACCAGATTGATTGCAATCAACAAGAGACAGAATGAGAGAGGGAGAGAGAGAGAGAGATCGTGTCAGGTTCACTTAAATGGGCAATTTAGTGCAGATTGCCAAAATTGGCAACATATATTCTTGTACGACCCGGCCCAGTCTCAGTTGGACTTGGCTCGGCCAGTTGCTGGCACTTGTTGCATAGCTTTGACCATTCCAAGTGAATCGTGGCTTGAAACAAGTTATTGTTGCTGCTGCTGTTGCTTGTGAATTGCTGTTGTCTGTCTAACAGCATTGCACTTTTCATCGTTTACCGTTAGGCGCGCTATAAGGCCTGGACTGTGCGATAGAGATCTCTCCTTTAGTCTATCCACCAGACGAATTGGCCAGTAACTAATGCTAATGCCAATGCTAATGCCCCAACTGCTCGCTGCCTATGCAATCTTCGTGTCTGACTTCCAACAGTGCCTCAAAATCCGCCACTTTCGACACGTTCAAGACAAAACCAAAAAAATAATTCACTTTGCACTGTTCGTGCCAGCTTTGATTTCTGTTGCTGCCCCCCTGATTTACATGGCAATTAATTCTTGCCACGCGACGCTGGTTGCATGAAACACGGCAGGTTTTCTAGTGCCAACGACTGCTGAATGATCTTCATACTTATCAGAATGATATTGTAAAAGAGAAACTTTTAGAATATTTTGATTTTCATATATACATATTCTAAAATTAATATGAATGACACTTGTGATGAGACATTCATCAAATTGTTGCTGACGCATAACAATTTCGCCGGGAATCACGAAGTGTGGACATGTTTTGCGAATGAGTCGTGCAAGTTAAAGCAACATCATCTTTGAACTTAGAGCTATAAATTATGAAAGTATACAGTCGAATTGCGACAATGTATCCCCGGCTGAGTCGAAAATCTCCATGATTGGTAAAAACTGCTGGCGAAAAAATTCATTAATTCATAAAAACTATATATATTTTGGTTCCCTCGTCAATTGGTAGTATGCTTTTTTTTTTTCTACGCAAATAATATTTAGCCTCTTATATATTGCAATTTTGTTAACTTAAACTCTGACATATCGCAAACCTGAATATATCCCTTGCCATTGAACTATTGGAATGCTGTACTGTTTTAATAATTTTTATATTAAATGTATTTATCTTTACACAATATTTGTTATAAGATTAATGTGTACTAATCAAAATCTGTAAGATTTCAGTTTAACCTTACATAAAGTTAATAGCTTATGATAAAGAAAATGTAAATATTCAAGTGCATGCTAAATTTTTTTTTTTTTAGTTTCTTAATTTTTTATTTGCAAATGCTAAATGTAAATTGCAAAAATTAGATATCTTTACTCTAAACTAAATAAGAAAATATATACAAAATGTTTAAAATTTTTTAATTTTATATTTCTAATCAACAATTTTAGCTGCTAAAGAAACTCAAAGCAATATCAAATATATTTTGGTATACATTCTAAAATTCCCAGTTCGCAAAGCTAATATGCCCTTCCACTTATAGTTCATGAGGCGCTCGTTACTGCAAGTAGGTGCACAAAAAGTTTACGCGACATGCAAGAAACAAGCTGCAATTAAGAGCAGTGCAAGTTCTCAGAGGAGCCCTCTTTTCACCTGCAACAACATTCGCCTTGTCGTTACCTGCGGCTGCTTTTGGCGCCAAAATGACGTGAAAATTAGCAAGTTCCGTGTGTTGGCTCTACAAATTGCATGCGATTAGAGATATTCGCGGCTAATAAATGCTGTTCGACAAACAGCGGCAGGCGCATAGCCTGCGCTGGCCTGCGTGGGCGTGGCTGCACGGCAGGATGTGTAGGAAGCTCACACAGGATGTAGCGCTCTGGCTTCTGCACTTGCTCGCTTGTTGATTGGCGCATTCGAGGCGCACGCCGCTTAAGTTTTCAATTACGCGGCAGCACAATGCGAAACCAATTGAAATGCGCAGACAACAAGCACAACTAACATTTCCCTCTTAAGGAAATTTGCCCTTACCATCAACAACAAAGCAGACAAAAGGCCCGTCGTGCGTGCGCCCAGCCGTGAAGGGGCTGGGTGAAGTTCGTTTTCAAAATGTTCCATGTTTGTTTATTTTTTTGATGTGCATGCACTGCAGGGAGTAGCTGTCTATTCGAAGTGAACTTGAACCTACTCGCATTTTTGGGGATAGCCATTACAGCAAGAGCAGTTAGTGCTCGGGCGAATGGAGTTGGCAGCAGTTGTTGATGGAGAACGAAGTGGGCCAGGATGTATGAGCATGTAACGAAATCGTTGCTGAACAAATTGAAAATTGAAAACGGAACTGAAGCGGAATATCATAGATATTGATTGGCTAATCGATTATCATGTTATCGATAGCATAGTAGAAGTAAAATGTATTAAGTGCTTGCATGCAGTCTTTAAGAAACTTACTAAGCCTATTTTAAAAATATATTGACATAAATTATGTATTCTTGGATTTTATTGCTGTATTTTTAGTTTTGTTTTAAACTTTATTTACTTAAAAAAAAAAAAATTGATTTCATTGATCGACACATCACATCAACCTGAACCTTTAGTAGAAGATTCACATACTCCACGAGTATGTCGTGGTAGGTGTATGGCAACTATAGATGTTACCATTAACAGCCACTGATAAGCCGCTGACATTCATCTTGCTAACTAGAGTTACGAGTCCACAGACCACCAGCATGGCGGAACGCCTGAACAAAAGAAGCGCACACAGGCTAGATCCTTCTCGTTGCTGGTCCTGATACACAGGCGATCCAGAACCAGAGCAGTACTGCGATAATCCCCTGGCGTCTCAGACTCTCTCCAGTATGTAGCGAGTATCGAATGTACCTGGATCCCTAAAGCCCTGTGAGTTGATGCCCTTGAAAATGAGCCTATTATTCATAAGATCCAATATGATTTGGCCCATATAGATGCCAGAGACGCACTTCTCAAAGTCATTTTTCCTCCGATCGGGCGACAACTTGTTCACGGCGTTATCATAGACATATGAAGTCGAATTCGCCATTATACCCAAAAGATCGCCACTAAGTAGCCTTGCAACACTTGGGTATTTGCCGTTTTCTTAACATAACAGGCATTCGTGCAGACAATAGAATTCCTCTCGGGTCTGTAAGCATTGCGACTAATTTGACTCTGATATCAGTGTGTCGCTTTATGGCATTCGCAATCGCTTAACAACATTCTGACCCTCAACTTCTGAACAAAAAAATCCCTTTGACCAGTTGAGCACCTTTAATAATGGACGTCTGTTCGTAGGGAAACGAAAAGATGAAGCTCAGCGCCAGATTCTTCATTGCAATATTTAATTCGTGACAAAATTCGGCGAGACACTATGCATTATATTGAAATAATCTCTTGCCTGGGCCGTGCTTAAAACTACTGATCAGATCATAGGTTCTGGATGTTATCTCCACATCTGTAATCCAGTAGGACACAAATATTGGAACAGCCTAGACTAATTGACTAATTGCGCTGCTTCTTACCAGGAACTCACTAAGACAGCTCACATATTGGATATACCATAATAAGAATCTTCTGCTTGCTACGCTTGCGCTTTGCCATTGGCACAGTTCTGGCCGTATGTATGCTCACATGCAACATAATAGAAATGCCTATGGCAATATATATATATAATATACCCGGCTCAGTCGGCCCAACGACAACAACAACTAAGCAGACAAAAGGCGCGCCGTGCGTGCGCCCAGGCGTGAAGAGGCACCAAAACAGGGGGCGCAGGGCGTGGTATGATTCGAGTTTTTTCATTAGGTTTTTTTATGTTTTGGGCGCTGCAGGGAGTTACTGTCTATCCGAAGCGCACTTGAAACTGCTGACGAGTGCCGTCCCCCAGCTCCGCCCCAGTTGCAGTCGCTGCATTTTTAGGTGTAGCTATTAAATTTAGAACTATTTTTCTGTACGCTTGTCTGCACGCGAGGAAGGTAGAGTGCGGCGGTCTAGTGGGAGCAGGAGGAAGCGCTGGAAAATGAAGCAGAATGCCTCAAGTATGCGAGAAAAGCTGCATTTGTTACTAACCTACAGAAGCAACGAACAGCGAAATGAGACAAAGAATTTCTTGGCGCTTTCTACTGCATTGAAATGTTCCTTTCGACTAATGAAATACCTGTGCAGAAAAGCCATTCAAACGGAATCATAAAAGAAGTGAATGTTACTCAAACCTATACACAATGAGAATAACTTAAATTGTTGTTATTATGGGCTTTTTATATTAAAAAATAAGCAAATATTAAATGTTTATGGTACAGACTGTGCCTCCCAAACAAATGCTAGTTATTATTTATATGCAGACCCGATCTATCAAATCGACGATTTGCTTTATAGCACTTTTTTGTTTATTCTAAACAGCATTTTCACTGCGCATTTCGAAAGAAAAGTTTAACTAAATCAGAAAATCAATTTTGTTCATTGTACTTTTAGTAGCTCTAAAATTAGTTTTTATTGTAACCAAGTTCTGTTTTCGCTTCTCTCAATCTCTTAAAATTATAATTCCTTATTTGCTTTTTGTGAAAAGCATCCCGATTCTGCAATGCTTAATGCGACTTTGTCATTGCCGTCGAAGTTGTTGTTGTTGTTGTTGTTGTTGTTGTCTCGTGCTGTTGCCAGCTGCATGTGGCCGCCTTTATTGTTTTCTTTCAGCTTTCCGCCTGCATCTCAGTTTCCATTTGCGTTGGGCTGAATTTTATTTTTAGTCAGCTTGCGGCGGGTTTCCGATTTTAATTCTTTCATTTCTATTTTTCATTTTCCTTTATTTTTTGTTTTTGTATTTTTTTTTCGCATCTTTCGATTTTTGTTTTATGGCTTTTGTGGTTGTTGTGCTCGTTGATTTGTTGCCATTTTTTTTGTGTGCGATTTTTATTTAATTTTTTGTTGGCTCACTTTGCTTGAATTTGTTTGATTTTCCATTTAAGTTCAGTTTGTTTATTAAAATTGGCACACGCCGCGTATGTGTGATGTGCATGAATTTACTTTCGAGGTGGCAGTCTCTCAGTCTCTCTATCCCTAACTATGTGTACATATTTTCGTAGCACTGTCTGGTTTTATATTACCAATTAAGTTTGTTTATTGGCTTGACTTTTGACAGGCTTTGTGGCACTTGCATTGTTTAATTGTCTTTTATTTGTGCAAAAAATAAAAGCAGCTGTTTTCCCGTTTATGTGGGTCATGGGGTCAAGGTCTTGTTTCTTAACAATTTTAGCAACAAATGAAATATTATTATGTTATTTTTAATGTTTCAAATTCCTTGCCAAGTTATATGGATATATGTTTGTAGATCATCAAACTAGTATTAGAAAGTCTTAATAAAAATAGTCATACCATAAATATTTAAATTTCTATCTTTAAATCATTGAGGCAGTAAAAATTATATCTGCATGTGTTTACTAAATCTGCTTCATTTATATATGTTTTCATAAACATGTTGCAATGTTTATTTAAAAAAAAAAAAATAAATAAAAAAAAATAGAAAAAAAGGTTAGTATAAATCACGATTTATTGAATGAGAGCTGGAGCAAATCAAATACAAATTTCTTTATACAAATAATGATTGATCGGGCCAATTGGCAAAGGTGATGTACAGTGAATATTGCTTTAAATAGTATAACAAATATTGATATTGCGTTGACTCACAGCTGACGCATTAATTGAAATTTATTGCCTTCGGGCAATTCCTTGCCAAAATTGTATTCAATTGAATTTAAAGTTTTCTCTGTTCGCCATGTTAAGTTCACAAGCAGACAAGCGGTCTGCTGGGGCCTCAAAATTGGGGGAGTCTGTACATTAAAACTGTTGACAAGCTGCCTGGCCCCCAGTCCGAAACCCAACCCCAATGGACCAAAACTTTTCAACACCTTGGGCAACTAAATGCGTCGCCTGCCTCGACGAGCATCTCCCCCGAATGCCAGCCCGCTCCTCTCCTCATATCTGCTGTCTTGTCTATTTTTATTGATACAACAGCAACAACAACTACAATAACAGCATATGAGTTATGTACACATTTATTTACCTTTTTGATTTCATAAATCCAAAAAATGTGTGAGCCGCCGCTGTCTGCAGTTGTTTTGAGTTTTGCTTCTTTGTTTTTGAATTGTGAAAACTTTAATGTAGTTTTTGTTATTTTTAACACTTTATAGCACTGCGTTGGAGATTTGTTGATATTTTATTTAAATTCTTGCTTCATTAAGCTTTACCCGCACACATTGCGCGAATCCGAAATGGAATCTGAATCAATTTAAATTCCACAGCATTAGCTAATTAGTCATAGAATTTGTATTAAATTTATTTTGTTTTTATTTATATATTTTTTTAATTTTGTTGAGACTGTATTTTAAATTAACGCTTGCCTCATGCACACACATTTCGGTCAGATTAACACAATAAAGATTCTGTTTTGATTTTTGTTTTATCTTCCGAATAAATTCTTTTTATTTCCACGAATTTGCTTAGCGAAACTAGTTTGATATCATTTTGTATATACATCTTTTATTTTTATATGTTTGTTTGCTCTTTTTTATTTATTTTTATTTGTATATTTTTATTTTGTATATAGATTTTTATTTTTATATATTTTTTTGCTCTTTCTTATTATTATTTTTTTCTTTTTTATTTTTATTATGTTTTTATTTTAGACGACAGTTCAACAAGAATCTGTTTGGATATGCGCGCTGCAGCCGTGTATGTAGGAAAAGCCTCGAAGAACACTTTTTCCAAAACGTGCGAGCCGCGTGTGTCCGCAGCGTGCCTGTGCAACTATGACTGCCAGTGTGTGTGTGTGTGTGAGTGTGTGTGCGGCCGGCTGCTAAAAATATCCGTGAGTACGCGCGCTGCTGCTGTGTATCTATGTATCTGTATCCAATAACCCGAGATGGCGCACAAAAATACACGGCCCGTTGCTGCTGCTGCTGCTGCTGCTGATGCTGATGCGGCTGATGCTGCTGTTGCTACTTGGAGAAAGGTGCGTTTGCGTCTCTGTTTTCGTTTTCGATGAGCTGCGTCTGCTCGCTGCGCTAGTTCGCTATGCACTGAGCAGCGATTGTCAACGACGCCGTCAACCGTCAGCCGTCAATGTCGTCCGCTCGGCTATACACTTTGGCTTTGACTCCGTTAGCCAAGCCAACGCGTTGTCTGAGTAGGCTTATTGTGGTGTTTGTTATTGTGGCTGGTGACTTGGTTGCCCACACAGAACATGAGGCGGGAACCCGGGTACCGGCACTTGTCTGTTGCGCTGAGCGTGCGGCGCGCTATTGAAACGATCAATGAATGAAATGCGGCATTAAAAAGCAGCACTTTACGTTTGTATCTTACAGATACGACTACGAGCCTCAGCTTGCCAGCTCGCCAGCTCGATAGCTCGCCAGCCGACCAATAAACCGCTAAACCCACTGCCTGAGCGGAGATCGTTTCTCGCCAACGCCAACACACAGCGTCATGGAAGCCCCAATCCCGCTGAGCAACAACAAACCAGTTCTTGGTGCTCTCCACTCATTCCACTCGCACTCACCCACTCAATTCACTCGGCTTGTGTGGGTGTCTCTGCGTTGGCAGGCCGGTTGGTCGGTTGCTCGCTTCGATCGGTTGGATCG
The DNA here is from genome assembly GCA_035045345.1 of Drosophila hamatofila. Classification (NCBI taxonomy): domain Eukaryota; kingdom Metazoa; phylum Arthropoda; class Insecta; order Diptera; family Drosophilidae; genus Drosophila; species Drosophila hamatofila. The sequence goes on from JAWNPA010000020.1 coordinate 22,598,858, forward strand.
CCCGATCTGAATCTGTTTGCTGCTCTTGAGTGAGTTTTGTGAGAATCGTGCCGAATTTTCGTTTTCATTTCGAGTTGAGTTCATTTCATTGGAGCGCTCTCAGAGATTTGTTTGTTGCGTTTGCGCTCTGGGTATGATCTAATATTGCCAGGCAGTTATTTATTTAAATTTATTACTAATTTTTTATTTATGTCGCTGCGCTGCTTGACATTCATTTATATATCAGTCAAACATTGTTATGGCACACAGATACATACAATTGCAATATGCTAATTTCTGACTACCTTCAACTATTTTCCCAACAATTTTGGAACTTCTGCCGATTTCTTTCAAAACATAACCAGCAGCAGCTATTCAGAATGATGATGGCATATCTCCGTTGGTTCATCTCAATTTATATTAATGGCATGTCTTAATTGTGTTAAGCATTTTAATAGTAAAGGTAAATAATATGCATGGAAATTAGTTTTTGTTGTTTATTTATTTATTATATCTGAAGACATATAATATATTCTGCATTTAAACTATATTGATGTATGCTTTGTTAATTGTTTAACAATTTATTTATAACTCAGCTAATGTGAAGATGTTTAGATAGTGATTAAAACAATATGAAATGGTAATTGCATAATCTTGACGAACTTGTAAAAAACCCACCGAATATGTTGAATCACATTCTCTCTCTTGATTGTCGACCATTTGCTTACTTTAGCACTTGCTGCTTTATTTTTTAGCCTGAGTGTATTGCATAAATAAAAATAAATAAAATCAGTTTAAATAAATCTTCACTTAAGTTAATCAATCTAATTTCAGAAATTGTATACCAGACTTAAGCTGCCTTGCATGCGCTGATTTTCTTCTATGTTCATTGCTTAAGCAAATAATTATAAATTTTAAATGGCAACAGGCAATTGATAATTACAAAATGGATTTGCTCCTGCGGGCAAAACCAGTTGAATGACGACATACTCATTCGAGATATTATGTATATGAATGCCCGTTGATAAATTGCTGGCTGACAAGACGAATCGCCTGATCGACTGACTGACTGACTAACTGACTGACTGACTGATTGACCGATCGACTGATCGACTGATCGAGCCAGCAGCAGCAACAGCAGCTGACTTGCTAGCACGCTCATTTGTCTGTCGATCAGTTATTCATTGTTGTCTTTGGCTGTTTGTGTTCTGGCACACACAGAAACAAATAAATCATGATGATAACAATTAAATTTGATTATAATTTTTCAACAGCTCCGTCAGCTGTTCGCCAGTTTGGCTGCTCGGCAGTAAGCTGCATAAATTTTGTTCATGTCGCAAGGTCAGCGAGTGAAAAATTAAGGCATGCAACATTAATTTGATTTGCGTGCGAATCGTGCTGCTTTTGGGGAGTGACTGGTCCGTGGGGCAGAAAAAGACACAAAGCATACATACTTAAAATGCTTATATAAGTCCACAAATTGGCCAATAGCATTCGGCCATAATACGCTGACAACTTAATCTATAGCCAAGTCCAAAGACAGGAACATGACCAAACGCGCCATAATTAAAAAAACAAACGTCACATTTTTATTATTTCTATGCTTGTCTATCTATCTTTTTTGTATTTCTTATTTCATTCTTTTTTTATGCTAAAGTCTAGAAGGACAGGGGCTTAACTGAAAGAGGGTTTAATTAATTAGATTATATAATAAAGTTGTACTGGGTAAATCAGTCAACTGATTAAAATATCTTTTCTCTTTAATAATTATTTGCATAAATGAATCTATGTATCATATAAAATGTCAGTTGCAGTTTGAGCTATATTAATAATAGTAATTAGAATGAGCTGCTTTATATTTTCAATCATTTTTAGTTTAGTTCAGAAATATCTTTCTTATAGATATATAAACTAAGTGTTTCACATATTTAAAGAATGATTTAAAAGCTTTTGCATGAATCAGAGTTCTATAGAACTCTTTGTTAATAGATTCTCCTTCTATCGCCGCCCCTGGCTGCCAATTGCTCATGCAAATGCTGTAAAGGCGGCTGACTATACACGCATTTGAATTTTCTACTCGCTCTGGCTTTTAATTACCAGCGTGCAAATCGCGTTTGCCTGAATATGGTAACAAAACGCGAGACTCAGTCTATGAGTCGTTTGGGGGTACTGAACGCCGATGATTCGCAGTGCTCGCCGGTCTGGTAATGGAGCCCGCTTAGGAAGTAGGAGACGCGACGCGGGCCTTTTATGGCTCGCTTTGGGAAAGCGGTGAGAAAGCCAAGTATCTCAGCTGAGTTCGGCTAATTGTGAGCATCGCTTTGGGCCAGCTTCTTGACAAGTTGTTGGCGTCGCTGTTAACTGCGCTTTGCGTTGGCGCTGGGTCGACTTTTGTGCGCGGGGGCGTTACGACGTTGATTTTATTTATATTTTACGTAAATTTATTATTACAAATATTGTTATTGCCGCTTTCAAGCGGAAATACACTCGAAACCAAGCAAAGCAAGCCAAGCAGCCGCCCACGCGCCCAATCCTAAGTTGAAACAACAACCACCTGCGCTCTGGGCCACCGCGCCGACTCATTCACTCATTCATTCATACAGTTCATACAGTTGGGGAAGTGGAAGCTGGCGGCCGAGAATGATCTTTGTCTATGGCCAAGATAAGCGCTTGAGTGGAATCGACGGCTTGAGTCTCGAGCGGAAATGCCGCGCGATTAAGTTGTTGGCTCTAATTAATTTTATACGCATTTTCATTCAGCTGTGATCCATTCATTTGTTTTTGTATTTTTGTATTTTTTATTCAGAAATAATTTGCATAAGTGACGGCCACCTAGAAAGTCTGCCTGACTTTGAATGTATGGACGTGGGTGACTTTAATTGACTCGTTTATCAGCTTATGAATGGCAATGTACCAATTCTGATGGACACATATTTTAAGTCAGCTGGAAACAATTTTGAAATTTAAAAAATATCATTATTAATATTTAAACGAAAACTGAAAGAAAATTGCGTGCTTAAGCAGGAAAAGAAGAAGTCAAACTTAGAAGTTCTTATTAGTTTAGGATATACATAGCTATAATTTTAAGTAGATTTAGATTAACACAAGCTGCTAGATCTCTTGGTTTATGTAGATTAGGATACTATTCAAATTAATTAATATACACATTATGCATAGCAAATATTTCACATTAAATTTATAATATATTCATAGAGTTTTAGCTATTGGCATCTTTGGTATATACTTAGCTCGGCTTGCGTTCTGGACTCCTGCTTATAGAGCACCAGGTTACTTCCAACTTGCATCAAAAATACTACTGGCCTTCGATTATTGGGAAGCTTTTCAACTTGAAAAATAAACTAATTATTGGACATAAACAATTATACTTTTATCATAATTTGGAAAAGCAATTCGTTTGAGATATTTAATAATTAATTTAAAGCAAAACAGTTTCTAAGAATTATATTAGAGTTCAGTTGCTTTCTTTCAATTTAATGCCAGTTTTATCGAATTGAATGTCACAATTTACCGTCTGCATCTACATTCCTAAATTGATATGAAAATGAAGTGGCTAGGTGGGCGTGTTTTCATTACGTTGGGAAACATAGAATGCCTTAATTTTACCCTCAACATGGTGATTGCTCAATGGCTCGTAGAAGCCTACGTAAGGCCGGATTAATAAGTTGTAAAATCGCTCAGATTAACTAATGACAGCAAAATTGACTGACAATCCGAGAATTAATTTCTGTCTGCATTATTTTACATATATAAATGAAATTATATGAGAACTATTATAAACTAAAGCTAATCGTGTGTTAAAATTAATACGCATTCACTGCCTGGCTGACAAAGCATAACAAATCATGCCTAGGCACGGGCATGAGGCAAGTCTTGGCCAAGTTAATCGTGAGCGATGGCTGTGACTGTGTGTATGAGTGTGTTTGAGTGTGTGTGAGTGTGTGTAAGTGTGTGTGAGTGTGTGTGTTGTGTCTGCTGCTCATTGAAACGTGATTTTGACTTGCGATTGCCCATTTATTGTTGTTGCTTTTCGGTTGGCCGTCAACATTTAAGTCATTTAACATTATATATCAGATGTATGCTGCCAGCTGTAATCCCCAGCAGCGCTGTCGTCATCGACTCGGCCGCTGCTTATGCTGTTGGTTTTATTAATTTTCTTTCAATTAATTACGCTACAAATTGTCAACAAAACGCAAACGCAATCCAGTCCCAATCGCCACCAATGCAAATCTCTATGGGCCACAAATTGGAATTGGACAGCGAACATGACATTGGATTGGATTGGTTTAGGATGCGGATGTGGGGGATGTTGTGAGAGTTTGATTGTTAGTGTGTGTGAGTGCAAGTCCATTGGCCCGGCAAATGTCTGCTGGCGATATTAACTCATCCGCGCCAGCAACAATAATCAAAATTAAAATCAAGCCCAAACTAGACGCAAACGGGGTAGGCAAATATTGATTGGCTCACTCTCACAAAACTCATGCTTGCTGCCAATTTAAATTGCTGCTGCATTGTGAGTGGGCCATGGAAATGAGCTGCTTCGGGCTGCTGACCCACTGATGAGTGAACAAATGCGTATGCAAACTGACAGGCGGCAATAATTTCAACAACTTGTCAATGCTGATGCTCATCAAAGTGACTTTTCATTGGTCTGCATGGGGATAATATTGCCTCACCTCTTCTCTGAAAATGTTGACAAAACGCCAACGCCAACGCCACTGCCAGCCACGACGCCAACGCCCACAACAAACGCTGGCCGAGATTCTATATAGGCTGCAGTTTTGATAGGTGCGTGTCTGCTTTATAAATAAAGTGCCTGAAATAAAGATAGCCAAGTGCTTATGTTGGCAGGTGAGCTGCACACCTTGGGGACAGCCACTGGGCGAATATGTTGCGAATGGGGTTAAGTACGTAAATAAATTTAAGAATAACAGCAAATATGATCAGTCTAGAAATAATCTGATATGAAGCAGAATTAACATGCTAACTCTATGTCCAAACAGATCAAAGGGTGAGCAGTTCACACCGATGTGTAGATGTAAATGTTGATTTTTTGACATAAATCTGATTTATATTACGTGAGAGTGAGTTGCTAAATGTACACATTTACGAGTCTCGACAAAAAACATTCAGATTTGAGAAGAAATGGGGGATGTAGCCAACAGCTGAATGCCTGGTATTCAGCAATTGCATATACTTACTTTATATCACAGCCTATATAAAAAGTATAAGTATATTAATCTATATAAAAAAAAAAAAAACATACATGTTAATAATGTGTGCATTGCGAAATATGTGATCGTGAAGAAGAGAAAACCATTGTGGAAATGTTTCATGATCGAGTTTCAACAGGCCCCGGTCAATAAATCCGATAAATATATATTTGTACATATAAGTTGATGTTTATTTTCACTTGTCTTTTATTGGCCGCAAATCCCTTCTCAGCACTGACACATGATGGACTACAGGCGATGCGCTTTGAAATGCTTTAAAATTGTGAACAAATTGCCGACTCTTTGATGTTGCGATGCCTGCAATTCATGTGCTGTTACGCATATCAAAATGCAATCACTCGAGGGGGCAGAGCATTCGAAAAACCAAATTCAAATAAAATGCGAAATATGAAACATAAAGATATATGGCAAAGTGTTAAGAGGGCCATTAAATTATGACAGCATCTATTTTTATGCGACTGAAGTCAGTTATTTAAAGATCATCAAGCCGCCTGCGACGGGAGCGTCGCTGTATGTCACATCACGAATGTCGCCTTGGGTTTCGGCCTGTAATTGCAAATAATCAGCGTCAATTGGCGTGGCCAAAACGCTGCTGCGCTGGCGTCGAGGTTCGCAGCCAAAAGCCAGTCGACCGATAAAAAAAAAGTAAATAAGTAAACAAAAAGTAATGATTATGTTCCAGATGCTGAACAGTGCATACACTTTTCGATATATATTAGAGCGATTATCACGGGAAGAGTTGTATAACTCTTCTGACTAACTCTTCTCCTATGACTTGCATATAATAAGTCGGGCTAGTCAAGATATTTATTTATAATATTATAATATTTGTAATTTGACACTATCTCTTATGATTTGTATAAATTTTACATAGTGGAGCTCATTTAAAGTCTGGTCAAGATACTTTAAAGTTTGTAAATGATAAATATTAATAGTTGCTGATATTGTCGTGAGTCCTTCATACTTTTTGCTCTACTCTAGCTACTGATCAAAAACATATAACTCCATAGGCTACACAGTAAATGACTACATGATTATGCCTTAGAGAAGGGTGTTTCAGAAAAGAGAAGAAAAGAAAACGGCAAATCAAGTGGCCTACGCACTGGTCCATACAATGAGAGACACCTACCCAGGGCAATAAAACGCGTTTCAATTTCAAATTGATTGCCAGTCGCTTATTATTATTGTTATTATTTGCTTTTGTTGCTGTATTTTTTTTTTTTTCTTTATTGTTATTTCGCATTTAATGTTGTTGTTTTTATTTTACAGTCAGTTTGCTGGACGCTAAATACTCGTGCGAAATATTTTGTTACTGGAGGCCACCAGTGTTTGGACACCGTTAGCTAGACGCCACCCCCATAAAGCTCACAGCTTTCGGCACGTTTTTCTATTTGTTTTTCTTGCTTTCTCACCCAAATAATATACCAGAAATATATAGCCATTGGCGAGGTTAGAGATAGACCACAAGACGCAGGCGTAGCCCGCGTCCCAAACAACCACAAATGCTCATTAGATAAGCAAGCAATCGTGATCGTGGGTCAGCTCAGAGAGTTGGTTAAATCAATTATAATTTGCGTTAAATAAATATAAATACATTAATTATAATAATTGACCAACTTGGTTAGCATGTTTGGTATTTTATCGCGGTCGCTATCACAAAATCTCACCTTTATTAAATGCATTTTTAGCACAGGAAATTATTAATAGTCATTATAAGACTTTAAACATGAATATCTTATATAAGTATTTACTATCTGTTTCCTGGAATTTGTGTTACCATTCGAATTTAATGACCTTTTGAGTGATACACGTATATAAATATTCAATAAATATATAAATATTTTGGAAGTTGAATATCGTGAGAGTTTCGACTGTATTTTTGTATACATATATATCTAAATCTAATCGAAACTCTCACCTGATTTACATTTGTTGATATAGAAAGAGATTGAAGAAAGAAACTAATCCAACTTGTTATGAATTTTTATCTTTCAAGTTGCAGTTTGTTAGATCGGAAATACAGTCGATCAGCGGTTAACCTTCCGAAAGACAATAAAGAACATACCCAGCCCACTAAAAATGTTCAATTGATTACTAAATTTGTATATACAAAACTGTACTCAAAACAAAGTATGTACCTCAGAACTTTTATTTTGAAAACCTGACATAAGTTATAGTCATTCAAAGTACGGAAAATAGCTGACCTTAGGCTTAGTTAAAAATGGGTGAAAATACTGTGACTACTGGTAATTGAACAGATCCTAAAGAGTACTTTATTTGTAGGACTTTGCAGGCCTCAGCATGTTGTTCGCTTGTTTTTATAATTGAAGTAATATAATAAAAGTCCATAAAGTTTCTTCATGGCCTCAGTATCCTTTGCAGCTTAATAATTTAATACTCAGCAGCTAGGGTATGCACTTGTTTGCCATTTTGCAAAGACATCTTTTGGTCTATTTTGTTGTTGTTTTTCTTTATCTATTTTATTGGTTTTGATTTGAGTCGCGACCAATTGGCTGCTCTATCTGCGCAGTTTTCCCACAAGCTAAGCATTTGCAATAATCCAAGCTTGTGCCTGTTGGCTATTGGCCGCATTGGCCAGTTCTTATTGCCTTGTAGTTACATATATGACGAGCAGTGGTAGTACACTCGTAGTCAATGTTTGCTTTGAGTTGTGAGTTGTACCCTTTCCTAATATGGGCAGGCCGCCAGCATACACTTGTAAGCGAGATTGTGTGTGCCGCTCGCACTGGCTTGTGCAACATATCCAATTGGAAATGAAAAACTCTGACCTACTAATCACCGAGCCAAAAAGCCAATAAGAGTCAGCAACAGCGACGGCGGCAGCACAACAACAAGTGCCACAAAGCAGACAACGACAACGACAACAGCGTCGACAGCCCAAGAAATCAAAAGATGGACAATAACTTTAAACCAGTTTGGGGCTGTTCGAGCCTTGTTGCAAGTTGCTAGCAAGTTGGCCAAAACGCTTGTCTCTTGCTTGCACTGAGAACTGTTTGCTGCAGCGCCACAAATTTGTTTTGAATTTGATTATATATATATGAAGTTATTGGGCGCACAGGTTGCCCCACTGTGAGCCATAGCCTAAGCCAGTCCCAATTGACATTTTATGCCGCATTAAACGACAACTCGTACATGGGACAGACCAACAGACAAACAGACAAACAGACCAACAGACAAGCAGATAGACAGTCAGACAGACAAACAGATAGACAGATAGACAGACAAACAGACAGACAGCTAGTCAGACAGTAACTGAGGCCAATCGCAAATTGCGGCGTTTCACAAAAATTATTATGTTAAATTTAACTGGAAATAGCACACAAGGACATTTGCGCATGCGCCCCCAGACGGCGCCAAACCGTCGACGACGGCGTCGCCGATTGCTGCCTAAATTGATGATGACGACGACGTTGAGAGTGTGGATGAGGGGGCATGGGGCATGCAGTTGGAGACTGGGAGACATTTGGAAGACAAAGACACGAAGTTTGCCGAGATTATCGCAGTTTTGTTGTTGCTTATTTGCTTTGGCATAAATTTCAATTGCTCGCATTTAACAACAATTTAAAGCAAATTAAATTTTGTGCAGCCGCCGATGATTGGCTGCTGATAGGCGTGTGTGTGCGCGCCACCAAGCGCCATCTATTGGCGGTTGGCGGCGGCCGCGACGGTGGCGGCGCTGCCATGTGCATATAAAGTAATTTTCTGCTACATTAGGTTTGCGTTTGGCGTTCACAAGATGGCAAATCGGCCTAGTAAATTGGTCAAATGTAGCAGAACGACTTTTCAATACGCTGCCATAAGCCGAACTTAAAAAAGTGGGCGTCAAAGTGTGATACATGAGTTATTTATAACATTCCAGCTTGATCGATTCGATTGATGCTTTGGCAAAACCTTTTTCGTTATATTTACGGGCTATAATCATAAAATACGTTTCGATTAACATTTTGAGCACATTGACCAAAGTTGTAAACTTTATGATTTACGCTTATGGCTCGAATTTCATATGGCTAACTAAATGATTAATTTCATTAGAAATATTTCAAATTTAAATATGAATAATAATTATTTTCAGACATTTAGGGCATTTTTGATATATTCATTTAATTAAACTCTAATTAACTATAAAAGTTTGAATACAAATTACAAAAATCAGTTTAAGCTCAAAGTTTACCTGGTTTTCAAGGCGTTAAGCTTCATATAATAAAGAGAGTGTTAGTTTTATAATAATTGAAACATATAATTCCTTATCCTACATACATATATATATATATATATATATATATATATATATATATATATATATATATATATATATATATATATATAATGCTACATTAGTATAGTATAATCTGAATTACGTTTTTGCAAAACTGTTTCATTTGCATTCCTTTGATATTTTAATTATCTCTTGTCAGTCGCATTTCTCCTTGTATTTTAATTAATATAAGCCGTACAAAATGGAAGCGTGCCAAGAGCTTGAGGCCTTGCAAGGGGGACGCATTATGGATAGAATAGGTCGCAGTAAATAAGCCAATCTACCCACCCGTCGGTTACTCGATACTTGGCCAATGAGCTATGCCCCAGTTTGTGTAGCTCAACAATTAAAAGAAATTATTATAGATTTGTTTTGGAGCAGTGCTTCTGCTGCTTCTGCTGTTGGTTCGTTGGCTTCTTGGCTGTGTTCCGCAATGCCATTTGCCAGCTAAGCCGCCCACCAGACCAGGGCATCGCTAGCATCGGCTCCGCCATCGGCACCCACATCAAATGCTCCACTTAGACGCGCTCCATTGTTTCCGCATTCGATTAAAAATGATAAATGCCTGACTGCGCTCAAGTAAAAGACAAAAAAAAAAGAAAAAAAAGAAAAAAAAAACGAGGAAACCAACACACTCACAAACGCTACATAGGCAGTCGGGGACTGGGCCCAGTTAGCTAGCTGGCTGTGGCAATTGGCTGCCTTTCTTGACCATTCTTAATGTCTCGTTTATGGATGCTGATAAGTGCGGAGCATTTCTCTTCTCTGCTTCGATCTCTGTTCTAATTATTTGATTAATTTTATTGCCTGTGCTCTCCCTCTGTGTGTGTAAGTGTGTGCTCGCTTAAGAGGCTTCTTAGTTAAATATATCGTTTATGCTTTTATCAAATTGCAAGCATTAATTAACTGCCAGCAATAGGCAAAACCAAAGTCAAGCCACAAACTGTAACAGATGCCTTCACAGATCTCTGCTAGCACGCCCCTCGTTCATGTTAATATTAATTGCTTACAGCGTTGAAATTAGTGTTTTCACATGATTATTGCAATTATTGATTATGCGAGGCAGTGAACATAAATCGTTGCCACATGAATGCCCATCAACTGGGTCGTTTACCTGGCCCAAACCAATCAGCCCTGACTCGACCAGAGCAATCTATTCGCAATGTAAAACATGGCATGTGATTGACATTCATTTCATTTCATTTATGTCAGTTATATTCACACATTTAACTTGACCACAAACTCTATTTGGTAAAATATTGAACATTTTACGGATATTCAATTTACCTCTAATGTCTAAACAGCAGCAAATGCATAAAGCCAACCTCAAATAGACCAAATCAAAGGTTGAGCCTGGGCGCAAAACTCATCAAATCTCTTTATTAAATATATTTTTGAACATGCTGTTTAGTTCTATATTAAAATCAAATGTATTGCAATTCGAAATAGTTAAGCGTGAAATAGCTACTCAAGATAATATTTTAAATATATGTATATATATTTGTTTTTCGTTAAACTAAATCTGTTCTTCGTTAAATTATAAATTTATTTAATTTAGTTCTGGAAGTATACTTTCCTCGAATTGTTTGGCCATTCAGCAAAATTCAACTGCACTTTAAGCCCCAATTAAAACATTTTTTTATTTCGCTTCACAGATAAACCCTAGCCGCAGATCACAGTAAGAAAGCGGTTTATTATTTGGTTCACAAAACTTGGCAAGTGTGTATCGTCTGCTTGCAGTTGGCAGCTGCTTTTAATGGCTGTGACTGGACAATTTATCCTCATTGTAACTAATTTGCCACACTTATGGCAGAAAAAATGAGTTTATTTTGCGTGAGGCTGCAGCAGACGCCGATTCCTCTTGTTGTTGTCGACGTTGCAGTTGGCAACGTTGGCGGCTTTTGCTCATTTGGCCAGTGGGCGCAGTCTGTCCAACTAATAAACATAAGGAGTAAACAAGTCCATATAGGGCTATATCGGTCAGCAACAGTATTAAGTATTGCTCGCAGTGCCATCATTGTTTTGCTTTACTTAAGTTACGTTTTTCTTATGTATTTCTCATATACATACATATTTGTTCATGCATTTTTCATGTGTCCATCCTTTGGTTTTGCTTTCGGACGCTGGCATTGCAAATTGTCAAACCGTTATGCACTGGGTGAAAGTGCCCGGGGCCTGGGGCTTGGAGCCTTAGTTGAACTCCAATCGAATGCGTTGGCGTTGCCATTTATTGTGAAATATTAAAATTATACAAGCAGCTCCTTAACAAGACGCAGCCAGAGACGCGAAATGGATGGATCTGCATTTTATGCAGAAAAACAAAAAAAAAAAAAACAAAAAAAAAAACAACAAAAAAACTGCTGCACAAATGCCCAGGTCTCATCTCGCAGTTCGAGTCCCACTGCGGTTATCGCCATGACAGCTGTCAATCAGTTGGCAACTGGGCAAAAAATAAATAAAATAAGAAAAAATACACTTACATTTATATAGTATATAAGTAAAGACTGATGCATCACTGTTTCGAGAAAGTTGGCAGCTTTAATTGCGGCGGTCGTTCAATTAGCGGTACAAGTGATTTTATAGCGCCCGCTGCCAACTTATTAACAAATATTCAACAATTCAAGCGGCTCTTCGTCTTGGGCACTCCAAAATGGCCAAAATGTTTTGCTACTTGGCTCGGCTGGGTGTTGGCCCAGAAATTAACAGCCATAAAAGGACAGCTGCAAGTGCTGCGGCATAAATATGAGGCACATTTGGACAATTACTTTATTTACGCACTGCATTTACGTTGATTTATGCAGTCGCCCGTCCACAGTCTACACTCCTCGATCCACAGTCCACAGTCCATAGTCAAGAGTCAAGAGTCGAATTGTTAATTGCACCAAAATGCAGATATTTTTTATTGTTGTTTGTTGTTTATGCTGCTTCTCTTGCAGTTCCCGTTCCAGTTCCAGTTTCGGGTTTTGGCTGCTGCCAAAATAAAAAGATAAACAGCTACAGTTGGTGTTGCTTTTTTTGCACTGGCATCAATAAAGTGGGTGGGGGTGTTGGGCTGCGAGACCTTGTTGGCCGACTGTCCTGCCTTGCCTGTGCTGCCAAACTCATTAAAACGAATCCTTTTAATGGCCAAAAGTTTGCTGCTCCTGATGCTGCTGTTGCTGCCATAATCAGTAAAATTAAGGCCGCGGCAGCTGAAGGCTGAAGGCTGAAAGCTGTTCGTTGCCAATGTCGTTAGCATTGGGCCAGAACATTTTACAAAAAGCCATAAACAGTAGTTGGCTATGTTTGCTCTCCCTTTTTTATCAACCGTTTTTTGTGACCTTCAGCTACATTTTAAAATTCTATTTTTCATCAGAAGCTCCTTAGCCTATATAAAGCATTATACATGATTTATTACATTGAATTATACATTCAGTTTGTTTTATTTCACAAATTTCTTTAACATACCATATGTTGCTTATAATAACACTTAATACATTCAGTTTAAGCTCGATTAAAAGGCTGATTTATTTAACTTAAACTGTCGTTCTGCATTCATTAATTAACATTCTAAAAACACAAATATTTATTCCAGAAAAAAAACGACTTGCAAGAGATTATCCTGAGCTAAATTTTATATAAATATTTGTAAATAGCTTTTACATGCGTTCAGCTACGAATCTCTCTGTGAGCTGTGAAAGAACTTGGTAAGTTTTTATAATCTGTAAATAGTCCCCAACCACACACTCACACACCCACACATACGTGGCTTCTCAGAGTTATGGGCTTGGATTTAATATTGGCAACAAGTACTCGGAGGAGCAGCTTAAAGGCGACAACTTGTGTGTCATACGCGACGCAGCTAACAACTTACTTAAACCAACAAACGAGCTGCAGAGAAAACACACACAGCCACACACACACACACACACACACGAATACACTGTCATGTGACACTCAAAAGGCCCAAAGCAGTAGCTGAGCGACATAAACGTGTAGTTGGCAGTCAGCTAAATAGGTTGAAGGATGGGGTGGGGGTGTCAGAGCTGGGGGTAGGCACTGGGTGTTACACTTTCTGTCTGCCTCTTCGCCAATGTGGGAGCCCAAGCTGCACTTCGGCGCACTAATTACGTAAACTCAGCACGTTTTGCCATGCTGTGTGCTCGGCTGCCCCACAGCCCCGCCACTGTGGGGGCAAGGCGAAGCGGGTGATCTGGGGGTCTCGCTGCCTGAGTGGTTAAATGCTGCAGTAATAGCGGCAACATGCAACGCGACAGTTGGCTGGCGGTGGCACCAAAGTTAAAACATTGCGGCAGCAATAAAAACAGCATTCGCTTTGGCTTTAGCTTTGGATTTAGCCCATCCCAGTCCAGGCCAGCCCAGCCAGGGGGTGGCTGAGTTGGGCTGGCCATGGCTTCGGCTGTGTAACTGTATAACTGATGGCTCCCAGATCTGTGCCACATGGCCAGCCACAGCTTCACCAAAGTCAATGTCTGAGGTTGGCAGCAACCGCGTCCAGCGGCAACACAAGCAACGTAATGAGAAATGCATCAGCGGCGCAGAATAGTTTGGTTTTGCGGTAACAGCAGGGAGCAGCAAGGACTCCAGTCTGACTGCAGTCAATAATAATTACAGCTGCAATCGCTAACAACATGTGCAACATGTGTATTAACAGAGCTAAATAATGACAACGGTCAATTAAAATAGCAGCAATTATAATAGGGCATAATTGGAGCAGCTGAAGAGTATATACCTAGAATTAAATAACGTAAATAGTAGAAATGGAATAATTCACGTTAAACTATATCAAACGAGAAACTAAATGTGTAATCACAATATTAAAAGAGCAACATAAATTATAGCCAAGGGTCGTTATAGTTGACTCTTTGATATTAAATTCTCATCTCGGTTTACACTTTCTTCGATCAATCTTCAGTAAATTTTAATCAATGAGGTAGACTTGTATAAAAGCTATATTATTTTTTAAAGTGAAAGCAATGCAATGTAAAGGTAGTTGGGAATCTGAAAGTCATTTCTTATAAAACTTCTCGCTATTTAGCATGTAATTAAACCTAAGAAATAATTGTTGGAGTAATTGCATACTATTTGTTAGTTTACCTATTTCTAGTATGTTTACCTATTCTAGTAAGCTGACTTAATATCATTGACGAAGGGGGTATTTAATTCCTAGTGAAGTAAATAGTTATTTGCTGGATTTTCATAGAAAATCGTATACTTCTAACATCATTAAAACGTTCTCCTCACTTCTATAAATTATAGATGTGTTTTCATGGTTTCTGCTTTGCTTTTACACTCGCTTCCATTGAATGTCCTTCAGGTGTGTCCATTTGACTATGGCAGAATTGCAAATTCACAGCCAGCAGTCATGCAATGGCTTCCCCTAACAGCTATATCCTGCATAGAAGGCGCTGAATGGGGCAGCTGAAGGAGGTGCTGCTCCATGCCCATGACAAGCATTTGATTTGCAACTAACGACACGACGTTTTTTTTTTATTTATATACATATATATGTATGTATACAGCAAACGGCAACTACATATTTGCAATCTTTACGTCGACTACAAGGCTATAAAAATAAATTACACAAAGCTTAAAACTTATGTGCATCAGGAAGAAAAATGGCTTATGGACGCGCAGCGAAACAAACGAGTGAAGCGAATGAATCGAATGGCTGAGGGATGCGACGAGAGGCGACCAAATGACCAATCGACCTGACCCTCGAATGCTAACGTTGATGGACGTTATGGCCGTTGTTGCTGCTCTTGTTGTTGGCGTGCAATTGGAGCGATCCAAAAATATAGCGCACACACACACACACACCTACGGGAGGGAGGAAGAGGAGAAGGTGGCTGCCAAGAGCTAACGGTAAAGGTAAAGCTTTAAGCCGACAATGAAGACATTAACATGACCAACGACAGCGACAGCGTCGACATCGACAAAACTCTATGCCATGGCTCATCACATTAATCTTCTTAATACGTCCATCAATAATTCAAAGCCAAGGCATGACCAGTCCTCAACAGACCCAGCCGAAGACCAAGTGTTTGGCCCAAAAGCTGTTCAAAGCTGTTGCCCCTGTGTCCATATTGTTGTCCACTGTTCGGACACTCAACCATTGGCCATTGGCGACCATTCAACGTTGGCCAAGTGTTGAGTGAATTATGACGCACCGTTCGATTTCAGTTGCCAGTGCCCACCTTCGATACAAGGCACCGGCAGGGAGGGATCTGCTAGAGAACTGTTTGTCGTACATCAAAATCAAACTATAACATACAAATATTGAACTCACCCGCATGGCACTTCAAATGGCAACCGACAATGAAACTTTATGGCTCGTTAGCATTTGATTTATGCGCAGCAGCCGAAAAGGCTGCTTATTGCACTTTGCCTGACTAGATGATACCCTGTTCAAATAAGATATTGAATGTAAATCTATCTCGATCTACTAATATACTAATTACTTGCCTTGATGAGTAACTGCTTGATATCCTGTATAGAGAGTGTATATTCATCATGTCTAAGGTATTTCAGACATACTTATTTATGTTTAAGTATTTAAGTCTATTAGTATTCCGAATCATTCCCTTTTACATGCGATTACAGGGCAAAGAAGAGTACTGGAAATGATTTCATATCGCCCGTTGTACCGCTTCTTGTAGCCCGAGTGAATACCTCGGAATGTAATTGTATTTGAATGACATATGCACGATCAATACGCTGGGGCAGACGTGGACTTCGGCTCTGCGGAGGCACATGCCCATTGTCAATATGACAGCTGCAGGCCACCGGGCTGAAAAGGCGCCTATATCTGCAGCCTGTCCATTGTTTCGCTTGGACAATGTGGCACGCAGCTTTTCACCTGTGCCGCTTACCCTTGACAATTTGGATGCCTCTCATTGGAATTTCTGGTGCAGATTTCGCAGATTTTGACGCCTACTTCGGCGCTCAAGTGCCCAACGCTGAGGCCATGCAAATGGCCTTTTGTCCGATTCGCCAATTGTTGCCATTCCATTCCACGTATTGTCGCCGCATTTCACATGTCACATGTGTCAAGCCTTCGTTTAACGTTTGCAATTTTCAACTTCCCAGAAGCCTTATCAATTTGGCGCTTAAGCGACGCTGATTGTGTCATAGGTCCGAGCCACGAGATAAGCTTCCCATGGCCAACCCCTATAAAAGAGCTCAACAGCAGTTGGTATACTTTAGTTTCAACATTTCTCAGACAGAGACAAAAAGTAAGTGAGGATTGAAATTGAGCTAAAATATAACAAATGTACCACAAACTGAATTTAAATAATGTTGTGCGCAAAATACAACAAAAAATCAAAAGTGAAAAAGAAGAAATTATGGTTCAATGAAATAATTAAAAATTGCTTGCATCTGTGATTGTGAGCACAACAACAAGTCCTGTTGATAGTTTTCGACATTTAGAATAAACAAGTCGACAATCTGCTATAGATATGGCGCCTATATTATAAATATATATGCGGCTTTGTAACTAATTTGCCAGTTAGCTAGGTCAGCATGCGATTTTGTTATCAGCTTATGATTAGCTTCAGAAATATAATTAATATATTAAAGTTTTGTTTATTTATTTGCTGTTTATTGCGAAAAAATTAAAAAAACAAAAAACAATAATAATGAAAAAATAAAAAGTATTTAAATATATATAATAATATTTATTATTAATATATATATTTTACCACATATATATATTTAAAAAAAATTTAATTCGAATAATATTTAGCTCATTGCAAAAAATCCATTCTTTACTATAAATAGTCATTTCTAATCTCATATTTTAATATATTTTTAAGCAGCAAACACAATGAACTTCTCGTGGTTTGCCGTGCTCATCTTTGCCCTGTTCGCTGTCGTGTCGGCTGGCAAATGCCCCGCCAAGTTCACGCCCCAGGGCGGAAACTGTGTCGCCGAGCGCCCCATTCATGGCGAGTGCCCCGCTGGCTCCACCTACAAGCTGAACATCAATGCCTGTGTCTATGGTGCCTAGTTTTGACCTGAGCTCGATTAAATAAAATGTAATTAAAAGCCAGATGGACGTTGTTTTGCTTCTATTCAATTAATCGCTGAATTGCCTTGTTTTCCACAAATTTGATTATCAACTAACCTAATAATAATAATCGGCTGATCCCGATTCAAACTAGGGTTGCTATTTCGCTAGGCTGAATTGTAAGCAGCTGCCGCTGATAAGTCGCGTGCAGGCTGTATAAAAGCGCATCGCTGACTGCAGTTCCGTAAATAGTTGCATTTGCACTTGCTACAGGTGAGAACTGGCGAAAGCTGTTTGGCTAACGGTAATTGAAATTACTTCACCTAGACAACGACTATGAACTGCAATTGTGCTTGGCTTGTGCTGCTGCTGTTGGCGGTGCTCGGCGGCGCCTGGGGCTCCAGCTGCCCCACCGGCTTCAGCACCGAGAAGAATCTGTGCGTCAAGGAGCGACCGGTGCATGGCACCTGTCCGCCCGGGTCCAACTACCAGCTAAATATCAACAAGTGCGTGCACGCCTAAGCTCCCTGATATGTATATGTGTTTATATAAAATCGAATACATTTGCGGCTGATTAAATCTTTGGTAAACAAATCGAATCGAGTCGGCTGCAAATCAATGCGAACAGACTCGACACAAACGTGTTCAGATTTTGGGGATTGCGAGTAACTATTCATGACAAGGCTCATTATGCTCGAGCCAATTATTATAGTGGGCGCCTGTTGTTGGTCTAAAAGTTCAACAATTGCCGCAAATTAACGAACATGTCATGCTGCTGTTGCTGCTGCTGCTGCTGTTGATGGCCAAGAGACGTGCAGACGTGTAGACGTGCAGACGTGCAGACGGACGGACGTGCAGTCGTTGGCCATTAGTTTATTACCATGTAATTGACTCAACGCTTGTCAGACATCGTTGCCGTCGACATCAGCTCCTGCGGCTTTAATGTGCTGCATTTAATGACCAGACAGAGACCAACAGCCAACACCAACACACACGTCAACAGCGACACCAGCAGTAGCAGCAGCGGCAGCAGCAACAGCCCCGTTGACAGCGCATCAAAGTCAAAGCGGTTTGTCTCTCTGTCCGTCCGTCCATCTGTCTGGCAGGCTGGCGTGATTAGCGTGATTGGCTGCCTGCACTCTGGACCCCGCTTATCAACGTGCAATAGAAGCGCTTTAACTTACGTAATCGAACGCCTCAAAGCTACAGCTGTGCATAGCTCGGCTGGGTTAGTTGAGCTGTGTGCGGTTCAGTGGTTCAGCGGCTGCTATAAAATTCATTAAAAACTTTGCCCCACCTCTGCAGGCCACTGCAAATGCCTAAAAAGCGGCTGCAACATTTAACAGCAACAGCAGTAGAAAAAGTTTGCACAAGTCCAAGCTGTCGTCAGGATGCGCAGCAAACCCAATTGCATATGCCAATGTTACAAAAGTTTCCCCAAGCAAAAATGACCATCCTACTCAACAGTGCTGAAAAACAAACCAACAAAAAGAGCGATAGAAACAATCAAACCTAGCTATATTAACGCTATCTCAACATTTCAATATTCTAGTTAATAAAATTCACATAATATTAAGTGTAGATTGATAAATTTTGACAAAATTGACTTTTGTTTTAAGCAATAATTCGCTTCAGTTTCATCTATCTGAAAAGTGGCCGTAGAAACTCATTTTTATTTTTTATTATAAATAACATATATATATATATATTTTTATAAATATAGAAATTGGTATATTTTAAGTGAAAAAATATTGCTACTTAAAAATATACGTAAATTCTTTAATTTAAAATTTTTTTTTTAATATACTTTATAATTCCTACTTTAAAAATAAAAAATAAAATACAATAAATTGAGTTCTTGATGTGTATTTTTAACATATTTATTACCGTAATCTGCTATTTTAAGTTTATTTTCTAAAACATTCAACTAAATTTAGCCATTAAAAAGCTAGAGCACATTCTATGCCATTGCTGACACCATAAACTAACAGTCTTGTCACTGGGGCTTGTAAATTTCTATGACTTGCATAAAAATGGTCCCCGAATGCTTCCGCCGCTCGGGGTTTCCTTTTGGCCTAAAAGTTTTCCGTGCCATGCTGGCTGGCAAGCAGGCAGGCAGGCAGGCAGGCAGGCAGGCAGTCAGAGGCAGGCAGGAAATAAGGAAATGTTTTCAGCAGTAGTATTTGCAGCCTGGCCAGCGACATTTATCAGTCAGTTGTTGCGGCGCTGTCCATGGTGGCTTGTTGGACAATTTTAAAACTGTCACAAGTGGCTGGCACGGCGCTGCCACTGCACCGACCGCAGCTTGCCACGTGCAACGCCTTGTGGCAAGCGGCAACTGTCAGGAGCTGTAGTTGCCTCAATAGCCACATGTTTAACTCTGCCCCGGCTGAGATAGGAGCAACGCCTTGCACACTCTGCCTTCTCCTTGTTGCAGGGGCAACTCACGCGCAAATATGACGAGCGTAAGCAGTAAAGTTTTGGCCAACTGATAGCCAACACCCACATAGCTCCTGCTGGCCAAAACTTTTGCAAGACGTTGTCGCAAGTTTATGGGCCACACTGCAGGCCCCACTCTGCCGCTCGCTTGCTTCTTGGCCATTGTTGCTTTTGTTGTTGGCTGCAGTTCAAGAATGTTGCAATGGCGGGCTTCTTATCGTGCTCGGCTTTGTCCTGAGGCCGGCAGCAAAAAACGAAAGTGTGGCCATAATTTCTGGTTGTTCTGCTCCGTTGTTGTTGTTTTTGTTGTTTTTGCTGTTGTTGTTGTTGTTGTTACGACTGCTCCTTGGACTGCTACAGCATTGCGGCCGGCGTCAAAGTTTATTGATGCTGACGTTGCGAGCCTCTTTGCAAACTCCCTTCAAGCATTCAACATTATAATGATCCTCTACCTTTCCGCTAATGGCTTTTCACTAAAAATCTCAAGTTTTATTTTCTAATTACACTGTGCTACAAATGAGGCAAAGATGCTGTCAACTTACTAAGCTTTGCAACCTTTAAGTCTTCTATTTTAATTATTTGAATATAGATTTATTTAGAGTATAGTGTTACATCGTTCGGAACTGAAAGCACTGCTCTGATTACAGGTAGGCTTAAAGATATAAGGTATTATTATTATTATTATATTTAGAATTGTGAAAATCTTTTCTCTTTTTCAGTCAAATAGTTTGAATTGTTTCTCAACTAGTTATTCCTGAAGAATTTAAATTTATTCAATCAAATAGAATCTTTAGAGTCATATGCACCTTATTATACAAATCTTTTTCTGATTTAATCAAATTTCTAAATAAATTAATTTGTTTCGTTAAGC
This sequence comes from Drosophila hamatofila, assembly GCA_035045345.1. Lineage (NCBI taxonomy): Eukaryota > Metazoa > Arthropoda > Insecta > Diptera > Drosophilidae > Drosophila > Drosophila hamatofila. The sequence goes on from JAWNPA010000020.1 coordinate 22,619,686, forward strand.
TAAGCTAATTCTTTAAAAACTTCACTCCATTTTATGAATGTGGAAAATTTCCAGAGCCCAAACTCGCAGTGTGCTGGTGTGCTGTGAACGTGCACTTAACATTTGCAAGAACTAAAAACAAGATGGAGCTTTCTCTCTGTTCTCATGTGTATGCATCTGTGCGACTGTGTGTGTGTATATATTTGTGTTTGTGCTTGCCCCGCAGGCACAAAACTTTAATTTGAGCTATTTGCACGAGTAGCAGTTGAAATTATATTATAATTTTACCGCTAGAGCAAAAGCAGAAATGATAACATGAGTAAGACCTAGGGGGATTTCATATGTCTACTTGTCTCACTCTTACTCCCTCTCTACCTCTGTCTCTCATTGTCTCTCTCTCTCTCTCTCTCTCTCTCTCTCTCTCTCTCTCTCTCTCTCTCTCTATAGCTGTCTACTTTTCTCATTTACATATTATTCTGGCTGTCTCGCCTATCTATCGTAAATGCTTTTAATGTGATATGCAATGGGTGAATCTGTGGCAAAACTTCGCTCAAAAGCGACAACTAAATCCGCAGCGAACATGTGTTCCCTGAATGCAAAAACGATGTATCACAATTTACACATGTGTGTGTGTATATGTGTGTGTAATCTTGTGCATGTGTGTGTGCTTCTATATGAGTTTTTGGTGCGTTAGAAACTTTGTGTTGCCGAAATTATCGCTCGTCGCGACATTTCAGCAAAATGGACGCTTTGTTGTTGGCGGTTGCTGATGAATATTGAATTATTTAGCGTAACCAAAGCTAGGTTGAAAATATTAAATTCTAGCCACCGTGAGTACTCTATTTGAACCATCATTTTGCTTAAACATTCTTTGTAATCTGGTAAGTGCAGTTAGAGTTTGGTTAAATCTACTCTGGATACTACATATAAAACAGTCTATAAACTTTCTGAGAGTATGGTATCTATCAAAATTTGTGTCAGAGATGAAAATTGAAAAAATCAATTAATGTAATTTAATATTTATATATAAATAATAGAAACAAATCAAATTAGAGATAGAAAACGAAAGAATCGCTGAATGAGCACAAGCAACAGATGGTACCTTAGTAAAAAAAATTTAAAACTCATTATTAATTAGATTATAATTATAGTATCCGTGTTACCTCTATATAAATATATATATTATTTATTTATATAAATAGTTTTATTATTCAAACTTGAAATTTATTAGAATTTTCCTTAAATTTATTTTTATATTATAGCTTACTCTATGCATTTGATTACTGGATATGCCCTTTTTTCGCTTTAGCTCCTTCACTTGCTCGGTGCAGAGTTTACCAGTAACAGAATTTGAGACAAGCAATTACGTAACTCCGTAAGTGGTTGACGTTAACGTTAACGCAATTTGGCAACGTTGTTTTATAGTCCTTAGCCACTTGAAGTTTTTACGCGTTTGCTTGCCCCAAGGTTATCGCGACATTCAGTACCTCATGGTTTTGTCTCTCCCCGTCTTTCTCCATATGTCTGTGTGTTGGTGTGTTTGTGTGTGTGTGTGTGTAGTACCTTAATCCAGCGAATCAGTAGCAGCTGCCTTTTAATTGCATTGCTGTTATTTCATTATTTCTGCAGTTGTGCTGCACTTCAAATTTGTTGTTGGCTCTGCTCGCGTTTCACCTCGTTTTTTTGCACGCTTTCAAGAAACTTATTTTAGCTTAAGTTTTATCTTTATTTCTTGCTCTGCGGATTAAAAAGCAAATGGTACAAAGAATAAAAAATGAAGAATACAAAAAAAGTGACAGCAACGGTAAGGCAAACGTTGGAGCGTAAAATGGAAAAGCAAAACTTTTTATTTGCTGTGACAAATTTTGAGCAGATAAAACTCAAAAACTTGTGCACGGGTTTGTGGCCAAAATAAATTCGGCATGCAGACCCACTAAATCTGCACCCCACTACATAGCCACACAACCACATAACCACCCAACCACCCAACCACCCAACCACCAAGCAGGCATTTCGCAGAGCTTTCTTGTCGGGTAACGTGTACCGCTGCAGCAATGGCAATCGCAAAGCTAAATTAAGAAATTTTTGGCAGAACTAATGCGGCGCATTAGTCAAATGTCAAAATTGTTTGGGGTAGAAAACAATTTCGAAAGAAGTTAAACTTCTTAAAATTACACTGGGTAGCATGCACTCTATGCAATTGAAGTCGAAATGGAGAAAAAGGAAACAGATATCAAGCGGAAAGAGTTCACCGCTCATGAGAGACGGAAAGTTCAAATAATACTTCTATATATAAAAAATGAATGAAGTTATTTACAGTTTGATGAGCTTTTTAGGAAGCAATATAATTATATGTCGCAGTAAAATAGAAAGTAGAACTGTTCTTAAGAACTTGGCCCTTTTTGAGTTATTCGGATAGATTAGAAGAGCTAAGCAACAATATCCTTTCATTTGTGGCAGCTAATCTTTAAATCGTGTTGAACAGTGTCGCGATAAAATTGGATTGGATTGCAAGCTCAAGCTCTGTGAGAGCAGTTGACCTCCAAGCCACGAAGCCAGCCATTTGCCATAAACTTTGCGTGCGTTTTGGCTCATTTGCTGGCGTTTTGCATACGCCCCGTTGCACACGCAGCCGCTGTGCGGGCAGTGCGTTCGGCGGATGGTGCAAAGGAAGCGTTGAATTTATGACCACTGAGGCAAAAATGCTCGCCGCTGCACAGCTGACAACAGCGCCAGAGTGAGAGGTGGCCAAATTTGACATAGACGATGTGTGGCATGAGTTATGGGCCGCTGCGTCGCGTCGTGTTGGTTTTGTCATTTGGCTAATTGTGTCCGTTGGCCACGTTTTTTGACAGGCCAACATAAATTTGTTGCAATTAATTAGAGCCGCAGAAATAGAAACATCACGATGGCGCATTGGCTGCCCTCCAGCGGCCACTTCTTTATTTCCACGACTTTTGATTTATATTACACTAATTGATTTATTGACAGATTCTGCCGGCCAATTGTGGCGACAGCGTCTGCAGCTTGTCGCTTCACGGCGGCCATTTAAGGCGCCACGGACGAGGCTTTTGATTTCTCTCACACCTTATTTGATTAACGTTCGATTCTCGCAATTTATGAAACTTCATTAAAAAGCGTAAAATACGCGGCCCACGTTGTCAGTGCGCACGTGCAGCATGCGAAAAATGTTAATAAAGTTTTTCCCGCACCTGTTCCCAGCGCCTGGGCTCGCCATCTTCATCATCGCTGCCATTTTTCATTGTAAATTGAATTTATTTGCTGTGGGTGTATGTGACTGGCTGAGCGTGCGTGTGTATCTGTGTGTGTGTGTGTGTGTGTGTGTGTATGTGTATAAGGGACCTTTTAGCCTCCACCAGTCGCGACCTGTGTTTCATTTGCGCGTACGTGCAGACTTTTCTTTTATTTATATTTTAATTTCATCATTTTTATGCCCTGCCCTCTGGCAATGTCTCTTTGAATCAGAGCATATGGAAATATTTTAAAATTGACAAACGGAATGAAATCACTGTGAAATTCCCTACATCAATTATTATTTTCAAATATTAAATGCAAGTTGAATTTCCAAAAAAGATATTTATTAATTATTAACAATAAAATATTATGAGTTGTATTTTTAAAATAAAATTATATCTTACATCAGGCTGCTTTACCATTATCTTTTTATTTAAACAATGTTTTATTTATATTAAAACTTATTCTATACATACTTTTTTTTTAACGAATTTTAAGCATTGCTGAACAACTATTGTATTTAAATAATCATTTGATTTGTTTTGCAATTGGCATCAAGTATACGCCACTTCGGCTGTTTGGATAATTATGCAGACTCCGCCCCCTTAGGGGCTGTGATGCAACTGCGCCAGCTGTCCAAAATTTGTGATTTTAGGCAAAATGCCCGTTAACATTATTTAAATTGCAAATTTTTCATTGAATTTGTCGTAAAGCTGTGCGACTATAATTTATTTTAGCTTTTTTCTATTTTTATTTATTTATTTTGTTATATGTTTATACAGTAGTTGCTTTTTTTGTTTTAGTTGATATTTTTGACTGGAGCACACACAATGCTGCTGAAAAAAGATTGCATAAAATTGCAACATGTGAACATGCTTTGCCTATGCAACGTCTGAACGGGCGTCTTGTCAGGCAAGGAAAAAAAATAGGAATACGTTTTAAAAGAAGTTTTTGTCAGCAGTATTTGTCAGAAATGTCGTGCGATTGTCAAGCAAACGCATCTTGAGGCAATCGCTACGGGTGAGGTCTTTGCACAAACTGTTCCCGTGACAGCTGCATCTTAGCTCCACAGAGATGAAATATTTGAGCTGCAAGTTATTAAAGCCTATCTGCCTATCTGCCAATGGTGCGCCCCACTTTCTGCGAATTGCACAATCTATTTACCAAAGCAAAACCAAAAAAGTTGCAATTGGCATTTGCATAAAGGAAAAGTAAGCGACTGCAACGAGTGACAGACAAACGAGCCTACACCTGACCAAACAAACCGGGACTACGGCAGAGCCACGCCCCCCCACCTGCCCAAACAACAGACTGACGGACTGACGGACTGAGCGACTGCCGGCCGGAGCGAGGCACGCCTGTCTATTCCTAGCTGGAGTCAATAGCCACGTTTACGTTTGACTTTGTTTGTTTTGTTTCTCAAGCAAACGCAAAACATTTGGCTGACAGTCAGGCGGAGTAGCCAAACGATTTTTCCTAAACGTTTTCGAATTGACATTTTGACATTTTTGGTAGTTGTGCCCGGGCCAGGCCTGGCCAGGAAGCTGCTGTGGCGACAGCTGACCAAGCGCGTTGATGGAATGGCAGCAGCTGGCAGTCTAAATTATTTACATACATCATCCAACATCGGTTGGCATATTAAAAATGACTTTTAAAAATACACTCGACTACTTTTTTATGACTTTTAAAGAACAGGCTACAGTTAAACTGCTGCGAGAGAAATATGATAAAAGGTGCTTAAAACCGACTGAAATGACACCACTGCATTGTAGGAACAAGCGAATTTAAAATAAAATTTAGTTTAGTTTTTTTTTTTTTAGTTTAAAGTTACATTTAAAATACTTCCATACAACTTCTGTATCAGTTTTTCATTACCTCTATGCTACTTAATTCAATTCTTAAAATTTAATAAGGTTACAATTTATTAGAAATAGCTTTTAAATGATTTATGGAAGGTAGGCCAAGAGGTCATGGACTCGGTTATTGCAAAAAGGAGCCTAAGCTATAGACTAGTTTTTTATTACTTTTACAATATATTTGTTCTGCAATTCTGTGACTTAGTAATTTTTGTTATGATTAGAGCTTAGCTAGGTCAATTGTCACAGCCCTGCAATTAGTTCTGAAAGTGGTGCAATTGCCAAAGCTTTACAGAATCGATCAAACAACCCTGATAAAATGAATTCGACTTAAGTACTTAAGTGTCACTCAGTCTAGGTCTAGCTAAACTTAAAGTTCCCTTTTAGTTCTTTATTATGTCAGACGACAACATAAACGAAACTTGGCTCACCTCGGCGACAGCTGAACTGAGTTCAGTTGGTGGCCTGCCATTTGCTTTTGTCCAAATTAGCATTTTAAACACCTCTTACTTTGGGCAAATGATATGGCACATGGAAAGCTCCTCAGTTGGCGTCAGCTGCTGATGTCGCCTCTGCCTCTGCTTCTGCTACTGTCGCTGCTGTTGCGGCTGCTGCTGTTGGCAGTTTCCCAGGCAGGTAAGTCGGCGACGCGTGTGTGGCCTTTTATGGCCGTTGGCAGCAAGTTTTTTGGCTATCAGCCGACAACCAAATTGAACTCATGTCTGTGCGTGTGTCAGTGAGTGTGTGTGTGTGTGTGTGTGTGTGTGTGTGTGTGTGTGTGTGTGTGTGGCGGGAGTCAGTTTTGGCTACCTCGCTTATATGGTCAGTCGAACTTTCAATTAACACACGGCGCATCCTCAGCTGCCGCCAAGCGTTTTCACGCTCTATGACCAAGTTTGGCAGGGCAGTTTGGTCTCAACATCTTGGCCAATGCGCAATGGTACATTAATTGGTGGACGTGGCCAGGCAGTGGGACAACAACCGACAGAGACAGGATTTGTGGCCAAACGTTTATTAACACCGAATTAATCAACGAGCGTCTGACAGCTGACTGATTTGTGCCGCCCAATTGCCACGGCTCTGCGTCAGAACTGTGGCGCCACGGTCCAGCCGGAAATTTCTAATTATGCTCAAGTCACAATCTAAGAGTCGAGGCAGGGCCGCACGCCCACTTGTCGCTCGATTTGTTTGCATTTAAAACATGAACGCTTAAGGCAGGCAGCCAGCAGCCCGAGCTCGTTAACCGGGTCCAAGTCGCAGTTGACGGCATTTTTGCTTTGATCTACTCGCAACTTTGTCTATAAACGCGTGCCGGCAGCCGAGCTGCAGGCTTGATCGGTATACTGGAGTTGGGCTTTGTGTGCTCGACACATTAGCAGGCGGCACGCCCATAAATCTTAAAAGCTACATTGACAGTGCTGACGAGCTGTATGCTAGCAGCTAGATCAGTGCGGGCGGAAGGGGGTGGCACAAAACGTTGCATATCATTAAAAGCGGCTGCTTAAATTTGCCTTTAATTGGTTTGACGCGTTGCGTGCTGCTCGCTGCTCAGTGGACTATGTGCTACATATTAAGGAAACATGAGCATAATGGCAATTTACACTCTCTGATACGCACAGAGAGAGAGAGAGAGACGCACAGACAGTTACACACTTGTACATATATAGGGCGACGCAATTAACATGACATGCTGCTCACGTTGGCCTGATTGGGAACGGCGATTGGATTAACCACAAAACTCAGTTGTCGCACAGGTTGCAAGCAGCAGGTGAAAACCAAGCAAGAAAGTGAGAGTGTCGAGTCGACTATCTAATGTTCTTTAATGAATATAAAATGCATAAGCAAAGTAAGAAATATAGTGCAAAGAAACGATAAATAAAGAAAATTTAAAATAAGTAAAAATTGAAATGCTTTTGAATACATAATATATAAAAAATATTTAGTTATTTATGCTTTACAAATTCGAAATGAATCCTTAACTCATTTTATTTTATTTAAGTTTTAATTTTGCTTAAGCACTTTATGCAATTTATTCATTGAACAAATTTAAATATGTGCATATATATAGTTTTTAGCTTAATAATTTTAGTTCACCTTCATTATATCTTGCCAATCATGCCCTGTTCAAGGAGCAGTGTAAAGAAACGATAAATAAAGAAAATTTAAAATAAGTAAAAATTGAAATGCTTTTGAATACATAATATATAAAAAATATTTATTTATTTATGCTTTACAAATTCGAAATGAATCCTTAACTCATTTTATTTTATTTAAGTTTTAATTTTGCTTAAGCACTTTATGCAATTTATTCATTGAACAAATTTAAATATGTGCATATATATAGTTTTTAGCTTAATAATTTTAGTTCACCTTCATTATATCTTGCCAATCATGCCCTGTTCAAGGAGCAGTGTATGAATAAAATTGTGCGTGTCTGTTATGAGGCAGCGATGGGAGGACGAAGCGGGGCGTAGCACGAGTCGGCCATAACTTAGTCAGTGCTTTAATTTTAATTATTGCTAACCCCCCACTCAGGCCCCACTCAGGCCAGAGGGGGCATGTGGGTCTGACTAATTTGCCAGCAACATGACACTGCCGCCAGAGCTCAGAGCCAGAGCCAGAGCTGCCAAGCATACACTCTCAAATACGCACGCATCAGAGTGAAGTGGCTGATTAAGCGGAATAGTTGGCCAGCTGGTTCACATGCTCACAGCCATTCACGGTTTGGCGGGTCGGCCGGACTCGGCTTGGCTTTTGGCTTGCGTTCGCGTTAATTAAGCTGCACTGCAGCAGCACCGCAGCATGATGCTGGCTGCGTGTTGGCCATGTGGCTGCGTCTGGTAATCTCCGCGGATTAATGCGACACTTTGCAGTTAACAGAAGTCGTGTTGCGCTGCTGGCGCTGCCACAACTACTCTTTGGTCTTTTGCACGCTTGTTAACAATATTTCAAGTTGTTGCCCGCTGATGCCGAGCATCGAACAGCGAACATGTGGCCTGCGGCCAAGTGGCAGTCATCGGTGCCACAGTGGGGCAGTCGCTCTGAGCTGCCGCTGAATGCATATTTATATTTGTGTGCATATTTACGTATGTCAATTAAAAAGTGTAACTTTGTGATCGGGGAGGTGGCGCTTGTTATTTTTATTAACCTACATCCGAGCAGGAGCTCACATTTCATATGCATCGACCAGTAATCTCTCGCCGCCCGCTGTGCCTTCGATGGAGCCAGGTATGTATTTGCCAATGCTGGCCAAACTATGTGCCTGTTGAATAATTAAAGGAATATTTACATTTTTTCAAACAAATTACTGTTGCTAATTGTGTTATGTGTTTTAACTAAAGCTATTTATATTAATTTGCTGCGATGGCGAATGTAACTGGATCAAGTTTTAAATTAAATACATCGATGTGAAAAAACTTTCTTATGCAATTAACAGTTATCAAAAGCTTACCTTGGCGCGCTTAATCAGCTCAGATTGGGCTGCCAGCACATTGTCCTTTCGGCCACCCCAGGAGCGCAAGGCTGAGGCCTGCAAGGCACGCCCGAAGGCAAAGGTCAGAGCCCAGGGCTTGCACAGAGGCACATTGTTGACGGCATTAAGGTTAATGGAGGCCTCCTCCTCGGACATACCGCCCGATAAGAACATTACGCCTGCAGGTTAAAGAGGCACTTAAAACGCGAGTTCATTTCATTTCAGAAAATGTTGGAGCGCTTACCGGGCACAGCAGGTGGGACAGTTCGACGCAGGGCCAATATGGTGGCCAATCCGATTTCGCTGGGCGTATTGTTCTTGTTGCTATTCTGGCCAGCTGTCACCATGCTGGGGCTGAGTATTAAGCCCTCCAAGTAGACATGATGATCGTTCATGGACTTGAAGACGGCAGCCAGCACGGCTTCGGTGACCTTTTGACAACGATCCAAGTCGTGGTCTCCGACCATTAGCACCTCGGGCTCCACAATGGGCACCATGCGCTGTGACTGGCAGATGGTCGCATAGCGGGCCAGAACGTTGGCGTTCTCCATAATGGCCTGATACGAGGGCGTATTCCTGTCAATCTTAATTACCGAACGCCACTTGGCAAAGTCGCAGCCGTCCTTTTTATACTGAGCGCAGCGCAAATGCAGATCATCTAGCCCCTGGGTGGTGAACTCGTCCATGGAGCAGAAGAGCGGAACCGAATTCTTGTCCACCTTAATGCCTGGAATGATGCCTTTCTTGCGCAGCACTTCGGCAAACGACTGCCCGCCGTCGGTCTTCTGGTAAAGTGTCTCGTGGAACATGAGTACGCCAGACACGTTCTCTGATATCTTTGGGTCCGTTGTGAAGAGCAGCTGGCGATACGACCGACGATTCTCTTCGGTATTCTCAACACCAATCATTTGGAATCGCTTGGCCATTGTCGATATCGATTCGTCTGCAGAAATGATTCCCTTGCCGGGCGCAACAAGAGCCTTGGCCGTGCAGGACAATTCCTCCTGCACTTCCTTTGTCGGATAGTAGAAGTATGTTGTCATTCTGTTACTTACACAAAATTTAGATCCTTATGAATATCAATCACTAAATACAACAAATTTTATAAACTGAAAGTGGACACCAAGCTTAGCAGCAGCTCAACTGACAGCAGTAACTAAGGCATACGGATTAGCCTAATAGTATGCGAACAAATGTGAATTTATTATTCCATTATACATATTTAACAATAAATTTAAGAAATTTAGCAAACATATATTTAAAGATTTGGGAAAAATAGTTGCAGGTAGTTTTATATATATTTTATTCTCGTCAATGACGCTTAACTGAAGTCGATCGCCTCTTCAACTCAGCTTATTATTTTCATTTTGAATAAAATACGCCATTTACAATTTTGCAGTTTAAAAAATGTTCAGTACAAAAACTTTCACTGATTTCCTGTTTGCCAAACTTTTTAGACTTTACATATAGAGCTCCTAACTAAGGACTCCCTTTTCCAACTCGAGACGGCTTATGTAATTTTAAATTAACCCTATATCAAATTTACTTTTGATTTATGAACAACTTCTTTCTGTTTGTATTTATGAGTTCATTAAATTGCCATTGTTAATCTTTGTGTTATTTAGAAAAGTTCTTCTTAATTTATGGTCCTTATATTAGGCTGCACCTTTGGCGTTTATTACTTCTTAATTGTTGACCGCAGTCGCGGCCGCAGCTTAATGATATTCTAATTGGAGTTTTAATTGCTTTCTTCGTGGCGCTGGCGAAGGCGGAGGCTAAGGTGGCTTTTCATTTAAAATACTTACTTTTCGATAGCTGCAGATTAGAGAGCAATCTGGACAGGGTCATAACGAAAAAAAAGAAAAGAAGAGAAAGAGAGCTGGATAAACTTGCCGCACATTAATTATATTTTAGCCGCAATGAAGAACACTGTACAGCATGGCCAGCTTCTCTTTTTTATGGCTTTCGCACGCACATTTTATGGCAAAAGTTTTGTTAGCACAAATTATACGCAACGGCGTTGCCAATCTATGTGTATTCGTGCTATCTGGCAGCCCGGCCAACTTTTGAGATGAAAATTATAAGCGAATAGCGTTGCGGGGGCAATTTGCACAGCATAAATTGAATTTTAAAAACACAGTTTTTCAAAATGTTTCTCTCTCCTATTTTTTCCTCTGCTTTTGTGGCGCTGTCCAATTATTTTGCGTTTGCAAAGAAAATATCACTCATACGACGATGATTCTAATTGGCGTGGGAAACGTAACGAGTGTGTGTGCCGCTTTTTTACTCTTTATTTTTATTATTCTTTATTATCTGTTATTATTTTGTTGTTTGTTTTTTATTGCAATTGAATTTTTGCGAGCAGTTGTGGGGAATGCTTTAAAAGGATCGCTGGCGAGACACTAGCCTAATTTTGTGTAAATTATCGCACGAATTATGAGTCTCGAATGTGAAAAATTTGCCAAAAATAGTCAGCATCGTTAAGTTCGATAAACATCAGACAGCGCCAATGTGCAGTCTATATGTCGATTGGATCAGATTGGCTGCAATACGACTGCTCTGGATGCTCGTGTGAGTGTGAGTCAAGTGGCTGTTCAGTCCAGCTCGGCAGTATCAATATTCAAGCGCCAATTAGGCCAGACACTGCTAACCACTTGCTGCTCGCTCTGGCCCAAGCGTCTGGCCAATAAATCTACTGTAAATCTTCGCAACAACTCGCTGGCGGCTCAAAATGTCTTTGCACCTAATTGAGCTTGGCGCTGACTCAGCAGAGCCAGCCGTATCGCAGTAGCAGCAGCAGCAATAGTCCAGGCAACGTTGTCACAGAAGCTTAAAAATTATTAATTGATTATCTTTAAACGTTTTAATTGAAATGAGCGTGCGCACACAAGACTGCAGAAATATGCCCAGCTAGTTAGTTGACTAGTCAATGCTCTAGGATAATATGGAAGAATTCCTTTTTTCTGTTTCAATGGCGAGTTTCATTGAAATATCTGACAATTAAACTCTTAAATTTGCAGCTGCTTTAGTAAAAATTATAAATAACAAAAATATCTTTATATGCATAATGAATATCAATATATTCTCTATCTTCTGAGCAAGTTCGACAAGTAAATCTAAAATATGTAAACATCTCTCCCAATCTAATATAAGTTTAAAGCTGATTGAATATTAAAGAATAATAAAAAATAATTATTTTCACATCAATTCGTAATGAAATAAACGTAAAAAATATATAAAAAATCAATAGTCTGTTTTCAGTTATTTCTCACCTGAGTTACATAAGGCACACATGAGAATTTAAATCCAAATTAAATGAATATATTTCAAATAAATGCATGTCTCTTTATAATAATATTCTAAACTATCTACAATCAATTAAAGCTTGCCGAATAAGTTCAATTTTCGTCTAGCCCATGTTTGTTAATTGTTAATTAATAGCGGATTAACCACTGGAGGACCCTCCACATTTGCCATGCTGCCAAAACTCAGAGCATTCATTGAACCGTCAATTGGCTGCTTTTAACGGCAATATCAAATTGTCGCTCTTTTTTTTTCTAGCTGAAGCTGGTCTTGGCCAGACCAGACGGGCCAATGATGCTGCTGGTCAGCGTTTAGTCAGTCAGGCGTAATTATTGTTATTACCAAATTAAGTAGCCAATTTTTTGTCATCGTTAACGTTGTTGTTGTAGTTGCTGTAGTCGACTGTAGTCCGCCTGTCCGCTGGTCCGTTGACTACTTCCAGCTGTGGCTCCGTGGCAACTCGTAATCCGCCAACTACTTGCAGCAGCCGCCTGAACTGCGAGTGAGTGTGAGTGTGAATGCGAGTGCGAGTGCGAGTATCAGAAAAGTGGGTGTCTGTCTGACTTACTCACGCTGTTACTGCGTGGCATTTTTTTTTTTTTTTTTGCGATTTTGGTTTCCAATTTTGAGCACAAAGTCGCTTTGACCAAAATAATACACACCAATACATATACAAGTATGGCGGCATAATTTTCAAGGAAAATCTCTTCATTTTTAATGTGCTTGGCAGCCACAGCAACTGGTCACATATGTTGGCTGACTGGGCTATTGCGTTGTCGTTTGTAAAAATCAATAAAAAATTATAAAGAAAAAAATGAAAAAAAAAGCAGCAGTTTGTCGACGAGTATGGCAACGTCTTGAGCCTGGGTTGGGGGTGGGTGGCGGTGCTTATAAATCGACTGAGATTAAATCGAGCGCACATAATCATATTTAGCTTTTGGCTGGAGTTCAGCTGGTGGATGTCAGCCTCAGGCCAGCTCGACATGGTTGGCCCCTCGGGGCCGGCTGGACCCCGCGTCGTGGATCGTGCAATGCATTTAACATGGCCAAAAACAATGGCTAAGCGCCACCATCTATGAATTAATCACGTTCATAATTTTGCGTCGTGTTGTCTTGTCTTGTCTGTTTCTATTTTTGTTTTTTCTTTTAGCTGTTCATAACTTCTTTTTGTCTCTCGCGGTTAATTTGCCTAAAAAAGGATTTGAGCCAATCGACTAAAAAAGCCAAATCAGCCGTTAAATCGCCAAAAAGCGGCGGCAATAACCACAGCTTGGCTGCCTGGCTGCTGGGCACAGCAACTCATAACCAAATTGCATAATTATGCAACACTGTTTCTTGTTCGTTTGCTTTGTTGTGTCGAGTGTTTGTTGTGGCATGCCTGGGTGCGAAAATGCTTGTGTGTGGTCATGTTGTAACAATGCATTGTTCGATTGTGATTCTAGGCGCATGCAGATGAGGTGTTTCATGCAACGATCCTCAACATATGCTAATAAACCGATTACGACTTAATGGTTAAGTGCTTATAATTTAAGCCAAAAAGATCTGACAAGATGAAATTTCCATAAGCAGTGAAATATCTTTATTGTATATCTGCAATATAATGAGCTTGAATTTGAAATTGATTAGATAAGAAACTAGAAGCTTTTGTTAAGAACGATTTTTATGTGAATTTAAAACGAAGCAATCGATAAGCTTTCATCTATGTATATATTTGCAAAGATTAAAAAAATTTATATATGGCATTAGCCAACACTCAGAAAAATGACTAATTTTGTCAACTGTCGAAGCATAAGTTATTTGGGTTGAGGAAAATCATCTTTGTAAAATGGATCCCATGCAGCTCAATAAACGCAATTCAACTAGGCACAAACGCAGGCGTCTAAGAGATGAGCGCCGTAAAGGACTCAGGACCTTAGGGCTGCAGAAGACAGACACGAGTCCAGAGCTGCCGTCAGAATGCCTCTGTTACAGAACAGATGATCTATATATATTTGTCACACTATGTGTAAGGTATGAAGGTCTACTGCTAAACAGGACTGCCGGAGAAGAACTTGCAATAAGAGTAATGCTAAGCTGTTCGGAAAGTCCTGGGCTCTATCATCATGTTCGGCGACGCGCATCTGCTGCAGAGCAGTGAAGAGTTTGAGTAGACGAAATCGAGTGGGGCTCGAACGGTTTCATGGCTAATCGTTCAGTCATATTATTTATACCGAAAAGCTGTTCGACCTTATGAACTACTCCCAACTGTAGAAGTTTACCGATGTGGCGAATATTACCAGTTCAGGCTGTATGATTTGCTATATCGGGATATAGCAGCTCTGCTTCCTGGCCCCGTGAGCGTCGCCTTAAGATATTTAAATCGCTGTTGACGTGAGGCATCTAAAGATTATCATCTGCTCCAAGGACAGTCGATACGGCTGGCCAATATGCACATGAATGTCTTTCAGGCTGCTGCTAAAATAGGCGTGGCCATTGACGTGTGTGCCCTAGAGCTGGATGCGTCGTACATGCAACATCACCGGCGGCTTTTACTGTGCAACCGGAAACTTTGACACTCTCAGCGGTGCATTGCTCGGTCTGTTCTTCGCTTCACTTCATGTACACCGCCATATTGATTACCTGGACCAGCCCTAAGCGGCTTTGCGCGATGTTCGCTTCTGCCACCACAAGCGCATTGAAATTGGATTTGCTTGCAGCAGTTGCCTGGCTGGTGAGTAGTCTGTCTAGCAGCTTAAGTTTTGTTGTTCTCACCTATGCCTCCACCCTTTCAGTCGCTTGCAAGTAGACTCCGATTTGCGGCAATTGCGAGAGAGTATTGTTAGCATGCATTAAACACTGCAGATATTCCGATGTTGGTCATTCTAATTCCATTTATGTTATATCATTACAGTATATATGGCAAAGGTTTTTGTTATTCAGCTTCCGAACTAGTACTTATAATCTCTAATGGAACCTTCCATTTTGAATCTTTAAGCTGCCCAAGAAGTTGCAGACTTACATCGATAGGAGAGTTGCCCAGCGACACCAACAGGAAATCCTGAAACTTACGAAGCTGGAACTTCAGATGCAAATTATTAAGCTGTGTATTTTGCTTTTTACTTTACTTTTACATCTCATTTCACTTGCCTTTGACTTCAAGTTCTTAACAGATCCACTCAATTAAAGCAGCGCAGGATGGCGCAGCAGCCTCATGACTAGACCGCAACGCACGTGCGTACCACATAAATTCGCAGATTTCCACATGTCACACACTTGACGGCGACGCCATTTTATGAAATCTTCATTAAATCAACTTTCAGGCGATTGCACAGACGCGCTGTGGATGTCCCTGCTCGAGCGCCAGCATACTTTACGGGCCGCAAAGCAAATATTTTGCTTTTTTCCTTTTGCCTTCATTTTTTTTTCTTTTCATTAAAATTTACGCATTATCGCATAAATACTTATGTACATGCCGGAGAAAAGTTGCCCGGTCGCCTCCTGCCCCCTGCCCCCTGCCTCTTGCCTCATGTCTCCTGTCTCCTGTATCCTGTGGCCTCACTGCTCGGCTCTTCCCACTCCCTGGCGAAGCTTGGCCAATTTTTGCCAATTAACAGAGGCGCAATCTCACGTACATCGGCCATGCGTTTGTCGCATTTTCATTTCGCCAGCGGTTGGCGGCATAGTCTGATGCTCTGTCGAGGCTTCGCTGTTTGGGTTTCAATTTCGCGTTCGTTTTTATAGGCTTACGGGCAGCCGCGGCGTTGCCATATCGCCCAGCCCACAGGCGCGTATCAGTGGCAGTCGTTAAAATGCTTGTCATAATTCCGCTTATATGCATGTGACATTTAGCGGCGATGGCCATTCAAGATTCCCATCGGCGTGCACTGGAGTACAGCATTTATGGCCTGATACGGGGCTGGGAGTGCGGCCACCCAAAGGCAATTATTTTAAACTGTGGGGTGACTATGTAAAAAATTTACACCACCTATGCACAGTGGGCTAAATATGTTTTTCTTTTTTTTTTTAAATTGTATTTATCTTATTATTTTGTAAATTTAAATACAATAAGTTTATATAAACTTACAACTAAAAATGTTAAATATAGGAAATATTAAATACATTTACTTTAATCAGAATAATTTGATTTGGATTATAATGCAATCTTTATATTAAAAATTGAAAGTTACCAAATTATTTTGTTAGTTTTCTGTAAAGTGTATAGGAAATTTGAAATTGCATTTGATTTGATGACCACTGTGCGCTGTGGATTCGTCATAAGTAAGCCGCTTGGTCTGCATATTTCAATTTATTTTTCTCACTCAGTAATTTCCTTTGTTTAAACCTGCCTGGGCGTACATTGCGTATGCGTAATGCAATGTTATATTTTTGTTGTCGTTTGGCATGCCAAATATTTGCGCGGCTCTGGGCCATAACCTTGCCAAAGAGGCAGTCAGGTAGTCAGGAGGCCAGCAGCTGGTAATTGTCAACGGCGTTGGCGTTGGCGTTGGCGTTGACGTTAACGTTGACGTCGCTCTCGCTGTTGGCGTCGCAGTTACACCGTTACAGTTGTCTCTTTGGCGTTGGCGTTGGCGTGGCCGGCGCACGTTTCGATTCGCAGTCAATGAATGCGCTCGTAAGTCGTGAAACACTTTTTTGCACTTGCATTTGGCTTTGGCTTTGGCTTTTTAATTTGCATTTAGAGTTGGCGACCACCCACGCTGCCTTCGGTGCTGGCTGCTGGCTGCTGACTGCCGCCTTCTGCTGACTCAGTTTCCATTCATAAACTCGGAAAAGTTGTTCAGGTGTTGACTGCCGCATTTGGCTTGCAAAGTGCAAGCGGATCGAACTTTTTCCTTTTTGGCAAAAGTTCAAGCAAAAGACGTGCCCACAAGTTGCCTGCCACCCCCTGTCAGTCAATCAGCTTGTAGTTAAATTCAATTGGGCATTGCGAAATCTATTTTTCTTAATTGCATGCCTGGCACTTTTGTTAAGTGACAAAACATTTATCAACGCTGGCTGCTGCCTGCTGCTTGCTGCTTGCTTTTATTGCTTGTTAATTGCCCAGCAGAAACACAAATACCACGCCCATTGCTCGACAGCCACGCCTATAGCATGCAGTGCACCTGACCAAGGACACGGTCTCGGTCCCTTTTGGAGTTTTGTTTAACTTTGCTGGAAGTGCCGAGTGGAAAACGCCTGGTGGTCAGCTCAGCGATAGCCACGACTGCTGCAGCTGCTCGTGTCGAACAGAGATGCTACCTGAACAGAGAACAAGCTGGTGACACTTTTTCAAGTACTGAACTTGTGCGTGATTGAGCTGCTGGCGTGTCGTTCACGCTCACGAGCTTGTCACGCGCGCATCTCCAATGCAAATATTTGCTGGCAGACGCTGTTATTACCTGTCCGGCCTGGACTGTGGGCGGCAGCCAGTGCACTGTGCCATAAGCTGTGGGCGTGGCAAATATCGTTGTAAGTACAACACATTGCACATTTGCTTGGCCTGTGTGTGCCTCCCACAAAATGGTGACAAATAGCTGGCATGGCAATGTGGGCATGTGCGTGTGTGTGTATTCGTGTGTGTGTGAGTGTGTGTGTGTGTGTGTGCGTGTGCGCCCTTGACTGCATTGCTAATTGTATCTCTAGCTGTTGTCTGCTACTGTTGCTGCATTTTGTGCGCTAGGAGATTTATGCGCTATGGCAGGAAGCTCTTGATTAATTGAACTTTAATGAAAAGATTTATGTGGCTGCAATATTAAAACGCACAACAGCTCCACAATTTGGTATCAAGTTAATTGCTTAAATTGTTTTGACAACTCTGGCAAAATAGATGAAGCTTAATTGAATTCAAGGCTGCCAAAGAAGTCTGAGAGTAAAGATCTGGTAAAGATCTTATATTATTTAAATTATGTCTCACAAAATATTTTTCTTAAACTTGAAGTTAAAATAATACAATTTGCGGAAACCTAAAGCAATTATTATTATTGGCTATTATAATTCAAGTTATCTTAATTTAACTTGTGTGTGTAGCTAATTGTTTTTGGAAATTTGAATATGTAATATTATTGTCTATTCAAATTCAAGTTATCTTAATTTAACGTTTGTTTTTGGAAATTTGAATATGTAATATGTAATATCTTAGGTTATATAAATATTATTAATTATTATTAACAGTATATTTCAAATAAAATAAAATTTAAAAGTGTTTGTATGATGATGTGGTTGGAATTGTAGTTAGCATGGTTGCTGATGTGGATTGAATGACTTTTTGCTGTGACACTTGTAGCATTGTTTACATAAGTATGTAGGAGAGCCAATCGCTGGTGATACAATGAATCTCCGACTTCTTGACCTACCGCCTTCAAAGTCTGTACCTTGCAGCTTTTTTGGAAGCCTTACAGTTAAACGAGATTTTCATATTCTAAGTGCACAATAAGCATTAAATCCTTTGTCGAGCATTAATTTGCATTTAACCCACTCTCTGGCTACATCCGCGATGCTGTAAGAATTAATCCGCAATTGATTCAGGTCAAAGCTGTCAGCTACAGGCTCAGTACTGGCCAAACAAAACGCGATATACTGCTATTATAGTATTAAGTCTTGAGCTGATGAATAGTATACTTCTAAAAGATTTCAAAAAGACTTACATAAGTTGTTGCAACATTATTCAAGAAATTGTCATACGATAGTTATCTCGTTTTCGACTTAAAAACTTTAATCATTCACGTATTTGTATAGAACTTTACTGTTTTTGTAAAGTATTTTCAGGATTCTTTACTGTTATTGATAAGAAAATATTACTTACTACTATGCGACCAATTTCTCGTTTCAAAAGTTAGCTAAATAAATTCTTAGCTTGATTTATTTTTGCTGCCGCCTTCGCTTAACTTTCTTTTCACGGAATCCCATCGCATCCATCACTGAGCAATCGAATGCTCTAATGCATATTTGTTATTCAAACCGCAGTGCTGAAATGCAGCGTTGGCTTAGCCATAATTCATTCAATATAATCGCATGTGAATGACAATTCTATAACTCATTATGTGCGCCTGCTCCACATTAGACAATGGCTTGGACAAACCATTCGAATGCGCGCAGCTAATTGATATTCTTCAACGATAATCATGGAAATTTATGGCACAATATGTAAAATATTTCTTCAACGGCGGCGTCATCCTCATTGTTTCTTCAAGTGCTTACAACAAATTGCAATTGCAGCAGTTTCTGCATATTAATTCTCACAGCGCTGACGTAGACAAGTTGTTTGCTGCTATTGCTGTAGTTGTTGCGGCTGTTGCCGGCACGAGCTGCTGTTGCTGTCGTGTCTCGCATTGTTTCTGCTGCTGCCGGCTGCTGCTGGTAATGTTGCTGCCGTAGCAGCCACTTGAGCGCCGCTTCTGACTGTAACAACTGTAACAATGCACTTTCAAATGATAATTGTTACAACTTTTATCGCTGATATTGCTGGCAACTGTTGCCGCTGTTGCTGCCTCAGTTTGCTGCAGCAACATTGTGGCCAGCCTTTGGTTTGCAGTTGTTATTGTTATGATTATTGCATGGTTACTGCCAGTTTACTTTTCACTGCATCTGCGTTGCTTTCTTGTCTTTAATACATTCAATAGGACAGACCCAATTGGGCGCAGTGGCATGCAAACTAGCTGCCCGTTGCCAGTTCGTAGTTCGGAGTTCGAACTCCGTTCCAGCAATTGGGCTCTGAATTGTTTACGTGCCGTTGACGGTTGACGACAGCGCAGGCCCTAGCAAATTTCTTTCTTTTTTTCTTTTTTGGTGGGGCGGCATTTGTTTGTTGTTCTGTCGCGTTGCAATATTGTCAGAGCCTGTAAAAACACAAGCAACAACCACATTTTGTTTGCACAAGCCTGGCTGACAGTTGGGGCGGGCTGGCGAAGGTAAAGTGGCAAGGGGCATGGCCCTAGCTAAGCGACAGTTGGCACCCAATGCTGCCGCCCCGTCGATCGGACGACCAAACGTGGCACTTGAACACGATTTTTCCTGTTTCAACTTTTTTGTTGTTGTCATTTTTGTTAGCCACGTTTATTGTTTGTGGCTGCATAATATATTTGGGCATTCATGTTTTACCTATTCACATTTTGATTTTTATTGATTTTCGATTTTGTTTATTGCGGCTGCCCAATTTTGGTTAGTGCGGCTGGCCAAAATCAATTTCATTTATTAGATGAAATGCTGGCAAATTATGTGAGTTCAACGCCAGGGGGCACAGAGCCAACATTGGCTTTGCAATGACCCACGTGTGGAGGGGGCAAGCTGTATTTTTTCAGTTGTATAAGGCTAAAAACTATTTTGAGTACGCTGCTGGCACATGTGAATGTTAAATATTTGCTAAAGTTGCGGCTTAAGGCCTTGAACTTCCAGCTAATAAATATTTCAATCCATGCTTTACTTGATACTGTATCCCAAAGTTTCTGAAAATAATCAAATACCTCACGTTGTTGTGTAAAATGTAAATAATATTTCTTGATTACACTTTTGCTTAATTTCGTATGCATGGCGCTTAGCTGATGCCAGCTAATTGACACTTAACATGGCTAAGAGTATTTTCAAGTTAATTGTGTGTCGACATCAGCAATAACCGCAGCCCCTCTCCCACGACTCCAGCTGGCTATCATTCCACTCAGTTCCACTTGCCCGTTGGCTGACTCTATTCGTACACATGTTAGTATTTAAATTGCCTTGTCGTCTGTTGTTGTCAAAGTTGGTGGCGGCTGCTATTGCACCTGACATTTTATCGATACACCTGCAAAGTGGTTGCTGCCACGCATCGAGCTGCCACATGCAAATAAACTGCATGGAAACTGATTTAAAAACAAAAGCCAAAAATCAGACCAGCTCTTGATTGTCGACTGTCGACTCTCGACTCTCGACTCTTCACGGACAGCATTTGTGGTTGCAGTGACAACAAAAAAAAACATTGGAATTCATTCGTTCCCATAGCCAAAAAATTCAAAAAACTCAAAACACTTTTACCCATCAATTTGTTAAGCGAATAACTGAAATTGAAAATAATTGCTTAGGGGTATTCCCGCTTTTACAAATATTAGTTTAGTTCTTTATTTAAATTTAGACATAAATATATATATTTATCCAAATATTTTTCTTATGAAGAAAAATATCATTCGAATAATTAAAACGAGCTTTAAATAAATTTATGTTGGTAACAATCGATTATAACTTTTTTCAAGCAAATTATTCATATTTTAATGAAGCAATTTATTAAATACTAAATGAATATTCGCAAAGGCAGCAATTAAGAAAAAAAATAAAATATATCAAATGAAATACAATATTTTCTGATCTTCAGTATTCTGTAAGAGTATATTCTCTTCAGGCTATAGTCTATAGCTGTTGTTTTCGCAATTTTAATTTGCTGCGGTTTATTTATTTAACTTTTATTTATCGTTACATAAATATTTTGCCTTTTGGTTTTATTTAAATGTCTCGTTTTCCATTTTTGGTGCTTTCAACAATATGAAAAAATACAAAAAAAAGGAGTACAATAAGCAAATGAGAAATATTTAACAACTTTATTCACACTCAATGCGACTTGTGTCGCACTCCCAGAAAAAATAAACCTGTTACTTCGAGTGCATAAATAAAATAAAATAATGGTCTATGGCTATATAGGGAGGGGTGTATGGTTGATAAGTGTTTTGCTCCATTAAGAGCGGGCGCAGCCCGTATTTTGCTTAAATTATATTAATAAGTGTGAATGCTTTATCGATCAGACTGTCAGATGCAGATTTGTATGTGGGTAAAAAAATATTTTGAGGGGTGATATAGTTAACGTGGCTTAAATGCTTAAGAACTTCAAGTTGATATCTCATTAATAAATGCACATTAAGCATCTGTATTCTTTTTAATTTAAATTGTATTCAATTTCATATAAATGAAGCATTTATTAATGGTTAATTGCTCTTCAATAAAATGTTCAACCAATAATTTTAAATAAATATATATGTATTTTTATACAGCTCCATCCTTTATCAATTACAAATATTTTACCATTTTACCACAGCACGCATAGCCAACATTTTTATACAAATTCTTGACTCGTAGGCCAATAAATTAAAAGGGTTCCAATTGCCACTGGCCAGCTGCAGCACAACAATTGCAGTAAATTCCTTTATTTGCTTTTTGCTTCCCATTGAGGCAAAGGTGAGAATGGTTTGTGGGCGTTGGCTGAGCTCTTATTGCATCAGTGTGATTATCAAGAACAATTTAACGTCATGTTTGGTCGCATAAATAATTAAAGCGTTTGCATTAGTTTTGCATGGGACACGTTGCATGTTGCATGTGGCATGCGGCATGCGGCATGCGGCATGCGGTATGTGGCATGTGGCACGTTGTCAGCGAGGCAGCGCTGCAACGTTTCAAATTTCAATAAGCACTCTAATTGTTTTTAAGTGTTTTCCACCAGCCGGCAAACAACGTAAATGAGTCGTAATTGCATAATTCTAATTTAGCGTCGAGTTCTAAGCACCAAAAACATGTTGACTACATTTAATGCATGCGTCACGTTGACTGTTTGAGTTTCCAGTTTTTGTTTCAGTGGGTGTCTGGGCCTAGGTATTGCTTACTCACTCGTTTTGTCTAATAACTTGGTGCATTCGGTGGAGCTGCTACTGCCACTGCTACTGCGCCTGCCTATACACGGACTGCCAGCCCACCCACCTGCCTGGCGGCTGTAATTGAGCAGGAGCTTTCAGTCGCTGCTGGCGTTAAAAACTTTACGAATTATGGCAGCGCTGTGTGGCACAGGTGGCTGCAACTTCGCATGCATTTTACTTAGTATGTGCAGGCAAATGAACGTGTTTATGAAGCATTTTAATCGTAATAATAAATGCATTTAACGATGTGTATGAAGAGCATAGTTATGTATTAGCTTGACTAGTGAACTTCCTTATTTTCAGATATTTGTTTATTTATTAAATTATTTTTGTATTTTTAATTTATAAACTTGTGAAGTGATTTGCTTAAAAAATAATATTGATATCAATATAAATATTTTTGAATATTTTTGAATTGACAAAATGATTTAGATAATTATTTATGTATACACAATTTATTTTAAAACTATTAAAAACTTCATTTTTTATTATTTCAATTTTAGGTCTTCGCTAAAAATTAAAACTTTATAAAATTTTGTAAATTTTTGTCTTAAAATTTTTTTTTAAATAAATTCATTATTTCCTTTATAGTTAGTCTTTATGTTTAGCATATTAACATTATCTTATTTGAGCTTGTGTTTAATCAATTAAGTTCTTTTACATTTGATAGCGATAAATGAAGTGCTGACGCGCGTGTCGCCTGCATTTAACCCACTTAGCCGCTTTAAAATAACAATTTCGAGTGCCTGCATATATACATAGGTATTCATATATATATTTACGCACAAGGGTGCGTGTTGTGTGGATGTGGACTTAAGTCCTTATTGCGACACCTGCACAAAGCAAATACCAATTAAGAGCGTTTCCCGTGCAGCGAACCCAACCGACTCCACTCAAAGTCAGCGCAATGCAGACAGAGTGAGAGCCAGAGGCGGCAGAGGCGGAAACGGAAACCAAGGCCAATGGCTGGAACAAGCAGCCGTACATGCAATTAAGCCACCGCAGCACAAACACAGGCCCAGCAAAATGGAGGAAAATTAAAATGTATATAAAAGCCACAACATGGCTGCGCCAGTCAGTTAGCTGGCGATCGACGCTTGGCACAATCAGACGGAGATGAAGCAGGAAAAGTCCCAAGTGAAAAGCAAGTGGAGGGCCGCGGGCTGGAGATTTGTGGATGTGTTGACGGAATACTGCCAGAATTGCAGTCTGGCTGGCTTCTCCTATATAGCTAATCATCGGTAGGTAAGATCAGAACTTCATAAATAGCTAATGATTCACTTGGTTATAGCTTACACTTCACGGAGCGCATTTTTTGGCTGCTTTGCATTGTCGTGTCGACTATGGGAGTATACCATCTGATCAATCAATATCAACGTGACTTTACCTCTCGCGCCGTGAGCATTGTCCACGAAAGTCTTTCGCCATTTGCCAAGGTTCAATTTCCATCGATCAGCGTTTGCGAGCTGCGCTTCAAAACTGATTTCCCACGAAATGTGGAGGAGTATGTGGAAAGGTAAGCTATTTACCAAGAAACACATTAAAACATACTCATACCTGCAAATTGCTCTCAGCCTGGGTACAGATCTGAACAGTCCCTACAACTGGGAGGTGGAGTCGTATTTGTCCTTTGTATTGTTTCCCTATCAATATACGACAGGAATGTTTATTCGCTGTCAACCGTACGAGAAATGTGAGGAATGCGCCAAGTGCCCCAAGACGGATTACCGACAATTATCCATAAGGGTACATTGAAAAAGTGTAGCATCTTTTGGGAATATTTATGAAAGCTTTCTTGCAGTTTGGTTTCAATTGCTCGGATCTGTTTATCCGTTGCACATTGGCAGATAAGGAATTCGACTGCTGCAGATACTTTCTGCCGATGATCACACCGTTCGGTCGCTGCTTTCTGTTCAACTCGTTGCAGAACAACCATCCCGAATCGGAGCATTGGCTGCCGGCCATTTTAGATCGAAGTAGCCATCTGCAAATGAATCTGCATCTGACACGCGCCGCTCTGGTGAGTGTGCTTAACGAAGAGGATGTTCCGAACATACCGCTGCCAACGGTGGATGTCATTGTGCTGGAGGGACAGCACAAGACGCTCCAGTTCCACAAGGAGGCCATGGTGAATGATCCCAGCATGAAGGATATTCCGATAGCAGCGCGCGACTGCTACTTTCCCGATGAGGTGATGCCATGGAGCATGTATAAGGCATACAGCTTTAGCGCCTGCATCAGCGACTGCACCAGACTCTACCAAATGGAGCTGTGCAACTGCACCGTTTATAATATGAGTCCGCATCCTGATGCTCGCTATCCGGACTGTGATTTCAACGGTTACTTGTGCTTGGAGAGCGCTTCCATGGTCAAGCAGGATGTGAAGAGGCTGTTTCGAGTCAATTCGCAATCGTTGCATTGCCATTGCTTGCCCTCCTGCACCGAGGGGGACTTGAAGTCCATTTTTGAAGACCAAGTTAGGTGAATTTCTATCTTATCTCTCTGCTTATTCATATCTCTCATGCGCATTTGTCTCCCTCAGCACAAAAGCAAGGGTCAGGGACACTAACGTGACACTCGTGATGCCTGTGTGGCCCACGGATCAATATCGTCGCCAAGTGCTGCGCTCCAAGCTCGACGTCGTCGTCTCCATTGGCGGCATACTGGGCCTCTTTCTCGGCGCCAGCATCCTGAGCGCCATTGAGTTTGTCTACCACTTTACACTACGTGCGGCCAATACGTCGCTAATGGCACGTAGAGAATTGGACAAATCTTCGGTCAAATTCAAATAGTGGTCAATGGCTTAAAGAAAACAAAAAAATGCATGTGGTTTCTCTCGAATAAACTTATTATGCATAAAGAAGTATTCTTGTAATTAATTGTATATTTAAAGATATAAAATATTGCTACTAGTCTTTCTGTTTTACTTCGTAATAAAGTTCAATCAACAAAAATATATTTAATAGTAATTCAATCAAAGCTTTAATCCGCAGGTCAGTTGCATGGGTAGTAAGTACATTTAAAAAGAATTATTATTAAATATTGGGTCGAGCCGGTGTGACTGCAATGCGCATTAAAAATGCAGGCATGGACTGCTGCCGTACCATGGACACGGATAAGGATGCCCCACACTGCGAGTGTGTGACGAAAATCAATGAAACTTACAATTTGCACAGTCAGCGGACAGTGGACAGCGGGCAGCGGGCAGCGGCCGACGCCTGCAGTGACTTCATCTCGCAGTTTTCGCAGTTCCTCTGCCTCAGCTGCGCCCAGAACACTCGGCTATCGCCTTGTTTGCAGGTTTAATAAGAAATTCATTTGCTGTGTTTTAAATATTTAAAGTGCCGTAGCAATGCAAAGAACGACAGGCGGCCCAACAAAGACGGAGAAAAACAGAAAATGTAAGCACATTAATTCTGTTGCTTTGAGTTCTTTTTGGGGTGACCAAAAACAATGGTTAATTAATTATGCGCTGCGACAATCAAAGGGTCACGAAATGGGCTCTTGCACTCCAGCTGATGGTCTAAACCACTTCAGAGTATATCGAATGCTGCAGCACTTTGCTGAAGAGCTCAATTACATTAAGCTAGCAACTATCAGAAAGTGGATAAAGATTTTATTGTAGTAACTACTTTGACCGCATTTGCTCTGACAAACGCCAACTTTATCCTATCATTCTTTGATAATAAATAAATATATATATATATATATATATATATATATATATATATTGTGGGCACGCATTTCCACTTGACAGTTTACTCAAAGCCTCACTAATCTATATTGAATTTTATTTTCATATATTTCTGTCTACTCAACCTTTATCATATCATAAGTGTTGGTTATGGACTATTTTAACTTTTCTATATGATTTGTTTTGTTTGAAGAGCTAATAATATGTGATACGTAATGCTTAATACGGAGAAAAATTATAGGCGAATAAATAATAGATAAATAATATTTGTTAAAGTATAGTGATTTGATAAATTCATATGGAAACTTTTTCTAGAATGTAATTATTTCTTTATTTATTTTATTTAAAAGATATTGACATGTCAATTAAAACTATAATTATATAGCCTACAAAAAGTACAGAAAAATATTACAATAGTATTACCAACCCGATGAGGGTATTCTGGCCAGTCCGGCCAGCTATGCCCCAATTTACAGCCAAATATGGTCAGTGATACTCTTGAAACTATGAAAAACAGAAAGTGATATATGAAATCTTAAAATAAATATTAAAAGATCTTAACTATAGTTAATATAATTACAATAATAATAAAGGGAAAACAATATAAGATAGTGAAAAGAAAAAAAAGAAAAAGAGACTAATTTATTTGCATGTATATATCCAATAGTTTTTTATATTTAATTCAAGATATTAATATATTCCCAAGATATATAATTTTTTTTATTTATTTTATATTACAATTTGAATTCATTTTCGTATGTTGCTCTATTCCTTCTCTGGAGTGCAGGGTATTCAGTCCGTGCCGTCGCAGACTTTTATTCAAAAGTTACAGGCAGAAACATCATGTTCAACCTCAAAAATTGCCCTCGCCACAAAGTCATAAATAATAATCTCGCCTTTTCATACGAGGACTGTTATTTTATTTTGCTATTATTATTATTATTTTTCTTTTTTCATTTTTCTTTTTTTTTTTTGGGACCTTTTTCACTCTGTTGAGGCATTCCATTTTATTTCATTTGGCGCTTAGCTGCGTCGTCGTGGCTTTCGCTTTTCTGTGCTCGCCCTTCGCTTGGCCTTTTGCCTCTGCGCATTCGTAGTCTTATTCGTATTCATTGTGCATTTGTGTTTCGAGGTGTTGGCATATTTATGCCGGAAATCCCCTTTATTCACTCAAATGTTTGTCCACAAAGCAGGCGACACACAGAAAGGAAAAAAACCAAAAAAAAAAAAAAACTGGAGTGGATCGCAGTGAAAGTGTGGCCGACAAAAGAAACAAAAACTATGCCCAGTTACGCAGTGGTAGTCCAGTCCAACTTTTTGGGGACACGCTGTCAACTTTGCAGTTGTTGCCTGTTCTTCTTCTTCATCATCTGTTCGTTGTTGCTGCTGATGTTGTTGTTGCTGCTGTTGTTGCTGTGTGTTTCGCGCGTATCATTTATCAAGCTCAGCAAAAAAAGGGAACATTTTTGTCATGTTAAACTGTCAGAGTGCGCATTTAGTCATTACTTACATTTTGCTTGCTCTGCTGCACGCAGCCCCCTTCAGTCGGTTTGTCACTCTCTTTCTGCTTGTCATACACATGCAGATGCAACACACCCACGCACACACTCCGAGAGAGAGAGAGAGAGAGAGACCTACACCTACGCACTAGCAAAATGTAATTAAAAGTTGCCATGCAAGTCTGCGGTTTGGTTTTTATTTTCATTTTCATGTTCGTTTCCGCTTCCGTCTTCGTTTCGGTTCCCGCGCGTTCCGCTCTCGCTAGGCCATTAGCATATCGCTCGAGAGTATGCAACACTTTAATGAAACGCCCCATTTGCCATTTATCAAACTCGGACGGTCGTCGCAAATGTTAATTATTATGTTTTATTGCCGCAGATGGGCCAAGATTTGTATTTCAGCTCACTGTGATTTGGCCGACACTGAAATATGAGCTCAGCATGTGGCCGAGAGAAAAGGCCGCAAGCTCGTGAACCAATTTATGGCCAGCTGCACCACACATATGCCAAAACAATTATTTAAATTGAATTTAATTTAATAAAGACTCGAATTAATGAACCTCAAATCATACAGTTTGCTGGCAATTGAGGTCGATTTCCTTAGCTGCATATCATTTGAACTATTGAAATAGCATATAGAATTCAGTTTTGGACAGCTGCAGCTGTCTTAAATCGCATTCCAATTGCAGTTGGCAACTGGCAATTGGAGATGGCAATTGCAATTGCAGATTGGCAAAGGCAAGGCAATAGCAATGGCAATGGCAATTGCAATAGCAACTGCATTGGCATTGGCAATGGGAAACGGAAACTATTTTTCAATTACCTTTTTCGCACGCACGTTTGCTTAGCATTTTACCTTTGTGCGAGACTTGCCGTTGCCAGCCCAGAAACTATCGTCATTCTACACGTAGCTCAAAAGAAACGGTTGAGTTTGAAAACAAGGAACAGTGGCCGGAAATTGAGCTTATCAGGAATTTGGAAAGATTTCCAACTCCTTGAGCTTCCACTTAATTATTTGAGTATTGCTAATGGAACTTTAGCTGCAAACGACGTTTTATGTTATTTTACCATACATATTTTCTTCATTTTAAATGGATAGATTTATTGTTATTCAATTGAAAATTGAAGTGGAAATAGTGAATGCCTGCTTCCATCCAGCAGCTGTGCTCACTTGCTTGCTGCTCATCAAGATAACATTGTTAGAGAATCTATATTTCGTCTTCATAAAGCAAGTGTAAGACATCAGTTCTTCTTTTACTATGTTTCCGGTTTCCTCTCATTTCAATGCATGACTGTTGCAATACCTTTACGTACACTTGGTCCGTATGTGTGTGTGTGTATATAGAGTATGTAGTTAGCAGTTTTTCAATCAACGTGCCACACACTAACACTCACACAGTCAGTGAGAAGAAGAGCTGCTTCAGTTTGCGTTAACAATTGCCTTTTGCTGCACTTTTAAATTTCCTCTAAGCGGAAATCTATTTAAATTGAATTCTATTCTTTGGCTGGCAATTCATGCTGCAGAGATGCATTCTAGTCTGAATCAGACCAAGCTGCTGCTGCTGCTGCTTCTTCTTCATCTTCTTCTTTAACTACTTTTGCATCTGCTTCTTCTTCAACTGCTGTTGGTGCCGTGTGAAAAGTTTGCACAGCGCACTTTACGCATTGGGAATTATATTAAATCCTTGGCTGGTATTTCCATTTCAATGGATAATCATTATGAGTGTATCTGCAGACGGCACTGGCTGCAGCCATTGTTGTCGTTGTTGTGCTGTTATGCCAGCAGCCATTTTGTTGCAGACTGTTCACTCACACACACTCACGCATATCTGAGCATATTATGCATTTTTTACACATTTATGTAGCATTTGATTGTGTTGAATGTGGCATGCTGCACTGGAGGTGTAAATACTTGCCTCTGGCATCTCAGAATGTTGCCCAACAGCTTGTATGAGTTATATTTATTCACGCTCCGCTTTTGTCCGCTTTGTTGTGTGTGTAACAACCCACACACACAGACAGAGACATGTGCGAGGTGCAAGCAAGTCGAGTGAAGCATTCAACATATGCCAAGCATAAACATAAGCAGGAAATTCATTTTTCATTTGTTTGTTAAAACTTCTGGGCGAAGCTGGCAGAAAGAAGCTGCTGCTGCCTCTGCGACGCTTGAATTATGAATATTCATCATACGCCAGCGTGGCCGAGCAGCAGCACTTATTATGCTCAAATTAAGGAACCGTTTTCGGAGCATACATGAATACGAATATGCTTGGCAAGGTCCTGCCCGACGGCTGTTCCCAAAGAAAAAAATGTATGCTCTAGTGCCAAAGGAAAATTTGAAATTCCAACTACCAAAGTTGAGTAGGCAAGAAGGAAAAAGAAAAAAGAAAGAAAGGAATGCAATTTAGTCTCGCCAGCAGCTCGACGACCTTTCTAGCACGCCATAAAACATCAGCTGTTTAAGGCACAACATTCTACAGATTTATGCCCTGAAAATTGTTGGCCAGATGAAGTTCCATGTTTTAAGACGTATCAAAAGTGCTGCACAAGTTGTTTTGGCAACTATTTCGAACAGGCCTTCTGCCTTTATGTGAGGTCACGGGGCTAAATGGGTTTCGGGCTGTAAAATGAATAACTTGGCAAGACATGATCGTCTCTAAATATATGGAGTCTACTGAAATGCTAGCTAGCTTAACGCTGCCGAGATTATTATTATATATTTCATCAAATCAATGCAAACTTTATGAGGAAAATAAAAGGCGAATGCGTGCTGTATATTCACTGAAACTTTGGCATCAATCCAATTTCAGATTTTTGTGTTCAGTTTTGCGAAAAACTTAAACGTGAGCCTCCGTTCACGTTGTGGGTAAATAGAAATATAAGAGTGAGACATTTATTTATATATTGAAATATTTATATATTGTAAAACAAAACTTATTTAGTTTAGTGTTAAATATGTTTATATAATTTCATTTTGTTAAATTCTGAACCTGATCAAAAACCATCCGTTTATAGTGTCAGGGCAAATGGACATGATGGTCGTGCAGCATCTGCCACGCCCTAGCTTACACCTACTCCCATAAAGAAGGCAGTCAGTCAGTGTGAGGCGTATCTTATCGGACGGGCGGGCTATTAACGCAACAATCCAAAAAGCCAACTTAAGGCCAAGTGAACAGACGCGTGGCCAATGCTGTTGACTGTCGGGCATTATCAGCGACAGACCGGGCCCATCAGCAGGTTGTAAACTACGGGGGCGAGGAGCGATTCAAATCCAAACGAAATAACCACGACAAATGTTTGCACGTGCTTACCTGGCGCCATAAACCAGAGCCGAAGCAGAGACAACACGAGTCGCAGCAGCAGCAAAAGCAGCAAAAGCAGCAGCAGCAGCAGCAGCACAAATCCCCAGGAGGCGCCGAAGTCAGGCCAATGTCGTAGCATTTAAGTTGAGCGCACCACAAATAAAAAAGTTCACGCGCATGAATATAAACGGTAAAAGTGGTTTTTAGGCCTTAAATTGGTTGTCCAATTTATGCTCTCCTCCCGGCCAGTCGAGGCCTAGCCACAGAATGAAAGAGTGTCTGCGAAATGTTGGTAACGAGTGAGATTGGCCGTTGGCACCCGGCTCGCATTGGTAACAAGTAAGCAACATTTCTCAGGGCCGCCCAGCCTGCTGATAGCTGCCATGGACGACGATGTCTGCACAGCTCTTACAAAACTTTTCGGATTAGAAATGATTTCTTATGGTTTCTCCCTTTGCTCCAGCCTCTGCCTCAGCCTCAGCCCCAGCTCCAGCTCCTGAGCCAGTTCTTGGCTGCCATTGCCATTTGATTTATGCTGACATCCTGTGGCTGCTCCTGTTGTGGCTCCTGTTCGATTGCCGAACCCCAATGCACGCCTCAGCGTTCAGGTGGTTGGCCGGCAAAAAGCAAACCAAACATTTCTTGGCAAACACTTGGCCATTTTTCATGGGGTTCATTTCATTTCAGTTGCTTTTTATAGCCAGCCACAGCAGTCGCACTAAGCCAAACCTTACAGTGGAGCAAAGTTGAAAAACATATTACGAGAATTTCTGGCTGTACCAAACATTTTTACAATATGGAGAAAAAAGGCTATGTTGATTGATTTTGATTATTTGATCAATGGATAGATAATCTATACTCTCTAAAGGTACTCTTTGTTTATTATAATAGAAATAAGTCGATATATTAATATATGTATATTTAAAAATGTATTTTATTTATTTATTTTTATTTCGATGAATAAATTTGTAAATTATTTCTCTTTTTATTTACTATTTTTTCTATAACGTAAGTCAATTTATTTATCAAATTTCTTCTAGTTTACATATATATATATATATTGGCAAAAGTATATTAAGTGCACTGTTCGCTCAATCTCATGCTCAGTTTTACGGGGCGTCTGCTGTTGTGGTCTCCGGCAGTGCGAATGTCTGGGAATTTGTCACACTGCAACAGTGGCGCAGGGGCAAATCAAAATGGCGACCGGATGTGGGCAACATTGTTGCAAGTCGCCAGTCCAAGCAGATGCTGTTGTTGTTGTTGTCAATCGTAACCGCATTACATGTCAATTACCGTATACTAAACTGAAAGAGCGCTTACGCCAAGTGCGTCCTGGCAGCGGCGTCTGCCCTTTCGATTCGATATAATAGTCTCTTTTCACTTTGAAGTTTGCGACACTCACTCAGACTCACACTCACACACACAGAGAGCGAGAGAGAGAGAGAGAGAGAGAGAGAGAGAGAGAGAGAGAGAGAGAGAGCGTGCCACACACGTTGGATGAAATAAATTTGTGGCACATGAGTTTAATTTATGGCGCTCGCAGCTATTTTGGCTGCCAAAGCGGAAGTGCTGCTGTCAATGAGGATTGGCAGGCAGCATGCGGGCTGCGCAGGACTGGGCTCGGGGATCAGCTTTTGGGTTTTTGGGTTTTCATTCCGTATTTCTTCTTTTGGTCTTTGCCATAGCCGCAATCCCCTTTTCATAGAGATTGACAAATGCGTGAGTGTTGGTGACTTTTAAAAAATGTTTAAGCTGCACAAAAACTCAAATGAAACTCTGAGTGGGGGCTTGGATAAATGGGTGACTATATATATGTATATGTATGTGTGTGTGTGAATGTGTGTGTGGTGTGTGTGCGCCGACAAAAAAGCCGTAAATAATGCGCAAAATTTGTTAAAAGGACAAGCGTAATAAATCCTCGCAATGGCACACAATTTCTTGATAACTTTTTAGTGTCTAATATCTTGTAGTTGTACGCTCGAGGGTTTTAGGAAAAATTAAAATTTATATCGCTTGTTATTTGCTGCCTTCCGTCTGCCGTCTTCCGTCTTCCGTCTGCCGTCTTCCGTCTGCCGTCATGCCACGCCCTAAACACTCAAGCAGACCCAAAGCCTAACCCTAACAAATTCATACCGGTTATGATATGTGATTTGACTGACGGCTTGCAATTTCCGCTTGACAGACGCAATCACAACATATTCGACTGTGTGGCGTAAGGACGAGCTAAGGGCCATCAAATGTTTTATGAGCTCCTCCAAAATGTTTATATCTGCAAGTTTCTCGCTTTCATTGAGCTGCGGCAGGGCAGCGAAGCAAATATTTTCAACTGTGTTAGTTGAATTTAATGATGGAATTTTTATATTTCAATTTGATGTCTCTACTTTGTTTCAGTCTGTTACACAAATTTATATGTATATGTATGTATGTGGATCTAAAGCAGCTTTGTTTTTGACTAAGATACGAACAATGCCATTTTTCTAACAGTTCAATTAAATTTCCATTTGTTTGTTTGCTGCGAAATCAAGGCTTTAATATATATTTATATTCTAGTCAAAGCAGCTTCTGGCTTTTCATTCCAATTAGTTGGTGCTGCTCACAAGCATCCTGCTCTTCATCTCTCATATATTTAATATGTACACCGAGTCAGGTATATATTATACACCCTCCTTTTAGCCAGATCCAATTAGTAGTTAAAGCCATATAGAAACTGTAAAATGTAACTAGTTTATAAACAATATTTTCAGCTCCGCTCAGGTCAGCAAAAATCACTGTTTGCTTTGTGTGCACTGCTGTCCTTCAACAAAAATAAACTAATTTTCTGCAATATAAGCGCATTGTTTCTGCCTTCTAATCAGCTCAAACTCAATCATAAACTTTGGTTACATAATATTCACGTATAATAATATGCAGAGAGCTGCGCAAATGTCAGTCTAATTGTGTTTGGCGTCAAAGTCGATACGAAGGCGCTTCCATAGCTACATATGTTGGCATATGTTTTCACAAATTTGCCAGGAAAACGTTTACACAACTTTGCATAGACACACACAAACACACGCACACACACGTATACACACACACCCACACTGTCCCAGCTGTCAGTCAGTAGGTAAAGCTGCTAGCTGCTAGCTGCTAGCTGGCGATTTCACTCAAACCTCGGATAATGTGTGTCCTTCAACGTCAAAGTCATCCACATCGACTTCAACCTGTCCAGCCTGCAATTTGGGCACTTGGATAAAAATATGAGGTTTTATGTCGCAGCCACAAAATTTGGATGGCAACTTGGCCCCGCCGCAGCCAGCTAACTAACGAACTGTCTAATGCATAATTTGTCTGAACTTTTATGCGACTAAGGCGAGTGGCTTAGCACCGGAGACATAGACAAGAACACTCCGATTGCTGCTGCGGCTTTATTCAGGTGTTGTGGCAGACTCCTGCCCCACTGCTCCTACTGCCCCACTCTGAGCCACATTCCAGCCCCCCAAAAGTTCTGCATTGAATTCATTGCATTTTGTGGCTGGAGTCGTGAATGTGTTCATTTGATTTGAATGCGAATGAGGCAGCCAGAGGCCACTGCCAAAGCCACAGAACGGCATAAAACTTTGCACATGAACCTCAGTTGCCCAGTGGGTGTCCAGCTGTCGTAGTGGTTGGGTGGTTGGTTGGTTGGTTGGTTGGTTTGTTGGGGCTGGTGGGTCGCATGCTTGTGCCAAATCCCACTGTAAATCCAGGTATTGAAGCAGAAGATGTGCCACTGCGCCTCAGATAAGATCGCATCGTGCCTTAATTTATGCGTATTTAATAGAGTTTTTATTGTTGTTTGCAGTTTGCCGACGACAAACGCAACGGCAGAGACTAAGCCCAACTTTTATATCTGTGGTTCTCTAGCTTTGATTGAATATTTATACGATGTTGTGTGTGCGTCTGTGTGTGTCTCTCTGAGTGTTTGTGTGTGTATGCGCTGGAATTCCGAGAGAGTTTTCTTTTCTGCGTGTGCGAAAGTTTTTGTCAACATTTCAATTTTGTGGTAAGTGAAGTAATGCCATTGCCAATTGCGAAAGTGGCATGAAAACTTAAGAGAACATATTTAAAAGTCGATTACAAATATATTGCCTGCCATTCCATTACTACAGACATTACTTACACTTAAGATGAACACTGAAGTATCATAAAATTCTTAAAGTAATTTTTTGTTATATTTTTATATATTTAGCTAGATCGATAGCTCGCTAGCTCTTGAGTATTGCTTTCTTTCAAGTTATTCAATCGCCCATGAACGATGCGTTTTGTTCACTTCACAGTCAAGTTATCTGTTCAGCTGCTTATGAACAGTGTAATTCATTATGCTGTTCATGAATCAAAATCATAGAGGCTAAATAGTTCAGCTATTGAGTTTCTAGTGCAAATAGTGACTAATTTATCTGAGAGTTTGATTTCTTAACTGCTGCTGAGATAAACAAGCAATTGAATAAAATTAGAATTCAATAGAATGATATCGTAAAGAACTTAGACAGAGAAAATACTTTAACAGCTCATAGCTCTATGAAAAATCAAGTTTTAATTGTAGTTAATCTATTTAGGTCGCAGCGAATGGAATGCTGTCAGGACATCATCATAATGTCTGTAGCTAGGTCACATAACGACCAAGTATTGTGGACAGTCAAGCATCTGCCAGCATTGACGTTTTGAGAGCGCAGTCGTCTGCTATCATTCGACTAGTCAAATTGATAGAGAGATTTTGAGCTAATTGATGCAATTTTCAGGAGTGCACAGTCGATGCAGTGATGGGGAAACTGAAAAATTGATGCTCTGCTGAATAAATATTGCCACTCAACGGTAGGTGTAGCATTTGCAGCTCTTCAAATCAACCAACTTTGAAAAATACCAATTGCTAAGCCAGTTAAGGCTGGCCAGAGATAAGAGCCAATTTGGAATTCCGAAAAGTTGAGTGCCAATCGACTGATACGATTTAGAGCAGTTGAAAATTTATTTATTAAATATAATAAAAATTCAATGAATAAATATACGTTCAATGTATTAGCCTGCGATAAGTTATTTGAAATAAGAGATTCCAGAAGAGACTAAGCTTAATCATATAAGGGGTTCTCGAATCTGATCGACTCTTTAATTGCATTCAGCTGAAAAGCGCTCAATATTTGCAGACAGACTATCCAATATGGAAGGCAAGCAAGCTTAATTGAAAATTCCCCAAGAGCACACGCACACACACATACACACACACACACACACACACACACACACACGCATACACGCACACACTCTTAACAAACCAGCACATTACAATGATGTTCTCATTATGCATGTTTCTTTCTGAGGCTGCTGAG
Organism: Drosophila hamatofila; assembly: GCA_035045345.1. Classification (NCBI taxonomy): domain Eukaryota; kingdom Metazoa; phylum Arthropoda; class Insecta; order Diptera; family Drosophilidae; genus Drosophila; species Drosophila hamatofila. The sequence goes on from JAWNPA010000020.1 coordinate 22,656,010, forward strand.
GCGTCGGCGTCGTGCGATGCGTGGAATAAATGAAATTTTCCTCAGCGCAAATATTTGAAACTAATTATGCCCAATAGAGCGAGTATGGAGCACTCTCGCTTCGCAGCGCGGCTGGCACGTAGGCGCATCCGTTCGTGATTTACGCGCCATGGAGTTGTTGCCTCTGCTGCTGCTGCTGCTGCTGCTGCTGCTGTTTGCCTACGCTTCCGCCACTGGGGATGACACAAGGTGCTCAGCAGAAGGGGCAGCAGCAGGAGCAACAATGAGATGGCTAAGGACATTAAGTTTAAACATTAGACGGCGCTGGCAGCGAGAGCCAGGTCTCAGGTTATAAACAAAACACGCGTGACTTCCTTTTGGAGCCATTAAAGCGGTATATCCGGTTGCACAAAGAGTTCATATATGTGTGTGTGTGTTTGTGTGTGTTTGTGTGTGTGTGAAAGATGAGCAGCCAAGCAAATTACCAGCGCCGACAGGAGGCAGGCCGGCAGGTGGCGACTACATGGCCCCGGAAAATGGATTTAAATTGTTGATTAGTGCCTTCAGCGATGAAGACAACAGCAGACAGCGACTGTATTAGTGTATGTGGGTGTGTGTGTGTGTGCTTGTGTGTGTGATTTTGAAAAATAATCATCGTAATGACAGGTGCTATTATGAGAATTGTAAAACAGCACGGCAAAGTGAAGCGAAGCGAAGCCAAAGCTAAGCCAAGGCAAAAGTATTTTTTAACATACACACACTCACTCTCTCTCTCTCTCTCTCTCTTGCCGTCTGTCTCTCTGTCTCGTCACTCGCCCTCCACTGCGGCTTGACCCTGAATATTATGGCACGCATTAGGCTTAAGCTTTATGCCACACATGCACACGCACTCAAGAAGTTGGCTCGAAATGGTTTTTGTTTTGTTTTTTTTTTTTTGCTGTTTGAAAATTTCATGAACTCCGAAGCGAGTTCACCTGAGTGAACGGCATTTCTTTCTGCCAGCTGACTTAATCCTGTTTTGCGCCGCAATGAGATCAAAGGTCGCACGTCAAAACATGGGCGTGGCATGGGCGGAAAGTACTAAGCAAATTGCGCTAAAAATGAATTATTAGCGCTCAAAATACGAAATGAAAAATGTTTCAAGCGGGCCGTTTGCCCAAATTGCGGCAGCAAAAACAAAAGAAATAAAAATAAAAATACAAAAGAAAACAAAGCAGCCAATCTTTTTCTGCGCTCTGTCAAGAAATATGGCTGGAAGGAATGAAAATTGCTTTCTCGTGGCTACAAAGTTGGGAGCGGATGGCGCAGCATAATATAAAATCTAGAATGAGAAAAGTTGTGCATAAATCTGATAAATAGTACTTGAGTAATTTTATAAATATTTTGCATATTTATTTTGTTATATATTTTATATTTTTTATTTTATTTTGTATATTTCATATACTATATATTGTATTTTAAATTTTATTTTATTTTATATTTTACTTGGTATATTTTATATTTTATATTTTATTTTTTATATTTCATTTGCTATATATAGTATGTTATGTCATATTTTATTTTTTTTTATTTTGTATTTTTGTTGTAAAATTTACTAAATGCCAATCGAATTTATTTAACAACTTAAACTTCTCGTTAACAAACAACAGAATCACGCAAATTGTAACGCAATAATGCACAAAACTTTTCTTACTTTCATTACATACATTTACATACACTTTTTACAGAGTTGAATGATATGAATGAAAATGCTGACGACGCCATTAACTAAATTCTAACAAAAGCTCATACATACATGCACGCATAAAAACACACACACATACTCACACACACATTTTAACGCATTTTCGAATTAAATTAATTCATGTAAATATTTCATACCTTTAACAATTAAACAGCGGCTCCTATAAGTATGCAATGAAAATATCTATATAAAGACAATTAATATAGGCACTGCATACTTTTAAGCGGTTGTCTTAAATAAATTGCCCCACACAATTGCACTCAATCATATTATGAGAACTGCACTCGTTCCACATTGAGTGCAAAAATACTGGGAAATTTTACGAAGAGCGCGTAAATGAGAGCACACGAGAGAGTAACTGCTGCTGGCGCAATTCGCTCTCAATTCGCCGCAATTGGGCAGCGTCGTTTCATATGTTTGGTTTCTGTGTCAGTCGGTTAGCAGGCAACGTGCGCGATGGTCGATGGATGGCGCTCGGCTGTCGGCTATCAGCTATCAGCTGTCGGCTATCGGCTATCGACTGTCGGCTGTTGCTTACGAGTTGTTGTTGTTGTTGCTGCGGTTATTGCCTGTTGTTGTTGGGGCAGGAACTGTCGCATATTAATGACACGCTAGGCAAATGTGTCATTTTGACATTTTAACAGTCTGTCATGCAGTCGCCAAAACCACGCCATGTACATATATAAATAATCTGTATACAAATACATAAAAACATAAATATAATACATAGACACATGTTGGGAGGCTGCAGCTGTGGCATAGGCAGCATAGGCAAAAAAAGAAAAACATACATAAAATGGCGCCGGCAACTTAAATGTGTGCCATTTGCTTATCACACACGCACACTCACACACACGTACACACACACATATATACACACACACAGTCAGACATGGAGGCAAATGCCGCCTGGCTGACAGTTTGGTGGCGCACAGATTTGTCATGCATGGATTTATGTTTATGTTTGTGCATAGTTTTGGCTGACACTCGCCACGCCCACTCGACTCCCACAGCCGCATTCTCTAGTGCCACCAAACAGCTGACAGCTACACATAATTGTTGGGCAAATGGATTAAAAAAGCATTTGTCAAGCGGTTGTCGTTGTCCATCGCTATCTCACTCTCACTCTCCCTTTCTCTCTCTCTCTTCTTTAGCTGTATGTGTGTGGGCGCTCTTAACCAGGCCCAACGGCCTCATTGTGTCGTATATTTAATTAAAACACAATTTAAACAAATGCAACAACTCGCTGCAATTTCAAAATCATTTTGCAGTTTGATTTAAAAGTTTTCTTTTTACATATATACAATATACATTTCCGAATTACAATTGTAGGTCCTTCGTACAGCTATATATCATTTTAAAAGTCTCAATAATATATATAATTTCTAAGCCAGCAAATAGCTTGGGCCAGACACTTAATATTTTAGATATCTTCGTCTCAAGCCTACACAAGTATATCCTTAAATATTTATTTTTTAATGCAAACTGAATATTAGTTTAGTTAAACATAAGCAGATAATAAAATTTGTGAATTATTTTTATTTATTTAAATTATTGGCTGTTAGAAATTGTATTTACTAAAAGATAATATATATTTTACTTATATCATGTACGTATTTATTATTAAATCTTGTTACTATGCCATCTACTTAGTATTACGCTTGATTGATTTTAGTTACAAATCACATTACATTAAGCAAATGAACGCAAAACGTGATCAAATGCAGTCCTTTCTGCGACAACTGTCTCACAATACTGCGCTGTTGAGTGCCATAGAACAACCAAGTACAACGAAACTACGGAGCCTGTATGTGTTTGCAACTTTGCATCCGATATATTCTGTTGTACTACATATATAATATAAATATTTGTTGAGCTTAAAAGCCTTCAGTCAAAACAATTTATTGAGAGGCTTGAACAGCTTTGGCCAGGCACTAGTCAAACACTTGCGACTCTATTATCCTAATGACTTAATCACTTGCATAGCTTCTTAAGGTATCTTATATTTTTAAATAAATGTTTTATTTGCAAACTCTGTCTTAAGCTAAACAATAAGCAAATTGACTGACAATAACTATTAATTAACTGGTTGATTGTAGCTCCAGGACTCAATTCATATAGATGAATATCTGATTTCTAAATATAAAATTTAATATATGATTAATCTTAAATGGGAATCAGACAATTTGTGAAATTGGTTTTTGATTCTCATTACATTATTTTTAGTTTTGAAACATCTCCCACATCTCTACCTGAACTGTACTCGCCCCACTATACTTACTTCGATTTATGACAATTAAATCTTGTATGTCATTTATAAGCCTTTGGCCCCAGGGGCCAAGCCACACGAGCAAATCGCTCTGTTCGCGATGCCACGCAGACAGAAAGACAGCCGGCTTGTGTGCTTTGAGGGCTGGGCTCATGGAGTTGAGTTTGAAAAGCTGTTTCCCTTGGGGCATCGCAACAGTAGCCCTACTTTTGGGGTCATGGCTTATCGCTAATTGTGGCATATGCCACAATGCAAAAGGGCCTAAGGACCTTTCATGTTAATTGCCCGACTTGCGGTCCTTCCAAATTATGCACTCGGCTCAGCCGCCTCTGACTCCGACTTCGACTCTAGCTGAGGCTGAGCCTGAGCCTCAGTCCCAGTCTCAGCTTTCATTATTCAGCATTCGGTTTTTTGGTTTTGGTTTTGCTTTTCGGCGCCTGCCTAATTCGAAATTAATTTCAGCCTTTGTCTGCCCGCGGACTGAGTGTTCTTTATCTGGCTAATTAATTTATGCAGAGCGTCAGGGGGGCCAGTCTTGGGAGACGGCAGACTAATGCGTATTAGATATAAACTCACAACTTTGCATTATGCGTGTGGGCGAAGGGCCCAGTTTACCTTTGACAAATGCACAACAAAAAATCGTAGACTTGACTGTAGCTGTTGCTGCCGCTGCTGTTGTTGTTGGCTGGGGAAAGTGCAACAAAATAATAAGGGCGCCAAAAGGCAAATACAAAACAAAAGCAAAAAGCAGAAGGCGCAAAAACGCGAGCAACAAAATGTACAGCGCACAAAACAAACACTGGACACGGCAAAGGGCAGCAGAATAATAAAAAAACCAAAACAACAGAAAAAGTGAAGGACACAAAACTAACTAACTGAACGAACGGCAGGACGATAACTCAGCGTGCTGTTGAGCGCGAGCCCAGCAGCATGAACTGCCACCTGGTTGGGTCAGCGGGCGGTCCTCTGCCTCTGCCTCTGCCTCGGCCAGGTGGGGGTTCTGGCAACGCTTTGTTTGCCGAAAGTGCCAAAACACTAATTTACTTTTTTCGCACTTGCAATGCTACTATCTCTTTCTTTGTCTCTCTCGCTCTCTCTCTCTCTCTCTTTCTCTTGGTAGGTGAGAGAACGAGTAAACGAGGCTGCTTGGCTGGCTAGTTCCTGGCCTGCCTTACGCTCTGTTCCGTTCGCTGGTTCCGCTTTGGCTCGATTATAAAACACAGATGCGCCAGAGTATTGTCAAAGGGCAGGCGTTGGACTGGGATGAGTGCGTGGATCACAGCAAAATATTCACAGCGTGGCTGCTGGGCGTGGTAGCTGAGGTAGGCTTTCAGTAGCATGAAAGTCGCTCAAATGCGTATGTGGGCACAGGCATTGTCAAAGAGCAATTCCTATGTCTTTCTCCACAAAGCATATAACAACATTTTAGATCTGGTATATTTGACTGCAAACTGTTAGGTACACAAAATGATATGTATATGTATATATATATAATATGAATTATTTAAATACTCTACACAAATGTAAATATATATATATATATATATATATATATATATATATATATATATATATATATATATATATATATATTTCTTTTAAATTTTAATAGAGGGCATCTGTTAGTCGCGTATGTCTCAGCTATTTGTTTCATTTATTTGCCTGTTGTCCCTTCTTGTTTATATATTTTTTTCTTTGCTCAGCTTTGTTGTCTTCTTCTTGCCCGGAATGTGTTTACCAGCCTCAGCCGAGCGGGGCGCCGCGTCGCTGGCAACTTCTTTAAATTGTTGCGATGCCATAAATGCTTACCGCAGGCGGGCAGGCTGCGTGTGGCAAATGGCATGTGGGTTGAAGGCTGTTCGCACTTTGAATGCCTCGGGCTGGGTTCAAAATTAAGTGCATAAATGCTTAATTGTGCTCATTGAATCGGAAGTGCATATAGTTGAAATAATTGCTGGCTATCACCTAGTCGAATATTCAATGTTTATTTAGCAGAAGTAAAAATGTATTTAAATGTAAATTGCATGAATATTGAACCAATTTAAATGCTCTTTTCAACCCGTTAAAATTTGCTATAAAAACTAAATTGTTTGTGCATCTGAAATCATTTACTTTCAAAATTTGATTTCATTCAGTTTTTAAAGTATTTTTTTATTCACTTAATTCGATTGTAATTTCTTCTTTTTTTCAATTTGAATAGATATATTATGCCTTAGTTAGCTTTTTACTGTGAATATACTGAATATTTAAGTAGCTTACTTACCATCGCTTAAATTAAAGTAAATATGTTTAGCTTTAGGGTAATATTTTATTATTAATTCAAGGAAAAAAATTTTGCTTTCATTACTTCGATCAATAATTTATTAATTTTCGGTCCTGTTTTCGTCTTATTAAAACAATACTTTCTGTGGACTTAAGGAAAGTTCATTTCATGATTTGTCTAATTTTTGCAGATGAATTTTTCACAATTTTAAAATGAGCCTTTCGGTGGAAACCCTTTAGAATTTTAGCCAATTAGCAAATTGTTTAAGTGCCATTTCCATCGAAATGCGTTTTATGACCTGCAAGACAGCCCTTTTCTATATATTTTTAATTTATATACATTTTGATATATATTCCAACATATATACTTCATATTTCTAGTATCTCTGACACGCGCCTGGCTGGCAAGCATTAAATTCATTAAAATTTCATTCGCATTTTCAACGGAAGGCATATTTACAATTCTAATAAAAGAGAAGTTGAAGCAAATGTTTTCTCTGCACGCAGAAATTTCTATCGCAAGGCTACAAAGATGCCAACATAGATAACAATTAGGGGTAGCAGTCAGGCAAAAAACGAAAAAGAGAAAAACAAAAACAAAAACAACAACAAATATAAGAGATTCAGTGAAAAACAACATTGAGCTGAAAAAGAAAATGCCACAAAATGTTATGGCCGAAGCAACGCGAGGAATTCTGAAGCACACAAAAAGATGAGGCATAAATTCTAATTCTCGCTTAAATTTAAATTTTCAGCGTTGTCGCAATTTATGCAGCGCGAGTGAAAATATTTTAGAAAATTATAAACCAATTTTTAGTAAATTAGAAGGTTTGTCTGTTGCTCGGCGATGCCAGCACGCGTTGCTGGTTTAATTAGGCTAAAGAGCCGCAGCACAGTGGGCCACAACTAAAGTCAATGGCCATGGCTTTAATTGCCAGTCGCTGGCGCAGTTTGTTACCCACACACACCCATTCACCCACTCACCCACTCACATATATATGTGTAAATATGGAGAGATGGTGGCACTCAGACAGAGCATGAGTATGACCACAAAGGACACGCTCAGTGTGCAAACAAATTACGCGGCTTTAAAGCTAAACGTGCTTTGTCCCTGTAGTCTGTCCTGGCACAGACAGACGATTGTCACTGGGGACCGCTCGCAAGCGTTTGCGACCTGACTGCGTCGCCTTTGGCGGGGCAATGGCATATTTATTTTCGGCACAAACACAAATAAAGTCAAAGCGATAATGTGAGACAGTTGCTTATCCCTCAGCCCTGTGCAGCACTGCCTTCAACCCTTGCCTTCCGCAAATCACATAACAAGGCTAAAGGCTCGCTGGCAAATACTTTGTGGCATGCTCTCCAAACATTTTTCAATTGCGGCGCAGGCTGTGCCTGCTGCGGTTACCGCAAGCCAACGTGCTAACGGCTTTTGTCTGGGAGCCAGCTGCAAGTAATCTATCAAATGGGAATTGCTTTGAGAAAATGAATAGTTTTCGAGATATTTAAGCATATTTTTATTTAGAATATGTAATACTGTTAAGTACCTATGCTCAATGATTCCTAAGCAGAGGTGAGTAAGATGAATTCCTTTTTGCTTAAGCAATATGAAGCTTCAGAGCTTTAAAACAATTTAATCTAATACAAATGATATTTATGTTCTTTATGCATTTTTATGCAATTTTATTAGCACTTAACCTCGCTTTCAGTATATGTTCCTTTCAGCCGTCTTTTTGCATTGGTAAATGATACTTGAATATTGGCAATGGGCCTCGGGCTCTGTTAGTTGCCCATCAATGTGAGCTGCTTGCAACCAAAAGCTGATTTATTTGGGGTGCACTTAAAGCAACCATTTTTCATGCATGCTCACCATCGGCCAGCAATATTAGCCTGGAGAACTGTCAAAGGCAACAAGCGAAACGGGCGTCTACAGCAAACGGGGAGTGCGACAAACAACTCAAGTGCATGAAGGGGGAGGTGGCTTGTGTGGTCAAGCGTAGAATTGCCATTAAGCTGCAAATTTAAAGCAACTAAAATGACAGCAAATAAACAGTCAGGCTAGCAGCTAGCAGCAGTAGGAGCAGCAATAGCAGCAGGAGCAGCAACAGCAGCAGGAGCAGCAACAGCTATGGACATTACACATACGCCACGTAAGCCTCACAGCAGTTGAGCTTTCGATGGCCTCAGCAAGTGGTGCTGCCAGTGCGTGTATGTGTGTGTGTGTGTGTGTGTGTGTCTGTGCTGTGTGGGAGCTATAAGCAAATGTGTGCGCAAGGATGTGCTAGGATTATGCTTGTTCCATGTGTTGGCTTATGAGCGCTGCCAAGTTTACATCGAAATGTGTCAATAGTGGCCCAACTGCAAGTCCGAGTCTAGCACTGAAATTTAAGCCACTTCAGCAACCCATACTACGAAACATAAGTGTAGATATATATTGTGAGTCTGCCTGTGTGTGTGTGTCTGTCTCTGTTCTGTATCCTGCCAAATTTTACAAGCACGTACTCGGCCCGTCGACATGCTTGTTACCTGACTGGATGGCTGACTGCTTGCCAGAGTTGCTGCTCGCCGCCTGGGGTGAATCAAATTAATACCCAGCATCCGGCGGGCGCAATGCCTGAACCAGAATGACGAAGAACACATTAAACTGATGAGCTTAATTGCAGGTTACCTGCGCAGTAAACACAAAAAACTTGGTGACGACAACTTCCATTGCAGCACCTACCGAGCTGATACTCTGTTAGGTGTAAGCATATAAGTGAAACCTAAAAAATGACTGAAATTTCAAAGCATATAATTTCAAATATTATTGTCTCTATGAGTATATTTGTTGTAAAGAGATGTTTTGCTTAAAATAAGAAAGCGTTTGTTTTATTTACAGATAAAACACCAACATATTTTTAGGCTTAGAGAATAATAAAATATAAGATCTAAAAACTTGAAATTAAATTGTATCTTTATCTCATACAGATAAATTTAGACATGAAAAAATCCGATCTCTATTGCAACAAAAAAAGACGTTATTTAGTCTTTAAAATTATATTACATACAATTATTCAAGTATTGAGGGAGCCTTTAGATATCACCAGAAGCTTTGCTTTAAGTTCCTTCTCTAGAGCCGTTACGATCTTGTCCCTTCTCATGATATTCCTCAGTGATGAGTGTCTAAATATATTACACAGTACGAAAACATTTGTGGTCACAGCTCACGAAAAATGTTGCCTACTGTCACGGGCTACAACATTCACAACACAAAAAGAAACAAGTGGAACAACTGTCAGGTCGCAGTTTTAGTTCCGCTTCTCGACGCTTTGTGCGATTGTCATGTGTTTGCGTACCTTCACGTGCGTTACCCAACTAGCTGTCCCGTTGCTCTGGCTCCGTCTCGCCGTTTCCTGCTGCCACAAATGAGATGCCTAGCAGAGCTGGTGTCACTTCAGGCGCCTGGCTCAGAGCGGCGCACGTTTGCCTGTGAAACGCTCTCGCCTGCAGAGTCACTTAATTAAGAGTATAATTTATAACAAATATTTAGCTGCCGGCCAATTGGGACGCTTTTTCGGTAGGCAGCTGCTCGGGGGTCATTGCGACATTGCCGCAAGGCTTAAACAGTTCCGTTCTACAATTTATATAAATTTTTTTATTTCTGTTCTCTTTTTTTTTGTTGGCTCTTATTTACATTTAGTGTTTTTACTTTGTCGACTTCATTAAGCGCGCAAAATAAAAGCGAAAGGAAACAAATGTGACCGAAAAAAAGAGAAAAATATGCAAATTTGTAGCTGCTATGAAAAACTAGTGTCGAATATGTAAATATAAAATATTTACTTCCGCTCTCGTGTGATATTCACATATTTAATGGTAAGCACACACACACATGCACTCGCGTACACACACACACATACTCACACAGCAGGTGTTCCAGTTTTCAGTGCAATTATGAAAGCTGCCAAAAAGCAAAATGCCAACAGCTCTACTGCATAAAAGTGTCAACGAAATATACAAAATGTTGGCTAATTCCTGCTGTGTTTTGTAGCCCAACTTCATTAGGAGCAACGCTGTAGTGCCTGTGTGTGTGTGTGTGTGTGTGTGCCAAAAGGCGTGTGGCCTAATGAATTAGAGCATTTAGCAGCTGTTCGCCTAGGTGGCCCACCATTTGCTCGCAAATAAAGAATAATTTGGTTTTTGGCTGGGTGAACTGATTGCGGGTCAGAGCTAAAAATTTGGAATCAGATTGTGTTAGTCAGATAAGAAATTGAAGCATAAAACACGTTTGAAGGTATTAAAATTTTTTTTATGCCGCATTGTTTATTTATTGCAATTAGCAAAACAATTAAATCTTTTATCTGCACGCAGTAGACATATCAAAGCGCCATTAAATCAACACATAACCCCATTATTTTCACTAAAGTACCCAACTGATAGACTGGATGCATAGTTCGTTTTTATTTAATATAAATACATTTATAAGACGGCGTTTTACTAGAGACCCTCAATTTAACGTGCTTAAAGACACAGATACAGATACAGATACAGATACAGATACAGATACAGATACAGATACAGATACAGATACAGATACAGATACAGATACAGATACAGATACAGATACAGATACAGATACAGATACAGATACAGATACAGATACAGATACAGATACAGATACAGATACAGATACAGATACAGATACAGATACAGATACAGATACAGATACAGATACAGATACAGATACAGATACAGATACAGATACAGATACAGATACAGATACAGATACAGATACAGATACAGATACAGATACAGATACAGATACAGATACAGATACAGATACAGATACAGATACAGATACAGATACAGATACAGATACAGATACAGATACAGATACAGATACAGATACAGATACAGATACAGATACAGATACAGATACAGATACAGATACAGATACAGATACAGATACAGATACAGATACAGATACAGATACAGATACAGATACAGATACAGATACAGATACAGATACAGATACAGATACAGATACAGATACAGATACAGATACAGATACAGATACAGATACAGATACAGATACAGATACAGATACAGAAACAGATACAGATACAGATACAGATACAGATACAGATACAGATACAGATACAGATACAGATACAGATACAGATACAGATACAGATACAGATACAGATACAGATACAGATACAGATACAGATACAGATACAGATACAGATACAGATACAGATACAGATACAGATACAGATACAGATACAGATACAGATACAGATACAGATACAGATACAGATACAGATACAGATACAGATACAGATACAGATACAGATACAGATACAGATACAGATACAGATACAGATACAGATACAGATACAGATACAGATACAGATACAGATACAGATACAGATACAGATACAGATACAGATACAGATACAGATACAGATACAGATACAGATACAGATACAGATACAGATACAGATACAGATACAGATACAGATACAGATACAGATACAGATACAGATACAGATACAGATACAGATACAGATACAGATACAGATACAGATACAGATACAGATACAGATACAGATACAGATACAGATACAGATACAGATACAGATACAGATACAGATACAGATACAGATACAGATACAGATACAGATACAGATACAGATACAGATACAGATACAGATACAGATACAGATACAGATACAGATACAGATACAGATACAGATACAGATACAGATACAGATACAGATACAGATACAGATACAGATACAGATACAGATACAGATACAGATACAGATACAGATACAGATACAGATACAGATACAGATACAGATACAGATACAGATACAGATACAGATACAGATACAGATACAGATACAGATACAGATACAGATACAGATACAGATACAGATACAGATACAGATACAGATACAGATACAGATACAGATACAGATACAGATACAGATACAGATACAGATACAGATACAGATACAGATACAGATACAGATACAGATACAGATACAGATACAGATACAGATACAGATACAGATACAGATACAGATACAGATACAGATACAGATACAGATACAGATACAGATACAGATACAGATACAGATACAGATACAGATACAGATACAGATACAGATACAGATACAGATACAGATACAGATACAGATACAGATACAGATACAGATACAGATACAGATACAGATACAGATACAGATACAGATACAGATACAGATACAGATACAGATACAGATACAGATACAGATACAGATACAGATACAGATACAGATACAGATACAGATACAGATACAGATACAGATACAGATACAGATACAGATACAGATACAGATACAGATACAGATACAGATACAGATACAGATACAGATACAGATACAGATACAGATACAGATACAGATACAGATACAGATACAGATACAGATACAGATACAGATACAGATACAGATACAGATACAGATACAGATACAGAACAGATACAGATACAGATACAGATACAGATACAGATACAGATACAGATACAGATACAGATACAGATACAGATACAGATACAGATACAGATACAGATACAGATACAGATACGATATTTGCATCCGATAGTTGCATCCGATACACCAGATACAGATAAATTTGTGTCTACGGCGACGCCCACGGAAAACATTTAGGAGGTATTAAAACAGCTTATCTATGGTGTATAATTTATACGCAGCTGGCCACGAAAAATGATAGCCGATAGCTGTAACCGATATTTTATCCGATTTTTTATCCGATAGCCAATAACCGATAACGGATAACCGATAACCGATACAGATACAGATTTAGATTCCGATAAAGTTGTGACTACGGACAACATTTCGAAGGTGTTAAAACATCTTATGGATGCTGTATAATTAATATGAGTTGCATCCGATAGTTGCAGCCGATAGTTGCATCCAATAATTGCATGCGATAGTTATATCCAATAGCTGCATCCGATAGTTATATCCAATAGTTGCATCCGATAGTTATATCCGATATAGATACAGATACAGATAAAGTTGTGACTACGGCAACGCTTACGAAAAACATTTAGAAGGTGCTCAAACTAGTGCTGCAAAAAAATCGATATTTGGCAGTATCGATAGTTGCGATATTTTCAGAGAAAAATATCGATAATATCGATATATCGACCACTTTTTTAAAAATATTTATTTTCTTGTAAATGATCTATTTTAATGCTTATATTAGTTATAACTTCTTAATGGATAAAAAGGCAACCATTTCAATATTTAAATAAAAGCAACAGCTCAAACAAAAACAAATTTATTAAAACAAACAAGCCAAAAACTTTATAGTCGTATAACTGGATTTTTTTTTTCAATAACCTAAATCCAACAAATAAAAATAATTCATTTAAACTAAAAATTTAAATCCATTATGCGTTCCTTAAAATTAAATAATAATAATAATAAAAACCAGTGCCTCCATGGCAATTTGAGCGAGATCATATACTATACATTATACATATATATATACTACTACTATACATTACTATAAAAGCTAAGAGAAAACTATATTATCAAATCCCGATGCTTGAAATTAATTAATAATTAATAATAACAAAGTCAATTGCCTCCATGGCGATTTTAGCGAGATCTTTTGCTGTATTTAGAAATCTAAGACAAAACCCATCGGTTCTTATTCAGAAAAGATAGCTTTTTAACTGTAACTGGTTTTAACGATGCTCGTCTAGAATTAGCAATTATTCCAGCTTTGAACATTCTCTCACTTTCGGCAGATGTTGCCGGAATGCATAAATGTTTTTTGCCAGCGTTTGAAGAGCTACGTCGTTGTTGGCGTTCTGAAAAATTATATATTCATGAATATAGCAATATTAATTTGTGCATTAGTGCAATAATTACCTTCCAATACATTAAAGGATCCTGATTCTCATCCAAATTTTTCTTTTTTAAAGCAATAAAATTAAAACAATCCAATTTTTATTGAAAAATTTAGAATTTGATAAATGTGCTACATACCCATTTTAAAAAAACGCAAAGATTGACCGTTTTTTCGATACATCGATACTAAGAAAACCATATCGATGTTTTTCCAAATTTCGAAAATATCGATTATATCGATACTGATGCGATATTTTTGCAGCACTAGCTCAAACACCTTACACATGTGTGCTGTATAATTTATACGCAGCTGGCCACGAAACTTGATAACCGACAGTTGCATTCGATAGTTGTATCTGATGGTTCATCCAATAGTTGTATCCGAGACATATACAGATGCAGATAAAGTTGTGACTATCGGAGGTGTTAAAACAGCTTATCTGTGCTGTATAATTTATAAGCAGCTGGCCACAAAAAATTTTAACCGATAGTTGTAACCGATATTTTGTCCGATATTTTATTCGATATTTTTATATAAAACCAATAACCGATAACGGATAACCGATAACCGATACAGATACAGATTCAGATAAAGTTGTGACTACGGACAACATTTCGAAGGTGTTATGAATGTTAACCGATAGTTGTATCCGATATTTGTATCCGATAGTATCCGATATATATACAGATAAAGTTGTGACTACGGCAACGCTTAAGGAAAACATTTACGAGGTGTTAAAAGTTTTTTAATTATGAAACGCTAAATGTATAATAAAATAATAAATCCTAATTAGGGATAACTTGCTGTGGACGACTAGGTGTATATATCTATTTTCTAACTGAAAGCATAACGACAATGGGTGGCTCATGAGTGGTTCTTTGATTTACTTTATAAATCACTATCTCAATAACATTTATATATGTAAGGCATACAATCGTTTTCACCAGAGACTAGAGTCTATTTCAATTATGCTGACGCTCGAAAATTATTTAAGTGTTGCTCTACCTTGTGGCTCAATCATTGGCTTTCAGTGGGCTTTAAAAATGCGTGTTCAGTTGCCTTGTCAACGGCAACGCTCGACACATTCAATGCTCGCTCACCTAATTGCACACATAACTAATTTGTGCCAAATCATTGCTGAGAGCAGCGAATAATAAACAAAGCCTTTTGCACAGCAGGGCTCGTAGAGAGAGAGAGAGAGAAAGAGTGAGAGAGAGAGAGAGAGGCAGAGATTGGGAGTGAGAGAGAGACAGACAGAGGGAAGGAGAGAGAATAGGGGAAACAAATGAAAATGGGTTGCAGCTTAGCATGACATTAAAGGCTATGCCATTCACATGTTGGAACGCCGTCGAATGAAATAATACGTGCGAAGGGCTGCAGGTGCAAAGCCTGGCAGCGCGTAGTAAAAGCTGTTAAAAAATTCAAAAGGATTTCAGCAAATAAAGGTTTATTCTTGTTTTGTTTTGGCTTTCATATTTTATCCGGGCAGCGCTGATAAAAGGCTATGGCTTATAATTTTTTATAAACGGAAATTGGGAAGCCATGTTAAAATTTAAATAATAAAAAAATAAGATAAAAAAGTAAATAGGATTTCAAATTTATAATTGTTTATCGATATTGAAGGATAACCCAATTGAGTGCTAGTCAGCTATTATTCTTAGCCATTGGCTGGCAAGCAAGAGTTGAAAAACTTTTAGAAGTTGCTATTGTCTTTTCATTGTGTGGAAGTAACGAAAAATTAAAAATTCAGTTAGTTCTTAGTGCTCTGCACAATGGACAGCGGCATTGTATATTGTTTGGCCGAAAGCTTATGGAAAACTTTGGCAACTGATGAAAACATGGCATCCAAAACTGTCGCGTTGCAGCCAAATCAACAACATGGCTGTAAAAGACAAAGCAACCGGACGAGCCAGCTGAACAGTTGAACGGCTGAGCAGCTGAGTGGCTGAGTGGCTGAAGTTGAGTGTCGCCCGTTTCGCTTAGTTGCTTAAAACTTTAGCTGCGTTTTATTGTTGACGTACGAAAAGCGGATTTTTATTATTTATATATAAGTTTTTAAATGTATATATGTCGCTGGCAGATATGAGCAAAGTTTGTGCTGCTGCTGGCTTAACATTGATCTTCAGAAATAGAGTATTTAAATGCTGTTGTGAAAATATTTGAAAATTTAATTGTTATTTTCCATTTTATTTTTTAATAACGTTACTATTTTATTATAATAATAAAATATATATTTGTACATATACTTCAGTACAATTACATATCTTGATACATTTTATGTAAATAAGAATCATCTTCCTTATGCTTATTGTCGTCCCTATATTTACATTTCATTTGGCTTGAATATATTTTTCTTTTTAAGCTTTAATAAGCCATCATAACTTCAGGGTATTTCGTATTCCTCTTGCCAAAATTGCCATTTTTGTGTTCCTTCAAGCTGTTTTCGTGGATGTAAGTCAACGAGATATGCGCGCTAATCTGGCCAACTTCAAAGCTACTTAAGTTTTATCCATTTAAGCCATCAGCGCAGGCAAGCAGGCGAGCAGGCAGTGCGAGCACAGCAAGAAGACTGGCTGGCATAGAACAAATGGCCAAGTAAAAGAAAAGGCTGCCAGTGCATAGACAGAGTGATAGATAAAGTGAAAAAGAGAGTCGAGTGGATGGGGCTCACCATAGTGGGGGCGTTGCGTTTGTGTCTGTGGCCTGGCGACATTTTTGCTTGACTGCACAGGGCTTAGAATGTCTCGGTCGACTTTCGTTTCGGACTGCTGCTGTGATTCTGATTGCGGCAGCTGTTTATGACATTACGCATACGCATCGCTGACCTTAGCCATTGTCAGTGGGCGGGCGGCGAACCTCTCTCTCAATTTGGAAAGGTCTTTGCATGAAGTGCAAGTGGGGCAAGCTCGAACATATGCTGGCAGGCTCACTCGGCTGATGAACAAGTTGGTGTCGTAGTTGTAGTAGTTGCTGTTGTTGTTGCTGTTAGTTGTAGCTGTACGCCACTTCCGTTTCCGTTGCGGCACAAAACAAAAGCAACTGCATTGCACTTTTCCTTTGGCCCCGTCTCTTGTATCCGCATCCCTTACACATTTGCCACAACGTCAACAATGTTGTTCACTGCCTGGCAGACCGCCTGCCGAGCTGCCTGCCTGCCTGCGCTATTCCCCTGCTTGGCGAGCGGCACTGCTTAGAAATGCAAAGCAGCGCACAGCGCAGCAGCGCCGCAAACACAACACACAAAGTGATTTTTATATTAAGACCACAAGTGCCTGCATCCATTCCAGCGCCCTTCTTTCAGTAATGTCCTGGCCGCCGCTTTGTTGCCATTATGATGACTGCCAAGGCACGTTGATTGCCGTGGCGCCTCTGAGCTACAACCGAAGCTCCTCTCTGTTTGTGTGTGCGCGCTTGAAATGCGCGTTGCATGAGATAATCTCCTGCAATGTGCGTGCTGCACGCCAGCCAGCTAGCAGCCTGGCTACGGCCGGAACCTAACTTAACTTGCTTCATGCTGCTTCGGCTGTTGGAGCGGTTGTAGGTGCGGTGCAATCACAGAGAGCAAGCCATAAAGCACGCGAAAGACAGAGACGCAGCGACAGCACGCGGATTTTTGATGGTTAATAAAAATTCCAACATTGTCTTCTGCAGCTCATCATAGCTACATATGAGCAGCAGGAGTCTGCGACCAAAGAGTGCGCCGACAACATTTATGCACTGGGAGAAATATTTCAGAGAGCAAAAATATATTGAGAATATATTAATAACAAAACTGAAAATACAGAAAGGATGAAATTTGAAATTATATTTTTTGCTATATAATTTATTTATTTTGGTTTGTATATTTGTGTTATTATTTTATAAATTTACTGTATTAGTTAATATAAAAATTAAAATTATTTACTTAGTTAAGTAATATTGAAAACTATAAGAAAAATAAACAAACAAAATTTTTTAAATTTTTTTTTTTCAATTCTTTATAATAATCAACTTTTAATGTAAATTCATAGATATTATTTTCAGTGCAGTTTGCTGCCGCCGTAATCTTATTGGGCTATATGTGTGTAAATGTTAAAATGCAACATCTCGAGCGCTTTACAACTCAACTTAGGCGGTGAGAGCTCAAGGCACGCTCGTTGCCTGCCTCATAAATGACACGAATTTCAAATTATGTGCCAGAGCTCAAGTTTTATTCAAGCTCAACGCTGAATGAAATAATAACAAAGCTTTATAGACGACGCGAACAGTTGATTCCGAAGGCATTTCGCGGAGATATCCAATCAGGCTGTCTCAACGTTCACAAGAGCAGCGAAAGGAAATATCAAGGAAAAACTGTTGCATACTTTGCTGCGCGCTGAGTTTTAATTAAAATGGTATAAGCAAAGTGCAATGTGTGTGCAGTGTGTGCGTGTGTTTGTGCTATTTGCTCATTGGAACTCTCACAATTGATGGCAATACGTAAACATGGTTCATAAATGAGAATGCGAAGCAATCACCTGCAGGCATTTTCCAATCAAGCGATTGAGTTGACTACAACAACAGCAACAGCAACAACAAGAAGAGCTGGGAGCCAAACTAAATCCCTGCCACGCATTTCAGCTAAGCTTAACTTTATGACCGAACAGCGACACTGCTCAGGATCAACTTGCACACAGCTGCATCGGCCATCGTCAGGCAATGGCATCATCTCCTTCAGCAGCATCACCGTCATCGTCATCGTCATCATTATAGCTGGCAGCCACCAGAATTTAGATTTTCAATAATCAGCCATCATTGAAAAACAAATACGCGCCGGATTTGAAACTTCAATTGAATTGCCGCAGCTGCTGCATAGAAGAGCATCAAGCTATATTTGGGATTTAGCGCATAGAACGTGATTGGCTTTGCTGAGTGCGTAAACTGCACAGGTGAGGAGCCACTGGATCGGGTTCAGCTTTATCCGGCACACGCTAAATGTGCGTGTAATGCAGCGTAGCAGCTTATCGAATTGCAAGCTGACTCCGTGAAGAACTAAACACACTGTCGAAAATACTTAATATACCCTGTATCTACCATCCATCGAGTTGATAAAGTATAAGAAATTTCTAAATTTTAGCCGGTCTACACTTTAATATAGATCAAAAACTGCTTACAGTAATTCCTAAAAAATACCTTAATATTTGTATAAATATAAATTTAAAGACCCGTTTGTTTGTCAACTCTATGTATAGACTATCTTTTCGCCGACTCCATTTCCTGAGCAGCTCGTATACCAAGAAATATGTAGCAGCCTTCTGGTATTTACAAAGCAAATTGAATCATATTTAAAGCCAATCAATTCTCGATGCTATATTTAACTCAATTGCCAAGCAAATGCAAAGGCTTTTCAATGAAATATAATCAACCACATCCTCTGTGTACATGTTTGAATGTTGTTGGCAAATCCATGAATCCATGTTTGACAACTGGAATCCTATCGAAATTCAGGCCAATGACTGTCGTTGACTAATCGGCTTTAGACGATAAAGAAGCCTCCGCAAATTCACAAAACTATGGCAAGGCAAAATTGCTGACTGGAAGCCAATCAATTGACTTTCACTTTAGATAATTTGGCCACACTTGAGGCCATGTTCAGAGATGCGCACTTGTTCTTTATTTTGTGGCTTATGCAGAACACATCTGCATTGACAATTTCCACATTTGCATAATTCAATAAGCACACAAATCAATACCGTGCTTTCAAATTCAGCTCGTGAACAGGACAGAAAAAAAAAAAAAAAAAAAAAAAAAAACAGGAAATAGAAATAAAAGAGATGAAGGGCACCGAATTCTATTCAAGCAATTTGGTGCGATTAACTGCTCAATTATTTAAACATCCCGTGACGCCGTGAAACAAAAAAAAAAAAAAAAGAAAAGAGAATGAGAATGAAATTCATGTGTGGCCTCTTGAAGTTTGAATACCCTAACAGCCGTAAGAGTTTGTGCAAAATGAATGCTTACAAAAATAGGCTTCAGTGAAGGCTTTGAAACTAAGTATAATAGATAAATCGCAGAAGTTACATATATTGTATTTATATATATGAAATAAAGAGGAGCAAAGCAGAATTGTTCAACGCAAGGTTTAGCACAGCTGTGATACCTTGCTTTCCGTAAATAGACACAAAATCAAAGCTTGTACAGTACGCTTGGCTTGCTTTCCATCGAAACAAGGGCGAACAGCGACGATGTTGGGCAAACACAAAACACTTTGCCTGCGAGTCCAGCGGAGCTGGTCGTGCCTTCGGTGGCCGGCTGCTGGAAGGGTTGCAATCAATTGACATTGATGTGTGCCAGACCAAAAACTATTTCAATGCCCCAGCTGGGCGGAGACGCAAAGCACCAACAGCGAGCAACAAACTGACTGCCTGACTGACAAACGGACGCACGTTGAGTGTGGCCGAAGGTCCTGCCGTTTGTATCTCTGCAACTCCTGCTTGACACCGACGCCAGAATCATAAAAACTAACATTTATGGGTGCGGCGGATGTTGACTTTGCTTGCCTTTGGAGCGGCCTACTTCACGGCTAGTTTTGTTTACTTTTAACGGCCTGTCGTCGTCTCTCTGTGCATGTGCGTGCGTCTGTTGGTGTGCGTCATTATAATCCGTGCCCATTTAGTGGCGCTATTTGTCGTAGAGCTGACTCCCTTTATGGGTCGCCATCTTTGGCTGTGTTGCATGCAAAGTGCGCCACTCGAATGGCAGCATCATAAAAATACGTTTTATTGCCCCAGAGGATCTGCCTCAAGACATGCCTTCACAGCCGTTTGTCTGTGAATGTATGTGTGTGTGAATGCCAACTAATTTATATTGAGCAAATGGGCGTGGGCGTGGCAAAACCTGCTCGTTAATTCGCAACATGAAAACTAAAGTGGAAAGTATGTGGCACGACATACAACAAAACACAAACAACAACAGCAACACCAACAACAGTAGCAACAACACACGGCTGGCCATCAAATTTAATGCTTATGTCAACACGGCCAGGTCGTTTTACAACACTGGATGCGCGTCTGTGACCCTTTAAAATTGCTGCTATCGTTGTCGTTGTCGTTCCCGTTGCTTCATTGATTTTTATATCAATTTTCACACTAATATCTTGTAATATGTAATTTTTATGCATGAGACGCACACAGATAACACACCCACACACACACACACACACACTCATCTCGTGCACTTCTCGTTGACATCTTTTGAATCGCACACCCATTGCGTATACGTTATATGTGATTTTATTATCATTTTACGGTTGTGTTTCCGCGTGCAAGACAACACATTTTTCAATTACATTTTCAACGCAATGTTTTTGATCTTCTCGTTAATTAAGTTAACTTTTGATTACACTTTAATAATCAATGAGTTTTTTTTACTACTCAAGTGCTTAACTCATTGGCACGTCCTTCGTTGCACGCACGCATTCACGTGCCTGATTGCAAACGTTTGTGCTGCCCTTATATTAATTCCTTCTGATAATTTAAAAGTGCTTTGCAATCGATTCATGTCCGTCGATAAGCGCCATCATTTCAATGGTTTGCACTCGAACTCACCAACCTGTTGTTCTTCCCCGCCGTTCATCGGGCAGACGAGAAGCGGCAATTAAATTGTATTTATAAATTGCATACCAAATTAAAACGCATGTCATTTTGAGTCGTCAGCTTACCAGCCCAGCATTGTGCAGCGCAATGCTAGAGTACATGCAATACTTTATTGAACAAGGGGCCAATGCTTAGATTATGAGATATATTTTTGAAGTTAAAAATACTTTTGATAACAAATACATTGACTAGTAAATACTAGCTGACATTCAGCTTCATTTTTTTCTACCTCTTTATCGTTGATTTTTCATATCGCTTAGGTGTACTCTCCTACTACAAAACTTCGACTTAGCGCTGATTTTTAGGTATTCCGAGTATAATCTCTTATGTACTTAATAGACCAATTTTTAATTATTGTAGAGTATTAAATTGTCTGAGTATCCTCAACGTATTATGTTTATCTTTTTGCTTGCACTCTGAAGCTTTTCTGTTTCAATTCAACCCACATTGCGACCAACAATCAGAAGCCCGGAAGCTATTTATCTGTGTTATGCCATTAATTATTTCATTTCGCTGCTTCAATTAAAAAAATTGTACGCATGGATATTTGATTATGCCAATATGTTGAGTGGGCCCTATTAAGCTTTCGATTCATTTATAAAATTTTAATAGTTATGTGGGCCATGAAACGATTGCACCAATCCCAATGATGGAATGCAACGTCAAGTGCCACGTGGCGCATGTGTGATGCTAAAGAGATACGTGACATTTATCGATTTAGGTCTTAAGAGATAAATTCTGGTTAATCTAATAATATTAATGAAAATATTTCTGGTCAGCAAACATCTTGAGAACTTGCAGAAAATGCAGAAAATGCACCACTAAAAAGATAATAAACAACACAAAAGAACTATAAATATTTCAACGAGCCGAAGATGTTTTACTCTTAATGGAAGATCAAAATATTTATATAAATTGAATGGTAGTTTATTCATTTATAGAGCTCATCGATGTTAAGATGATTGTATAAAAAGAATTTATTGATATATTGATAGCAGTTTTATATTATTAAAGCATTGAGACCAAAAAAAATAGGCAGTATTTTAAATTAAAACTATAAATATTCTTAAAACTTGGTTTCTTATCTAATTAACTCAAATAAAATAAACAAATAATTAATTGAAAATATAAATTAATGAAAAATCTATATAATTATTTGCTTTTCAAGATTTATTAATGTAAATAATGTAAATAAAATGCTGAGCCTTTAAAAGTCTTCTTTCAATTTGAGGAGAGTGTGAGAAAGAGAGAGAGGGTTGTATGAGAGAGGTTTCAATATTTTCAAGATGTTGCCAACTTTGTCAATATTTCCAAAGTATCCAAATACTTATTGAGGGTAATAAATATGTCGAGTGCCAAGTGCGCTTTGGCATTTCAAAAATCATAAATATTAGAAAAAAATTACGGAAAATGAGGAAATGGCCGTGGGGCTTGGGGTCTGGTTGCCTGTTGTTGGTATTTTCACTAAGCTAACGGCAATTGTGGGAGTGCACACAAAAGAGCCATTAGCAGCGAATTACCAGATAAAGGGACGCAAGTATGGAGCCTGCTGCTCCTTTTGTGAACTGTGCCAGATACTCGACATTTTTCAATGGCCCACACACATACACACACACACACACACACACACATACACACATGTGTTTCTGTGTGTGTAAGCAACAGCCTGTGGCCTTTATTAGTATGGGGCGTGGCACTAACAAACTCACACATACACACATATATATATATACTTATATGTATTTATGAGAATGCTAGCGAGTTCTCTCTTGGCTGACTTTTGGCGTATTTCATGCTCGTGTTTTGTGTCATTTGCTTTTGAGCCATTAGCACGTACTTCCTGCCAGCCAAAGGAATGAAAGGAAAATATATACATATTTATGTGTGCGCCTGGCCTGTCCTGGCCGCCAGCCAGTGGGCTCTACGAATTGGCTTCATTGTTGTAATGTTTGCCTCAAGCAGCTGCAGCTGGCAAAGAGAAGAAAAAAATTGTAGCTGAAAGCGAAAAACAAGTAAAACTAAGTAGTTCATTTTGAGATGCCTGCTTTTGTTGTAAATTTTAAGTATGGATAAGAAAAAAGCAAGCTGCAAATTGTCGCAAAACAAAGGACAAGGAAAATGCCCAAAATGAAAAGCGGCCAACAAAAACGCGGCAGACGCAAACGAAGGGAAAGCAGCAGCTCTCGCTGCGACTTGACACAAAATGGGTTTCCGCCCCAAATCCCAAATATCCCCGGAAGCCGATTAAGTGTTACCCGTAAGCGGGCGCAACAGCGTGAAAGCGACGGTGCTGCTGCTGCTGCTGCCGCTGCCGCTGCCGCTGCCGCAGCCGGCGTCACTGTTGGCAGTGGCTGCAAATTGAGCGCTCTGCATTGAGAGCCAGAAGCCACAGCAATAGCAGTAGGAGCAGCAGCAGCAGCAGGAGCAGCCAGTGCCTTGGAATATAATGGCAATACATGCTGTTCAAGCATTTACGGGAGCAACGAGGGTCGCTTGACAATTACTGTAACGCTGAAAAACGCTCAAAAAAGAGAACCTAATACTGAACTAAGTTTTAATATGAAATGCTTTTATGTACGAACAACGCTTGCCCAGCTGGTAAAATAAATAAAGTGAAATATCGAATTGACTTACCAAATATTAAAGTTGTCAGGCCGCCCTCGCATGTGCCGTAGACGCAGCCGGCATGTAAACATTGCAAAACACATTACAATAAAATATTTATCG
The DNA here is from genome assembly GCA_035045345.1 of Drosophila hamatofila. Classification (NCBI taxonomy): domain Eukaryota; kingdom Metazoa; phylum Arthropoda; class Insecta; order Diptera; family Drosophilidae; genus Drosophila; species Drosophila hamatofila. Next base: position 22,680,515 of record JAWNPA010000020.1, read on the forward strand.
TTATTATGCTTTTGAAAGTGCTTTTCAATTGAGGTCCGGACAGAGCGTAGATACCGCTAACTGAGGACCATACCGCCAAAGCCATTTGGCATCCCCTGCGTCCGTCCATCAGCAGCCTTTTGGCTTCTTGGCGGCATCGCGTGGAGGCGCGCGAAGCGTGTCGAAGAATGATTGATGAAGGCGTTTGGGACCTGTCCTCTCTTCCCTCTCTCTCTCTCTCTCTCTCTCTCTCTCTCTCTCTCTCTCTCTCTGTGGGTGTGCTGACAGCATTATCTCTTGCTAAGATCTCCGCTTGGCAACAACTTCATCAAATACGCGAAATTTCCCTAACATATTTGGGTATATGTGAGTCTGTGTCTGTGGGTATATTAATTTGTGTGCCAAACAAATTTCAAAGCTGCATAAACAGCTGCCAGACACGACGTATGAGTAATGGCATGTGTGTGCCCCCACTAGACAGCCACGCCCACCCACGACCAATATATAAAGGCGTTGATTTGCCTGATCATATTTATTTCGATTTCGTCAGCTATTTGCATGCGATTGTGTGTCTAAGTGGCTTGCCGGTAACCAGCATCAGCATCAGCTTCAGGCGACGACTTCATTTATATATTATTTCATTTCCCCATTGGAAATTAATATGTCATTGAGCCGCACACCCAGCCATCGGCACGGCGCAAACAGGAGTAGACAGTCAGCAAAAGACACGTCAGGAACAGGCAAAAAAAGAAGCAGATGAGGATATAATAAAAACATCATCACGCTTAGGGGCTTGGCTGCTGCTCTAAGCCAAAGCAAAGATGAAGCAAAATAAAAATTGCAAAAAAAAAATATATACAAAAAAATAGAAGGCAATAGAGGAAGATATACAAAAGAGATGGCGAGAGTACATAGCATAAGCAAAGAGTGAAATAAAAATGCAAATAAAATAAAATAAAAATGTGTCTGTCATGTCAATATTTGCCGCCAGCAGATGAACTCAATTTGCAATTGGCATTGAGTGTGACAGGCAGCTGGATGTGAGTATATGAGTGAGTGTTTGTGTGTGTGAGTGTGTGAGTGTGAGTGTGTGGCTTCTGGGCAGCAGGATCTGAGCACAGCATATACTTTGGTGGCAAATCGTGGGAAAATTGATTGACATTTTCATTATACAATTTGCCAGGCGAGAGGCAGCAGCAAAAGCAAAAGCAAAACACAAGCAAACAGCAGACAGGAAGCGGCAAATGCTGAACTGATTGCTGTTGTTGCTTTTCCTATTTATTTGTTGCTGCTGCTGCTGTTGTTGTTGTTAGTGCCGTTGGTAAATAATACAAATTGCTCATAATGTACCACAAATAATTAATGTCAGTCATTAAAATAATAAAGTGCCTGCATATGTGAGACAGTCTGTTGTCGCCGCCTCTCGCAATTTCTGGTAATTGCTTAAATAATTAAAGCCTTCTCCGAATTTGGCAGTTGTCAGTAGTAAACGGGCTAATTGATGATGGCAAATAAGCAGAAAAATCGGGATATGAATGGAAAAATTATTAAAAAGTAAACAGCTCTGCTGATTAAGTGCCAATTAATTCACATAAATAACGCAACAACAGGCACAATGCAACTGCCAGCGAGGCAATCGCAAATTGATGGCTCAGTCAACAACCTGCTGCGAGCAGTCTGCAGCTGACACTTTGAAATCTGGTCAAGCTGAGGCAATTAATGTTCAAAGACGATGACAAAAAATTAAAGAAGGCACTATATACAACCATTTTTTCGATATAACTAGCGTAGCGCGCAGGTGGGAGCACTCAAGGACGTTGAGATTATTTTTGAAACTGAAAACCAATATTGGCTTTGAATAATAATTTTTCCTACACTTAAGGTTGATAATTAAAAGAAGATGAAAAATTATATCTATTTTAAAGTAAACTATTTGAAGCTTTAAGACCTCAACGACTTCTCCATCAATTTTCTTTCCACCATTTTACTTTAAGATAATTTTAAACTCCCTATAAAATTAAAATTTTCTATATTCGTAACTTATCCATTTTTTTATCAGCTCGAAAACTTTTCAATTTTGTTTGTGTCTTTCATGATATAGCTTCTAAGTTGTTTGCTTATCGATTTTTAATTACTGTATATTTTCAATAGAGGTAAAAGTTATTTTTAGGGAAAGGGCTTAAAAGCCCACCACTTTTCAGCATTCGCATACCTTAGTACATTCAAGAAAAGTTTCGTCTTACAGAAGCCCTTAACAAGCACCTGAAACTTTAGCAAGCTGCCAAAAGGACACTTAAAGTGGAATTCCTGAACAGATTACATTTTATCAGAATGCCACCGCAAATATGGCAAATGGCGAGCTATTTATTTAAAGGCTTTCACTTTGACCCAAGCCCACGCCCAAAAAAGGATACCCCTGGGGGAGGGTATGGCGGCAGGAGAGAGCTTACAGACCAATTTATGCCAAGCAGCACAAAACATTTGCGCGTTGACATTTGCAAAAGTGAAGCCCATTGAAATGAACAGACAATTGACATTTTGAGCAGTGAAGCAAATGGCTGGCACGCAGAACAAGTGTCTGGGGAGCGAGGTGGGTGGATGAATGGAGACTGGGAGCGTGTGGGGCAGATGGTGGCTGAACATTAAATTAATTGAGCAATTAATTAAGACGCCATCGAGTTGGCGGAGCAGCAACACTTCACGGCGTAGACGAGCAAAAGTATCTGAAGGAGCCCAGCCCAGAGCGTTCGCGAGTGCAGCAAAAGGAGCAGCCACAAACAAAGAGCCATTGTAGACATCTGGCTGGCTGACTGGATGGCTGAATGGCTGGGTGGTTGGCTGACTGACTGAATAAGTGTTGGACGTCCCGCTGTCTGTGTGTCCGTCTGTCTGTATGGTTGTTATGACGGCTTCACGGAGCACGTGAAATTATGAAGTTGAGAAATTAATTCAGCGGCAAGTCGAAAAGTTTGAACTTTCAATTATGTGGAAAGCAGCGCCGGCAACATGAACATAAACATGAACATCTCACAGTGAGAATAAAAATGAAAATGAGTTTTTCCAGCAGCGCTGAACTTTCCAATTGATGTGCTCGAGTGCAGCCGTTAGCTACACTCGAGTAATCAGGGAGAGCAGTCAAACATCAAATACAACAACAAAAACATTAGCTCGAAAACATATCAAAACGAATGTGAAAATTAATAGCAAATGCTATCGAATGCTGGCTGATCTAACTCCAAATACACCCGTTTTAGTCAGGAAGGCCAAGGCGTCCTCTGCGCATAGCCTGATTGAATCATTTACAACGCCAACTCATTGAGTTGATGGAAGATGGTTGCTGTAGGCGACTTAAGAGGAAAAATGGAGATGGATAGCAGACATCAATGCTATGGCAATCGCACTGGTACATTCTGTTCAAGTCCTAGTCGTATAACAAGTTCTAGTCCGAGTCACGGAAACGGACGACATGTGGAGCCTGTTACAAGTTCCTGCTATGGTCTGCCAAGTCCACAGTCACAAGCTCTCCCATGGACTGACCTACATATGCATATAAAACACCCCACTGTGTGTGTGTCTGTCCGTTGGTTTTTCTAATTCATGTCCCCCTGCACTCGATCACCATAGGAGCAGAAACAAAAGCTGAACTCCCATCACATTGCTCTGCTGGCACTTTGTCCACTTGTTAAGTTGATTTTTTGTGCCGGGCGGATGCTGCACGTGTGGCTCGGGCCACGTTGCTCACTCCCAGCAGTTGCGACAAGCATTTCCGGTTTAATTGATTTTGCCGCAAAATGTGAAATGTGTCGAAAACGAGCTGCCTGACAAGCTCAGCTGTCCCACCCACCCCCAATCCAGGGAGTGTTGCACCGACAAATAATGCGCATGTTTAAGAAGCAGCTGGAGCACAGGGTTAGGAAATGTGACCAACGCCCGAGCTGACAGATTGCTGTTTGGGCCAACCTGTGATTGGAGCTGCTCTCGGTAAATAAATATTGGCCAAATCAAAGACTGATTGAAAGGGTCCGACTGTGCATCATCTTGGCTTATAATGAATGTCATTGGCTACCAGCTTTCTGGGATTGCAAATGACGCTACTGCCACAATTAATTTTCGAAAAGCAAAAGAGCTAATTGATCTAAAGGAATAAAAGTTCATCCAATGAAGCTTGAATTACAACGTACTTTTAGTTTTCTCTGTGGGAATTGGGGAAAGTCTATCAAATAGATGAGTTGAGAGAACACTTTATAGAAGAATATTTTATTCTCTCAAAAAATAAGTATTAAATAAATCATTATTTATTACCATAATTAAATCTTACAATAATTCATATGGAAATAAAACTCATTTTATTATAGCTGTGAAACATTAAGCTTACATTTTATTCATATATGTATTTATACTTTTTTCAAGGTTTAAACAAGTGTAAAATGCTTAGCGCTCTAAGTTCCTAAAACTAATTTTGATTTTCACAATCACAATACATGTACATACGTGTTTTTATATAGACCAGTGTGTGTAATATGAATGAGCATGGGCATAGGTAATTGATAAGTGTAAGAGGATGAGTGAAGCTGATATGGAACCTTAAGAGTAAAAGGCACAACATTTCCATGAATATGTGACATCCGGAACCTTAAGTCTACATTTATATCATTCATAATAGTGTGACTAACACATTGTACAAGAGACATACATTCGCTAGACTTATGGACGACTAAGAGCTACCCTTACGACCTAGTAAAATCATGGGCAGTGGCTCGTGGCCCTGCCGACACTAGCCCTTCTTGAACTTGAGCAGTAAGATGGTGAGCACCAGGAAGACGAGCACCCACAACGAGATGGAAATGAAGCCATTGTAGACAGTTGGATTATCCATGCCCCAGCCGCGCTGCAGTATGGAGCGCATCGATTCCGTGGGCTTCGTCAGCGGCAGGAAGGCGGTGACAAACTGAAGCAGCGGATACATGCCCTCAATGGGCCAAATAATACCGCACAGCATCACAATGGGCAGAAAAGAGCCCATAGCCACATATGTGGCCGTGCGCTCCGTGTCCACAGCGCACGAGATGACAAAGCCAAAGGTCATGCCGCAGAGTCCGTTGAGTATGCACAGTGCCACCACGAGCCAGATATCGCCTACCAGCGTCAGCTCAAAGAAGTAGAAGCTGACAATGAGCACAAACACAGTCTGACTGAGCATCACCGTGAACTGGGTGACAACCTGCGACAGTAAAATCTCTGGTCCCGTAATGCCAGCCACCAGGCAGCGCTCCAGCATGCCCTCATTTCGTTCAATTAGCATCGCGCCCGAGGTAATGGCCACCGACAGAAAGAATATGATGGTCAGTATAACGCCCGGTGCCGCAAAGTCTGTGAAATTTGGATTCTGATAGCCGTAGATGGGTTGCTCCCAATGCACAGGCACGGTTCCCAGCCTCGGATTCTCATTGCAATCACTCAGCATGTTCTCCACAAAGTCTAAAAACGTGTACTGCAGGTCGCGATAAAGGAGTGTTGATATTTGTTGATCTGCGCATAAAATTATATATTATTTTAATACTTTTTATATTCCTATATAGAACTGTTAATTAATATCAAAATCAAAATGAAGATGCATATATGTATATTAGATAAGTATATGAATCAAGAAAATTATACAAATTTTAAGTTAACTTGAAAAAATGTTTTTCTAGTTTCACTTTGACACTAATAAGCATATCTTTTAAAAAACATAAATCATTCATCTTTATAGAATCGACAAGAACTTTTCTAATTAATTTTCAAATGTTTTTGATTACTTTCAAAGAAATGTTTGCAAATTAATTAACTTACTGGACCAATCCATGCGCACACCCAATTCGGACGCTTCCACCGTGGCATCCTCGGCATAGCGTCCCTCTTCGACTCGTTCGACCAGGGAATCCGTGAAGTTGGGCTGTAAGACAAGGGCGGCCCAGGCATAGCCGCGACGCACTTCCTCATACGCGGCCTCATCATCGCTAACATATTTCTGTGAAAGACGAGATGATTTAAAAAATCAGCAATGGACAGGCGAAGTATGCCAACAGTCAGTCAAGTCAACAAAGGCTCATTCAATTAGCCAGAAAATTCAATGCAACTGCACAATCTGAGCTGTCACTTGTGTAGAACAACAGCATGTTGAGGGGACGATCAATATTGTTGTTACTGTTGTTGTTCTTGTTGTTGTTGTAATACAATTAAAGCCTCGTGTCGCTGAATTATTGAATCTGAACGCATGTCAGACACTCTTATATAACTAGGGGCACTTCCTCGGAGCCTCCAATACTAGGCGGCTCTCGCTTTGTTATGGCAGACAGTCTAACTGTTAGTAACTGTAGCTGTAGCTGGGCGAGTGTAACAGTATCCCGCTTCATTTCCTGTCGCATTGTTTGCTGCATGTTGTTGCGCGCACAATAAAAGTAACTCCGCGTAATTAATGTGCGTACTTTGCGACAAGCGATAAATTCTGTAAACAGCAGCAACAAAGGAGCGCAGATCCTTAAGGCAGCGCCGCAACACAAAATGCGTTGCCTACTTTTGTGCGTTGCGCCTTTTGCTTTTTACCCGCCAACGTTATTGTTGCCGTTGTCAACAATATGTTTATGTTATCTTTTACAATTTCATTCCGTTGTTTTTTTTTTTCTGTTTCGTATTCAGCTTCTGTGCTATACAACAAAAAATAAATAATGAAGTGTATGCAGAGAGTAAGCTGTTTCAGAAATTTACGCCCCGCATATCCTTGGGCCTAAGCCAGTGCTTGTAAGCGCTCGTACATTGATTAAGTTGGTTCGAGCAACTTTCGGGGCCACAACTTTGCCTAAAGTTTTGGCAGCCACTTATGTACATACAATAACCCACAGACAGCAGCATCGGCAACAACAACGCCAATAAATACTGGCACATGTATCGGCATTTGTATTTGGGCTAAGCTTTAGCAATCTTGTGGCTTCTATTTAAACCGAAAGGGAGTCTAGAACAATAGGCGTGAAATTTACGGAATTACCACACCAATGTTTGTACAAATGAAGTCATTTACACGAGCACACAAACATACATATTTAGTTATGAGCTTATATTGAGGACATGCGTGTGGCTATACGGCTGAACACGTCGATAAGCTCCATTGAATTTAATGGTTAATCGAAATTACTCGCTTAAAACTTGGCCAACATAATTTTAGTAAATTTATAGAGGTGGCAGCCAGGTTGAATGAAGATGTCAATAAAATCTTTGTATATTGTATAATATTGAATAATTTCGGTATCTAATTTTGGGACATATCTATAATTAGTGTAAAGCTTATTGTAACTAAGTAAGGAACTAAGAAATTGACTACTTCATCGATAGCTGTGAGCAGCTCAAAGTTACTGTCTGGTGATTATCCTCAGTTAATATATAGTTCAAAAGCTAGCCAAAGAGAAGACGTATAAAAATCAAACTAAAGACATGGAATGTCATTTAATTTATGCACAACAAACTCAATCAGGGAGCTAAGAGTTGTCGCAACAAGAGGCAATCAATTCAGCAGACTTGACAACTTTTATGCTTTGGCTGAACCCTAAGATCAACATTGTTTATGACAAACTTGAGCCACAAACTATGCGCAAATGAACTCAACTTGGACGGCAAATGAGATGAAAGGAAGGCAAAGAAGACAAACAGCTACTGCTTTCAGACTAGACCAACTTGCAGCCCTACGCAAATGAGCTGGAGACAGAAACAGGTAAAAACTTTGTGGCATAGCTATGGAATTTTTGTTTACCCTTCTTCTTTTTTTATGTTCATAAAATAAAATAGCATAAAAAGGTGCTTCACTTTAAGTTAAAGCTTGTCGCTAATCAAGTGCACACAATAAACTCGCTGCACTTTGCCCCGGCTCCAGCTCCGGCTCTAGACCCGTAGCTAAGGTTGGCAGCAAAAGCCGTCTAATGAGCAGCGTTGTCACGCCTAATGAACTTTTAATTAAAAGCCACAGCGACAACAACAATTGAGACCCCGCCCACAATACGTTGTGCAATTTTTGACATAAATTAAAAGCCAAAAGTGCCAACGGGGCTGTTAAGGGGCTGCCTTTGACTCCGGCCCGGCGCCCCGGGCTGTGGCTAAAAGGGTCGCCACTCAGATAAGACGGGGACGGGGCAATGCCTTTGATCTAGACAAACCACAAAGCAAACGAAGACTTAGGAAAAAATTAAAGGAAAATAATATAAATATTATTATTATTTTTTTTTTTTAATATATAGAGCTCATAGAAGCCGCTACTGGCTGCTGCTATTTATTGTAGTGACTTTGTGTCTGCTTAAAAAGAAAAAAAAGAGAACGGAGCCAACTATTGAAATGCTGTCAATACGCGGGCAACGGTCAAAACAGCAAGAAATTCAAATTTCAAAATGCCAAAGGCAGCCCCAGGGTTTGGGGGCGCCGAGGACAGTAAACGGTATTGCGTGGGTATTGTTCGGCTGCATGTTGTTGTTGTGGTTGCTGCTGGCCACGTGCTGATGGCTGCTTGATATGCTGTTCATTGAGCAAAATTAACTTTTGGGTCCACCAACAAGGTGCGGGAGACACAATGAGCAGGACCCAGCCAACAAAAAATGAAAAGGCACAGCCAATTTTAAGGAGCAACAGCAGATGCGCTATGGAGATATGCCAGCCATGTATTCGTATTTTATTCTATTTTTTATCTTAGGCTGAAATTTGAACAAATTAAGAGTGATAAGGGGACGTGGCGGCTGACCGGGCTTTTCAATATTCCAGCCCAAATAAAAGTTTTCGCCTCGAGCCTGACTTCGCAAATTGGCAGTTGGCAGCGTGCGGTTTGTTGTTGTTGCACTTCGGTAGCTTTATTTTTATTGTTATTATAAGAATTTTTTTTTTTTTTTGTAGTAAAGCAAAAATGTTTTAGCAACCGTCGAAACAGGTCATGCCGCGAGCAGGTCTCTAAATTTTTCGTTTTTTGCGGTCAAACTTTGCTTCTGATGTTGCATCAAAGTATATTCTTTAATCTTGATTGATTTCCTTAACTGCCAGGTATTTAATTATTAATTGAGACTCATTTTACGGAACATTAAAAAAAACTCATTAAAAAAAACTGATGTAGGAAGACTAAAAACACATTGAGGAGTATTTTAAAAATTTTTAAGTAGAAAAGAATGAATATGAATTTCAAAACTATTTATAATCATCAATTTAGCCACACTTCATAATTCTTCTATATTCGTCAATAGTGAGCCTAGCTTAATTTTCAAAATTGCAGAGCTTCGATGTCTTTTCTGGTTTCAAATTAGCAAACAAGAGGGCATTGTTTTTGAAGCGTAATTTGCAATAAATTGCCAAGAGGGGCAGGTCTTCTGCACTGGGGCTGGCTTTCAACTACTATTTTTGCCCTACAGCCAGTAAATTTATTGATGATCTCGGAAAGCCAGTTGACTGCCCATCTGCCCAACTGCCCAACTGCCCAACTGCCCAACTGCCCGAGTGCCTTATTGCCATACTGTTGTTGCTGTTTCCAAAGATAAGCAGCTGTAATTTGTGTGCGCCAACACCAAAGGCAACAGCAACAGCAACAGCAGCCAAGACGGTGCCAACTCCAAAGGGGGAATCTGGATATGGCTCTGAGAGTCAGGCACTTGATTTAGGAGTCCGGCAACATGAGCCAGGGGCATCCAGACGTAGTGTGCAGTAGATTGAGGAGCATGCACACGGTGGCTGACCAGCTTTGCTGTCCACACAAATTGAAATAAATTACACGAATGGCCGGCAGGGTCGAACCATCGTCTCGACGTCCTTCAATAAGCAATAGCAACAGCAGCAGCAGCAGCAGCAGCAGCAAGAAAATTGTTACACGAGTGGTTATTGTACTTGTACCCCGGCTCGCATTGCACAATTTAAGCAGAAGCCAACGACAGCGTCTGCCCAGCCCCTCTGTGTGGGCCCCAAGGTAATTTGCATGGCTTGTACTCACCACAACCATACTCTTGTTCTTGACCAGCATATCGAGATAACGGCAGCTGAGCAGGGTCTGATTGCATCCGGCGTGCACTGGACAGAATTGTTGCATAATCATTTCCTCGGACATCTCGTGATTCGCCACGGCCACTTTGAGGCCAGTGGGATCATGGCCAATCGCATAGCAGAATAGCAATATCTGCACCACCGGCAGACCCACTATGAACAGCATTATTCTAGAGGCGAACCGGTTAGTTAGTCACATGGTCAATTTGATTTGCTGGCCAATTACTTACCCTACGTTGCGCATCATCCACAAAAAGTTTTTCCAGATGAGCGCATGCAGATGATGCGACTGCATCACATGCAAATTGTACCAGAAGGACGTGGGCATCTCCTGCACCGGCGGCAACGGTGGTGCAGCGGGAGCTGTGCTACTAATGGGATCTCGTGCCGCCGATGACATGGATATATTATCACCGAACTCGCCTGAGATTTCGGCGGCATGCTGCTCATCTGACATGTCCAGCGCTGGATTCGATATGGCCGGCACAGTCACCTGCTCCACAATCTCCTGGGCGATGGAGGAGCGTCGACGCTTGCCCATGTTCTGCATGACGGAGAGCTTGAGGAACACATCCTCCAGCGAGTCGGCGTTGTATTGTTGACGCAGAAAGTCGGGCGACTCCTCGGCAAGCATTTTGCCACCACGCAGCAAACCAATCTGTAAGTATAACAAATCTTGAGTTAAATTGATTCAAATTTGAGGGAAAAGTGTCGCCAAGTAAATTAAACTTTTGACTTTGACAGCGAATCGTTCGTGTAAATCGTCGACTCTGCCCTAGCCCTGCTGGCCTTGGTCTTGGACTGATTCAAGTTGAGCTGTGCATTGTCAATTCCTAGCTTGTTTGGGGCAAAAGTTTCCTGTGTGCGCACAATGACAGAATTATGCACATCCTGTTGTTGTCGTTGAAAACTTTTATTGACTGTCCTTCGGCCACGCCCCCCTCGTGCTACAGGCAGCTAATCTCCCCGCCACTTTGTCACAACGTGCGGAAATTAAGTTAATTGATTTCTGTGTCGTACATGACCAGGCATACAGAGCAACATATTAGGTCAGCTCAGGATGTTGTTCTTGCCACAGCACCCAGTCTAACAAAATAGACCGACTGAACGCCCTCACTTGGACGGGCAAACTTTGCCGCCTTTATAAAACTTGGCCAACATCTTCATAGCCAACTGCTGGCTCATCAATTCTTGCGCTCTGGATGGCTTCATTAGGCATGCACATGAGTGGATACAGCCCTAGTTCCTGCTCCTGCACATGGAAATTTTATGCGAAATATGCTACACACACAAAGCCTAATTCACACACGCATAGACAAGACCACACACCTACACACACGCACACACACACACTTGAACACACGAACAAACCGTAGCTAGTTAGAAAAGTTTTGCTGCTTGATTTGATTCTGTCTTCATTCTGTCGGAAATCGGTTGTTTCCTCTAGCATCTCCATTGGCTGTTGTATTTGGTAATTCATCTGTGGAGCGACCAATTAACTTCCTAATTGAATACCGATGCAGAAGCAAGGCACTAACTCTTCGACGTTCGCCCGTCCGCGGCAATTGCACTTTTATGGCCCTCGATGTGATCAGCATTTAATATAGGTCTGAGTTCCACATGCCATAAATAATTCTTTTCATATTTTATGACTGGTAGCGGGTATTATACTATTTTATATACACTTATAGAGAATATATGCATAAGATAACATATGTGCACATAGCTAATAACATCTATCTGTTGTTGAGAGAGAAACTAATTGGAAATAAAGGTTTGTCTACAAAAAATAGTTCTACTAGCCATTAATTTAAATTTAATTGGCAGATATTTTATGGATTTTAAATTTAATTTAGCTGCTATACATCTAACATTATAATATCTATAGTGTATTAAATCTCCTGCTCAATGATTGCAGTGTTTTCTTCTCCACTTTTTTACTCGCATGAAAGCGGAAATTGAAAAATGATATACGAGGAGGCGCTCGGGCGTTACCCAAGGCATTTTTTGCATTTTCTAGATATTGCATGAATGGGTGGGTACTATTTGCATACACATGGAAAGAAAATGAAGCATAAGCAGTTGACTCAAGCTAAATCGTTTAAGGTGGCTATTTAAAAAGCATTTGCATAACTATTTCTTTTTATTTTTAAATTCTTTGTTTTTAACCTAAAATATGTTGAGTTATAGACATAACAAATTTAATTTTTTTAACAAATTGTTGCCGCATTTGACCTGATGAAAGCCTCTCCCTACCAAAAACCCTCCCACGCTTCATATTTCTTGCCATAACTTGCTTATACGCTTTTAAGCACTTCCTGCTGCCAGAGATGCCGGGCTGAGACATGTTCGTAAATGCCGATAAGAGGAATGACCCACATCAAAGGCTGCCACCACATTATGGCAGAGCATCAACGCCTGCAATTTGCTTCATTATTAGCCAGACATTGCGACCCCATCTGAAGCCAGGATGCCTGCAACTCTGTCGGTCTGTCGGTCGGTCGACCTGTCGGTCGGTTCTTCTTTGCCCCTTTCCATTTTGTTTTCTCTATTTCTCTTTGTATTTTCCTTTTCTTTTTTCTTTTTTGACAGACGTAGCTCCTAAATTTAATGTCAACGTTGGCTTGGCTCATGGGAAATTGTCGGCCAGCACAAAAAGCGGTAGTCGGATGAAATCGCGTATACGCCGAATAGTACGCGCAGCTGATGGGCGGACAGGGGCTCTGGCGGCCCTTTGGCATTACCCAGTTGTATGTGCAGCACTTTCTGCTCTAATAAATGAAATCAGGGAGCGTAACGTTATTTGATGGATATATTGTTGCGACTACTTCACGCTCCCCCTCACACCACAAGCGACAGCAACAGACACTCAGAGCTGTTTCTGTTTCTGCATTTTTGCTTGTTGGCATTTGCTTTCCTTTTCTTTTTTTTTTTCTATCTCGTCTCCTTTAATAGTTCATTCCATCTCTTCTGTGTGTTGCACTTCCTTTTGTCGCGTAATTTTCCGCATGTTGCTTTTTAATAGCATAAAATGAATAAATACATTCAGAAGAGAGAATAAGGAGGAGAATTGTTTTTTAATGCCATGACCAAAAATGCAAATGGACAGTTGAATAATTGCTGATGTTGAGGAATATCAAATAAAATTAAACCTGGAAAGCAGTTGAATATGTGTGTGTGTGTATGTGTGTATGTGTGCGTGCAAGAACGAATTGCGGTCGAATTGATTGACATTTTAATGCGACATTGCAGTCACTGTATTACAGCGCAGTAAGCTGCCAAACGAAATATCGATATCAAAATGAATTTACGTAAACGCAGCGTAGGCCAATTACTTTTTTTGCCATTAATATTTTAGAGTGCACATAAAGGTGCTAAGAATAACGCATTTTAGGTAAACAATCACCTACCTTTATAGCTCTTGAAGATCATTTGGGTCACATTCATAAATGTTGATATTACCGAATCTGTGTCACGTTTGCTTGCGAACTCAAAATTCTTCTTAAAGAAAATGCGCTTTTGTTCTCGAATATATCCCAGTTTGATTTGATTTGCCATGTCTCCGAGCAACTCATATAAAATCTATTTGTCTGTTTATTGTCGTTTCGCAAATCTCATAAATATTTCGCAAAGAGATTTTATAATCCATAAATAGAATCAAGTTTTAATAGAAACACTTTAGGTTTAATACAGCAATGCACTTTATGATTGTGCTTAATATTTAACAGCGAATCGAAGTTCAAATATCTTTCCACATATATATAGTGAGCGACAGCTGCTATATATGTATTTGCCAAGAAAATGCATTTACAGCTAATAAATTGCATGACATGCAATAATAATAAATTTTAAACGCCAGCTAGACGACTGCAGTTCAAGTGAAATGGCCAAAAGCAGGCCAACGGCTGCCTTGGTAAGTGTCGATGAATATGTCTCACTCAATCAACACGAAAGGTAACTCAGTCTAGATGTAAATATATGTATATACATAAAGGAATGGTGTCTGGATGTGTGTGTAAGCAGTCCACATATTATAGGAAGTGTTTTTGTGTGCATTCATACGCTCTTCGGATGCCAGCACGCAATTCTGTTGAGTCAACAATAAAAAGACACACACAAAAAAAAAAAAAAAAAAAAAAAGAATCAGCAAGAGAAGGAGAACGAACCCGATATAAAAACAATATAAAAAAAAAACTGACGAAGTTCCACCGGGCAGTTAGACAAGTTAGTCGCACGACAACTGAAGTCCAAGTGACGTGCAGAATTGGCGAAAAATATGTGTGACTGTAGGACGGCTCCTTCGAGCTGGATTCCCTGCGTCGAGCATTGCGCAACCTGCGGCAAAGCAAAAACGTGGCACGAAAAAGTGACAAAGCTGAAAAAGCAATTTGCTGCCGGCCATAATACGAGTAGTCGACTCAAGCGTGCGCAATCTAAGCGGACATCGTGTTATTCTTGCTGTTGCTGCCAGCCCTGTTTCTGGTGTCAGAGCAGGAGACAACACGTGTTCAATATGAGCAATTAAACACTGTCACCAAAACTGCCACACAGACAGAAGTCAGGCGAAACTTAGCTGTTTCACTTTTTAAGAACCCAAATGCTGTACAACAATTGCCATTAAAGATACATTTCAATGGGTTACGCATTGCGGTTAGATTGACTGAGCCCGCAACCCGAGGCCTTGTTTTATGGACTAGCCTTCAGGTTGCCGGCACGTTTTGTGGGAAACAAAATCGCACAATGATTTCGTTTATTGCCCATAACTCTTTAGCACCATGCCACAGAGCGTGCGAGGGCGTATCTTCCTCCTCTTGTTTCGACAAGCATCTAACAGCTGTTGCCTACAGGCAGTAGGCAGCAGGCAGCGAGCGCTCAATTGTCGCGTGCATGGCAGGTACAGTAAAGCCACTGGCTAACGAGCTGTGGGGCAAATGCTCAGATTTATAAGCAGCTTTACATAATTTAATATGATTTTATTGCAAATGGATTTAAATTCACTTTGCTAATAAATATCTTTTATATAAGTCAATTTTTTTGAGACAAAATAAAAATCGATATTAACAAGGATTTTTAAGCCGTTTACTAAAATGTTGTGCAGACGCCAGGGAGTTACGGCTTAGCTCCTGAGAGTTTTTTGTTTGTTATTAAATCCAGTGAAGAGTCAAGAGTGAAGGGGAAGGCTTTTAGTTTTGCTGCTCTTATTAATGTTGAAGAGCAGCAAAAAACCTGATTATTTTCATTCTCTCTTCTTCCCAACTATGTAATCAAAAAGTCACCCACCCAGTATGAAATGTAAACAGAAATCAAATCAAGGCCTGCGGCTGCAGGGCTGCTGGTGGCATTTAAGTGTTGATAAGGACCCAAATAAATCAGTGTTTTGCAATATTATAAATCGCTTGGCCATCAATCATTTTATTTGATTTCATATGCCTGGCATAGTGTATACACGTGTTGTCGTGTTTATCTCTTTGCGCCACCTCAACTCTGTGCAACTCTTTAAGGTCTTTTCTTTTGCATCAGTCTTGGGTTTGCCACTGATATACAGTCTCGGCTTTAGCTCAGCTTCCGCACGGACCTGACCAGCATAAGTGCGTATCTGTGTGTGAGGATTTGTTAGTTTTATATGTGCGAGCGTGTGAGGTCTGTGTGCGTGGGTGTGAGTGTGTTCATATCCTGTGCGTGTCGCTTGGGTATCTGTTGGTCTATCTATATATCTGTCTATCTAAGTGTCCATTGTGACGGGCGTTTGCTTTGTGCGCTTTGTCACGCTTTACTTCAGTATTTTCCAAGCATTCCATCTCTTTTACTTCTTTTTTGTTTTGTTTTTCATATTTTGCTGGGGCTGTCAGTCGCTCGCACAGTTCATTGTCTGCCACACGCATTAGCTGGGGATATACACACAGAGAGGGATTCACACTAGCTCGCCTTCTCTGACTCTAGGTCGTTGGCTGATTATGGAGCCTCGCATTGGCAACACCAATAAATCTGAAGTAAATTTTGCAATGTGTCTCGCTCGGAAATGCCTCGTAAATCGTGCCATGGCCATGGGTCAACAACGGCACGGCCAGAAATATTGTACTTTTTCGAGCGAGAGGACACAGATTTGTTGCAGCTCGCGCAGGATACAAATTTGCCAAGTGACCGAGTCCCACATGCCAGGGTAAACCCTGGCACCGCACTCATGGCTCAACAGAAGGAAGCACTTAGCGCCGCGTGTTGACAGCGCACACTTGAGCTTGAGCTGATAAGCGCAGCCGCTGCGCAGAGACTTATGGTTGACTCCCTCGACAGCTGAGCTTTCACCTTTGCCAGCCCGATGCCAACTGAAGCGCATAATGTTGCTCATACGCCGCATATTACAAATAGACGTGCAAGCACCGACTATAAATCAAGCGAGCAAACAATGCGTGGGCGCCAAAAAGCCATTGACACCATCCTCCCAGTCCCACCCCTTTCCCTGCCCAGCACCAAGCAAATATCGCATGTGAACTTACCACGTGAGCCTGGGCACACTCGTCGATGTAATGCGTCGTGATTATCACAGTCGTGTGGCCATTTTTCGTGATTTCCACCAAATGATCCCAAATGCTGGGAACGAGAAAAAGAGCTTATTAGAAGTCATCGATTATATATGTCATATGCTGCTTTAGCTATTTAGCACAACAACAAAAAATTAAATGAAGTGTTTTTTTATAGAAAGATAGCAATTAATTTATAATTGAAACGTTTAAATTTTAATTTACATTCAATTTGTAAACGATGTATACATTTGAACTATGTCGAGCCACAATATTTAATGGAAATCGAAATGAAAATTATAGTGCTGATCCTAAAATCTTGTGGTATTAAATAGATATATACCATATTATTATTTTATTACAATCAAAATTCAGATTTGGTAATATTTTGTGTTTATATTTAACCCTCTAATACCCAGGCATGGTCAGCAAAAATTCCCCTCAAAGCCACAACATTAAAAATTAAAGATTTCTCATTTTCAATGGGTTCAGGGTATAAAAAGAATAACATTTCCTTAATTGAATTACATTGTGGTGTAAAGCTTTCTTTAATTCACTGAAAATAAATTTAAAATTAGTTTGAATGGAGCGTTAATACTTTTGCATCCACCCAAAAATTATACACAGTTAAATGCAATATGACACTTCAGAAACATTTCCACGCATTCGTTTCGTGCTCGTCAGTGAGGAAAATAATTGTAAGAAGCGTAATTTTTTGTAGGGTTGGGCTCTGAGTTATCTGATTTCCAATTTACATTTTCCCTTTTCCCAATTTTCGTTTACGCACAAATATAATATTTTCGCGAAAAATCTTAGCAACATACATATATCGATTTTCTTATTAAAGCTGCAGTGAGCCACAGCTACTTAAAAATGACTCAGGATATTATCTTTTTGTTTTTAATTATATACAATTTACATATATATTTCTGTTTATCGAGAAACGATAGTTTTTCAGTTTGTTTTGATATTTTTTGAATATTTAAAGCAAACTATGTTAATCTGTCTCTTTTTTAATATTGCCTTAAAGCATGCAGCCATGCAGACATTCTATACGTTCTGGGGCAGTCCCTCTCCATTGGCTATTCATACGCACCTCTGTCGCAGCACCGGATCCACGCCCACTGTTGGCTCATCCAATATGAGCAGCTCCGGTTCATGGAGCAGAGCGACAGCCAGGCTCACGCGACGCTGCTGTCCACCGCTCAAATTCTTGACAAATTTCGAGGCATTTGGCAAATTGAGCAATTTGAGCAGAAATTCGGTGCGATCCTCGATGTCGCTGCGGGGCATGGCCGCAATAAGTCCAAAGTAGATTAAAGTCTCGCGCATTGTGAACTCCCCATAAAGAGCTAAATCCTGCGAAATGGGAATTGAGAGCAAATTACAGAGTGAGTGCGAGAGAAGAGTGAATGCAAATACCATTGCCTACTGCTCGCCGATGCAGCTTTATGAGCCTCGGGGACTAAAAATATTACTGCGCTTTGTCGAAATTAAAACTTCTGTGCTTTGCAGCATTTAAAAGTTTTATTTTTTTTTTTTTTTTAAGCTTTTGTTCTGTTTTCTGTTTTATTTATGTATTTTTTTTTTCTCGTATGCTGGCTTTTAACGTTTTATTGCATTTATTTAATTTAGTTACGAGCCACGAAGCCAACTACGGCAGGGCAATAAAAAGCGCATGAAATATTCAGGCAGCACATGGAGTTCGACTCACCTGTGGCATGTAGCCAATTCGCGGACCGGGCACTCCGGATCCAGGCGAGCCCGGCCGTCCGCCCAGCACCCAAATTTCGCCCGAATTGAGACGCCGTCGTCCAACGATGCAGCTCAGCAGAGTCGTCTTGCCACAGCCAGAGGCGCCCAGGAGACCATAGCTGCAAGAGAGGGGGCAGGTAAACGTGTGAGTTGGGCAATTTAATACTGAAGCTTATAAAATAAAATGCATATAGATAAGTCTGAAAACAAGCTGGTATTTGTGCACATATGCATGGCAGACAGGAGCGGCCCAGGCTGAATACTGGGCCCAAAAGGAAAGGGGTTAATAGAAGGAAATTATTGTGTATTTATATAAGGGATTTTGGGTTTGAATAACAACACAAAAGTTACTAAAGCTCACTTATAAATGCAAGCATAAACTATCTTATGGTTAATTTGATTCCGATATCATTTCGATATTGATTTTGCGTTCTTTAAGCCAAGTCAATATCTAAATATTTCAATTGAATGCAAAATGAACGCAAATGGTTTTCTAAATGACTTTGAAAGTCTTGTGCACTTCCACTCTATCTAAAAACACGCAAAAGGACGTCGTGAAAGCCATTAAAGGATTGGCGCCCAATGCACTGGCCTGTTTCTAATGGGGCACTGGACCAATGCACGTGGCTCGGTTGAGGCAGCGGCACTGCATTTAACTTGAGTCCTATAAAGCGAGCCATTCGTTGGGCAGTCAGACATTTGGACGGGATGCCAGGCATGCCACAGCTTCACAAACAGCCAGGCAGACAAATATTTTAAGCACTTACCCATACATATAAGCACACACACACACACACACACACACACACACACACACACACACACAGGAACATAGGCACACTGGCTCACATATACACACACAGAGTGCGCTACACCATGAAAAGCATCAGGTGAAAAATCAACTGTGAATAGTTTCGGAAAAATATGCAGGTGCAAAAAGTTTCATTGCAGCGCGCAGCTTCCCGCGTTTCGCTGCGTGTCCTTGTTCTCCTGGCCGTGGCATGTATGGCGCTTATCTCGTGTGTGGAGTGGAGCTGTAGCTGTTGCAAAATATATTTAGGGAATGTTTAGCACAGCTTAGAGCGCAAAAGTCCCACACGCCCAAGCCCACAGCCACGCCCATGCCCGCGTCCAGGCCAACGCCTTTTCTTTGCTATGTGCGCAGTACACCGAATTGTTGGCTTGGCTGTTGGTATTATATTCTGGGACAGGGCTGGCTGCTGCGTCTGTGTGTGTGCGCGGATATGTGTGTTTAGCCATGAATAACATGCAGGTCAAAGTGACTCCGTAGTGTGCACATGAAAAAGCCACACTTGAATAAGCCAAGCCGAGCGCCAAAGGGGTAAATAAGAGCGAAGCTCTGCGCTGCCCAGCTTCAAGCCAAACAACGTGCAACAACAGCAACAACAGTTGCAGGTAAAACAATAAGCGCAGATATGATTTAAGTGTAAAAGTTTAAGAGCTGCGAAGAATATAAATAATGTCAAGACTAGCTGGTTGACTTTAAATGTTCCCCAGTTAACTAAAGTTACCTTCAGTAATAACTTAAATTTCCTTGTTTACTAAGGGTATATGACTGTAGGTATACTTTTCAGATGGAATACAATTCATTGAAATAATAATCAAAGACCTTCAACAAATCGAAATTTTATAATAATAAACTGTAAATTATTACAATTAAAAAAAAATAATCTTTGTTATTTAATGACGGTTCGTCATTAATAAAATTTGAAAAGATTAATGGTTAACAAAATCTGTTTTATAAATATTTTACTAAGCTGTTTAAAAAAACTCACTTTTTTCTTGATCACTAAAATTGACGAGCCTTAAATAATTTTTAACCTCGTAAAAACATTAAAATTATAAGAAGGAAGGATATTATTTCAGTCACGATTATTTATATCTATCTGTCAATAGGAGCTTGCGTTATATTACATAAAATATATGTTTTTAAATAAATTAGTCATCTACTTATATTTCCTATGTGAGTGAAAATGATAATTGGGAATGAATGAATGAATGAATGAGCGATTGTAATTAAGAAGACAAAACAAATTACTAAAAATAATATAGAAATAAATATAAATATCAACTGGAGCAAGTAGTCGACAGGTTCGATTGCTTATGAGTAACTTTCAGACATAAACGAATAAATTTTAGAAAAACTGTATTCCCATTCCCGTACATTAGACAATAACAAAGCAATCTTATCAAACCCATTTCCACAGCTAGCTCTTTGCACAACTAACAAATGTCCACTTTTAATCACACGACCCAACTTATCTCTATTTCCATTTTCCCGTGCTAAATTGTGCGGCTGCTTGCGGCATTAGCCATGCAATTGCATATTGCCACACGATTTCCACATAAATTTGCCGCTACAGAGCAGCTGAAATGTCGCCGAGCGTTAAATGGTCGACATCAAGCCAGAAAAAAAGAGAAAAAAAATACAGCTAAATTTTTGCAGTCAAGCAAAAAAGAAGGAGCGAAGCCATTGGAAGTCACAAATTACCAACATTTACCTGCGGCGCGCGCATATTTTAGCCAGACGCTGTCGCCCTTGCACAGCCCCACAAAGCAAGGCGAAAACAACAAACAACCCACAACAAACAATGCAACGTGAAATGGCGCCAAGCGACGACCAAGTTGATTTTTGAAGCCATTAAACTTTTTTGTGCGCAGCCTGATGCATTCCCGACTAAGGCATTGCTGCCGCAATGTGATTGATGATTGGTGCCGCTGAATTAGCTTGTGGCATGCCACACTGCTACACTACTCCACACATGCCTGCCGCGTATGCCAGCCACAGTGGCTGTGAAACGCGCTGTGCACTAATTAAATGTGATTCAACTCGGAGACATTTGCATTAACTATAGATCCCTTGCATTTCAAATTATCTGGCGCTTTTTGCTGTGCAGCGCGCTCTGTCAATCTGGCTGTCAGTTCGTCTGTCAGTTAGTCACGTCGCTGGAGGTCAAAGTGTCAGCAGATAATTAAATTTAATGCTTGCTTACTTTGCGCCATATTTTATTGACAACAACAGCAACACGCGCACCAACAAAAAACTTTGCCAGACTACTATAACAATTAGTTTTTGTTGCTGTTGATGTTGCTGTAGCTGTTGTTGCTGATATTGCTAAGCAGCACATCGCAGGCAATTAGAGACGCGGTAATGCGTATTTAATTAACAAGCTTACTTTGTAGTTTTCCATGCAAAATTAAGAGCATTGTTGGCAAGTCTCAATGACTCACTTGAGCGACGGCCAACCAGTTGGCTGTCTAGTAAACGGTAAACTTTCCTTATAGACAAGCTACTCAGCTCACACTCCTGCATGCTAGCAAAGTCAAAGTGCTTAGCTTCAACTTTGCAATGGCGACTATTAGAAAGGCGAAGTTCAGCATTCAGTTAGTTCCGTATCTCTGGATGATTTACAATACTTTAATATCTGCAGTGCACTCTTCTTGTGGGTGTTAAATGTCAACTCTCTCCCTTTCTGCTACTTTAATCAAGGCACTCAACCTATTTTGCAACAGCTGGCATTTATATGCGTCCTGCAAGTGTCCAAAAGTTCGTCAAAACAATGGTACAGCCTGGCGTATGCTTGATATTTTTTCAATTAAAGACACAAGCGCACGCGTTACGCATACGCAATGTGAAACAAAACTCGCTAGCTCATAAAATTCCGACGGCGTTTACTGCCACTGCGCCTGTACGTATGCTAATAATTAAAATATGCTGGCACAAAGGGCAAAACAGAGAGCTAAAGAGAGTGGGAGAGTGAGGGACGGACAGAGAGTGGGCGAGAGCGCTACATATACACAGTTATGAAGTATGACTGGCAGAGTACAGTTAGAGTTCTACTTGCAGTTACATTTGCAGTTATTCATTCGGTTGTTGTACGTGCTGACCATAATACACACAACACTTGACCCCGGACTTGGGTCAAAACAATGACTTGTATCTTGTGCTCTGAAAGGGTTGTTTTGCCAGCCAGGGTTGCCACAGCCCAACAGCACAAACAGCAGCTGTCCGATTTCATTATGCAGCCTTTATGTATAATTTAAACAATTTCATGCGCAAAGCATGTAAAAAGCGCTTTCAGTTTATTTGTTGTATTTATTGTTCGCTTTTGTTTAAGCTGGAAAAGCAAAGTCAGCGCTTTTCTCTTGTGGTCAGCTGAGCGAGGGGAAGAAAAAATATAGTTGACATTGGGGCGAGTTTGCACAGCTAACAGTTGCTCTGTAAGCGACCATTTTGCGACTGAATTAACTTTTTTATGGTCATTGTCAACAGTTTATTATATCAAAGCTATAAGTTAACACAGGAATTATTAAAGTATTAACTATATATTCAATATCGATTAATTCTTATATACATTATTGTAGCAATCGAAATTGCACATAAAATTCTGTTTAAAAAATTGCATTTGTAGAGCTGAAAACACTGGAGTGCTTACGGTAAGCTGGAGTAGAAACAAGTATTCGAGTAGAGAGATGAATAAGATAGATTGCGTTGATGAGTTATGATAATAAGTTGAATGATGATTTGCGAGATAGTGGGCAAGAGGTATGAATGGATAGATGGCATGAAAAGTGTATGATTAAGTGCTGAAATTAATTACAAGAATTAATGATGAAATGAGATGAATGGGGTAGATAATTAAAATTTAAAATATCCCAATTAAACCAGTTTTACTCTTATATATTAAGGTGACATACATATATAATAATGCAGCCTTGTGGGCCAGAAAAGTATTAACCATCTGGAGTTCATTAACAGAAAAAATTTAGTACAATACGAACACTGTTGATTTTTATAATGATAGTCAGCCTCAAACCTATCCTACGTATCATTGAGGTTGTATCAACTTTCGATTGTCTAGGGTACATCACCCAGCACCTCCAATAAAGAAGATATTGGTCGTGCACCACCCACGCCTCCCCCGCGCCCCTATACATATATGTATATGTTTACTTGCCTCTCTGTTAGTCCGTGGCATATCTGCGGCATATGCAAAGTGCATGTGTATCGTTATAAGCTATAACTTTAACAATTTGGTTTTCGCTATGGCCAAGCTTTTGTGTTTGCCTCTTGTTTGCATTGTTTTGACAGCGGATTGTTATTTTGAAATGGTTGTCTTGCTGTTTGGCTTTTAATTAAGTTTGCGTGCTGCCAGTTGGCCCGTTGGCCAGCTGAAATTAAAAACTCAAATCGAGTTAGCGAGGAACTTCAAGGGTGCAACTTGCTTAGATCTGGCCGCGTCCAAAACAATTACGTTTATGAAACTTTCGGCCAATATTCGAGCTGGGTTGACTGCTCTAACAAAAACATCAGAAAACTTACTATTTTCTCGGAATAAATTTTAGTCTATTTGCTTCGTTAACCGCACATAGAAAAATCTATTCTGCGACTGAATGTTTGCAAAAACTTTGTTTGCTCCTGTTCGCTGCGCATTATGCTAAACTTTCTTGCAATTTTATATGTGCTCTTTTTTTTTTGTGATTGTCAAGTGCAGTGGGCAACGCCAAAACCAATTACAGAACCCATAGCCACAGCAAGGGGAGCTAACAAAAGTGAGTCCGAAAAAGTGGGCGTGGGTGCAAAGTTAGCTTGCAAACAATTGCAATTTATTAAGCCAAGGGCCAAGCAAACTCAAGCCAAGCCAAGCCAAGCCAAGCAGAGCACAAATAATGTCCATGTCCAATGTGCTCAGCATTGGCTGTCTTCCACCATAATTAAAACAAAGTTCAATGCGCCAATGCAGAAACGGCAACGGACAAGGCCAGAAGATGTAGCCTGATATAAGCACGTTTCAATTTGAGAAACCTTAAAAAATAATTAAGCTTGCAATCAAATTTGCTTTGGTATAAATGTAATTCAATGTCTGTTCAATGGCTTATAACTTATAGTTCAATTAGTTGTGTTTAAATGTAAATGGAATCACAAGCAATAAATGACTCAAATGGAATTCAAATCAACTCTTTTTCATTGCAATTATATTTGATTTTTGATATTTGATATTTTATATTTCTCTTTTTACGTTCTCTCAAACGATTTGCAGCTGGAAGCTAGTTGAATATTTTTTATTGCTTTTTTATTGAAATTTCATACGAAAGTTTATTTATTACATGTTTCGTATGCAATATTCATTATGTTTTTAGGATGGCTCTGAATAACTCTGAAGTTCAACTTTAATTTCTATTTGTAAATTTATTTAGTTCTGATTTTTGCTTAGAGCGCAAGCTGTTTAAGTTTAATAGCTTAAAATCTGCAATTGGCAGCTTCTTCATCTTTAGCATAGCTTTGAGTCTCTGCTCTAATTCGGGCATCGCCCTTACGCCCCGTTGTACAAACTTATTATGCACTGCAGCGTATCGAACGTGGAATTATGTTGCATAAAGTTTGCTGTCTGCAATGCGTTAAGGCTCGAGTAACAAATATGTGAACAGACACTTCAATTGATCGATGCACAAGGGGCAGCGACGAGGCAACAAACAAGGAGCTAGACAATGGACTCGCTGATTAGCTGTGAATTTACTGCTGATTAAGTTGTTTTTTAAAAAGAACTTGCCGGCAAATGAACTTTGTTTGCCACAAGTTTCTGTGTGTTATGTGCTTGAATATGTGTGTGTCTGTATGTGTTTGCTGTTGTAGTTGTCACAAACTTTTCGTTGAATTGGCAGTTTATGGCAAATTCAAGGACAACATTAATTTCGCGCCCAGCTTCGCAGAAAAACACTCGCCTCACTTGAAATTTTGGACACGCCAACTGTATGGATGAAAGCATATATATAAATATATATATCTTTATTTTATGTATACTGTCGAGCTCTAAGTCTTTGAGTACATGCTGAAAAGTCAGCCATAAAAATGTGCAAACAAATCAAAAATGCTGAAGCGGCAAGATTTTCGCTTAGCGCAGTTTATGGCCAAGCAGGCGGAATCTCTTAACTAGCTGGCTATTTGTCTTATTTATTTTTTCTTCTTGTTTGACTGATTCTTCAGGCCAAAGACTAAGTGAATCATAAAGTGTGAATTTCAGCATGAGCATAACAAATTATTGACAATCGCTCAATGTTGAGCTATAATTATTGCGAGTTATTTGACTTTCATTTAGGACTGTAGAGGCGGATGGCGAATGTTAATAAACCGAAATATATGTTGATTACTTTGATTCAACTATTATTTGAAGTACAAATAAATTCGAGTATAGCTTTGTCGCATATGTAATGTAATGTAAACATATAATAACTATCTCAGTCCTATAGTTTTAAGCAATATTACAAATAGGGCCATCTGGCACAGCCCACTTAATTACAGCTTTTTATTGTAGATACACAAGTGCGAATCAATGCAACGCAAATATATTGTCACTGGTTGTCAATAGGTGCATGGCAGAATGTCATAGGCGTATAGACAATGCAAAATCAAATCACAGTGTTTGGGCTGTTGTTTTGGCTTGTTTACAGGTTAAATAAAATCATGACAATCAGCTCGCATGCAAATTGCATGTCGCACGCATAGATACAGATGCAGATTCATGAGTCTGCTGCAGTCATATGTCAATTACAGTTTTTTGATATCTAAATTGCTGTTGTTGTTGTTGTTGCTGTTGCAGATGCTGTTGCTCTATTGACATGCTAAATTGTTGTCTGTTGCACGCGAGCTGTTGCCTGATTACAAAGCCAAACAGAGGGCAAACTGTTTTGCTGTTGTTTTACAAATGTGTACAAATTTATTGCATACGCTTGTCGCTTGTCGAAGTCCATTGTAGAGTGTGCATGTGTGTGTGTGTGTGTGTGTGTGAGTGATGCAAGCGGCATTTAGCATGCAATTAACAATTTGGCGGAACGGCTGCCATTTTGTTATTGACCCAGAGCGGGTGTTGGGGCTTACTTTTAGTGTTTGTTTAAATAAGCAAGACAAATTTCAAATTAATGTGAATTTATTTTATGCGCATAATTTCATTTTAATTAGAAATTGCATTTAGCTCGCGCTGTTAGCCTGGCATCATCAGGGACGACTGCCTCGGGCCATGCGGCAATAAATAAATATGCTGCCAACTTTATTTTAATGGCTAATTTAATTCGCTCTTATGGTACCAGGCTGGTGGGTGCCCAGCCCACCCTAGCCCCAATACCAACTATCAACGGTATAGAAGTGCAGCATATATTATTTTTAGAGGATGTTGCGCATACGCCGTGTTGAAAGTAAGGTCAACCCGAATGCCGCCAGGCACTTGACGGTAACAGTTAACGTAACTAAGCACATGCGCTGGTATATGTGTGTATGTATGTGTGTGTATGTGTGCGTGGGTGTGTTTATTGTGGCCACATTATGCTGGGCTCAAATGAATGGGCCAATTGGCTGCATTGTGCATTTTGTAGGGTCTGCAGGCATTTACGTGTAAATGATGCTGGGGCATAAGATGCTTGCGTCATGTGGCTACGTTAATTGAGTAGTGCAGAGAAAGTAAGGGGCTTCAAGGACTTGATGGTTGAGCTACTTCCATCAAAATTCTCTGTGAAAGGGAAATCTCTTTCAAATGGAAAAGTCTAAAGGCGTATGGTGTATGAGCCAGACTTAAGTTTTAGTTTATTTAAATTTATCCCTAGTGCTTACTAAGCTAAATAGTATATGCATTATTTAAGTTGCTTAGTCAAAGTCGCTTTTTCTAGATTTGTTCGACTGTGCGTTTTTCCATTAATATTGAACAATCATTTCACAGTCAATTGCAAGGAATAATAAAGCTTATAATATATGCATTTTTCAGTTAACAAAAAACTACATACACTGCTACTTATAAATATTAAACCAGTCGCTATTGTAGCGCATTTAATATTGCATATGCGCCCGAATGTTTAATGCGAGTTGTGCAGGAAAAACAGGCAAACAATGTCGCAGCAGCAGCGGAAGCTTTGCAGCTGCGCGTGTGTGTGTATGTGTGTGTGTCCTCACCTTTCCACGTTGATGCATGCATTTGATGAATATGTGTGCGTGTGTGTGAGTGTGTGTGTGTGGGAGAGAGAGAGTGTGTGTACCTTCGTGCTTAACTTATTAAGCGCGCACACTCAGTTTTAATTACTCACACAGCTGTAGGAAAATACTTAAATGCATACGCACACATGTGCGCTGCTAATTGCGGCCACATTCACCAACACACACGCACACATACATTCACATGCACACACACACACACACACACACACACACACACACACACCTTGACAGACAAGGAAGCGTGCACGGTTAATGCGCACTTCCGTTTCCGCAGTAATGCCCTGCACTATAGTTATTTTTATAAGGACCGCCCTCCCCCTCAACCTTGGCCCAGGCTGCTGGAGCCAGCAGCAGTTCCTGTTGTTGTTGCTGCTGCTGCATTTGCGGCATGTAATTGTTAATTTGAACAGTGCTGCCGCACTTTGAATGATGTACGTCCAAGCTGTCTGATTGACATACAGACTGCAGGAGGAGCACTGCCTTACCACATGCCGCAAAGCGCGTTGGAAATTAACAGCATTTTAAGTGCGCGCCAAATGAAACACTACCCAAAGTGTGTAAATATTGACGATTAACATGGAGCACGAGGAGCAGAACAGAATGCGCTGTGCTCCTTTAGTGACGTGGTCTAAAAATGAAGTGCAGCTTAAGCAAATTAAACGCACAATCAGAGCAATGACAGCGCGGAACGAGAGGCGAGTGGGCTGGCAGCAGGCAAAGCAACTCAGCTATTTGAGGCAGCCTGAGATTGAGGCAGCTGCCAAGAGCTGAGCCAACAGCATATTATGCAATCATGTAAATATTGAAGTGAAACAACAAATACAAGCGAAGTAGCCTCAGCGGCAGCACGAGCTGCGCTTAAATAAATTGAATTCCTGGACGCCTAATTGCGGCCAACACTCAAAAGCCGCCTGTCAACGTCCCTGGCACGTAATGTCCTTGAAAGGACAGCGGCAGCAGGGCAGCAGGGGCCCCAGGGGCAGCAAGGGGCAGAAAGGGGCAACGGCAGCTCAGCTTTCGTTTCTTACATTTCGATCCGGGTAATTGCTGCTTGAATTTCAATTCGCATTCCGATTTGTAATTGCAGAGCTGCGACGACTTAACCCGACCCCAAGGACGTGAACGCGGCCACGACTTCAAGTACTCAAGAAATTTCACAGTGTTTAGCAGTCAAATCAAATTAAATTCTATTTTTGTCCAATCTGGCAGGATTCCAAATACTTTATAAATAGAAGGCCAACTGATAGAAAATTAAAATATATCAAATTTTTTCTGGTGAATTAGATAGTAATTAGGTAAATTTAATAATCAAATGATGATTGTCATATTGATTTTTGATCAAGAATAAGTTTTCATTCAATTCCTATAAGTTCAAGATGCAAGCGGAGTTAAACAGTTCGAACTGCTTTAGGAATTCGTCATTGCCTCAAGGGGAAGAGCATGTTAAATTCATTTCTTGGGCAAACTAATTTTCTATGCCACTTAGCTGAATGGGGGCGTGCGGTTGGGCTTGATTTGGTCACTGTTCGCTGGCTGCGGGCTGGCTGCAGGCGCCTCGCCATTTCCAAACAACATTCAATCAATTAATTATTGTTTTATGCTGCTTTCAATCCTTCAAATGGCATCGCTGTGCGGTGTGCGCTGTACGCGCTCTGCGCGAAGGCAGCGAGAAAAGCAAAATGGCCGCACACTTTACAATTAATTTGCCATTATGTGCCGGACGGAGTGAGGTCTGTGTGCGGGCCCAGCGCCATTTTTAATCGATTTTCATTACAGACTCGCTGCGGCCAAGTACCGTTCGTCACTTACTTGACGCGCCAATTGGCCACGTCCTAACCAACAGCCAACCATCCAGCCATCCAGCCATCCAGCCGGCCGACCGGCTGCTGCCTAATTTGACTAATAAGCTGGCCATTGCAACGGCTGTTGAACTTCCGGTTACCGATTGCCAAGCAGGCTAAACCAAGGGCCACTTTGGTAATTATATGCCACAACAGTTGGGCGTTGAAGCGTCTGCCAGCCGCAGGCCTCAAGTACCGGCGCTGCTTTTGCTCTTTCTCTTGCCTTGTCCTTTTTGCTAGCTCTCTGCTTCATTAGGCTTTCCTTGGCTTAGCCTTTCAGTCTGTGGCAGTTCCGTTTCATGTTGCCCTTATTGGTTAATCATTTGCCATAAAGATTTTAATTTCCGCCTTTTAATACGCAAGCCTTCTGGTTAAGGACTTGCGCCGCTTGTTTAATGTTTGTTTGCCTTTTAAATATTTTACGAAAGCCTATTTGGGTTGCCTTAAATCTTAAGAGCTGCATGAATTTCATGCGCCTACCGAACTTAATCAATATGAAAGCCTTAGAAATTTAATCAGTCCTAGATACTGTTTGACGTGACAAATTGACAATCAAAAGCCCAGCCCCTTAGAGTTATTAGTGCCAACAGGTCGGCCCATTTGTCAGTTGGCCAATTTGAGTGTCAGTCACAATTGTATTGTAAATTGCAGTTACAAAAGCCAGTTGGGCGTATAAGCCAAATAAGCCTCTCTAACCATACAGTCTGTCAGCCCTCCAGCCAGCTGGTCATCAATTGATAAGCCCACAGTCACTCAATAATTAAATAGTTAATATTGTCCAGATGGTGAGAGAGAGTGAGAGATATAGAGAGAGCGAGTGATTGAGGGAGAATGCAAAGCAAACTGCTGCGACGGTAAAATACCTTTTAATTTGAATACTATATGTATATATCGATATGTGTATACTTTCAATAGACATCAGTCTAACTCTAATGGCTCCTAGCTCCTCATTTATTTAAGCAAAGGAGACTTATGTGAAACCTACACTTAAGTGTGTCGATATACAAAGAAACCAAGCCAAGTGTCCAACCACCACGCTTCACGGCTGAGTCAAACAGCCCAGTTATCAGGCATATACATATAAAGTACATATATAATTAGTGCCAAATGCGAGCACTGTTGACCTAAGATAAATACGCACTATTCAAACAAAGAGCGAGGCTTCCGGCCAATGAGCCAGTTGTGTCAAGAATATGATAAGCTTATCGGACTGCACCGTATTAGGGTATACTGCTCAGAGTTTGCTCAATCAGGGCAATAAGTGGCTACTTGATTAAATGGGACACATTCAAGAAGGTTATGCATTTAATTGTTAGCGCTACGTACTCGACTGACTGCAACTAATAAGCATACTATCAAGCACACTCTCAGACAGACACAAACCATCACTAATGAGCCCGGA
The DNA here is from genome assembly GCA_035045345.1 of Drosophila hamatofila. Classification (NCBI taxonomy): domain Eukaryota; kingdom Metazoa; phylum Arthropoda; class Insecta; order Diptera; family Drosophilidae; genus Drosophila; species Drosophila hamatofila. The sequence goes on from JAWNPA010000020.1 coordinate 22,711,046, forward strand.
CAGTGGGATGTGTCCTGTGAATCTTATATTCATGAACTGTGTTATTAATAAATTAATGCAGAATTTTCTTTAATTCATTATACAGTCAAGTGCCGTGCTTTTCGACCTTTCAAAAATTAAATGCTGCTATACTCTTCAAAAAATTCATTAATATGTGAAAATTTCATACATTTGGATATTCGGTATTCCACAATTATTCTCTTCTAGTAAAGTTAACTACTTATTACGCATTGGTTTAACTAAGGGTAGTTTAGCTAACAATATACCTTGCACCACTGTAAGTCGCCTCACTAATAGAGAGCAATACTCACACTGTATTCCCTGTCTTGCCTTAAGTGCTGCCCATGTGTGTGTAGCTAATACTCCATCATTTGTTAGAGCAAACTTTAGTACCATTAGCTTTTGGTTGACTGTAACTTGCACTAGGCATACAAATCATCAATAATGGCACTTTAGAACACAACTTGTATGCTAAGAGATCATTACTGAGTTGTAAATAGTTATGGACTCATGCCCTTGTATCAGTCGAAGGCTAGCTGCAGTCTGAAGAATAACATGAGCGGTAGAATGATAATCAATGGATGCACGTAATACTCATGTCAATGTTGAGAGTGCTCAAATAGCGCAATAATTAAAAGTGAACTCAATTCGATGTCAATTAAAATGTGAATTATAGAGAGATTTATACATTTAATTATATATGTGTGAATGCATTTTGTAAGTGTTGAAAATCGTAAGCCGTCGAGCTGGGCACTTTATAATCTCTTGTATGGGCTGTTTATTGTGTGAGCGCGCTCAATTTGGCCTGACTCATGCACCATTAATTGGCCATTTTCATGGTTTCTGCAATATATATGGACCCCAATACGGGCTGGCCCAAAAAAAGGGTCACTTCTCCTTTTCGGACAAAAGCTCCACTCGAGGCACGCTGCCTTCCCCATGGCTGTGACCCCTCTCAACGACCAATTACACCTAAACAGCTTTAATTTAATTTAGACACCCTGCCAACCGTTTGCCTGACTCAACGACACCCCATGGGTACTAGCTGGGCCTCGAGAAGGATGAAAAAGGAGCGAGAGGCAGGGGGCACGAAACAATGGCGCGGATGTAATGTTCGCATTATGCTCGTTCACAAATTGTAAGCAGCCATTATGTTTCTTCATGTTGCTGCCCCATGTTACCTCCCTCTCTGTCTCTCTCTCTCTCTCTCTCTCTCTCTCTCTCTCTCTCTCTCTCTCTCTCTCTTTCTCTCTCTTTCTCTGTGCATGTTTGTGTGTTGAGCATTGTAATGCCCTGGACCCTGGACCGCCCCAACATCAACAGGCCTGGGTCCTAGTCCACGGACGCTGCGTCCTTTTGCCTGCGTGTAAAATGGTTCAGCGCTCGTGTTTTCCATTGTTCCGGCCGACTCTCAGCTCTATCGTATGTCAAAATAATGGCGGCTCCGTTAGGCCATTGTTGTTACTATTGTTGTTGTTGTTGATGTTGTTGATGTTGGCCATGGCCATGCAGTGGTATTACCTGGCCAGCATGTTTTCCAGCCATATTTTGCAGAGCCAGTTCAGTTTGCCCAAGAGCAAGTGCAATGCTAAATAATAGCAAAGTTTTAGTTGTGCTTGTGATATGCACAAATTTCAGTTCTTTATCAAGTTAATGGATGCTGCAATTTTAACCGCACTCCATGTGCAGTTATTTGTCTTCCTTCTATTTATTACAAAAACTAGAGTACTCAACATCAAGTTCATAAAGAGTAACCAGTAAAGCAGAAAAGTGGATTAAAATGAACTTTAGCTAACATCGAAGCCCTCCCTGGTTGACAAGTCAAACCAAGAGCTGCATCGAAACCTGAGCCGAACAGTTGGTTTATGGACTTGAAAAACATATTTTCTATTTGTTTTCTCTTTCATTTCTTTTGTAGACCATTCATCAAACTTCTACTATTTTTCAGTTTGCTTCCCACTGCCTATACTTTTGCTAGTCGTTTGAAATTTCTACTTTGTGACATTTTACCCAGTTACCTCATGGATGATATTTTCAGAGAATTACAGAATTAAATTTCAGCTCAATTGCTCAGATTGAATGCAGCTCTTTTGTTTGACTTTCATCATATTCACATATCAATTTCACCGAGCTGAATGTATAAATCATGCCTGAAAAGTCATTATCACACAAATTACGGAGCAATCAATCGGCCTACAATTTGTGGTCGATTGGCAGTTGAGCAGCAAGTTAAAAGCAGAACACTTAAAATGGCAATGGCAATGGCATAATTTAAATTCCAAGAATTGAATAGCCTTTTAAGTATGTGGTAAATGGTCAGTTTGTATTAGTTTTAAAGCTAGCTTAAGAACACATAAAGTCAATCCCACGTCTCACATAATTTAATACTTGAATAGTTATCATTTATAGATATCAGCTTAGTTTGAAATTATCAAGAGTGTCCATTGTCAAGGTATTTGGCTTTACAATTTGCTTAAACTTAGAAGTCATTGAAATGATTTTGCTTTGAGGACTGTTTCAGTTGGGATATGAAAAGCATGCGGCTAAAATAGCAACAAAGAGCTAAATAGTGAATTCATCACAATTAATGTGTAATTAAGTAAATTGAAAGTCTCGTTTCTAATGCTGTAATTTGTTGTTAATTTGAAATCAATATTTGTTATATCTCAAACTGATTTCCGTGCTTAAATCAAAAAGGCGCAATCAGTTTTCTCTGGCTCTTTAATTACGTATATTTAATTGCCTCTATTCGATGACAGTCGGTTTGCGCAATCATAAGTAAATTACACAGTCGAATAAATGAGCAAGCTCAAATGAAATTCAATTTTATTTGAGATCAAATTTCATTTTGCCGAATGGAATTATTTCTTTAAGTTCACTCAAATTCAATTTAGGTCAATCGCCTTACACAATATTTAAAAATTGAAAGCAAGAATTTTTTTTGAGGTGTAATGCAAATTGTGTATCTCCTAAAAAGGTGAATGTTTATTGAAAATTTTGTAAAATAAAAATATAAATCAGATTAAATTGATATAAATCAATAAATCAGATTAAAGAGGTGTATACGTTCTCAGACACCCTCAAATGTAAGCGGATTTTGAAAATATATTTTCTGGTTTTCTAGTAAATTCAATCAATGCAATAAACAAATTCAACAAATTTACTAAGTGCTTTTAGAAAGAAAAAAAATTATTTTTGTTGTTGTTAGTTTTTGCTTTTTATTTGATGTTTAATTTTTGAGGTGGGCTAGAATCTGAGGCTATTATTTTCATATAGACTGTGTATATCGTGAATGTCTCACCTTTAGAAGTCATATTACCGAAATATAATATAAGCGTAATATTATTTATAGTAATTTTTTTATATCAAATTGTTACAATTATGACTCAATATATGATAAATAATAAAAATCCCCTTAAATTTGGGTCTATTTAAAGACTCTTCAATCGATAAAAAAAAATACAAAATTTACTCGTCTTTTTGTATTTATTTATTTTTCATTTTTTCATTATTAATTGAGCTCTTTCAGAACACTTTAATCCACTTTCGAGAACATACTTCCGTCAAGCATTGTCGTCTGCAGCATTTTAATTTTTGTTTATTTTATTTTTATTTTTTGGTATTTCCCTCGTCTGCCACTTATTAGCCAATGGAATTTATGTCCTTCGTTTGCAGGATGATGGCGGGATTTTTTATTGGGTCATCGCTAACTGATTGTCGTTATTCAATTAAAACCACAGCCTGACTTTTCAATCGAGCAAATCAAATACACTGAGCACAATACCCATAAATTTGCCTGTATTCATGGCTGTTGAGCCGAAACCGCGCAATTTCTACGTACTTTATTTATGCGTGAAAGGGCGTGATTTATGTGCGTGTGTTAGCAGACCGCAGAACAAATCTTCAGCCGACAGCTCTCAAGTGCTTATTGTCTATACTTGTTTTTGTGCCTTCAATATATATTTATATATAGATGTTTATGTATGTATGTCTTATGATTTCTGATCCGTGAGGGAGGGGCGGGGATATAGTTGTGCTTGTGGCCATAATCAGCGAAAAATACATATAAGAACCATATAATTCATTGCAAATAAGCAAGCAACATACAATTATTTATCATTGCGGCGGCCGTCCGAGATGGCGTTGCTGATGTATCCGGCTCTGGCCAGAGGCGAATCCCTAACCAAAAACCAAATAAGTACAACAAAACAAATGTCACTCAGCAGACTCACTCAGACACGAGCAGGCAAACAGACAAACGGCGAGACAGCAACTGAGCCGCGCCTACAAAAGCGCCTAAAAACTTTTGAGCTTAGGGATTTCACAGTCTCTCTCTCACTCTCTTTTTCCCTATCGCTTTGATTTTTTTCTTTATATGGCAACAGCAGAAATCTTCGCCGAGGGCTTGGCTGACAGTTGGAGAGAACTCGAGCCGGGTGAGTTGGGGCGACATATTTTGTGCTAAATCTTCTTGTTCACACTAACGCGTCGCTGACAGTTGCTCGTTCCAATTTTATATTTTATTCTACTTTGTCTCATTTTTTTTTTTTTGTGTCTTTGTCTGTCTGCTTGAGGCCTGAAGTTTTTGGGGTAAGATTCGCGACAACGTGTCGGCTTTCATATATAGTATTCGCGTGTGGGTGCGCGCGTGTGTGTATGTATTTTAACAGATTTGCGTCTCTGTCTGTCAGTACGTCAGTCAATCTGTCAGTTTTGTAAGTGGTGTGAAAAACCTCGCCAAATGGCCAAAACAAACACCAGCTTCAAGGTAGCCGCTTCGATGATTTCATGGTCAAACTTTTGTGTAAGCTGTTTCATTCATGTTTTTGTTGCCCATTTCGAAAGTCTGGCAACGCCGCAGCACGATCTCATCTCGCTTCATTTGTGGTTTGTGTCTTGTCTACAAAACTGGTTTCAGTTTGTAGATGCTGCTGCCGCCGCTTCAGAGGCTGTGACGTTTCTCTGGGCCAACGTCTGGTTAAGTCAGACACACACACACATACGCACATACACACACGCTTTGTGTGTTAATTTGGCAGTTTTTCAAGTGCTGACATTGACCCACTTACCGTTTGTCGACGTCGCGCCGTCGTCTTCATCTTTAACTCATTCACCGCTTGGCAGCTCCAAATCCACTGCGATTCGAGTGTTAAATACGGTCAATCGCATTTTATAGCAAACTCACATACGCTCACACACACACACACATTACATACACATAATATACTCTCATAGTGCATTTTTAGATAGTTGGCAACCTCTTAGTTGCAAGATTGAATCGTAAGCTCACATCCGTTGGCGAAAGAGTCTTCCTTATTTTGACTGAGGCAACTATTTACATATAATACATTCACCAAATATAGCGCGAGCATATCAGCTTATTCCACCGACTCAAACGCCTTCAATAAATTTTTTTTTTTACCTGTTGACACAATTTCATAATGCTAAACAGGTCTTAGTTTTCTTGAAAATAAAATTGATATGAGCGCGTTTAGATAAATATCAATAAACTAAAACTGATCAAGTCCATACGTTTTATAAACATATATTTGAATATTTATAATTTGGAGCTCAATACTATTTGTTTCAGTGCTAATCATGCAAAAATAAATAAAAATAATCTCCGTTAAATAATTAAAAGTCTGACCCACATATTTCGAACTCAATACTTGAAATACTTAGACGATTGTTCACATTTTATATATATGGAATATTCATATATTTTGAGGCAGGTATGCCTCAACTCTTGTCCACTTTTCACACATTTGCATTCATATGCATTATGTAAATTTAAGATTTTTCGTCATGGCTGGAGAGCGCACTTAAACAAAGTTCTTAAAACAGCGAGCACTACTTACATGGAGCCCTTGGGCACTGTCATATTCAGGCCATCCAGCACAATATTTGGATTCTTGCCACCGCCATACATCTTATGGGCGCGCCTCACGCAGACGGCCTGCTGGCGGCGTGTCGCCAGCGTCGAGGGCTGTGAGATGAAGAGGCGGCGACGGGCGGCCAAGTCCAGATCGCTGTTCGCCGTGGTTGCAGCTGCAGCTGGCGCCGTCGGAGGCACTCCATCGGCTTCGGCGTCCATATTTTATGCGGTGCTGTTGTCGTTGGCTGCAAATGTCGATACAGAAACAAATCTATGTGAATATTGACGTACAGTTGAAAATTGAAATAAAAGCAAACACGAAAACTAAATTGGCAAACGTTATGCGCAGCAGCGCTGTGCATTGACAAGGAAAGTGAATCGATAAGCACCATATATATATATATATATATATATATAGCTATGTCCTGACATGACCCACGCAGCAGCTCGCGTAAATGAAGCCAACTCCCGAGCCCTGCTGGCTGCTGGCTGTTGTCAATACACGTCTAACTCGGCCAAGCTCTAGCCATTTGCCGCTCTTGTCACTGTTCATGTATTTGTTGTTCTCTTTTTTAGTGGCTATTTTTGCCAGTGCTATTGCTACTGCTACTGCTGCTGGTGCTGCTGCTGCTGGCTCTGATGCTGCCACTGCAGTTGTTTCACAGTTGATTAAACCAATTTTTGTGTATGGCCAAGCTTGGGCAGTGCCGTGCAGCTAGTCGGTGATGGATATTGCTGCCATGTAGTGGCAGCTCAAAGTTGTTTTGGCTATTGCCAATTTTCTAACAGCCAGCGAAATGAAATTTTCGAAATGGCTTCAACCCGCTCGCTGACCTCCTGGCGGGCTAACAGCTATTTGGCGCAAACGCTCGAACATTTGCCTTTCGTATTTGTATTCGCTCTCATCTAAATTGTTATTTTCATTTTCATTCTCGTTTCAAGTTGACATTTTGCTAATCGAAAATGCAGCAAACAATTTGCGAATTGCCGCTAAAGTTTTGCAATTATTTTTGCCAAACCTCAGGCAAAAACACAAAAACAAACCCCAATAAAATAGAAAAAAAAAAAACAATAACGAAAAGATATCCTAAGCTCCGTCTCATTTATTGATTTGCTTCGCACTAACAATGGGCTGGCCAAATAAATAAAAATAAGCATAACAACAGCAAATAACTAACCAAAAGTAAACAACAACTGACGCCTCGTGGTTCGAGGTTCGCCTCGGTTTTGCTTTTGGTTTGCTTGGCTTTTTTCTGGACCCGTACCCGGACTAGTACTCCGACTTGTGCCCCGACCCGCTGCCGTAGTCTGGACCGGCAGCAAGAAATAAACTTTCTTGATAAATGACTTCAATGTAATTAATTTCTGCTCAGCTCGCTTGCAGTGCCGGCAAAATTGTAAGCAGAAGTGCTGGGTGGGTTCGAGTGGTGCGGTGGCGAGTGTACGGCTAGGGGAGTGGGTGGTGCGGCTTGGTACGACTTGCCTGGGCTTGTGGTGCTGCGGGGCAAGCTCATGAGCTATGGCCTGACCAAATGCTGTCACTGCAAATGTTCAACTAGGAATCTTCCTGCCCTTCTGTCTGGCCATAATGTCTGCCTGTGGTAATACAAGTCAGAAACTGCCCCGCAGCATTTCAATTAGGAAATATTGTTTAAACATGCAAGTAGTAGCTAGAGCCACACACGATAAGCTAAAGAACTAGGCAGACTATTGTATTCAAAGTATTGTTTCGAAATAATTACATTATTACTATTAAAGGCCAACTTGTTCAACTCTCAGCTAAGTGAGCTATTAAAGGTCTAGAGTTAAATGAATGTATTGTATACATATACGTCGACTTCCGTAATATCTTAAGACAATTGAATTTGAAAAAATTATTGTATACGATGCTGATGGATTTAACAATTGAATCTTGATAGCTGTCTACAAAAGCTAAGCAAACAGATATTGCAAATATTTTCTTAGCTTATTTTACAGCAGTCAAAAAAAGTCCCAGCGGTAATACTTTTATTTATTAATATAATTTCTCTATTTGTTATATAATCCAGAGCTCAACAAAACAAGTCAAACTAATTTTTCGAAATCTTTTTTTTTTTTTATAAATTTTTGATCACATGGGAATAAAGACTTGGGCTACGAATTTCCGATACATTTTCATAAAAAATACATAAATACAAATATTTATTGACGCTTTACATTTCAAAAACATCCGTTTCCGCCCTTTTACTGGTAGTGCAGACAAAGCATATGGTAATCAGATGTTAAAGTTTTGATATATTAATTTACTTTGTGAGTTCGCACCACATTGCGGTTAGACGCATCGTCTTTAATTGAATTTGCACTTCCCTTAATAACAACTGACCTTTGCTCCCCCCTGATGGTCTGATCCACTTGCAAATACCGCCAATTAAAACTTTATTTATCTTTGTATTTTTCTAGACGGTCGCAAGAACAATGTGCATACTGGGCACCACAGAAACCACAAATTTAATCAAACAACTCTAAAACTAAGTCCTGGCTGGAATAACTACCTTGTCCAAATACAAATACAAAGCAAACAAAACACGTAGCAAATCTTTGAGTGGCGGCAAATTGTGAAAACAACTAAAATCTCGGTATGCAATATTTTTTCCAAAAAGTAAAATTGCCCACAACCAGAAACAAGAGTTTGTGGATGTGTTGGCGAACTAGGAATGTATTCAAAGAGAGAAAAGTACCTTTTATTGTAATAAAGCTGGGAACGGCACGTGAACAAACTGAAAGGCAGCCAGATCGGCAGGCCGAGGGATGGGCAGTTGTTGCCTTTGTTTGGGTCACGGAAAATCTTTTAAAGTTTTCACGTTCCTCTACGTAACAGTATCTGTATCGGCTGCACAGATTTGTATCCATTCTCTATAATCTTTGTGGCTGGAATGTCGTACATATAGCAGACGGAACAGGTGCCAACTTGGCAGGCAAGCAAAACGGAAATAAATAAAATCACACACAAGGCTCGAGAGCCTGGGTGGAGCAGAACAAGGCAATGGAGTGTGGGGCGTGGCAGCTGTGTGCATGCATGAAAGGTAAAATATGCTTATAAATAACATACAAATACAGTCACACACACACACACACACACACACACTCACACACGCTCGAAGCGGCAGAGCTACACACAGAAAGTTTGAAGTTCAGGCTACATAAAGAAGTGCAAATTGTTGCGTGCTGCGATTGTATCTATCGAATGTGAGCATGCAAAGGTATTTCCTGACAACAAATATAAACGCCGCAATAAAACGAAATACAACAGCAGCAGCAGCAACAACAAACCTGACGCGACAACGAGAGCTCACAAGTTTCTGTAAGACGAGGGGGACAAATAAAAAAAAGTTGTAAAATGAAATGATTATCTGGTGCCTGCCGCCTGTCTAGCCATAGAAATACACGAATTCATCCGCCTACGCACACACCTACGCATCTATATCTTCAGGGATGTCTATGACAAAAGTTCTTCTTTGGTTTTTGTTTCTTTTCTTTTTTTTGCGCTCCAGGTAAATAAGTCTATAAAAGCCGAAACTCGTCTGCGGCATTGTTTATTGCAAATGCGAGTCACATATTTGTACAGCATTTGGTTTACTGCATTTATATGATGTGCCATATATATATAGGAAATATTATGTAATATGTATGCGCTATGATCTGTGCGTTTATGGTGTCAACAGTAAATGTTTATCGTGTGCGTAAACTTAAGGGCACATCGAGATGTTAATCACGAGCAATCGTGGCAAAGTTCAGATCGAGGTTGCGACTCAAGGCTCAAATGAAATCAAGTAACGGCCACTTGATAATAAAATTCTATTGATTATTATTTAATACCTATTTAATTATAGCTATGCTTCAAAGGCGCTCAGCTTATCAGCGTTCAGCTAATTAATAAGTCAATCATAGTTACTTTTATATATATCAACTTGTTATTTCATTTTAATACTCCTGAACTGACATTATTGAGTTGACAACACGTAATACGTTTTAAGACAATTAAGCTTCTATCAAATTAACCTTAGAGTAAAGCACCAGCTTTGCAGGGCTTATAACTTGACTGACCACTGGGTTAATTTGCAATTGTCTCCATGGGAGTAGGCGCCATTAATTGTCTGCTTGAATGCATCATTTGATTTCAATGGCAACTTGCCTAAGTCGCTGTAAATGCTCGGCAATCTTGACCATAACAGCGGTCAGTTTAGGGCAACTATAAAATGGGTCAATGCCTCTAGGTTGCGCGCACTTCCAGACTCAGTTCATTTACATAAAAAAGCATTTCGAAAACTGAAGGCCAGAGACAAGCCAGCAGATATTGCCACACAAAAGTCATTTTTCGGCAAGTAATAAATATTTATATTTATTTTTGCACATACACAAAGCTATGGTAAGTTGTGCCATATCTCTCCCTCTCGCACACACACTCTCTCTTTCCCTCTATCTGGTTGCAGTCGTGACAAAAAAGAATTTGCACAAAATTTTACGCACAATAAATTTAACAGCAAAGATTTGACGCCCAATGCCAAACAAAAAGAAAAAATAGAAATCGTTCATGTGTTAGTAATGGGCAAGTTCGAGAAGCTCTTACACACATGGACAAATACACTCATTTGCGTACACAAAAGAATCTACCAAATATTTAGTTTAAGGCAGACATATACAAAATATGTTTATCTGCAGCAAATGTCATCCAGGACTTTTCCTCAAAAATTACATGGAACAACAGAGTCAGTCTTTCGATTTCATATTGTTTCCTTATTTTTTTTTTTTTTTGCATATACAAAAAATACAAAAGCCAAAAACAACACAAAACTCATGAATAGGTAACACAATTTTCAAGCCAGAATGCTTTCTACAACTGTAGCTCATCAGTCGCTCAAATAAACACATACACACACATGCACACACACACAGACTCACACACACACACATGTGCACATGTATAGATCATTTGTTAGGCTCGTTTTGGGTTTTGGGGTTTCTGTGGGTTGGTCGTTTGCCAAGCACATTTGTATTTAATGAAGCCTATTTTTTGGTTTTGTTTTTGCCTTTGCTGTGTTAGCAACATGAGCCGCAATTATTACGAGCCATTTGTTAGTAAATAATCATCGAAGCTTTGCCACTCGGCTCGTTTCTGTAAGATTTACGAGCAAATAATTTGCGCAATCGCTATTGAGGTAAATAGCAGCTGCATACTATATACATATGTGTACTTATGCGTATATATATATATATATATATATATATATATATATATATATATATATATATATATATATATATATATATATATATTATGAGTGCTAGAAAATCTTTCAGTAGAATTATATAATAGATAGATTTTTACAAGTGCTAATACTTTTTTAAGCATATTATGTTATCAGAACTATGTTTTATAATTTGCAAAGCCGAAGAAAAATAACATTTAAAGAGATAAGCCAAACAAAAACAATGTGCCTAATTGGAAAACAATTTGTAAATCGAAAAGTAGTTGATGAGTAACTAAGAATGAATGAAGTAGTTGTTGAATGATGATAGCTGGACAGAGCTTTGCTATTTGCCCAACTGAATATGAGCTGCAGGGTCACCATGGTTCAAGTTTTAGCAATCCAAACCATTTTGTATTATTTCCCATTGCTGGTTGCATTTGGCGCTGCAATGTTGATTAAGCCATTTCAAAAGAGAGCCCTATACGAGCATACATTTGTGTAGTACATTCTTGCCTTGCTTTTTGCAAAGCTAACCGCTTTACCGCACACACATACGCACATGCCAATGGCCGCTACCCACACACACACACATGCACCAACTCGAGCATATCGTTTTCCATTCACGTAGCATACTTTTATGCGTTTTGTACCATGGCGCACCATTGTTAACTTCGTGTTATTTTCTGCTTTCGCATTAGCTACACTGAACGAAACTATAGAACTGTTGCTAGTTGACTAATTGTTGGCAAATTAACAATTCATTTGCATAGTTTTCACATTTGTTTTATAAAGTGGAAACGCAAAAATAAGTGTCACACTACAATTAATCATTTTTGCTACCCAACGACGAAATCGACTCAATTTTTTCTCTCAATGTTCTATTTGCAGTTCGTTGCTCATTTCTGGATGTCAACCCTCCCCGCGGCGGAGGCTGACTCAGCGCTTTGTTGGCGCTGTTAATTGAAAATTGTGAATTCAAAATTCTAGTTTGCAGCTGCATAAGCAAACCCAATTGATCAAGTGCTAAATTGGACATCGATGCAATTGATTTGACATACAATCGCCCAGGGCAAGCCTGGCGAAACCGTTGCGCTTGAGTTCTGTAGACCAGCTGTCCGGAAAACTTCATTTTTAGTCTATGCCGGAGAAAAAACTACATAAAAAAAAAAAAAAAAAAAAACACAATTGAAGATTACAATTGAATATGTAAATGGGAAGCCATCATAAACCTTTCAAATCATACTATATATTTGTTATTAATTAAGAAAACACTTCAAGGTTACAAGCTAATTCTCTGTATTATACTTTACTACTGAGTATAACAATTACTTTTAGGTTACTAATTAATTTCATTTACTTGCTACTTAGCTGAATTTTACAGAGCTATATATCAAATGTGAGTGAACATTAACTGTCTCATCTCTCAAAAAGCTTAGCATTTTCGTTAAAAATATACTTTTACAGCACTTAGTTGCACTATGAGCACATTCAAATAGCTACTAAATAGTGTCTTTAGGTTTGTAAATAACCAATTATCGTATTAAATTTGCTATTAAGAAAACTGCCCCCACGTGGCTGGCAACTATTGCTGCTTTGACTGTTGTGCGGTCAGTCTAGACTTTGAAATCTATCCATGAACAAACAACTCAATGTCTAACAGCAATGGCAACAATATCAAGATAATCAAACTAAATTACTAAAGTCAAGCTGTGGTCAAGGAGCAAGCCACACACGGACACACACAGTCTCATACACTTGTCAGATGCAGCCTTGATACTATGCAACATTAGAACTTATTCGAGTCAATCGAATGAAATGCAAGTTTTCAGAGCTAAGTCAGTTAGTTATTCGAGTCGATTGAGTGATTTATGCACTTTGAGCTGCTGAAATTAGCAGCTTTATGTCAATTATTGGTATTTATTCAGCTGAGGATTAAGCAGCTTATGCAACGTGCAGCGCGTCGACTTTGAGCGCTCCACTCGAGAGTCAAGAGAGCTTGATGAGCTCAGGGGTGAGACAAGGAATGTGCATCCTCAACAGTGTGGACCCCGAGCAAACAGTAATTGTATTGGGGAAAAAACTGCAAATTGCATAGAACTAGTCGCTCATTGACTGAATGTGGATGTATGTGTGTTGGCGAGACTCGGAGAACAGGTTTTGTAAATCTAGCTACTAATTAACGTGCCTATAAGTGAATTGTCATAATACTCACAGCCGCAAAGGTCGCGCTCAGTTTCAGTGGAAAAACTACCTAGCATTCAAGTATCATAGCTATATTTATATATATAGATATATAGATAGTTATGCGAGTCGACAAATGCCGCTTAAACTTGACAGTGAATATTATTTTGCTGGTTGCTGGGCCAACAAATAACCGACTATGGCAAACAATGGCAACAACGACGTCAGCAGCAAAGTAGTTGTTGCAATGCCGTAACTAGTATGCAAATGATTACAGCTTCGTCTGTTACAAAATTGCATGTTACATGCACGCACATTAGCACACAGAAGTCAAATGCATGCGACATGCAATGCAATAGCTCGGCATCTCCACTATATGCATCATCATAAGTCTATCTAGCCAGAAATTCAATCTCGAGTGCGTTATCCATATGTAATTGGCTAGGGTCAGTTTGGCAAGCGGCTGCAGTAGCTCTTTTGTAGAAGCAACTGTAGCATTAACCTTGCAACGCCCACTCACAAACATAATCTAATAAGCACGTGGCCAGCCAGCCACAGAATAGAAATGTCGTCGAAGACGACAGAAATGCACCAAGCTATGACTTGATCACAGCTCCTTGTTTTTAGTTGATATCCTTGACAGAGATATAATATATAATGCTTGCTTGAGTCTAGATTGCCTTAACTATCTATAATATTACCTGATAATTAGTGGTAGTTAATTCCAGTAACTTGTTTCATTAAAGTTAAAGGTCTTAATGGAAGAATAAAATGAATTTGAATTGATTGCTTCCAGATAAGTGAGTTTTAATTACACTTTTATATGAATCAATTACATTTTTATTACATTTATTTACGTGAATACTCAAGCTATGACGTAATCAACCTTTTTCTTTTAATTTCTTATCTATTTTTAATTTTGATTTATATTTCTCGGTAGTTCCGGATTTGACTAAGTAAATTATAGGGACTTTCAGACAGTGTTGAACTTAACCCTGCACAGATTATTCTAGGAAAATACTTGCTGTAGGATCATTCCTTCTCTTTTTTTCTCAATTTTTTCTATGTCATACACAGCAGGACACTAAATCTGTTTATGCTTTCCAACTGCGAAATTGCCGTAAGGACTACCTTTCTACGAAAATTACTCTCATTTTTCAAGGAAATGTCTTGTGCACGCTGTATTTCAATGGAAAATTGCAGACATCTAAAAACCTTAACCGCTTTCTAATTTCCAAGAAATGAAAATAATCTATGTTTTGTCTATAATAATTTTGTTTATTCTGCGATGCGTGCTCATCTCTAATATTCAACAAGCTGTAGTTTTTATCACACGCACACACAGACAGACACATTGAAATATTTATGTCTTTGCATATTTTACAGAGACATTTGCACTTGACAATAGCAACAACACCAACAACAAGTGCGAGAATCACTGCAGCAGGACCCTGACGAGGATTAGCGGCAACAAGGGCAGACGTTGATGATGATGACGTTGACAATCGCTGCAACAGCCGTCGCAGTAGCAGCAGCAGGAGCAGAGGCGGGCACTGTGGGCACAGTGGGCAGGCGACTGTGAAAAAGACAAGCAGGAGAAACAGCCTCGAGACGCTGGCGCCGTCATCAGCAGCAGCATTAAAACATAAAGTGCATTGCGTCTGGGCTGGGCATGTTTCAGGTTACGATTGGGGATTGGGTTTGCAATCGGAATTGAGCTTGTGGCCCCGAGGTTTGGGGGCAGGGTTAGACAAGCACTGACATGTACATGGCAACACACAGACAGAGGCAGACACATCCACATTCACATCCACAGATACAGACAGCGCAGCGAAAGTGTTGCTGAAATTTGTGTGACAAGACGAAGGCTGCAGCTGCAGGCGGCGGAGCGGGGATAAGCTGCGGGCTGGAGCGTACATGCAGAGGTCTGGGAATAGCAACGTAGGCAAATCGCTCCGACACCATCAGTCACTTACAGAAGTCAACAGACGGCAGCAGAATACAGCACAACACAACAGAACACAACACAAGCACAAACAAAGCCTACGAAATGCATACATTTCAGAATTTGTTTGAAATCTATCAAGTATACGACGAGCCGCGCCGCGTTCTTGTGCGGCTGAAAAGCCACGCATGCGATTGAAAATCAAGGCATAAGCAACGCACTCAAGTAAAAGTCGAGATGGGAGCAGCACCTTCTTACACCACAGCCATGTCTTGTGCTTAGCACTTATTTGCATATGAGCATGAAGGATGCTCCCGTGCCGAAGGCAGAAAGGGCGGATGTGAAGGAAGTGCGGGTATTTGTTTGTTTGCGCTTTTGTGTGAGTGTGTAAATATTTAAAGGCCTTTATTGCTTTCTTTTCGCTGTGAGCATCAAGGGAGGAGGCACACTGAAATGCTGAGGCAAATTTTAAGCAAATTGTTTTTAAATATTTAAGAACAATACTTTGCAGAAATTTAAGAGGCCAAATTTAATTATTTGCATAAGTTCGACGAATAAATATAAAAAATCCTATATAACAAATGAATTGAAGCACTAAAATTAAAGTTCGCTTAACTTCTTGAATTTTAAAATCATAATCATAAATAAACAATACATATATATTTCACACTTTAATTGTCCAATTGGAGACAATAAAGGGACACAAGTCAAATGCATGACAATATCGAAATCAAAGGCAATAAAATAAAATATATGAAATTCATTTGGCTTTTGTCCACTTTTATTTCATATAGATGGAGCTGACTGGAGCAGAACAAACAATATTTGTGCAATGAACAAAAATATTTGTCGCATTTATTTTGTTGGTCGTTTTTCTGCGGCCAGTGGACCGACGACTGCCATTGCAGAAGCTGTGATTTACATAGACCCACACATTGGGGCAAGCAGCTGGCAGAGCCAATAAAAAAGGGTCATTTAAATATATTTTATGCCGGCGCACAATTCATTTATTTGGCCTGCAGCGATTCAGGCATTTCTGTTTATTTATAGTTTTGTATATAAACAATAAAGTCTAGTAATTAACAGCAGCATGGCAGAAACAACACAATATTTAGTTTGTAGTTAACTACATAATCTGAGATGGCCAACAAAACCGCTTTCAAGGTTTTTGAACAAGTTTCCAACTAAATTTCGCATTCAGTAACAATTAACAATTAAAAAGCAAAATAAAAACAAAAGCAAAAACAGCAACAAAAAGCAGAGAAACGCTCTCGGATTGCATTTAACACAGTTTTACAGTTGAGCAAATTGCAATGAGACCCATCGCTGAGTGCGGTGCCGCGGTTACGCTTGGAAGTTTCACATTTCAGTCTGCAGCTATTCTGCTTCTTCTTATGTTTTTTTTCAGCTGTTTCTTCTTGAATTTTTTGCAAGTTTATACCTAGGTCTAGTCATGCTGTCTCAGCGCTTAGTCAGGTTTTGTTTGCTCGCTTGCGGCTGCCGTGAGTAATCGTAAACTGATTTTAGCTTCTTTTTTTAATTTCGTGTACCCTGTAGCTATAAAAAAAAAACAGGTATACTCAATTCGAGGATTGAAGGTCATCTCTTCATGACTTTTTAATTTCTTATCCTCTTCGTTTACAGCTTTTTGTAAAATATACATATGTAAATTAATTTCTAGAGTTTTAAAAAATCTCAAATAGGGTATATTTTGTTAAAATACTAAAAATCGATGCGTTCTCTTTGAACTTTTTATAGTTTGTATAAAAAATCACCCAAACCTGGCATAGCTAGAATTTCACTTCTTGCAGAGTTGGCTTCAACCATAAGCCGCTTTTGGCTGCTCAGTTGGGCCAACTTCAGCACTTGAAAAAGATATCAACTGGAAACATATAAAGTTTGCACACAATTGCAAAGCAGTTTTCGGTCTGACTTAGTAGCTTAAAAAGTCATCTATATGTTGTTCCGCTGGGTTACGGTTTAATTTCAATACAAAATGCTTCTTGATTATTTAAATGAAATCACGGCGCTTTTCGCCCCACTCTATATACATATATTTGCATGCATGTCATATGGACCTCTGCGTAGCAATAAAAAAATTTTTCAGACAACCTTTTGAAATAGTATGCAAATAAGACGGGAAGCCCTGTGGAAAAAGTGCGTTGCACAGCCGAATGAAAATCGGCACATATGCCTGTTTATATGCAAATATTACTTTTACATATGTACGCAAACATTTGGCAATTACTCGACGATGTCATTGTTGCTGTTGCCACTGTCGTTGCTGTCCTGCGGCTGCGCCAGTTGTTTGTCTATTTGCAGCTACAAATTCGCTGTAAAGAGGGCGAAAAAGTTCACTTGAATTTTTTTTTGGAAATTTTCAATTTAAATTGTGATTAAATTTTGTACGCCCCAATGCAAAATTCGCGTCGCGTCTATCACGCTGCAGGTTTACAGATCAATATATATATTTGTATATATACGTATTTATTGATATCGCGCATCAAGTGCAGACTTCTGTGAAGTGTGTGTCAAATCCCATCTAGACTCTGTCCTCAGCCCTCCCCCACATTTTGCCTCGACCGCTATTTGTCATGCAAATTTATTTTCGATTACTTGTTACCAAAGATTTGCTTCAGATTATGCAAATGTGGCAAACGTTAGTCCCCCCACGCACACGAACAGTCTCACGCGAACTGAGGTGGTGGGCGTGGCATTTTGCTGCCTTACAAGTGGCTTATTACTCTTAGTGGTTGTCGCTGTCGTTGTCGAATAAATGCAAAAACTTTGCATATTTTCATGCAAACGATTTCTTTTTTCTTAGGCATAAAAAAATATGACTTGGTAAATCTATTTTCGCATTCACTGATTGTTTATCGCTCAAGCTATTGATTCCACATTGATTCGGGTGTGGGTCGTCTTTTATTTCCCACTTCACACATTCACACACAGTCATTAGAAAGTAATAGACATTTACATATTTGGAGAGCAGCCGTCTCATATATATTCTGTATTATTTAGAATTATAAAACTTTGAGAAAAGGAAAGTCATTTTTATTAATATTTATTAGCGACCATGTTAAGACACAATAATAGATTAATTGTTTATAAGATTTTAACCACATAAATTATTTCGATATAGAAAAGGAACATATATATATATTTTTTTAATATTAAAAGGTAAAATTGAGAATTTGATATATAATATAATATAATTTTTCGGCTTACGTCATTAAAACATTCAAGAATTAAATCAAATAAATAAATTTAATATATCATTGCTGAAATTGCGTAAAATGCAATTCGGGATTTTGCAACTGTGTGGAAAAAGGCTTTTTCTTTTTTTACGAACTATTTTTGTTTTATTTTACATTTGGTTGACTATTTTTATTGGCGGTTACCTTTGCACGCTGTCATTTTTATACATTTTATGTGTGGTCTTTTTAATTGAATAATTACAAATATATGTATACTCCATCAGATACGCATGAATTCGTTAAAATCATTCCGTGCTCTGTTTTTTTAAATACATATATATTTTATTTTCTTTTGTGGGTTAACTCTGCTTGCATAGCTTGTAAATCAATTGCTTTTGGAAGGACATCTGTATGGCAATAAATAAAAGGAATGATCCAATGGTGAATCGCCTTTACAAAACTCAATAAAAATCCTTTAGCGGGAAATGTGTTGACAGTCCATGCCAATTGCTGTCAGTGTGAATAAAAAAATAAAATTTCGAAACGCAATACAATTACGAAAAAAAAAAAAAAACCATTTATATATAAACTATTTAAAGATTATTTAAATATATTTTAGTTGCATTGCATTAATTGCAGCTCAAAAGCCCGCACAAGTGCTGAATGCCAAATAAATTTTATTGCCATTGGCTCTCGGAATGCTATGAATACACTCACACAGTCAGAGTGAATGAATGCACACGTGAATAGTCACGAGCTAATTAAAATTTTTGGCGCTTCAATTAGCTGCTGACAATTATCCAACCTATTTCAATTTCACACGAAAACTTAGTTTGATAATTGAAAATAAATTGTGCAAACATTTTAGAATATTCATTACATGTTTTGAAAACAATTTCGGCGTTTAATGTCCTCCTAGTGATCCTGTGGAATATAATTTAATGTTTACTGCGAAATGTGAGGCAATTGGAAGGATAAGCTTACTCCTGTTTATTATAATGCATGGTTATATCAACCGATTTGATTAATTAATCTTGTGAGCAGTCTCTTAATAATCTTTGACAACAATATTTGTTTACTTATGTGTTGTTTAAGATAATGTGACTATATATCAAAACAGATATATTCTATTAGACTTTATTTAGCCAACTTTTGATTTGATATTATTTGAATACATAGTAACTCTCTTTGATTGTAAGCTAGATTCAACCAAGAGTTCAGCGTTTAAAACCATTGACGTAATGTTGATTTTGCCTTTGGTTTCCAAGCAACGGACGTACAAATTACTATGTAAATAATGCAAATTCAAAAGTATCGATACATCGTATAATCAACTGAAATTTCACATCAGAGTGACTTGTAAGATGCGAAGACGGTTCATTATACTTAAGTCCCGCAACGACAAAATATTGCTGCGATAAATTAAAATCAAAATTCATAGCTAACAAAAGCCAAAATTTTTGCGTTCATTATTTTTATTATTATTAGAATTTTTTTTTAACATTCTTATCGGGCAATAATGCTTAACGTTTTATTAAGTGACTCAGTCAAAGTTGTGGGCATTTTTCTGCAATTCATGTGAAATAATTAAATGAGACGAACCACGGCACACTGGCCACAGGCCTTGGGCAGAAAGAAGGCGAAAAGCTAACAGCATGGGAAAAGAACAAAAAAGTAGACAATCAATGAATGCTCTATTAAATTTCACATAACTCAGGTGGGACATTTGAGATACTTAATATATTTATGAAATTATAATAAAATTCTGATTAGCGAAGAGACTTATTACTGAGACTTGCAAAATGTAATATTTTAATTTATATTAATTACATTTATTTTCATTAAATTACATATTTTTAATATTTTTTATCTTTATATGAATGAAATACAATAACTCTTGTTTCTTAGCTAAGATTCAATAAAAAAAAAAAAAAAAGAATATACATTTGTGATAAAACAAGTTTTGTAGAGTATAGGCAATGGCATCTAATTTCATTTCTTGACTTACAAAAAATATAATTCTTGAATATTGTTAAGTGGGCTTCCTCAATGAAATATTATAATGCTGTTTGCCTTCTTCACGCCTCAATATATGCGGAATGTACTTAGCACACATTGAACTGCACAAATGCCGCATAATCATTACGTAATTTATTAATTAAATTAGTATGAAGTAATGCGACTCTAACGATGCTTAAATACGCGTTCTTAAATTTTGACCCTTTTTGGTTTTTAGGGTGCGTAAAAAATGTTTCTCGGTTTTACCTTTTTGAAATGCCATAAGTAAGCATAATGCAAACGGGCCAAATGAGCAGCCAGCATTGAGCCAACTTGTGGTTTGCGGTTTCAATTGCGCCAAGTAATGTGGTTGCCGCAACTGTTGTTTGCATTGTTGTTGTTATTATTAATTCTATTGTTGTTGTTGTTGTTTTTGCTGTTGGCATAGTAGTTGCTCTCATTGCTGCGGTTTGTGTGCAATCCGAAAAGGTTAAGTGGCGTGCTTAAAGCAACGAATTAAATCATTATAAATCACTCTGAGACAAGCGAAGACCCATATACAAATGCATGACCAGGCCTCGGCCTTTGCGTAGAGTTCAAGGACTGACAACGACCTACGAAGAGTGTGTAATATACATACACAAAAGATATATTTTAATGAAGCAAAAGTACTTTTTTCGTATTGAAGCATTGTTTCATTCAATTCTAACTGGGAATTTTCTCTGTAGCGTTCGATAAAGACATTGTGACCTAGTCACAATACCCTTCGCAGAGCAACTAATCGTCGTCCACACGCAGACCTTTTATCTATAGGCTTATAAAAACAACAACAAAACTGAGCAAAAGCAGAAAAAGAGAAACAAGTTATTGTGCTTGCAGTGCACAAGCTATAATATACCCTAGGCACAGTGAACAGAGGCGTATTAAATGTGTCTGAAAATTACTCTTCAGTTACTTTTTTATTGTTTAAAAATATTATTATATCCATTTCTGATGATCGCCATCTAAAACTTTTATATAACCGTAGATATCAAATTCCTTTTAGATTACAGGGTATACAAAATGTCAGCACCAAACACCCACAGCTAGATAAGTTAAGAAGCAGCGACCTAAGCATTGACTTCGTCTTCAGCTTCGAATTCGAGTTTGACTTCGACTGCGACTTCGAAGTTAGCTTCAGTTTCAGCTTCAGCTTCTGCTTCAGCTGAGTTTGCATTTTAAAGCGGTTGCTGTTGACCTTGAGCTGCATAAATCAAATTGGAGCAGGTCGTTGACGAAGCGCGTGTTCTGTTGTTGTCTTTGTTGTTATTGTTGTAATGCTGTGCTTTTACATTTTTGCGGTTGATATCATCCTTGAGCTGACGCTGAAATTTCGCAAGGCCTGCTGCCCTTTTACAACAATAACAATATATTGTGGTTTGGGCTTTACAGTCTCTTACCTGTTCTTAAATATGCAGCTGCTTGGCGCTTGTTATTATTGCAGGTATTGTAGCTTTTGTTGTTGCTAGCTGAAATGTTGCACACAATATGTAAACAAAATACTTGTGTTGCTGT
Source organism: Drosophila hamatofila (assembly GCA_035045345.1). Taxonomy (NCBI): domain Eukaryota; kingdom Metazoa; phylum Arthropoda; class Insecta; order Diptera; family Drosophilidae; genus Drosophila; species Drosophila hamatofila. The sequence continues at coordinate 22,733,024 of JAWNPA010000020.1, forward strand.
TGCTGAGTAACTTTGGCGCGTTTTGTGTTTGCAAAGTCAACAAACGCAAAGAACACGTTTGCTTTAAGTTAACCAGTTTTGGCAATGGCCAAAGATTGCGATTGAGCAAAAGATTGAGACAGACACACACACACACACACGCACACACACAGAGCGCGGTGGAGCGACACTAATACACTCAAGCAAACTAGACAAACTTAGCGCATGCGAAATGTGAGCGTTGCTTATGTTATTATTATTGTTGTTGTTGCTGTTGCTGCTGTTGCTGGTACTGATTTTTTTTAAATCTTTTACTCGCGTAATTAGCCAACAGCTTATGCCTTAAGATTGAGCCACAATGAGACAAAGCAGCAACTTATACAGGTGTACACCACAATTACTTAGCTTGACTTATTCATTTACTGACCAATTAACGCGTTCTTATTACTCTGAATTTGCACCTGCCGTTAATCGATGTTGATCGTCGATCCGATTTGAATTGATTTGATTTTTATTTATAAGCCGCCTATATAATGCGAGTTCTGTGTAGCCCGATGCCAGAAACGTTTCCGCGTGTTGTTGCCAGAGCCAGCGACGAATGAAAACTGAATATCAAACCGAACGCTGATTTGCGCTGACAGATCCGACAGCTATGGCTAGAGCACTAACTCGCCGTCGACGTCGTCGTCGGCATCGGCTTCGCCATCGGCGTCAGCGTCGTTGAGTTAACAAAGTTGTCTAAGCGCTCCGTTCAAAAGATCAAATTGTAAGTGGTCTGCCTTCTACAGTAACTGAACAGTTGCTCACTTGCTCTTGCCAATAACATTATTCTCCGGGTGTGCGTCGTGACTAAACCAGCTGTTGGAGTGCTTTAAATGACAGAGAAAGAGAGAGAGAGAGAGCGAGAAAGAGCGAGAGAAAGAGAGAGCGTAAAGCTTGTTTAGCTTTGATCATTTAAGCAAGCTTATGACTCCGCTTAGCGCAGACAGTGGTTGTTGTCCACGCTAAATAATTATAAGTGGAAAATAATGAATATATAATTTGAAAATTATGTTGGTTGTTTTATATTAAATAATAAATGGGTAACGTCCTGTTACGTTTTAAAAAACTTAATCTAAGAATCTGAAATGAATTATAAATTATATATATAAATTATAATTACAAATGACAAATTATTATTTAGCTTAATGTAGCGTCTTTTTTCCATTTTTATATACTAGTCATCGGTTAGATAACTTCTTATTATTTATGTCCAATTAGACCATTCCCTGTTCTGGCATCTCTCTGTCATTTTAATAAAAAATTTTTATGCTCAGTTTACTTCATTGTTCAGTGTTTTTTTTTTTTTTTTTTTGCTATAAGGATATTCATTGATTTTCCAAATTGTTTTTTTTTTTTTTTTTTTTTTTGTTACCCTTTCGATCGTCTTTGTCAGTTATACAAAGCAGCTATTTCCATGCAAAACAGATATTGTAGCTAGCACTTGATGTATTCAGTATACTTGAGGCATTAGACAACCGGGGCATCAGCTTAAGTTATCTATTGTAGCAGCGTAAGTACCACTGACAACAGTCTATGCCATTTGTATGGCAGCTTTGGTCAGCTCTGTTTCGAGTCCTTGGCGGGGCGGTGCCAGGCGACCTTTCACTGCCACCATCACCAACCACGCAGCCCCAACGTTCAGACGAGCTCACGCTGAATGTCGCTTTTGTCATTGTCAAGAGTTGGCAGCCTTTTCAGGTTCTCAGGTATTCAGTAATAGCCTGGCTACGCTATCTTGGCACCTACTTGCCCCATGCTCCTACCATCCACATGCCTGCCTTGTTGCCTGTCCTCGCTAGCTGGCCTGGCCGACTCACAATCATCTGACATGTGCACGTCTTTCGCTTTGGATTCGAGAAATGCTAAAATGAATTGCCGCTTTTGTAAAGATTTCTTGCAGCTGCTTCTTCTAGCTGGATTGCTGTGTTGCTGCATTGCTGCTGCTGCCCCACCTTGGAGCTGGCTTGTGTAACAAGTTACACGTGCATGTTTTCAACAATGTCGCCATTTCAGTTTCCGTTTCCGTTTCCATTTGACGTCCTTTGGATGCACCATGCAAAACACTGAGCTTGCAGCTCTGCTATGCTTTTGTTGCATGCCTCCTCGGCACTAGCAATGCTGCAGATAAATTTCACACACACACACACACACGACTTGAGCTGCTTAAGTGTCTACAAAATATTTGTGCATCGCTTTAACCCAGATAAGTAAAAGCAGGCAAGACAGCAGCATAATCCCGCTTCTGGCCCGCCTCTTACTCGCTCGCTCTAATAGCTGGCATTTTTCTCAAGCCGAGATTCCCGAGTTGTCGCTAATGAAGTACGGGGCATGCATTGAGAATGCCTTGATCAAATGATATGACAACAAGCCTCAAACCCATCGCTGCATCCATGGCAATTGGGCATTGTTTTCGAAACTTTATTATGCTGCAGTTGCTTCTGCTCTTTAAGAGCCGAAGCCTTAGATATATTTTTAGTGAATTTATCTTGTGTCCACTTTTGAGTGCAATTTTCAGAAATAAATTTTACCCAACGGTGCAATTTTCTTGCTAACAAATTTATGTGCTCAACAATTGATTTTCCAGTTCAATTTCGACTGCTGCAACGAATACAGCTCCGGACCGAACGCAAACGAACCGCAAGGTGCAAACTGTAAAAATAATGCCCGGAAAAATGAAGGGACGTCGAACGACTGCCTGGCTGACTGCCTGAATGCCTGACTGACTGGTTGGCTGGCTGGTAAGGCTAGTAAGGCGTCGCGGACCAAACACTGCGCCACTTCATAAAATATGAAATTAGATTTGCAAGTACAGCAGCAGGACAACGAGCCAGTGATAAAAAGGATGTGCATACATATAGCTTGTTGCAGGGTTACCAAAAAAAAAAAAAAAACAAGAGACAAAACAAAAAAAAAAAAAAACAAAAAACGAAAAAAAATAAGAAAAGAGAAGAGAAGTAGAAAATCAATCGTCAGAGTGAGAGTGAAGTCAAATGGTCATGCCAGTTCTAGTGCCAGGCAGCCAAGCGACCAACGTTGACTCAAATGGCTTGACATTCGATCAAAAGTTCGACGGAAACAACAGCTAAAAGCTAAAGGTTAAACCAGCTGCTTAAGCCAGAAAGGCAAGAATGTACGCTATTGCGTCTACAATAAAAACGAACAAAGACAAAAAAAAATTTTTTAAATGTTGAAGAAAAAGATTTTGAGCCTAATTTATTTATATAATATTAAAATAATTCTTAAGTATATATGTATAATTAAATTCTTCTATAGTTTTTAATATTTCTTTAGCACTAATATTCATGCGCGGTGTAAAAAGTGTAGTAAAATTAATAGACGAAAATACTCTAGATGAGAGAACGAATTCCATGGAAGTTTCTCACGAGAGATATTGGTAAATGAATGAATAAATAAATGAATTCTTAGAGAGAAGCTGGTAAATGTTTAAGTAAATAAAGACTGTTTCAAAATTGAAACTATATACTTTTTATTAAATTTGAATATGAGTTTTCTTAAAATTCCTCTCTATCAAATTAAGCATTTTTAATGCCCGTTATATTTTTTGCCTTTATACAATATCGGACTGTTCGTTCTCCATCTCATTTATCATACTTTCATCGGACTTGCAGCATATGTTATACAAGCCAGCTTTAAATTTGAGTCCAGAGTTCGGTTTGTCGTCAATGCCCGGCATTTGCAATGATTTGTAGCGCATTTGGCAGAGCTCGAGTAGGAAGCAGGATGAGAAGCGGTTTTAACAGCAGGACCACGACACACAAATACCAAGCGCAATGCGCGGCTAATGCCGCTTAATAGTTTTTACATTTTTTGCAGCGCTCTTTGGTCTTTGTCCAGATTGAGAACCGTGGATGGAGAGAGACGAGCGCGACGAAGCTGGCAGGATATGCTGACTTAACTGATTCGTTTCTTTTTGCTATTTCTCGCTTTAAAATCGAGCGCTATGTTCAATAGCTGGAAAATGTAAATCCCATTGAGTTGGTCCGCTTTTATTTTACGCTTTTTCTTACTCCGTTTTTCTTCGCTTTCTTTCTTTTTTGCTGCTAATGCAACAAAGGCGTGGCTGTGGCTGTGGCATGTGCCTGGGCTCACCGCAGTTCGGCTCGCTTTGGCTGCAATTGTGGCCGAAATGTCTTCATTGCTTTGATTTTCAATTCGATTGCATTTAAGTCGAGTCCTGGCGTAAGCTGCGCGTGTCGAATAAGAAATTTATTATGCCTGTCCGGACTCTCGTCTATTTTTGGTCGATTTAAATAGACAATTTATGACGATGATTTATGAGTGCAGCGCCTTTGTGGCAACATCAACGGAGTGTCACAAACGCAATTTGTGTGCTTATCAATAGATATATAATACTATATATATATATGTATCCATATGTATGTATGTACGCATATGAATAATAACAAGGCAGCATGGAAACAGCTTTGTCGCATGTTAATTTTGTAGGGCAAATGAAAGTATATTGGCTATGAAAAACAAAGAGACCGGCAAGAAATTATGGCTTAATGCCAACAGCTGATATATATATGTACACATATAGGTATTATATGTGCTTATATGTACATAAAGAAGGACTGTCTGCGGCAGAGTATTCGTGCTTCGTTCGTGATGTTGGCTTGTTATTGTGCTTATTGGTTGGGCAGCAGCCACAAAGTTGACACCTCAGACAACTACCTGCTCAAGCCCCACAAGTACATAACACAGTGACAACGACAACGACAACAACTTTGTCTGACAACAATCAATCAATATTTATGTCCTGAGGCGTTTAGCAGCTAGCCGTCTTACTTGTCTGTGGCTGCACGTGTGTGGGTGTGTATCTCTATCTTTCTCTCTACCTCTCTCTGTGGCTCTCTCTCTCTCCCTCTCTCTCTCTCTATCTCTGTGTGTGTGCTTGTATGCTCGTAGGTGTCTCCCTACTTATGTAAATCGTGTGTGCATATGTGTGTGTCTTGACGCAGCTGTGCTTTGTTCTTGTTATTGTTGCCAGAGCGCTTTGACAGCGCCCTAATGATAATGACAAGCGCAATAATACTCACAGACAGCCCCCAACCTCCAACCACCAATCACCAACCACCAGCCACCAGCCACCAGCCAAATGGCAACCGCCCCACCACCACACGCCCAGTTCGAGGTACTATCCCGTGGAGGTAGTGCGAACTTTACAGATTTATGTTTATCCGCTCAAGTGCGCACGCTTCATAGCTGTCGCTGTCGCTGTCTCTGTGCATGCGATTGTATTTGTAGTCATGTCTCAGTCAGTCGCTGTTGATTGATGTCTTGGCTAAGTTAATTACGTGACTCAAAAAGCGGCCAACTTTGGACAAGGACTTGAAAAACTTTGCAGCGTTGCGTTGCTTAGATCCGCAATTAATTGATTATTTTTGTTTTTGCAGCGAATGGCAAACAAAGCACTTGACTGCGAAATAATAATAATAATAATATTAAGAATAAGTAGAATAATAATGATCATCCGAGGTGTTGCCAACATAATGATTATTATAATGATATTGTTGTCAGACAGGCGTTGGCAGAGATTACACATTAAATAAATCATCAGAGGCGCTTCACGAGATGTTCTCGGCTAACACTTCACAACACTTGAAGTTCTCAGTTGAGATTTATTGTAAATAAGCATGATTATCATAGCATCACGTAGACGCGCCTTGTTCAACTTGACTGGCAGCTCCGGCAATAGCGTAAGCAGAGCACGCGGCCAGCCCGAGACCGGGATAACAAAAGGCGGGCTAATCAGGCCTAGAAATAGGCTAACACTCGTCTCAGCCCAATAGACAGCATTTCTATATGCGAGCCACGACTGCGTATACGCGATATATGGCACTTCCATGATATGCTTGAAATAGGACTCTGGGTTAGGAAGGAACAGAAAAAAGAAGGAAACGCATCTCCGAGGCGAGAAGGGCAAACATTGACACTAATATAAATGGAGGTTTTTAAGGGACTATTGATGTTAACACAAGATAAGGATATATTTCAAATAAATTATTCTAATATCAAATTTAATGTGTATTATTATCGAACAATGTTTGTACCTTAAAGCATTGCGGCCAGAAATTTCTTTAAGTTCACCAAAAGCATTTAAGTTTTATTTTTCAATGGCTAATTTTAATTTATGTACATATATTATATATTTTATTTCAATTTTATTTTAATCAATAATTTTTAATGGGAATATAGCTTAAGCAATTGAGCATGGCGTGCTTAAATTTTTAAAATTTTTAATTAATCTAAATTAATTAATTTTGATAAAAATATTTAGTAAAACTGACGAAGAACAAGCAATTCAGCTTGAATTTAAATTCACGTCACATCGAACTCTGCTCTGCTAGTGATTTGGCTATGTTTAAAGCAGAGTGCAAAGAATGAAAAGAAATTGTTATATTATTGATTTATTTAATATGCGTTTAGTAATCCAATTTGTAACTCATTCAAGCAATGCCAATTAAAATTGCATTATATTTTCTAAAATTATTCTCAGTCGAGTGGCACTTTGATGGCTGTCTCGAGTCGTGTCGCAATTATTTAAATTGTTTGTGTTTCTAATTTGTATATATAAGTGATTAATTAAATAAACTGGAGCAATTAAAGCGCATACCTCGATATGTAACAGATGTAAACAAAATTTAAGCTGCAAGCAAAAGGAAGTCAAATGAAATGATGGGCGAATTACTTAATTTGGAAAAGTTGCTTTCATTGGAGGATTTACTGGTTGCTGTCGCACTCGCTGGCTCTCAAAGTCAAAATGTTTTAACCTTTTAAGCGCAACTGTAATGCGACTAAAGCTTCTCACACTGAATGCTGTGAAGTGGTGTGTAAAGAGGCGGGCAGGAGTTGCTCCACAGCTCCTGGTCTGGGCTCGCGTGGTGCCAAGGACACGCGCTACTGTGGCAGTTGCGAGTCCTGAATCTGATGCTGCTTCTACTGCTGCTGCTGCTGCTGCTGATACTGCTGCTGATACTGCTATGCTGATGTGTTGGCAACACATTGAGGTTACGCGAAGCGAAAGAATCTGTACAGACAGGCAAACAGTCAGGCTGGCAGACAGTCGCACAGACCGACATTTAACAAGCAGACAGCCAGATAGACAATTGAAAACGTACACGCTAAGATATGAGTTCTTTGTGAATGTGTGTAGCTGTGTGTGAGTGCAACTCATGAAGGATTCTAGTTACTGCCTTACACAGATCTGTCTCAGATATGGCATGAATATGTGGCGAAGATACGCCAGATTCCATTTGTCAGTTACGCGGGTCACTCAGCAAATGTGTGTGTCTATAGAAAGCCAGGCCGAAATGAAAGGCATTGTGGTGCCATTCATTGCAGTACTTGAGTCAAGCGAAAAAAGACAAAACATTCCAAGCGTCACAGAATGAGAACTAAAAATGAGTTTCTGGCTCAACCAAATAGTGATTAAACTATCGCCTTCATATAATCAAAGCCGATATAAAGATTTAATAACAGAAAGAAACTCAAAGGTTCATTACGACTCTATTTAATTCAAATTATTTTAAAGCCGAATATGTTTAGAGTTAAATGGTTAATCATACTACGTAGAGTCTTGTGAAAATTTATTGAAAATTTTACCTCGGCTCCTTAAACAGTGAAAGAGTCTGAAAGTACTTCCGCATAAGTAGAGTAATCCCAGCTTAAAATAAAATAAAAGAGTATATCCATTTATGAATATATAATACAGTATAATACTGCAACTCAAACAAAAATAGAAAAGTTGATTTATCAGAATAATTGACAGCTGTAGCTGACCAACCATTTGTACCATACTTGAGTCAAACGGCAAAAAGACAAAGCATTCCATGCGTCACATGGAGAACCAACAAAGAATTTATCGCACAACCAAACTATGATTTAACAATCGCATTCATATAATTAAAGCGATTTAATGAGTTATTAAAAGGCGCATTAAAAGGCAACTAAAAGATGCATTACGACCCATGTTAATTAAAATGATTTTAAAGCCGATTGAGAATGGAATTAAATAGTTAATCAAAGTTTTCCGAACTGAATTACTGCTTAAAGTATGGAAAAATGTAATTTAAAATTTTGAATAGACTCCAGGCAAAGGTCTGAAAATACTTCCGTATGCTAGGAGTGAGCACGGCCTAAAATAAAATAAAAAAGTATATGAACTTATACATACATAATACTGCGATTATATACACAGACAGAAATATGAAAGTAAATTCACCAGAATAATAGAGAGTTGTGAATGGCCAACCATTTGGGCTGTAAAGTCGGTGATTACATTTTATTGGCATTTTTCTAGGGAGCCATTAGCAGTGTTAATAAGAAGGGCAGCAAGTTGTTTTTGCTGTAGATGAGAGTCTGAGCCGCGTCTCGGCCACATTACGCTGAATATAAGCCTCATTTTCGTGGCCGCAGTCTGACAAGTGGGCCAAACGACTCGTTGGACTCACATTTGACCCGCATGGGCTGACCTCGATGAACTTTGCAGTGGTGTGATGTTGCAGAGGCAACACTGAAAAAGGAAGATACTCTGTTCACAGAACCACTCAAACTTGACCTACTCCTGCAACTGTTACCTGTTCTAGGTTTTACCTGTTGCGAGTATCACAGGCAGTCGAGCACTTGCTCTAGGGCGTGGCACACAGCTGCAGGCGCTGTTTTTCGCTTTTTGTTTCCAAATGACATTCATAATTCTTATTTACTTTCAGTTTTGCCGTAGCTTTTCGCTTTCTTAACTTAATCTGCCACGTTTTGTTGCTCTGCTTCTGTCGCCGGACGACATCGCGTATACTTAATGAGATTTCTTGCAGACATATTTGCAATTTGGTGGCAGGCGGCGCATAAAAGTTGAAACCGCAAGATATTTTGTATTGCTTGGGCAGTCACGGTTACGCACTGCAAACGAGCAGGAGCAGGAGTAGGAGCAGGAGCAGGAGCAGGACGAGGCATGCAGAAGTGATTTCGTTCGGTCGGGATCTAGGTTTTGCCGGTTCAATTTAAAAAGTTTCCTTTTTTAGCCACCGCGCGCTGCAGTTAAAGCCCGCTAGCAACAAAAACTAATTACAATCTCAAGTTGTTTTTTCAACACTCAAAGCTGGCAGACAGCCCCCACTGAGCCAGCACTACTACCTTGAACTCAAAGTGCGCTCAGTGGGCGTGGCAAAATTATATGAAAAAAGCGCGCAGAAGCGCAGTCTGCGAGCAAGTTTATTTTTAGTTTTCCAACTATTTTCTCAGCCGCATCGCATTCTTCTTGTTGTTGTTATCGTTGTTTTTGTCTTCATTTTGCAGTTGGCACTTTGTGCGCAAATTTATTATTGTTGATGGCACTGCAGTTGCATTTGCAACTACCCAGGACGCGCTCCACTCTTTTTGCAGCCTCTTCATCTTACTCAAGCTGCTCTAGTCTTCGTGCAGCTCCGCATCGTTGCTCCCGTCTACTGTCTATGTAAGTGTTTTGCTCTTTGTTCAAATTGCACCTTTGTGATTATGGCCACTTGGCAGCGTGATCCTTGTTGTCGTTGTCCTTGCAACCATTTAATGCGCAGCAGCGCTCTGGGAGCGCTCGTTGGCTCTGATGGCTGGGTTTGGCATTGCTCTAATGATGTTAGCCTGAGATGCACTTGACAACACCTTGACATTATTCATTAGGATCTCAATTGGTGGCAAGCGACACGCACTTGGACAGAACTATTGCCAACTATTGTGCCTCCGTCGTCCTGTCCAGTCGCTCGAGTGCTGCTGTTGCCTAATCTCTGTCATCAAACTTGATAAGCGTTCGGCCCTTGGCATGGCCTTGCGTCTATGCGTCCCGCTGTGCTCGGCTGGATATCTGGCCCTGGTGCTCTGGTATTTCTCGGCTATTGGTTTGAAATTTCAGTTGCCGCTGCGTCATTATTCAAAATGTCAATGTCATTTCGTTTCGGTTTTCTTTTTTCGGGTCTCGTTTTTGTCGCTGAGATCTCAACTCCTAGCTCTGACAGCTGCTGATTGTTGTTCACCCGCCTAGTTGAACCAATCTCACTCCCCAAAACTCTCTAGGATTTGCTGACAGATTTTGGCACCCCGCTTACCCACATTGACAAACTGTCGTCGCATTTATGTTGCAAACTTAAGCTCAAATTTTAAATATGTACATGTCAAATATTAAAGACACCTCACACAAACAAATAACATAAATAAACACAGCATCTTTGCTTTTATAAATTTTGCTGCTTTTCCAGCAGGTATTCTCACTTTATGACTTGCTTTGAGCACAATGATTTTAGTTGAAGATAAATGATATGAGAATCAGTTTGTTTGATTAACCTTTCCGTTTTGGAGTTGTTAATGATGCTTTGTATGTTATTCATTTATATTAGATTACTATTCAAGACATTATTTAAACTTAAGACACAAGATTGTTTTAAATTCATCAGACTGTAACAATACTCAAAATAAAATCTATCGGTTCCCAGCTATCCCAGCTCACAAGTTCGCACCATAAACCGTACCAATATTAAAATTTATTTATTTATATGATAATTTATTATTTATTTTGCAGTTCTAGATTGTTATCTGCATAGATTCATGTGTTTTTACAGTTTTTATTACAAATAGTAAGTCTAACAATAACATCTAAAAAGAAATAAATAATAAATTTATTCAAAAAAAGTTTTTTTTTTTATTGACTCAACTCACATTATATCTATATCTGATATGCTAGTATTAGTCAGTGTATTTAAACTTCGTTTAGTATTTTAGAATTTAATTCAAATGGCATTTACAGCAATAATTTTTGGGTCGTTTTATTTACCAATAACCGCAATGGCCATCAATTTATTTAACAAATGACAAACACTTTACAAATCAAACAACAATAACTAATAGATGTTTGTTTGTAATTTTGTGGGGCATTTATTGTTCTTTGCCGCAGGCATTGTTGTTGCTGTTGTTATTATAGATTGTTGTTGTTGTCGAGTTATTTAGTACAAATGGGTTTGGCTCTTATCTCTGCCACAGACAGCCGTGGTTACGGCCTAAAACTGACTTTATCATATACCCAACAGACAGCCAGCTAATGCACTTCGTAAAATGCGCGATATATGTGTGTATGAGTGTATATGGCAAGGCATTATAATAACCGATTTGCGTGTTTAACGCATATAAGTCCTGGATCAGGCTATCTATTGTTGTGGCTCTTGATTTCTATACAGACGGTGTTTATATATATGCATATGTATATGTTTGTGAGTGTAGCGTAATGAAAAATATGATTATCATTTATTAAGTCGTTAACTTGACTACTTTGCCATGGCTAATGCATTTCTTGGTCCCTTTGTTGGCCGTTGTTTGGTTTTTCACTCTAACAAAAAACCAACAAAGAAAATTAGCCAAATACGAATAATAACAAAAAATACACAAATTGCTTGGAAAATGAATGCCATATTGTTTGATTATTATGGCTCCGGCGTACAATAGAAATTCTTTTTAATAACGAAAACTTTAGTGAATAGCATACATCAAATACATCATAAGCAAATCGACAGTAACGATATTGAATATGTATTAAATTCATAAATAAATGCCCCTTATCAGCACGTACTCCATTTAGATCGATTATATATTAATAATCAGTTTAATTTCACAAATTAAACTACTCAAGCCCGACGGGTTATCCTCAACAAAGGCAATTCAATCGATTGAATAACAGCAGTGCAGCTGATTTGACAAAACAATCAGTCAACTCCAGAGAATATCGAATTGAAAACAAAAATCCCAATTGGAGAATGAATGCTTTGAGCAAAAAGCAATTGTCGTGCTCCCACTGGGCTCTGTTTGCGGGCTGCAGTCCGGTGGAATGTCGATATCATGTTGCGGTTGCAATTGGCATTACCCGCCGTACTATTAACCGTTCAGATGTCCGACTGTCAATTGCGCAATGATTTCAAATGACGCGCGCCATGCTGTGACTAGACGCATACACACGCACATACACCTATACATGCACATACACACACACACACACACACACACACACACACACACACACACAGATAGCGCTTAAGGAGACGTACAATAGCATCGAAATGACTGGAATTACACGCAATAGACGAGTTAAACGAACTGCGCTCTGGCCTGGACTGGACATTGTCAAAACCCAAGAGCCGATCCTTATCTCTTTGTGCTATAGCTGCAATAGCTTTGACACATGTGTGAAAGAATCTTTTCAAAAGGGACTGTCAGTAGTTTATACTGACAGTCATCGCAATGAGAGTTATCTAAGTGAACCAGTCAATATAAATTTGATTGATTTTGTTTTTCACTATTTGTTTTCAAATATTTAACAATTTAAAAAACTAATTAATTAAGTAAAAATATTTTTAAAATCTCCAACAGAAAGTATCAGCTTTCGTTTATATGACTAGTTTAAGTGTTTTTCTTCAACAATCCTTGCCATTATGCGCTTGCCATTCGCCTATTTTATTATTGTTATCTGTGCAATGCAATGAACGTTGCTTTTTATGGGCTGTGCTAGGCCTGCACAACTTCAACAGCTACGTCCATAGCCGTGTGCCCCGTTGATGTCAGCTGCATACCATTTAGGAAATGAGCTATAAAGTGGAGCTGGGCCGTTTTCAGTCTCGCTGCTCGAAATTGGCTCAGCCAACTGCACTTTAACCCAAGTATGCACTCAATTGCAGCGAGGTGTGTGGGTGTGTGGGTGTGTGGGTGTGTGTTGTCTCTGCATGCATAAGCAGCCATTTAGTGTTGTTATACTTATTATATACAAACATACAACCGAGAACGAATAACGAAGAACGACCCAGACGGCGACTGTCAACTGGCGTTGCTATCGTTAGGCCCATTTTGAACAGTCTACCTAAGTACCAGGTTGTCTACGCCAACACATAACCACACCGAGAGACAGAGCACAACAAGCACAACACAACATCAACGCCAGCTGGGACAATTTCCATTTTTGTGTGCAGCTCATAAACCTTCAACTTTAGCAAGAGAACAGCAAGGACACATGCAGGTGTCTATGGCTACGTTTATGCCAACTCCGACGTCTACGTCTACGTCGACGTCACTGCCTAGATATTTTTATGTGAATTTATGTTTTTGATTAGTGCAGCCTCTGACTTATGCATGCATTTCAGCTTTGACTTTCATTTGCGCTGACTTTAATAAATTTAACACAGTGACACGAGGCGGCAATTTCAGCAGTTCCAAGTTACAAAAACCACAACAACTCAACTCTTGGTTGTTTGACATATTAGAATGTGATATATAGTTTAATATTGGAATTTATTGTATTATATAAATAAGGCTTTTTACTTTTTCCTATCATTGAAATTATTTATTTATATTTTATTATGTATATATTTCAAAATATATTTATTAGCTAATATATTTTAAACTAAATTTTATAGCTTGTGTCTTTCTATATTTTATACAATTTTATTATTCAATTTCAATGATAGGATATTGACGTTGCAACATTTTAAAAGAATAAATATTAATATTTGGAACTTCAACACAAATCATTAATAAATATACATATATAAACAAAGTGAACTTTAACTGGTTTCAGCTCATTTTTTCTACAAATTTTTTCAATGAGATTTCATTTACTGGAACTGCTTTGCTGAAGCACTTTAGTGGTATCATAACAGCAAGTTGTAGCCCTCCTGGCTCTATTTTATTTATGCGCTCGTAAAATAGCACGCCTACTTTGGCCTCTAACTCAGTGTCGTTCTCGATTCAGAGCCGCCCTCGACACGCACCGATTTCACACTCACTCACACACATACACACACATACACACTCACACACACTCACACACACTCTCATACTCCAACGTCCATTCACACATATTTATGACCTGCATGCGGGCTGTCGCATTTACATGTGTGCCGCGACTTATGTTTTGTTCCTGTTTTGTATGGCTGGAGCCCTGCAAAGTTTGCAATGAAAAATGAAATTTATGCAATTCACCTAATATTAGTGCGCGAATGAGGAGCGTTAACCATTTAAGCAGCTTTGCAGCGCGTTAGCTACAGTCGCTTGGGTAAATTACATTATTAATTTTCTATCGCCAAAACTGAATCACTTTAACTTCTCAATTTTAATGGCGTTTCCATTAGTTTGTCAAAGATCTTATACAAAATATATTTATCCAGCAAATCTGGATTTTGTTTGAAATTGGACTTGTTTTTCATTTAGTTTATTTATATAATTCTATTGAGCTAGAGTTTTCTTCTTTTACTACTTGTGCTTTCATTTTGCCAGGATGCGTTTCAGCAGCACAATAATTAGTTTACTCAAGGATTAATTCTTGCTGACGAATAAATACCAAAATATACAATGGGCGCTTTTGCAGCTTGAAGAGGAGCAGAATCAGTTAACTGCATCCGTTGAAATGAAGAAATTAAATTTTCATTGTTTTTATGCCTCAAATGTGTGTCGTATTTTGGTACCGTTTTTCCCTCCATTGAACAGAAAGCGTTTCAGCTTTTAGGCATGCTTGGCTGGCCAGCTTGCAGGTCACGACGATGCGAATTGTTGACCCAATACTCGACACCCAGCGCTGGCTGCTCAACAGATTTCCGCCTGGCCTTTTTTGGCTCAAAGCGGCGCCAGATCAGGGCTCGCACTCGCATGGGCTCTGCACTCCCGCCTCTTATTTTTGTGGTCTTTGCCACGCCCACTGCCATGGTCTGACATCCACTGGTACCACGTATTCATCTTTAATTCATGGTGCACAGACTATAAGTCTGACTGCACTCTTTGGCACCCACAGAGAGCTGCAAAAACTAAACGAATTGTGGTAAGAAAAAACCATTAAGATTGTAATATTTAATTTAAGTATTGGACCAACAGAAAATGTAATCTATGAGAGCAACAGCTGCAAGAATTAATAAGTTAAGCTACGTTTTCAAAAATGTATTCATATTTTGGTAAATAATATGGAAAGTTGAGCTTGATATAGACTGAAAATTGGCTTGAAACTTTTTAATATTACAATTATTATTATTATTTATTTACTTTTTTGAGTGAATGGATTAGAAATTAATTATTTTCAATTAATTAATTTGACAGAGCAGTTTGTATTAAATAATAAAAGAAAAGTAACTGATTCACAAAGCCCTTATCGTACCAAAGTTCTTATAATTTCCTACAATCTCAGTTGCCGTCAACAAACTTTATGATTCTTTGGTAAATAGCTTCTTTATT
This sequence comes from Drosophila hamatofila, assembly GCA_035045345.1. NCBI lineage: Eukaryota > Metazoa > Arthropoda > Insecta > Diptera > Drosophilidae > Drosophila > Drosophila hamatofila. Next base: position 22,748,288 of record JAWNPA010000020.1, read on the forward strand.
TTTAATCAAGCAGTCAATTTTCTTAGAAATTAATTTTTTTTTAACCACTCTATAATAATAACACTCAAGCTCAGTTTGCTTCTGCGACCCGTAGCCCAGCAGCTGCCTGAGGAGGTGACAATGAATTTGCATTGTTAACGCGGCAGTCGCCAAGGTGTTGAAGCATCGTCGCGACTCGCACCTCACCTCAGAGCTGGCAGCAGGTAGCTGGTGGGCAGGTCCTTGAACGCTTCAACACCGGCTGGCCCACAGCTTCTGCCCACAGTTCCTGCCACAGTTTCAGCAGCAGTGGCTGCAACAACAGAAACAGCAACAACAGAAGCAGTAGCTACAGCCTTGGCAGCTTAGTTTGCTTTTGGTTGCGGCAAACGAGTTGTAAATATTTATTTATACCCGCGCGCGGTTTATCCATGGCCACGTTAACGGACTGCCAACGACGAGGCAAATCCGCAGCCGGAGCCAGCATCCAGACACAGACCAGAGCCCGCTTTAGACCCGAACTCTGCCAGCTGCCTGGTTGAAATTCTGATTTACATTTCGTCGACTAGCTAACTACGGCGTCAGTTACCAGTCAGGAATTCAGGATTTTAGTTGTTCGCGTCATAAAGTTCGCTACCTCTATTTTTTTTTGTGTTTCTCCATATTTTGGTTGCTGTTGTGCTGCAGCTGCTGCTGGTGCCTTCAAACTATGCCATCAAATTCGACTGCCTATTCCAGCCAGTGCGTTGTTAGCTGGAGACTCAGATTCTGGCTTATTCCGTGCCGTCCATCACGTCAGTGGCAGCATTTTTATTTGGCTTTTGCGGTTTTTATGCCGCGGCGCTTCTTTCGCTTACAGCAGTCAGCAATTTTTGCCAGCTAGTTTCAGGTTGACGATTCGGCCCGCTGGATCTGAGTGTTTTATTATTTTTTATTTTTTTTTGCTTAACTTCTTCTCTTTTTTTTTTACATCAGCTGCTGCCAGGCAGAAAAATCATCATCAGCCAACAGCAGCAGCAGCAACGTCATATTTTTTTCCATCAAAATATAATCTAAAAATCTAAACGTTAAACATTGACAGCAATACACACTTACACTGACTGCTGTCAGTCACACCCACAGCTGCACAAGTTCAGGGTTTCGGCACACTTTTTTGTCCTTTTCAAAACGCGCGCCACATTCAAATGCAGTTTTACAGTTCGTTGCATAAAAACTTAAGCGGTTTTATGCATTGTGGTTGAAGCAGCCATACGACACACACCACCAACCCGACCATCCATCGCACCACATGTTCAGGTGATTTTGGCAACATGTGGTGCGTCCATTTTATGTTGTGACAGCAATTTTTCCATTACGCCGTTGCTGTTGCTGTTGCCGTTGCAGTTGCAATTGCACTTTTGGTCACTTTGTCATCACATAAATGCAGCTCTAAGCTGAATTTAGCATTTTTTGTTCCTTTTTTTTTAGAATATGTAAAAACCGTTTTGCACTATCCGTCGAAGCAAACACTTTTTTTTGCACTTGCAGCAGTTTATTTTACGAAAATTTTTAGCTTTTTTTTTTTTTTGGTCCGTATATCAACAATTTGCAGCTGCATTTTAATGGAAAATATACAATAGCACAAAAATATTTAATTCAATTTCTGTTCATCAAAACGTGGATCTCACGCTCTGCTATACGCTTTACATCAACTGTCTTTAATGTTGATTTTTCATAGATAGATTTTCTTTCTGTGTCACAATTGAATTTCAAATTTTACAAATATTCGTTTTGATTTCATATTTGTGTGAATTATTTTGGTTATGGTCCATGTGTTGTCTTTAGTCTCTTGCTTTATTAATCTATGAATAGCTTTTCTTTTATATTTATGCTTTTATACACTCTTTTTGGTATTCTTTTTATATAGAACAACCTATATTGATTCTGTCTGATCTATATAAATTAATAGAGTAGGGTATTTATAGTTCGATGTGCCAACTATATCCAGAGACTTTCTCGATAAAAAATTGATTTCAGTTTTTCACAGCGCAATTTCAATTTTTGTGGTCAACTGATGCTTTCGGCATGGGCTCAAATAAAAACTGACAATCAAAATAATGCGGGCATGTTACAAGCATTAGAAATATTGTTTTTTATAAGCTTCGACACAATCATTAAAGAGATATACAAAACATAAATGTTAAAAAAAAACACTCGGCACAAAAGGCTTTTAAATAGATGGGTATTAAAGCGCTATTTATGTCATTCAGGTCAGCTGTGAAATAGATTTTTAGTTGATTTAATACTAATTTTTTTTCTTTAAGCATCTATAAGCAACTGAAGGATTATCCACAGCAATAGCTGATAATGAAGCCCTTAGGTCCTTCGCATAGAGTTTGTTAAAGCTGTTATTTGCTTTAAAACTAATTTGTTTTCGGCTTACATTTGCTTGTCAAAATTTGTTGCAGTTTGTCTTATTCAGACCGCAGCTCTGCTGGCAGAGCCTATGCTAATTTATAACTTGCCGACAGCTTCTATTTTGAACGGGGGCCTCACATGCCAGCGCTCAGCTATAAATCCATATTCACTGAAATTTCCGCCGAAAGGAGAAAAAAATGGAATAGGGTTCCGGGAAAGTTGGAGGAGGGAAATGGCGAGCCAGAGCATAAAACTTGTATATAGTGTGTACGTAATGTGGAAACAGCCGTTTTTATATTCATTCACGAAGTGATATGAATATATTGGTTTTGTGCAATGTCCGTCTTGCTGTCCGTCCGTCTGTCCGTCTGTCCGTCTGTCCGTCTGTCCGTCTGTCCGTATGAATGCAATATTTTTCGCGGCTATTGAAGCTAGAGACTTGAAACTTGGAACATATACTCGTATATGTCTCCGATTTATAAAGTGTAAAAATTTTCCATATACGCCCACTAGGGGCGTGGCAAATCGGAAAATGCATTTTCCTGTATGCCAGAAATCATATTAGTTGAAGAGCTAGAGAGTTGAAATTTGGAATGTAGATTCGTGTTGATCACCCAAGATCAAAAAGATATGGCGGATATATCTACGCCCATTGGGGGCGTGGCAAATCGGGTAAAACTGTATCTTGTAAAGTTGTAAAGCTAGAATGCTGAAATTTGGCACGTAAGTTAATGTTACGATTCTATAAAGACCGAAGAAAAAACTATATATCCCCGCCCACTGGGGGCGTGGCAAATCGGATCTAAATATATATTGATTTTCCAAATTCTTCTATATTTTGAGCACTATTGATGTTAGCGACTTGAAATTTTGTATGTATACTCGGGTTGACGACCCAAGATCAATAAGCTATGGCGGATATATTTACGCCCATAGGGGGCGTGGCAAACCGCAAAAGTTTATATCTCCTACAGTTTTAAAGCTAGAAGCTTAAAAATTGCATAGTTGAGTTACTGATAATCTCCTCTATCGATGACCCAAAAATAATTGTTACGCCTCTTTGGGGGCGTGGCATATCAAAAAATACCCTGTAATTTTCACATTTTTTGAGTCGTAGCGTCCAAATTTTACAGTTACGTAGCCTTCAGCTCATTCTAAGAACTGGCCAAAAATTATGGGTCTACGACCACTGGGGGCGTGGCAAAACGGATTTTAGACGCCCAATAGCGAAATTCATATGCGTATGCCACCTATATATATAAATATGCTTAATAGGTATTGATAATAAGGAAAGAAACATTTTTAAGAAAATTAAAAAATATAAATTAAATTAAAACGAAAAAGTTTTCCGCGGGGTTCGAGCCTGCACCTCAATCTACGCCCACTAGGGGCGTGCCAAATCGACATTTGCAGCGGCCAAATGCAAAATTCATATGCGTGTGTCACTCACATATATATGTATATAAGCTTAATAGGCATTAATAAGACAAAACGAAACATTTTTAAGAAATTTAAAAAATATAAAATATATTATAACAATATAAATTTCGATTTAAAAAAAAATTCTTTGTCAAAAAAGTAAAAGAAGAGATTCGAACCGCGGACTTCTGACACAACGCGCAGAGTCTCTGCTAACAGCGCCACTGCACCGATCTTACGCAACATAACTAACACAAAACTTTACAGCTACAGCACCTATAGTAAACAAAAACCAAAGTAGCGGCTGAAAATTCAAAGACAATTCAATCGCAATTGAGATTCTTAGAATTGCTCGAATACGCATTTGAATATACATACATACATACACATTTGCACACGCGTAAAAAACGCTGGCATACTGAAATTGTGTGTGCAGACGAATACATACATTTGTAAATATGTATGTAAGTATGTACGTATAAGCATTTGTGGGTTATTTTAGCAAAAATAAAATTTTTATAAAAACTTATAAAAATATTTCACTAATAACAAAAATGTTATGTGTTTGTCATATAAGCTATCATTTTCCCAATAAAGTAACTAATTTATAAAAATACATTTAAAAAACTTGGCATTAGCGAGATTAGAACCCGCGCAATTCCAGCGCAACTTGCATAGCATTTACCATCGACGCCACTGCAATATACAATCAGACGGTAGCTAAAACGAAATAGCTTCACTTCGAGAGCGTCATCTGACAAAAGTAAGCTAAAGTAACGGCTGGAATTTCATGAATCAATTCTTAGAATATGCTAGAAGACACGCTTTTATATGTATGTATATACATACATACATATGCATATGACTGTATGCATAGAATAAACGATCAATATGTATGTGCACACGTATACGAAAAACGCTCTGCTCCGCTGCTAGCTTGCTGCTTGCAGGTGCGTTTGCTAATTGGCCAAATATTTTGTTTATTAAATATGATCTACATTTATATTGAATTTTTGTCATTTCTTAAGAAATACCAGCTCATTCACATTGCTACATTTGCAACTAAAATTAACAGGAGAATTCGGTAAATTTTTGAGTCGATATTCAAAATATAACAAAAATCAAAATTCTATAAAATACCCATGTATCTATATGCAAAATTTTGAGAGTCTAGCTCTAAAGATGTACGAGATATAAACGGGAATAGTTCTCTATGATTCCCCACTTTTAATTAGTTCAGGCCCTGCTTTATATTGATTACTATTAGCGCTAGAGACTTGAAATTTAAAATATACTCGGGTTGACCACCCAAAATCAATTAGATATGTATGGCAGCGTTGGGACTGTGAATGAATATTCCGCAGTCGGTAACGCCCGACTGCAACGTTCTTACTTGTTGTTGTCTGCCGGAAGTCGGAAACCATTTAATTTGCTCATGTGCAACTGCGCCGCGATCCGGGGGTGTCAGGGGAAGAAGAGCTACCGGGCGGAGGCAAGGGACCCTGCGCATTCCATATCCTGTGGCAAGGCCCTGGTGCCGTTGCTGCTGTTGGCGCAGCTGACATGTTTTTTCGTCAAATTTTTGGCCAACATTTAATTCGGGCAAACGAGTTAAGAGTAAAGTTGTGTTAAGTTTTCGTGAAGCGCGCGCTGCAAAAGAAAAACAAAAGCAGAAAGTGCACACTAACACAAGCGCACTCACACACACACACACACAAATATCTGTATTCATATACAGACATTTTCAACAGCGGCTGTGGCAGAGCGCCCTGCGACTCAAAAGAGGCAACATTTATTTATTTTGCTGCAGCCATCCAAAAGGGCTTGGGGACCTGCCTGCCGCTTGGCTGTATCTGTGAGTCTTTCTGTCGGTGTGTCTGTCTGTCTGTGAGCTCTTTGCATACAAAGTCTTGAGCGCAGAATTTTAATTTGCAATTAAATGCAACCCACAAGCAGCTCCAGCTTTGCATCAAAATGCGATACGGGGCGCAAGTGGTGCGCTCCCGGCAATACTCGAGCATGCAGCTGGGGAAGAAATGGGGTAGCTCTAAGTGCAAGTGAGTGAGTGTGTGTGAGTGTATGTGTGTGTTTTCCTTGGCAAGGGCAAGTCAGGTGTATGGCACACGCTAAAGAGCAATAGCTACAGCTGCAGCAGGCTGAAGCCAAGCAGCTAAAAGAAAAACATTTCATTCAGTCTCTGCACAGTGCACCCCACACTCACGCCGTCCCCCGGACTCCTCCGTTTAGCTAGTGCTCCTCCAGCCGCTGCTAGTAAAGCTGCAGCTTAAGTATTTGCCAACGAATGCGAATGTTTGAATTAAAACTTTGTAATTTCCCTTGTTTCATTTCATTTCGTTTACTTGAAATTCATTTCAACTGTTTTGCTGTTTTATGTGGATCCTCCGCTCACAAGTCGCGCCCGCCTTGCATGCATTTTCTTAGCTCCCGCCACACACAGAGAGACCGAGGCAGTGGCAGACAGAGACAGAGACAGAGACAGAGATAGAGAGCTATCCTGACCATCACCAATGCGACTGCCACTCATCCATCTCAGCCCGACTTGACGCATCCTTTTGCTCCTCTGTATTCTTAGTCTCCGCTGCTCACATTCTCCTTTTTATATTCATTCACGAAGTGATATGAATATATTGGTTTTGTGCAATGTCCGTCTTGCTGTCCGTCCGTCTGTCCGTCTGTCCGTCTGTCCGTCTGTCCGTATGAATGCAATATTTTTCGCGGCTATTGAAGCTAGAGACTTGAAACTTGGAACATATACTCGTATATGTCTCCGATTTATAAAGTGTAAAAATTTTCCATATACGCCCACTAGGGGCGTGGCAAATCGGAAAATGCATTTTCCTGTATGCCAGAAATCATATTAGTTGAAGAGCTAGAGAGTTGAAATTTGGAATGTAGATTCGTGTTGATCACCCAAGATCAAAAAGATATGGCGGATATATCTACGCCCATTGGGGGCGTGGCAAATCGGGTAAAACTGTATCTTGTAAAGTTGTAAAGCTAGAATGCTGAAATTTGGCACGTAAGTTAATGTTACGATTCTATAAAGACCGAAGAAAAAACTATATATCCCCGCCCACTGGGGGCGTGGCAAATCGGATCTAAATATATATTGATTTTCCAAATTCTTCTATATTTTGAGCACTATTGATGTTAGCGACTTGAAATTTTGTATGTATACTCGGGTTGACGACCCAAGATCAATAAGCTATGGCGGATATATTTACGCCCATAGGGGGCGTGGCAAACCGCAAAAGTTTATATCTCCTACAGTTTTAAAGCTAGAAGCTTAAAAATTGCATAGTTGAGTTACTGATAATCTCCTCTATCGATGACCCAAAAATAATTGTTACGCCTCTTTGGGGGCGTGGCATATCAAAAAATACCCTGTAATTTTCACATTTTTTGAGTCGTAGCGTCCAAATTTTACAGTTACGTAGCCTTCAGCTCATTCTAAGAACTGGCCAAAAATTATGGGTCTACGACCACTGGGGGCGTGGCAAAACGGATTTTAGACGCCCAATAGCGAAATTCATATGCGTATGCCACCTATATATATAAATATGCTTAATAGGTATTGATAATAAGGAAAGAAACATTTTTAAGAAAATTAAAAAATATAAATTAAATTAAAACGAAAAAGTTTTCCGCGGGGTTCGAACCTGCACCTCAATCTACGCCCACTAGGGGCGTGCCAAATCGACATTTGCAGCGGCCAAATGCAAAATTCATATGCGTGTGTCACTCACATATATATGTATATAAGCTTAATAGGCATTAATAAGACAAAACGAAACATTTTTAAGAAATTTAAAAAATATAAAATATATTATAACAATATAAATTTCGATTTAAAAAAAAATTCTTTGTCAAAAAAGTAAAAGAAGAGATTCGAACCGCGGACTTCTGACACAACGCGCAGAGTCTCTGCTAACAGCGCCACTGCACCGATCTTACGCAACATAACTAACACAAAACTTTACAGCTACAGCACCTATAGTAAACAAAAACCAAAGTAGCGGCTGAAAATTCAAAGACAATTCAATCGCAATTGAGATTCTTAGAATTGCTCGAATACGCATTTGAATATACATACATACATACACATTTGCACACGCGTAAAAAACGCTGGCATACTGAAATTGTGTGTGCAGACGAATACATACATTTGTAAATATGTATGTAAGTATGTACGTATAAGCATTTGTGGGTTATTTTAGCAAAAATAAAATTTTTATAAAAACTTATAAAAATATTTCACTAATAACAAAAATGTTATGTGTTTGTCATATAAGCTATCATTTTCCCAATAAAGTAACTAATTTATAAAAATACATTTAAAAAACTTGGCATTAGCGAGATTAGAACCCGCGCAATTCCAGCGCAACTTGCATAGCATTTACCATCGACGCCACTGCAATATACAATCAGACGGTAGCTAAAACGAAATAGCTTCACTTCGAGAGCGTCATCTGACAAAAGTAAGCTAAAGTAACGGCTGGAATTTCATGAATCAATTCTTAGAATATGCTAGAAGACACGCTTTTATATGTATGTATATACATACATACATATGCATATGACTGTATGCATAGAATAAACGATCAATATGTATGTGCACACGTATACGAAAAACGCTCTGCTCCGCTGCTAGCTTGCTGCTTGCAGGTGCGTTTGCTAATTGGCCAAATATTTTGTTTATTAAATATGATCTACATTTATATTGAATTTTTGTCATTTCTTAAGAAATACCAGCTCATTCACATTGCTACATTTGCAACTAAAATTAACAGGAGAATTCGGTAAATTTTTGAGTCGATATTCAAAATATAACAAAAATCAAAATTCTATAAAATACCCATGTATCTATATGCAAAATTTTGAGAGTCTAGCTCTAAAGATGTACGAGATATAAACGGGAATAGTTCTCTATGATTCCCCACTTTTAATTAGTTCAGGCCCTGCTTTATATTGATTACTATTAGCGCTAGAGACTTGAAATTTAAAATATACTCGGGTTGACCACCCAAAATCAATTAGATATGTATGGCAGCGTTGGGACTGTGAATGAATATTCCGCAGTCGGTAACGCCCGACTGCAACGTTCTTACTTGTTCTGTTTCTCTTTGGTCACCAGGGACAACCGCCGAATACAATGGGAGGGGCTCGGGGTAGAGTGATAGAGACTTCTCTGCAACTGCTCAACTGGATCCCAAAAGTCGAGGTCGGGCCACTAAAGTTGCCATGCAGTCAAAGTGCAATTTGTTCAGCTATGTTCCTGCCCGGCTGTATTGCTCAAGTTTAATTTGTTTACTCGTTTTGCCGTTTGTTGTTTGCCATCCAGCATTTGCTTTCTGCTTTCTGCTTTCTGCCCTCTGCCTTGTGCATTCTCAATTTTACCCGCTGCCCTGTTTTCTGTTGCAGATGCAAACTAAGTAGTCCGAATTGAATGACAAGCAGTTGCTATGATATACCATTTAAAATTTATCAGCACTTCGGGCTGTCAGTTTTGCTTTTGAATCGTTGCCTTACAGCTGCCAGAAGTGAAATGGCATATAATGATCTCCATTGTTGTTGCTCGACCTGTCAGGCAGCGAAAAAACTTCAACGAACACTTATCCTAAAATAAATCAATTAAGTTTATAAATGCATGTTAAACGAGAGTTAAGTGTCTAATTGATATTTTGGTCAAACGAAGATTTTATGATAATAGATTTTATTCCTGGAAATCTGCTTGACAAAAATGTCATGTCAACTTGACTCCAATTAAGTTTGTCCTCATTACATGAAAATATTATAATTTGCCACCTACCGTAGAAAGCCCTTTATAAGCTCCTTAAGTTATATGTATTAATTGAGTACTTTGAACAGCTTAACAACCACTCCGCATTTAGCTCACAACTAAATATTTGTATATATCTGTATAAATACTGTAGTGGCCGAAATAAAATAAAAAGCATATTCAAATTATAAGTACAAATATAATAGTGGGAACAGATAATAAAATAAATTTCGGTATGTCATGAGTCACCCTACTGTCGTTGCTTGCTATCTATCTTTGCCTTATTATTCGCAATAGCAAGACAAGCACATCATACGATTGAACCGCAAGATTTATGACCGTACGATTGTACCGCAAGTGCAAGGTTTATGACCTTGCGGGTATACCAAAAGCAAACGAAAGCGAGAGCAACTAGCAGAGAACAGACGATATTACAGTTATGCTTAGCACCACTTAAGCTCAGTACAGCGTCAGCTAATCGACCACAGACAGAAAGCAAAAGATCATTGTTGAGGGCAGACGTTAATCGCTGCCGTTAAGTAAAATACAGAAAACGTGTGTGGGAAACATAACCAAGTGCATCGCAGTATTAAATAATAATAATTAATAAGAATATAAAAGTGAAATAATAATTAATTATAGATCGAGAGGTACGTTAACAAGTGAGAGTATTATAGTTTATTAATAAACTTTTAACTTAGGCAGCCACCTCCAAAGCAGCATATATGCTAGAGCCTTCTCTAGACCGAAGACTTCGGTCAAGAACAAGCGTCTCTGCTTGCTTATAATTGGCAATATTTTTAAAACCTATGCGACAACATTCAACTGGTCTACACCCCACCACAACAACTAAACGAACCCCAACAACGACAACAACAACTCCCAACTCTATCTACGATGAGTCAAATAACTCACAGCGCTTAAGAAGTCGCAACCGGCTTCATAAAAACGGGCGCACCGTAAAGCGAAACAAACGAAACATCTACCGGTTACGTTTTTAGGCAAACCCAAAACAGAGATTTAAGTAATGTACTCGACCTAAGTGTAGGGTATCAGTTGACGCGCTGAGGCGGAATATTTGCAAATGCAAATCAAAGCAAAGTAAAATTAAAAAAAAAAAAAAAAAAAAAAAAAAAAAAAAAGGAAGTAAAGGTAACCAGCGGGTACATTCGCAAAAAAGATTCCGTTAATATTTAAATAAATAAGAAATCTTATAATTATGTAATTCTATTTGTAACAGTATATCATCATGTCATCGTCATCTTGGGCCCAACGATCACAACGGCATGCAGCTATACTCAATGCGCTGGTAAGGAAAATAATGAAAATAATGGAAAAAGTATATATATAAAGTAATCATATAAAAAAAAAAAAGAAAAAGAAAAAAAAAAAGGAAAGAAATCATAAAGTTCCTTATATTAACTTAAACAACAGATTATGTATATAAATATATATATACCTATATGTATATAGATACATAATAACAATGAAAGAAAATATAAAGGTTGTTGAATTTTTAAAATTATTGCTAAAAAAATAATATCAAAGAGAAATAATGCACAGCAAAAGAAAAACGTAATCCACAATTTTGTAAACATAAGACAATTATTAAAACTAGTGTTTAAGAAAAGCGCCAAAAAACATGTTAGTTTATAAGCATAATATATTATCATATTGTAAACACTACACATGTTAGTAGTATACCACCCCGGTATGATTAAATTATACCACCCTATTACTGGACAAACTTGTCATACCTTTTAAAAGCCATATATGAAATTAAAAATCTTGAAGTTATGATGAAATTGTGAGCCTTATAATTTAGTCTGTCGACCATCCATGCCAGGGTCTTATAAGATGTAGTTAAGATCATTGAGAACTTAATTAAGGGACAATACATTAAAATTTGCAGTATTGTCAAGGTAGGGAGGGTAGAGAGAGAGAGAGACAAACCACATCTTAGTCCTCTCCATCAGTTTAAGAACATAGGAGGGTTTAAACATAGGGCGTGTCGGCGCTTCCATCATTTATGGTTTATTTTTGTTTTGGTAGATTCTGAAACGCGCACTAAATTAAGTGTGTTAGGGTGCAACCGTGTAGATAGGTAAAGAAGAACCCCGACAATCCGGCGAGCTAGTACGAGCATAGCAAGAGTGCGCACATCTAAGCCTTCTGCACATTCGTCTAAGTCCAGAATTTCCATCAACTGGACGGACCGAATTATAATCACAAAATTGATTATATGACCTCTTCAATCCCGTACACTACACATTTTAATGGCGCCCAACGTGGGGCCCGAGACAGATTGTTTTGATACTACAAAACTAACTCATGTAGCGACTAGACAGTTGGCTTCACAACTGTTAGTATTGTCTGGGTTCCTTAAGCTCATCCGTCAATCCATCCATATAGTTCATATCATAGTTAACTAATTGTCAGTTATATATTTGTTGAAGATATCGTTATCTTACACTTAGGCTCGCATTCGTGGATTGAGCGATTGCAATTCATCCCTTTGAGTTGATCGACCTGAATAGACCTACAGTTTCAGATTGCGACGAGCACCAATTAAATAATTGATAATACACATATTGTAGAATACAGCTCAAATTTGGAATACAGTAGACTTACTTTAGTGTGAGTGCTGTCCATTAATTGAATGTTTTGGTGAATGAAAATAGAACAATTAACGACAATAGAAGTAAACCCCTGTGTCTTAGACTGAATTATCTTATAAAATTCTGGCATGGGAAAGACAGACATATTAGTACCCCAAACAATTTTGAATATTTAATTTTTAGTAATTATATAGAATTTATTATTGCCTAAACACAAAACAAAATGTCGGTAATACATAGTACCGAAGATATAGCAGCCGCGTTGCAAACGGAAGACCCTTTCTGTAATATATGCAACGAAGTTCTAAATAGAAACGATCTAGTAGCGAATACTCCATGTAGGCATACTTTTCACAAACTTTGTATTATAGACCATCTAAAGATAACTCCAAAATGCCCAACATGTAACAATGATTGCACGGCAATAGCCTTAACATTCTCGAACAATACCTTGTTTGCAGAGCTTCGCTCAGAAGCCGGTTCACAACCTGATGCAAACAAATCCTTTAGTACAAGCGGCAATAGGTCAAATTACCCAAGGAGAAACCATAGATCTACTAGAAGTCGAGGAATAACTCCAAGGCGAGGTATGCAAACACGATCCACCACTCGACTAGAAACGGACCGTAATTTGAACACTACTAATATCGGACTTAACAATCAAGACGAGATAGCTACCTATATACAAGCTTCTATAAATATTCAGCAGGAACAATTGGTAGAACAACTCACGTCACACTTATCTAAAGTCATTGAAACATCTCTGCAAAATAAATTAGTATCTCTTAAACTGGTTCCATCAGAACAACCACCATCCTTTGCTAACGACAGTAACATTAGAATCAGGAATACAGACGTCCAACAGTCTCATTACAATAACATTGAAAGCATCTCGAGGGCTAGTCTCAATCAAAGCAGCTCCATTTCAAATATTTCCTCTGGGAAAGTACCCAATATTATGCTGAGTTGGCACATCAAATTTGATGGGTCAAAGAATTGCATGCGAACGGATGAATTTATATATCGCGTTCGTTCTCTTACCAAGCAGAATTTGAATAATGAATTTAAACTTTTATGTGACCATTTATATCTGTTGTTTATGGGTAAAGCAAGTGATTGGTACTGGAAATTCCATCGTACTCACTCCAACTTCACCTGGGAAATCTTTTGCTTAGAGTTCAAGAGAAGATTTGAAGATATAGAAACCGATTATGACATATGGGAAAAGATTAGGAGACGTCGCCAAGGCGAAAACGAACCATTTGATGACTTCCAATACGCAATAGAAGATCTTGTTGATAGACTCCAATCTGGGATACCTGAAAATGAATTAATCGATCTGTTGATTCGAAACGCCAAGCCCATAGTACATCACGAATTACTTCATTTAAATGTTTCGAACAGATCGCAGCTCCGAAGAGAAATTAGGAAACATGAACAGTTTTATAATGACATAAAAACTTTTAAGCCTCGGGCTGTGCGTTCATATGTCACAGAATTGTCAGTACCCGATGATTCTGAACAGTTAGCTGACGATGTTAACGTCTCAGAGAACATATCAGAAATACAAAAACATACCGCAAAAACAGTTCAAGTTTGTTGGAATTGTGACAAACCTGGTCACAGATTTGACGACTGCGTAGGTCCACGAAAAATATTTTGTTTTGGCTGTGGAGCTAAAGAAATATTCAAGCCTATGTGTCCGAAATGTAACCCTTCGGGAAACCGGAAGCGGGATGTGTCAACCAACACCAAGTAGGCACATCCTCCGAAACCATTAATAGTCAGGATATTGGCACTCAGACGGACAACCAATATAATTCCTCTAACATTCACTTTTCATTTACACCTTTACATGAAAGAATACATAATTACAATATAATCCGCAAGCAAATTTTTGGTAACATAAATGAAATTAAATATAGAATTAAGCCTAAACGTTCAACGCAACGTTTGAGAGATTTCTGGAAAAGTATAAAGAAGGTTAGGAGAAAGTTTATATCAGCCATATTTCAAAGCTCAGATAATAGACTTTTCACTGAAGTTAATATAGAAGGTAAAAGTTATATAGCCCTGCTAGACTCCGGAGCTACCATAAGTTGTGTTGGCGGCTCAGCAGCAAAAGAATTGTTGCTAAATAAGGAAATTAGAAAATGTTCGGGATACATTAATACCGCAAATGGAACAGAAAGTAAAGTAGTAGCAAAGCTTACAAGTCAGATTAAATATCAAGGGAAAGAAGCAGATCTGGAAATGTTTATCATTCCTGAACTTAAACAAGATGTATATCTAGGCATCGATTTTTGGGATAAATTTGGACTTCTAGACAGGATAACTGCACAAGAGAACGTGGCAGAATTAGATGTAGGTACCGTGGATGATAACGAAGATTCACCCAACTATCACACGTTGACGAAAGAAGAGAAGGCACGACTTGATAAGGTCATAGCAATTTTTCCGTCTTTCGCTACCGAAGGTCTTGGTCGTACTAGCTTAGCAACTCACTCTATAGATGTTGGCTCAGCAATACCAATAAAACAACGTCATTGGCCAGTTTCGCCAGCTATAGAAAAGATTATGTTTGATGAAGTCGACAACATGTTGGCACTAGATGTCATAGAAGAGTCAAACAGCCCTTGGAGTAGCAATTGTGTTTTAGTTAAAAAGGGAGAAAAATACCGACTTTGTTTAGACTCGAGAGAGGTTAATAAGGTTACCAGACGGGATGCATACCCTTTGCCTCACATCGATGGCATTTTAAGTCGTTTACCACCAGCTCGTTTTATTACCGGCTTAGACATGAAACACGCATATTGGCAAATTCCTTTAGATGAGAAATCTCGACAATATACGGCTTTCACAGTCCCAAATAGACCATTATATCAGTACAAAATGATGCCATTCGGCTTATGTAACGCCGCTCAAACACTATGTAGATTAATGGATCAAGTTATTCCAGCTCATTTACGAACACGAGTATTTGTATATCTGGACGATCTCCTTATTTTGTCTGACGACTTGGATTCACAATTGTTGTTGTTACAAGAAATAGCACTTTGTCTCCGCAGAGCAAATCTTACGATAAACATAAGCAAATCAAAGTTTTGTATGAAAGAAATCACCTATCTCGGCTTCATAATCGGAGACGGTCAAATAAGAACCAATCCCGATAAGATTAAAGCCATCAGCGAGTTTCCTGTCCCTACAACTGTGAAACAACTACGCCGATTTTTAGGTTTATCAGGTTGGTACAGACGATTTGTAGAAAACTACGCGACTGTCAGTTTTGCCTTGACAGAATTGCTAAAGCAAAAGAAAGGTATAGAGTGGAATCCAGAAGCCCAGCAATCGTTCGAATCTTTAAAGTCTTGCTTGACAGCAGCACCAATTCTTATAACACCAGATTTTTCTAAACCATTTGTTTTACTCTGCGACGCAAGCATGTATGGAATAGGGTGTGTTTTAGCTCAGGAACGGGACGGCATTGAGTTGCCAATAGCATATATGTCCGAAAAACTATCAAAAGCTCAACGCAATTATTCGGTTACAGAATTGGAATGTTTAGCAGTCATTAAAGGTATAAAAAAATTTAGATCGTATATCGAAGGTCAGGAATTTGTAGTGATAACTGATCATGCTGCGTTGAAATGGTTGATGAATCAGAAAGATTTGTCTGGAAGACTTGCCAGATGGTCTATGAAGCTACGAACCTTTTCATTTAATATTCTACACAGGAAAGGCTCGCTAAATGTGGTAGCAGATACCTTGTCTCGACAAAACGACCCAGCTATTGAAGAAATGACTTTCAATTGTCCGATTATCGATTTAGCATCCAGCGAATTTAAATCACCCGAGTATTTAAGTCTGATTGAGAAAATTAAATTGAACCAATTCAGATTCCCAGATCTAAAAGTAGTTGATAATTTTGTTTATAAAAGAACAGAGTTTGCTTCTGGCGATGAAGAACAAGAAAGCGGTTCTTGGAAACTCTGGGTACCATCAACATTGGTAACAGAAGTCTTACAGCAGGCACATGACGCGCCAAGCTCAGCGCATTGTGGTATGAGTAAAACTGTAGAAAAGATAAGAAGATATTTGTTTTGGCCCAGGATGGTTAGTCAGATTCGGGAGTACATATCCAAATGTATTGTATGTCGCACGACGAAGAGTCCAAACACCATTCTTAAACCTCCAATGGGTAAACCCTTTTCATCTGAAAGACCTTTTCAAAAGTTATACATTGATCTATTAGGACCCTATCCGCGTTCCAAAAACGGTAATATTGGCTTACTTATAGTGGTTGATCATTTCACGAAATTCCATTTCTTGTGCCCGCTTAAGAAGTTCACAGCCCCCAAAATTTGCGAATTCTTAGAAGGTGCTATATTTTACACGTTTGGAGTACCAGAAATGATACTCACAGACAATGGATCACAATTTAAATCCAGTGCATTTCAGGCCTTCTTAACGAGTTTCGGTGTAACTCAAAAGCGCACTGCAATTTATTCACCACAAGCTAATGCTAGTGAGAGATTAAATAGGTCAGTCTTAGCCGCAGTACGAGCCTACATTGGTTATGATCATACCAATTGGGACGCTAATTTGAATGCTATTAGTGGAGCGTTAAGAGCGTCATTACATCGTAGTACAGGCTATTCCCCTTATTTTCTCGCATTTGGCCAAAATATGATTTTAAATGGGAAAGATTACTCTCTACTAAGGAATTTAAATCTTTTGAATGATGACACCAAACTAAACAACCACGACATATTACAGATGCTGCGGCAAAAAGCTAAACAAAACATAAATAAATGTCATGAAGCAAACGCCCACAGATATAATTTACGTAGTCGTAACGTTCAACTAAGTGTAGGAGATACAGTTTATGCTCGGAACTTTACACAGAGTAATGCTATTAAAAGATTTAGCGCTAAGTTGGCACCTGTGTTTATTCCAGCTAGAGTACACCAAAAGCGAAGTCCAAATTACTATGTACTTAAAACAGAGGACGGAAAGGACTTAGGCGTATATCACCTAAAAGATATACAAATTCGGACATAACGTATCCAATGGTCTTCAGATAATGTTTCTTCGAGCTGGTCTTGCCACATTATCTGTGCTGTAGTGGCCGAAATAAAATAAAAAGCATATTCAAATTATAAGTACAAATATAATAGTGGGAACAGATAATAAAATAAATTTCGGTATGTCATGAGTCACCCTACTGTCGTTGCTTGCTATCTATCTTTGCCTTATTATTCGCAATAGCAAGACAAGCACATCATACGATTGAACCGCAAGATTTATGACCGTACGATTGTACCGCAAGTGCAAGGTTTATGACCTTGCGGGTATACCAAAAGCAAACGAAAGCGAGAGCAACTAGCAGAGAACAGACGATATTACAGTTATGCTTAGCACCACTTAAGCTCAGTACAGCGTCAGCTAATCGACCACAGACAGAAAGCAAAAGATCATTGTTGAGGGCAGACGTTAATCGCTGCCGTTAAGTAAAATACAGAAAACGTGTGTGGGAAACATAACCAAGTGCATCGCAGTATTAAATAATAATAATTAATAAGAATATAAAAGTGAAATAATAATTAATTATAGATCGAGAGGTACGTTAACAAGTGAGAGTATTATAGTTTATTAATAAACTTTTAACTTAGGCAGCCACCTCCAAAGCAGCATATATGCTAGAGCCTTCTCTAGACCGAAGACTTCGGTCAAGAACAAGCGTCTCTGCTTGCTTATAATTGGCAATATTTTTAAAACCTATGCGACAACATTCAACTGGTCTACACCCCACCACAACAACTAAACGAACCCCAACAACGACAACAACAACTCCCAACTCTATCTACGATGAGTCAAATAACTCACAGCGCTTAAGAAGTCGCAACCGGCTTCATAAAAACGGGCGCACCGTAAAGCGAAACAAACGAAACATCTACCGGTTACGTTTTTAGGCAAACCCAAAACAGAGATTTAAGTAATGTACTCGACCTAAGTGTAGGGTATCAGTTGACGCGCTGAGGCGGAATATTTGCAAATGCAAATCAAAGCAAAGTAAAATTAAAAAAAAAAAAAAAAAAACAAAAAAAAAAAAAAAGGAAGTAAAGGTAACCAGCGGGTACATTCGCAAAAAAGATTCCGTTAATATTTAAATAAATAAGAAATCTTATAATTATGTAATTCTATTTGTAACAGTATATCATCATGTCATCGTCATCTTGGGCCCAACGATCACAACGGCATGCAGCTATACTCAATGCGCTGGTAAGGAAAATAATGAAAATAATGGAAAAAGTATATATATAAAGTAATCATATAAAAAAAAAAAAGAAAAAGAAAAAAAAAAAAGGAAAGAAATCATAAAGTTCCTTATATTAACTTAAACAACAGATTATGTATATAAATATATATATACCTATATGTATATAGATACATAATAACAATGAAGAAAATATAAAGGTTGTTGAATTTTTAAAATTATTGCTAAAAAAATAATATCAAAGAGAAATAATGCACAGCAAAAGAAAAACGTAATCCACAATTTTGTAAACATAAGACAATTATTAAAACTAGTGTTTAAGAAAAGCGCCAAAAAACATGTTAGTTTATAAGCATAATATATTATCATATTGTAAACACTACACATGTTAGTAGTATACCACCCCGGTATGATTAAATTATACCACCCTATTACTGGACAAACTTGTCATACCTTTTAAAAGCCATATATGAAATTAAAAATCTTGAAGTTATGATGAAATTGTGAGCCTTATAATTTAGTCTGTCGACCATCCATGCCAGGGTCTTATAAGATGTAGTTAAGATCATTGAGAACTTAATTAAGGGACAATACATTAAAATTTGCAGTATTGTCAAGGTAGGGAGGGTAGAGAGAGAGAGAGACAAACCACATCTTAGTCCTCTCCATCAGTTTAAGAACATAGGAGGGTTTAAACATAGGGCGTGTCGGCGCTTCCATCATTTATGGTTTATTTTTGTTTTGGTAGATTCTGAAACGCGCACTAAATTAAGTGTGTTAGGGTGCAACCGTGTAGATAGGTAAAGAAGAACCCCGACAATCCGGCGAGCTAGTACGAGCATAGCAAGAGTGCGCACATCTAAGCCTTCTGCACATTCGTCTAAGTCCAGAATTTCCATCAACTGGACGGACCGAATTATAATCACAAAATTGATTATATGACCTCTTCAATCCCGTACACTACAATACATATTTGCAACAGTTTAATTAACTGCTCTATGTGTATATATAAATATACATTATCTGCATATATATGTTATCATTTGAAGGAATTGCACATTATGACAGCTAGACAAGGTTCAGGTCAATGTACATCATTAAATGACATTGAGAAATAGGCTGGAAAATCAAACATTAATTTTCAGTAGCACGAATATTAATGAAATATGTAGAGTATATCGAGACAAATGCATGCACACATAACAGCACGTAGTCTCACATTTCAGCTTTGTCTGTTCGGAAATATTTGAGTTATTGAAATTTGGATTCTTGGCCTCCAGTCTAATAAACACACAAACGAAAATGAATAACTGCAAGTATGTATAGTTGCAAATATGCATGTTAGTCAAATACAAGTTGATCAAACGTTTGCCTCAATCAATTTGGGCACTGCCAAATGATATGGAATATGTATGATTTCTTAATTATAATTATGGAGATAAGTGCACAATTGAAATCACCTGGACTTGTAGCATGATAGTCTTAGTGGCAGTTGAGCAAAGCCTGCCAGTAATTGAAAATTAATTTTCCAAGCATTTTCCTTCCCCTCCTCTTTAGGAACGCTGTTTATGCTCGTTATTAAATAAATCATAAATGCAATATATGAGCACAAAAACTATTTAGCAGCTTTGCACCATGTGGATATTCAGGCACAACTTTAAGGGCTTTGGCTAAATTGCTTGTTGCCTAACTTCGCAATTGCCTTTGGCTGTCCAGCAGTCGAACAGTGTAGGCGGGGCAGTAACAGCTTCTTGCTGTGCGTACGACATATCCTGCCTCGGCTTTGACATTAGCGCCAAAGTTAACATGCAACTGGCCAAATCTGAAATGCAAAGCCAAGTTCAGACAGCCCTCGCTGCATGTGGGCTGACAAGTGCCTCAACTCCAGGCTAACCCCTCAGCCAATGCCCGTCCTTTGGTCACCATCTGTCGCTTCAGTTAGTCTGCGTGTGTGTGTTTAAGTTTGTTGCCTACATTTGAGCCTGAGCCTTGGCCTGGTACTGGGCTTGAGCCTGTGGCGCTTTAGTGCAAAACAAAGTAAATTTTGGCACAAATGAGCAGCATGTCTGCAGCTCTCCCGCACAGCACACAGATGAGCTGTAATGCTTGCAGTTAACAGCAAATAGCATCAGCATAATCATAATTAAATAACTTCTGTCACAGTGCCAAACAAGCCAAGTTGATGGGTGTGTGTCTGCATGTCATTTGGTCAAATTTACGTACAGCAGGCTTTGACCCAACTAGCAAATGCTTTCGTTAGTTAGAGAGATAGTCACAAAAAAGGCCGAGCGCAAATGTGCCAAAATAATCCGCTTAAATAAAATGGTTGGAGAAATACTCGCAATGGCCCACAAAATGGATGCAGCCAGCATCCTTTGCCAGTCCTTGTGCCAATTCTTTTTTTTTTTTTTTTGTATATATATATAATATATATATATATATATAATACCCTTTAAGCATTAAGTGAACTAAAAGGGCATATACGACTGCAACTGTTGGGAAGCTGCATTTGGCATTTAATAATATTTATGTGAGATTGCGTGTATGTATTTCGTGTCCAGTTTAAATACATAGCTTAACACATACTGCAATGATTTTTAAGCTACATTTACTACAGGGTATAAACTATTCCCCTTGACTTCTAAACTTCATTTTGGCTTTTTGTTTTTGTTGCATGTGTGGTCAAAACCACTAAAATGGCATCACAACAACAATAACTACATAAGTGAAAAAACGACAGAAAATGGGCAAAAAAAAGTGGTAAATATTTCTCGTCTCTCTTTTCGGTCTATATAAACATTAAGTATCATGGGTTGGCCAACTAATGCAATAACAACAGCAACAACAACAACAACAACGACAATTTCTGTTTTGGGCTTGACATCACATAGAAGCGACCCTGAGCCTGAAGCGGAAGCCCAGTTGTCATTTCGAGTCCCACCTCGATCAAAGCTGCAGGTCCTATGTATTGCCATATTCGTCTCTAATTAAACTGAGCTCTTACCTGGGCCATTAAATGTGAAAACGTAAAACGATGCTGTACAAAGTTAACCAGGTGGAGGGAGCAAAGTCTATAAATATTGTATGAGCCAACGATTGGAGGCATAATGATGTCTGCATAGCAAAAGCGGAAAAAAATTCTTCAACGGAATAGCAGCTTGTCTTCATTCTTCTGTTTACTTTAGACTTCAGGAGCTAGCGAAATGAAACGGATTCTTAATGAATATTCGAAGCTTCTTGGTATCTCAACAAGTTTGCTATGCAAAAGAAAATTCATTAGATATTAGGTGTAAGTAAGAATGTAGATGTAAATAAAATAAATAAAATCATGAATACCTAGAACATTTTCATAAAAGTGCTGAGCTGCTCGTAAAAATTGTAAATGAAAAAATTTTATCAGCTCTTTAAATAGTTTAATTATCTATGTATGTTTATAACAGTTTTTTATTACGGTATCAACGTACAAAAATAATAAAATATAAAATACAAATTCATTATTTTCAAATAAATTTGTTCATTTTAATATGCTAATCAAATTTTTAGCTGATATAAGGTTAAAGTACTTCACAAGGTATGCTTATATCAGTTGTAGGAAAACTACAAATTATCCTTCATTCTTCTTCCAATAATGTACAGCCTTAATAATTCTGTTATCCATACGCTTCATCAATCTTGTTTTTTACTTTGTTTTTACATGCAAATTATTCGCTGCAAAACCTAAGAAATGGAATAATTCTTAAGCTTTTTGCTCCTTGAAGATGTCAGGCCGTTAAAAGCATCATCATCAGCGGCAGCTGAAGCGAGGGTCACCTTCATGATGGCTAGCTTAAAAACCATTTTGGGCTTGATTAAGTTTACATCAAATGCTTAGCAGGGCTTAGCAAACACTGGTCAATGAACGTTGACACCGAAACTGGCCTGATAGCTGTATACTAAGAGAGATTGCCTAAAATAATGTGCTTGGCAGTAGAACTGAATCTAAAGCACTCGGAAATAATTACGAAGGCGACACGGCACAAAAAAATAATAGAAGAACCAGGGTTTTTCCGTACATATGTTCAAATTTGGCTCCCTCACATATTCACTGAACAAAATAATTAGCCAAACAGGTGTTGCTTTTTATCTATCAAGGCGTGTGAAATTTAGCTGACTGCGCAAACCGCCAAAGTCATTAGTAAGAAGGCACATTAAGCATACGCACCGTGCGCACCACGAATATGTAGACACTAGACTGGAAATTAGCTTCTATCACTTGTTGGCTTACGATTAACATTTCAGCTTAATGCAGACAGACAATAGCAAAGTTGAGGAAGAGACCAGCCGATGATACCCTGGAGAGGAAAAATGATCTAAACAGTAGATCTAACAAACTACTTACACATTTAAGATTTAGTAGCTGCTGATATAATTTAATTACTTGAAAGTCTCTTTTAAAGCATATTTACTTCTTTTATTTTATTATATATGTTATTGCAAACTTTAAACTAATCGCTAGCAATTGTTCCTGATCCCTCTCATCATTGCCAAGTTACTTAAAAGTTATAAATACCCACTTCAAGGCTGAGGATGAGAAGCTTGACGAACTTTGCAAAGCTTTTAGTCAGCTGCCAGCTAGTCGGGACAGAGGGCGGAGGGCAACGGCAACAACAGAAGCATTAAATTTTTTAGTTAAACAACAACGATGTCGGCATAAAGGCGGCTTGTTGCTATTGTGGGCGTGTGCCTGGCCACAACAAAAAAAGAAAAAGGAAAAGAGAAGAAGCCAGCAAAGCGAAGGAAGAGTTGGCCAAAGCAAAGGCAAAAAGGCTGGCACCCAGACAAGGGAATTGGTGTAAATATGGCAAGTGGCTGGCAAAAATAGAGGCTTGGTGCTGTGCCCGAGCACCGTTAAGGGCCCGGTCCAGACAACGGCTCGTTGATGTACACTTTTTATAGGCACTGTGGCTGCTGTTCCTGCTGCTGCTCCTGCTGCTGCTGCCAACTTTACCATAGATATTTTCATTGAGTTTCCTGTGTACCTTCGAGCCCGACCCGAAGCCAGTCGAGTCGAGTGGAAGTATCAAAGTTAGTGAAGTAGCAGCCGAGCAGACGATGCTGTTGCCACTCAAATGCTTAACTATGCAAAATAAGTTGCATTTAAGATGCTCCATTATGCATGTTTATTCTATGTCGATGAGACTGTTTGCTCGGTTGCCGGGCCAAACAATATTAGTGGCAAGTGGGCGTGGCTATGGGACGGCTGCCAAGCATGGGGCTAGGCAATGTTTAATGAAGTCTAAAGACGATGGAGCAACCAATACGCCTGACAGATCAAAGAATAGGCTCATTGTGCAAATTGACTGTCATGAAATGCCTCAAGTCAAGCAATTGCTAACGTTCAGATTTAAGGTTTAGTTGAATATTGATTAAGCTAAGTTTTATCTCTACCTTGGAAGCCAATATATATAAATAGAAATAAATAAAATTAAATTAATATAAAATATTTGACAGAAACAAATGTAGACCTAAATAGATCGCATTAATTGTAGATCTTAATAAATATAATATATTCCTTCTCTTCTCTGATACATATCACTTGGCATAAACTCAATAGCTTTCACTCTCATATTCAAAAGGTTTCATATAGTCTCGTTTAATTGAAGAGTTTTAATATTGCAAATTTATATTTTGTGCACATCACGGCGGAGCGTCTTTGTGGCATCACTCGAGCACCACAAGTCGTT